>JAREIS010000189.1:0-1200000 GCA_030060385.1 Muscicapa striata striata | reverse complement strand
TTCATTACAGGTCCATGAAAGCAGCATTAGAATATCAAGACTAAAAATATATCAATATCTATCTATCTATCTATCTGTCTATCTATCTATCATGTTATATATAGTATAAGCATGATATACAAGCATATATGTAATATGTATATAAATAATAAATATAATTTTATAGTGTACAGATAGGAGAAAACACCATTCAAGTAAATATTACCTATTCATCAAAGAGATAATACAAAACCTAATTAATTAAGCATCATTATATACTTCAATCAAAACACTGAAGTCAGCTTGTTATAGTTGCTTCAACTTTTCCTACAGACCCCAGGCATTGAATAAAGACTATCAACCCAACAGTTTGCTATGACAGGACTTAGTTGGACTGTCCCTCACATCATACAAATCTTAAAAGAAATGTATATACATGCATTCTGAAAAAACTTGCTTCATAGGAAAGAAACATCCTTGGATTACAAATGCTGACTTTCTTTTTTGAATTTATGATATTTCCCCAGGTCTTTATTTGATTAACAGAAGGAAACAATGAAAATGTGGCTGAGGTTATGATAAATACAACTAAGCTACTTCAGTGATGGAAGATTTAGAAATAAATAAGTTGTATGTTAGAAGAATGGTAATTTCTTTGGCTACATGGCTTACATTTTATTTTATTCCTCTCAATATGTTCACTAAAATTCCTGTATAACACAGAGCATTTGGCATTGTGTATAGCAGGTGTCTTTCTTAAAACCTGTCCATTTTAGATTTCACTCTTGGATGAGATTCAATTCTTTCTCACAGGTGAGCAAAGTGTTTGAGTACACATGGATTTTTTTAAGAAAAGAAGCTGAAGTAAGTGGGACTCTGCATGCTTGAGCATGAGCATGCCTTATGCATGTTTGGCCTTGCCACTATTTGAGAAGGTACTGAGGGCAAAGGGCATTGCCAGGCACTGTGTGAAAAATGCTGTGCTCCAACACAATAACAAAAAAGAGGCAGTAGTCACATACCAATTGGTAGAGCTGAAATCAGATTCCTTTATACTCTGCTCCATGTACAGGCACATTAGAAGCCAAACTCTCTTTTTGGAAGTTTGAAACCTAAAACTGGACCCTAACCATCTGCCCTGAGATGCTAGAGAAGCAGAGTGCAGAGTCCACAGCCATGCCTCCCATGGCCATTTTCTTTTGCTGTTCCAAGATGTAGCTTCTTTTGCTGTTTTCCATGCTAGATTATTACTAACTGGTGTTAGCATACCCTCTTACAATTTCTTCTTTCTGACAGGTTTTATAGAAATTAAAAAAATTTAGCATATTCATCTACATTTGAACTGAAAAGTTTGGTCTTCTGTATTTTTATTTGGAAAAGTCTGTCTCACCTTTAATTCAGTGCCAGCCTCTGTGTGCTTAAGTGTGCACATGTACATGTGAATAGACTTACTTTCTGAATATATTTTTAAATTAATTAATTAGAAATGCTAGATATGTTTGTATAGCTGGGTGTCATTTGATTCTCAGAACCAGACCACTCTTTTGAATGATAATTATAGTCCTCAGATACCTAATAATGGAAAAATATAGTATTTTCCACATCAGCACCTGCCTTCATGGTACTGTCTGCAAATAATCATGCTTGTGGCTTAGAGATTGCCTTCCGAGTGTCATACAGTTTGATTACTGATGAGCTTTCTAAACAACTTCTAGCTCTCTAGCATTTTTACCTTCTCTAGTTTCTTTACTCTTTTCATAAAATAACAATATTAATTTTATAGTAATACATGTAGAAATTTTTGCCAATCCCTTTTACATTAGAGATGATGATGCATCCTGATAGTTACAGCAGAACTTCTCTGTCATTAACTTATTGGTACAGATTAATAGTAAGACAAATGATTTATTGGTATGTGAAGAAACAGGAAATTGCCTAATGTCGTATTTACTTCCGTGAAACACAGAATATACACATTTTATGTTAGAAATCCGACACAACCTTTTGACCAACTCAGGTAAGGAGAAACCTTTGTAAAACTAGAGTTAGTCAGATGAATACACTGTGACCCAAGGTGACTTTGTTAGCTCAGTATGACAAATCTTTCAACCATTCAGACTCCATAATTTTTGGAACTCACCTTTAGCTGAAGAGCTTATGAAGATTAGTTCTTCTGATTTTCAGGTCATTCTGAAAAGGAAAAAAAATCAAGGTTTCTATTGTGTTTGTTTGTTTGTTGTTTTTTGTTTTGCAAGTTCAGGTCTTTTGCCAAGTACAGACTGAAAGTTCAAATAATAATATTATATAGAAAAAAGGGTAAAATCTCCATGCTTAATTTACATAAGACTATTGTCTCAGGAACTCTTTTAGAAGTGTAAATTTGTCAGTGTCTTCCACTTTCATTTATACTTTTAACTGTATGGCCATGGGCAACAAATTAAGTAAACTGAAGTTATGGTTTGGAAAAGTCAAGCTGGAAATGAGGTCTGTGGATTGACTGTAAGGAATATAAGATATTATTGGCCCTTGATGGGAATGTGCACATGTACAACAGGTGCAGTGATGTCTGTTGCTCCTGGATACAGAAAAAAACCCATAAAATGAGAAAGCCCCCAGCCAGTATAATCTCATTCATTCCAGAAGAGCTAAAACTTAGTTTTTCCATAAAGCAAATTAGATACCGTAGACTTCAAATTGCCAAATTCTCTAGCCAAGGAAAGCAGAGATCTATCCCTTGTTGCTGAGACCACCTACTTGGTTTTTCCTTCCAACAAAGAATAAATGCAGCCTGGACACAATAATTCTTGGACGGACAAATTTTATTCTGTTTCCATCATGATGCAGTAAAGCTGCAATCAGGCAGTCTAGTCTGAAGTCACACAAACATCACCTGTAAGTACCATCTGATATAGAAATGTATCACATGAGCTAACACTGATGGTTTGCTGTATTACTGCTTACCTCTTTGGAAATTTAAACTTAGCGTACTTTGAAATAACCTGCTCAAGGATTAGGGAAGGAGGTCTTCTCACTGATGGCAGAGTTTTTGTTTAATAATCTAATTTTTCTTTGTGTGGAGTAATTAAATATTATCATGTCATTTGTGTGGAGGAAAAAAGGATGTGTATTCAACGCCAGTGTTGATTAAGTGTTAATTAGATTACGGAAACACAGTTTTGATCTATTTAAATATATCATTCCTGCTAATATTCCAGGTGTGAGAAATGTTATTCCTTTTGCCTTCAACTGGTCTTATGGCTGTATCAACAGAGATATTACTACAAAAAAAAAAAAAAAAAAAAAAAAAAGTTATTGTTCCCAGTACTTCAGTTTTGGTTTTTTTTTTTTTTTTTTTTTTTTTTTTTTTCTTTTTTTCATTAATATGTGATTTAATTTCTGGACCACATTAAAAAAAAAGAAAAGAAAAGGAAAAGTGTTCTAGATTTCTCTTCTTTGCATGTTTGTTAAACAAGAAACACTCTATGATGTGCAGTGATACAATGCTGGTCTCTGTATGGATGATTTTTTAAAACCCAACCACTATAGTCATTTCAGAGAATTTAACAGAAATAGTGAAAAGAAAGGGAGAACAAAAGAGAAAAAGGTGATATAGCAACCAGAACTTGGAATTGTTTTATTTTGCAAAAACAATAAACCAAAAATCCCACGGCGATTAAATCTTACAGAAAAATCTGTATTTTGCACAGTGCAAAGTATTTAACAATTGATTTCAATTAGCCTTAAACCAGCTCTGACAGAATAACCTTGATGGCATTTAAATTGCTTTAACTAGGTGCTGGAGTTAACACTCCCATGAGATGACAAATGAGCATTCACACTGTCAGAGAGTTCCCTGCCAGTCTTCACTTGGCTCACATTCCGACTTATTTTTTTTGCACAATTTTTTTTTTCCCTATCAGAGAACATTTAAATTATGCAACATTTCGCTCAGAGGAAAAAAGTAATTTCAGTCAGTGAAAAGTGGGCTTGTTAAAATCTTGCTCCTGCCACTGTAGCTGTGGACACGTTTGAAGTTTGTTAACATATTTCTGTAGCTGATGGCTGATCTCTGATCTGATTTTAAAGGACAGTAGAAGGCAAAAAGTATCAACCAGCACAGCAGCTACAGAAATCCAAACAAACCCCTTTTTTATCACTTACAACACATATGATTTCCTGCCTATCTTATAATTTGTATAATTCAACACCAACAGCAGCTGGTTATATTACATATATAATCTGTTCTTGGAAATAAGATAAAATTACAGTTGTCCAGCTGTGGGAACACCACAGCTTTTGCCAAGGAATGGAGAACACACTCAGAGTATCTGTGGCCTATGAGCAGGAAGCGATTCCCTAAATTAACATCACAAGCAATTTAAGAACAAATGCTATTTGCAATGTACTCTTTTTAAAACCTTAGAGAGCAGAAAAAACAGAGTTTTATTTTTACTTAAATTTCCTTTATTTGTTTACCTCTTCTTTCTTGACAAAAGATTATTTATTCCCTCTTAAATTTTATTTTGTTTCTTTTTGTTCGCTTTTCTTGCCATTTCTCTTTTATAAAACAATCTCTTCCTCCCTTGAGGATGGCCATTTTTATATTTTGAATCCACAAAATAAACTCATTAAATATCAATATTAAATATTAATAATAAATATTAAATATTAATTAATAAACTCAATTGGAGAGTATTTATTAAAAAACGCAATTCCCATAATATTGCTTTCTTTTTATTTCAATCCATTTTGATGACTTTTAAAAAAAAATCACAAATACCAATCATGCATTTTATATTTAAATTTAAGGTCTTCGGTGCGAACGGCTAATTATTAGCTTTATCTTTTTATTTCCCGTCTTTCACCTTCTTTGCTCTTTTTTTAGCTGGAATTAAATCGAGTTTTTATTTCCCGGGCCGCGCCGGCTCCTTTTCCCGTCGGTGGAGTGAAGCGGTGAGCGCGGGCAGTTGTTTATTGTGTTTAACCCACGGGCAGAGCTGTATTGAGGGCGGCTCTTTGGAGGAGCCGTGTTACAGTAGCGAGGGATGGAGCACGGCTCATGGCTCACACCCTGGGCAGTTGTTTATTGTGTTTAACCCACCGGCAGCGCTGTATCGAGGGCGGCTCTTTGGAGGAGCCGTGTTACAGTAGCGAGGATGGAGCACGGCTCATGGCTCACACCCTGGGCAGTTGTTTATTGTGTTTAACCCACCGGCAGCGCTGTATCGAGGGCGGCTCTTTGGAGGAGCCGTGTTACAGTAGCGAGGGATGGAGCACGGCTCATGGCTCACACCCTGGGCAGTTGTTTATTGTGTTTAACCCACCGGCAGCGCTGTATCGAGGGCGGCTCTTTGGAGGAGCCGTGTTACAGTAGCGAGGGATGGAGCACGGCTCACGGCTCGCCCCGAGCTTATCGCACCTGCCCAAGCGCGGCCGTGCCCTCCCGAAGTGCCGCTTCCCCTCGCACAGGTTTTGTCTAGAGCCAGGACGTGTGAAATAGCCGAGTGTCCTGCTTTGCTGATGCTGCTTCCAGACATTGCGGGCTGGCAAGGATCCATTATATTCACAGTTTTATTTAATCACTTTATCAGGTTTAAGGGCTGCATGCGGCAGTTCCAGGTAGAGCAGGGAGTTTTTGGGAAGCGGTGGTGCCAGCCCTGCCTCTGTGTCTGTGTTTTGGGGTTCTCCCAGACCGACCACCCCGGCTGAGGGACCTGGGTGGAAACACGAGATTTCTGCAGGGAGGATGTTCAGAGCAGCATCCAGACCTTGCAGCACAGGGATTCCTTTCCTGTTTAAAACACTTCTTTACTTCTCTCTCAGTCTTACAGCTTACCTGCAACTGCTCTACTTCACCAAAAGAAATCTGACCCCGAAGCTTCTTTATCCAGCAGTTCCTCAGAGATTGCAGCTTTGACCCATAAGAGCTGTTACCTTCCTCAGAGCTTTCCTGGATATCCAGTAGGATGCAGAAAACTCCCTAGTTATTCCTTTTGAGATCAAATCAAACTCTTTTTTCCACAAGCATTCAACAGCATTAATGGGGAGTTCCACAGTGGGAGCAACCAAAGGCAACATTTGAAAGCTGCAAGAATAGAGCTTCCAGTTCCTGTTAGCACTCTGAAAGTGTATGGCTCTTATAAGCACCTTATGATAAATTGAGAACTTGGAAATATATGGGACATGAAGAATTGAAATGCATGGTTCTGTTAGTTTCAGAATAAAAAGATTGCTTTATTTTTTTTTAATTTATTAATTTTCATTTTATTTATTTGTTTATAGTACAGCAGGTACAAGGTTGGAATTTTCTACAGGACGTTATGGAGATAAGTAGTAAAGTGGTGTAGAAATGTCACAGCTATGATTATTGGATACAGGGTATTTATTTAGTAAACAAAGACAACAAAAATTTGCAATAATTTAAAAACCCCAAAACAACAGGGGTTTCAAATGCCACATTAAAACTCAGGCTTCTGGATTTAGTTCAGTTTGTAAAAGGGAAGCAATTGGCATTAGATTATTTCACAGCTGCCTGTGTTTTTCTGCCAGGTCCCTCTAAAACAAATTGCAAGGCAAAGTGTAGCAGATCTTAAGGCTATTTTTCTCTCTTCCCATTTTCTATTGTTTTATAGTTTTCCAAGACTCTATTTTGCATATGAAATTAATTACATGTCGTTTTTTTGTTTCTTTAATGCAGCACAGAGTTTGCCTCCAACAAAACACTTTGGGAGTCTTCTTGGGAAGCTACCAGGAGGAATTTTAATGTGATATAATATTTTAAATATTGTATGAAATTAGGAAGCAACACAAATGGTGTCATTATACATAACTTTATTTGAGTCTGCAATTTTTCCTGTATGGTTTCATGCATATAAATGGAATACCCTGAGTCTGGTCATGTGTTAACATCTCACATTTCCTTTCCTACCACAAATGCTGCTTATTATAATAGTATGAACTGAAATATGTATTTTTATTGCTGTTATGAAAGTAGAAACACACAAATATGGGTTTGTTTCCCAATATTACCTATGTCTGTTTTACAGTCTGATAAAAATTTTGGCTGACAGAGCACTAAATAAATGTAGCTCTGTACAGCATGTTTACTTAAATATTTAACTTGTGAAATTTAATAAAATAACAATTTAAACAGATAAGGATTAGTCAAATACAAAAACTATTAGAAACATTCACATAATTAAAAATTAAAATTCTCAGCCATTATCAGATGTAGGAAAACCACATAAGAATCCATAAAAAAGTTTTCAAGCTCCAATAAGTTAGGTATAATAGACCTTTTTTGTCAAATACAAAAATAAATATTATTGATTTTATGAATAAATACATTTTCTTAAATGATTTAGAAAGCTCTGTTTATTCATATACAGACAGTGTTTAGAATATGTAGTAGCCAGTATGTCTGCAGATATATTTATGTTGGACTGTTTAGATTGGCTTCACCTCTGTAATAATTTATAACAGTTTCAATGTAAACCTGCCATTGAGCAGGTCATAAAGGTCCTGCATTTTAACCATCATAATTTCAGATAAACCCACAAAACTATTTCTTACAGGAAAGCTCTAGTTAATCCTTGAATATCTTTGGGATGGAATTTGTTTTTTTATTTAGGCAAATTTAAAGAGCAATAAAGGCTGCATTTTAACAGTGTTTGATATTTCAGTACTGGTGATAATTTAAAATATATACATTTTGTTTTGTTTTACAGCAGTAACTCTTCATTGACACTTATTAATACAAAAATTCTGCCCTCCAATTGATTTCAAGTCCTGCTCAAAAAAGAAAGTTACTGTTCATTTTCAAATGTTTCATTGTACACTAGAAATGTTAACATAAATGCAGTAGTGTTCTTCCACACTAAATGAAGATAGATCAACACTATTTGTTTTTCACATGATAGAAGTTTCTAAAAGGCATGCATTCTGAAAGCATGAGAATTATTTATTTAATTTCTAAATTTAAAAAGTGCTATCTTTTATCAGAATGAACATTTTCTAACAAAATTCTACCAACATACTTATGTTCAATCAAATATTTTTGAACAGTAAAAGCTAAACTTTTCTAAAAGGCTGATACCTTCATTTTAGTAAATATACTTCCATGATTGGTAGTAGAGCATGGGGCCTATAGGAAACCTCTTGCTCTAAACTTTTGCTGTCTTCTAAGAAAAATTAAATGAATCTCAAGCTTATTTTCTGTAAACACACAAAGCTCAGGTGGATCTATATTTTTGCTCAGGTGAATCTATATTTTCACACAGGTTTGTCCTGCTGCTCACCACTTTCCTTCCCACTCCTCTTGAGTGAGGCAGCCCAGGGTTCATGGAGATGAGCACAAAGGATACCTGCAGGATGGCTGCAAGAAATTGGGTAGAGCTTTCCATGAAAAGGATGAAGTTGCAAGCCTGTGACCTGTTTCCAAGAAGATTGCATAGAGTCCTGTCCACACAGAGTGATTATTAATTTCTTACTATTACTTACATGAATAATCAGAAAAATTTGGGTTGGAAAGGACCCTAAAGATTTTCTAGTTCCAGTCCCCCTGCCACAGGCAGTGATTCCACCCACTAGATCAGGTTGCCCATGGCCACATCCAACTTGGCCTTGATATTTCTGCTAGACTTTGTCAGATGTCATTCTTTCAGCCTCTGATGTCCAGCATGCCAGGAAAGTGATAGTTGAGTGACTGCACTCAGAAATGGTGGGGATTATGTATCTAAGGGAGGATGTAACCCATTTTCTCCAGGGAAGCTTTATATATACACTCCATTATTTAGGGTCACAATTAGAGTGTTATTTGCATACTTTGATGGTTGAATTTTAAAATTTCTAGATGTGAGGCAAAACACTGAACAGAGCTTCAACTCTGTAATGTCTTTTAAACCTATTTTGCTAGATTTAAAATTAAATTGGACTGTCGTAGCAAACAGTGTAGACTGTGTAATACTGGTCACAGTGCTTCATTTACTACCAGAGGGATGAGCTCTTGGGATTTTCAAATGTGTGGACATAATTCCAGTGCCATTATATCACTGATTTTCAAATTAACTGGTGAGCTTTTCTAAAGTATTTTTGTTCTAGTATAAATGCCCTGATGGCTAAATGTAAGAGAAACACAGTTTCACTTTTTTTTTCCTATAGTATATAATTTGTTCCCTGGTAATCGTGTTTATGGCCCAGAAGTTCCTTTGATATGAAGTGATGTTCTGCCATGGAAGAGAGACCTGCTGATATGAATCTGTGTTTTGTAGTTTTTCTATATTTGAAATAAAGAACATTATGACTTCTCTCTGATAGATGTTTAGGATGGATTTCAGTGGCCTTTGGTAGTGGATGCTTATTTTTTAAATACCTCAGGCATCAGAGAGGTAAAACACGTTGTTGAAAGCCTGCTTTCCTCAAAAGTGGGAAAACAGAGGTTACATTCAGAGGTGTGTATATCTTCCTATAGATACATTAATATATTTGTCTACTGGTATGGACTCTGGTCCAAATAATGTAGATGACATTTCCTGTGTAGATGACATTTCCATATTGCATCTGTACATGAAATATTGATCTGTATAATCTTTATGTATAATTTGTATGATGTATATTTTTTCAAAAGCACATAAATTTGATACCTGTGGCTCCCTCTCCAAAATTTTATCGAATTTATTAATCTATCCTACACTGCATTTCTAACATATTTATGAGGATATGACTGGTGCATCACACAAATGTCAATTTTTTGTGGTGCAGTCAGTACCAGACAAGAGAAGTAACAGAGAGGAGCAGGGCAACTTGCTATTGCCTTGCCCAATAGAGTGGAGAGCCATTACTGATAATATCTGTACAATAGTTACTCAATGTTTCATGGATGGAAATGTCATATTTGCAGTCAAGGCAGAATTTGGGCAGAGAGGAGGATCCATTTCTATCTGCCCCTACATGTATGACTGGATTTCCAGTATGTACTGTCTGACAAGATGTCCTGGTGAAATCTGAAGATTGGAATGTTGTATTTTAATTTTTTTTCCCCAGAACCTTACTTATTCTGCAAATTAGAGTGACCAGGAATTTTTTAATTATTACAGGGTGCTCAGATTCTTCTGACTGGCACAGACTTCCTTCTGCTTCTGGCTCAGCTTCTGTAGTGGCAAGATTTCCAGGTGGGCAATACAATTGTTACTTCTCTTCCATTCCCCCACCTCCAGTAACTGAGGACTGCCAGGTTTTTTTGCTTATAGTTTGGCCTGACAACTTCCAATAAGAGCTGGAACTAAACAGTGGTGTTCCAGACTGCAGTTTGATGGTGAGGATGAAGATGCCTGGCTCATTAATGAGGATTTTCCCTTCTCCACAGACATTTGAGTGATCCCAACCAGCTACAATAGGGGGAGTTCCCTATTTTTTTTTTTTTTTGGTGCCACAGTTTTATTAGCTTTGCTTATAGAAATATAGCGAAACAGAAAAGGCCACACTGGCTTTGCTCTGTAAATATTTAAGTATAGACTGTGTGGACACATGGCAGGTATAAACCAGATTCAAGTGATCTCCAGGTTGGTAATGGTCTGCTAATCTAATCCAAGTGTTACTGAACGTGGCTCACGGTGCCTTTGAATTAATGGGTAGTCATGGCATGCTGAGTCTTTGATTGCACTATTTTCCTACTTAAACTGTAAAATAAATTCACACTTGGCATAACAGCAATGCTTGGCAGGAACGCTTTTATATTCACAGTACATGAGACAATGACTAATACCTTGTTTAATTGTCTCATAGCATTAGCAAGGAAGCTGAATCATATGCACTCCAACCACACACACACACAGAGGCAGACTAGCTCAGCCTGTTACACTTCACTGTCTTTCCCCCACTACCTACAGCTGGCCCCTTACAGAGCTATTAAACAAGATTTTCTGATATGCTTTTTCCCCCCGTCTCATTCTCTTGAGTTTTTTTGCCTGTCTGCCCCTCTCTGACTTTTGAATTTCTTTTGCATGTAGCATTATGCTTCCTTCACTGAGATCATATCAAATTCTCTGCTGTGTAAATTGGCTCAGCTATGCAGCACTTGGAGGCTCTCTGCCAGTTTACACTGAGAATTTATCCCTAAACAATTATACTCTGCAGTACCAAAAAAACCCACTTACATAAACAGAAAATGTAGGAGAACATTTGGGCCCAAATCCCATTTCCTTCAGACTCTTAAATTGGAGAAACTACCAGGAAACAAGGGCATAGAAAGGAAGCTGGGGGGAGAACTTGGGGCACAGTCATCCTGTTCCCTCAGGTTCAGCATAAGAAATAACAGGATCAGTAATCAGCATAAGAAATAACAATATAAATCCCCTGCTGTCAGTTCCATCAACAAGAAATGAATAGGAATGAGTAAGTTAGATGGTACTTAAAATAAAAGTATTATCTCTGTGTTTTTCTCTATTTTTCAACTTGGTTGTAAATCCTATAACCCTGCAGATACTGTGCTTGACAGAAAGGTAAACACTGATATGGCATTTTACCATTATTCTGCAAAAAAGGGACAAAAATGTGAGCAACTGCATTATTGTGCATCTGGCACAACATTCTTGAAGATGGTGGACCAGAATAGAAGAAGCCACAAAATAGGCCTGTGTGTGAATCCATTAGATGGAGGTTGTGACATCTGACCTTTTGTCTGAATGCCCTGGATTTGCTGGTTTGCAAAGCCCTGGCTATCGAGGACATGCTCTATTTTTTTGATCATCAGTCAAATTCTGTTCATCTCAGTCATGCAATTTGCCTTCCTAACTACAGCAGCTATATCAGCATGGTTATTGTGAGAAAGCTTTGGTTTCAGCACTAACTGGGTCTTGAGCAAAACTTGACTTTTGTAGTCAGGGAACAGGAAATGGTTCTGTGCAAATATTTACCAGTGCTAGTAACTATGAATTTCACATTTACAAGTACACTAATGTCTGCCTAGGACAGAATGAATCATGCCTTTTCCTAACAGAATAATTTATCCTATAAATATTTGTTGTAAAAGCAGGACACACTATGCAAGGCAGCAAAAATATAATTTCATTACTTCAATTAGAAGAAGTGTTCTAATTGACTTTAGACCTTGATAATCCTATAAGAACTATCAGAAACCCTCTTACACACTTTACTCTATGTCTGTTGGGAAATGTTTAAACATGACTGTTATTCAGAGAAATGCTTCCCCTTGTTAAAGTGTCAATAAAGTCCTTCTTGTTTAAGGAAACTCCTGGTAGAATATCTTGCACTTTATCTGCAACTATTTCCTTTTTAAAAAAAAAAAAAAAAGAAGAAGATCTAGAGTCTCTTGTATTTTCCCTTTTTCCTTTAATGTTCTGCACAAATCTAAATTTACATTATTGTGTGTGCCTGTGTACATCTGAGCACTGCAGATCAAGCCATCATACCACAGCCAGGTTCTTCTTAGAGATGTGACCTTGGGTTTACCCTATCTTTAGCTTTTGCTGTTGGATTTTTTCTCTTTAATCTTTAGTTTAGTTATCATTCAGAGTTTTGTGGCCATCCTCGGGTACAAAGAGACCATATACTTTTATTCTAGTTTCATTTTTATTCAGATTTATTTTCTGCTGAGGAAAAACCACACAATCAAAACAGACAGGACTGACAGTGGTCCTATAGACAGCAAACTGAGTGAGAATTGAATTTACCCATCTCTAAATGTATATTCTCCCTTCCAAAAATAGCTCTGAGATTTACAAAGTGCGCTTACAGATGTCTTTTCTGTTATCTTATAGTGAAAATAATCAGAAATGTATTACAATTTTGACATAATTTTTTCTAGAAATTGTACACTCTGCTTTCCTTACCTCTGTCATTGAGACAAAGCTGTCATTAGTTTTAGCTCTGCTAAATCCCAGTACCTGCCAGATTGAGAAGTGGGAGGAATGCCAAATCATGGGTTCTGAAGCAGCCAAGATGAGCCTAGAGAGCTGAGCCTTTCCTGTGAGCATTCCTTTGGAAAAGATAAAATCCTTCCCCCAGAGTGTGGAGTCTGAAAGGAATTTGTACCTCTGTAAATATGAAAAGTGAGGAGGAAAATGACTAATACATTCAGATGTGGACCTCAGTAAAAGATAATAACAGCATATATATGACCTGTGGTTTGAAATCAGGTGGATAAAGAAGTGTCACCTGTCATGAGTGAGAATCCCTTACATGAAACTGATACACTGGTGAAATCACCTGAAGAAATGAATTTAAGATGGACTCATGAAGTTACCACTTGAGGTCAATTGTGCACAGGCAAATAGCCACCTCAGGAAGGGACTGTGGTGCCATGAGGTCAAGTCCATTAGCCCTGTGCAAAAGGTAGCAGAATCATCACTTTTCTTTTCTTGTGAAATAATCCTACAATTTCATTTTCTCAGGGAGTAGTTTGGCTTCCTAGACCAACGAATTTTAATGTCCAAATGTAAGAGTAACTTTTCAATTCCTTATCTTACCCACATTTTCATATTATTTATTTCTGTGTTTTATTTATTTTTTAGAAATTGCAGTCTGGAATGAATTTCGGAAGCAAACATTTTTTTCTAAGTTTTGCATTTTACTGGTTTCCTATTTCTGACTAGCTCTATGGATGAAGGTCTATGAAAGCAGTTCTGATGTTACGCATGAGAAATTTAGGAAAATGAGAAATTTAGGCTCGTAGATAAATTGAGACAGCAAAAGCACTGAGAGTTAAGGTGATTATTACATGGTCAAGACTCTGAGGCACACACACTGAACTTAATCTGGGAAAGTATGGTTGTAACTAGTTGTAATTTTCCTGAGCTAATATAATAAAAATACAATGGCTGATTGAATGCAGGTACATCTTTCAGGGAAAGTCACCTCCAAGTTGTTAGCTTTCCATAGCCAGAATTTTCCTGAAACCCCCAGGAGGGTTCTGCCTGACCTGACTGATCAACAGTGCTGGCACCTCGACTTGTATTGGCACAGATAACTGAAGAAAGTGATAAAGGAGATAAGAATATCTAGGAAAAAGAAGGAAAAGACTATTATGAAATCAAACCAGTATTTTGCATGAAATTCTGTCAATTGCACAACTTTTTTTTATCCATGAGGGTAGATGTAAAACGAGACATACAATTAATGAGTGACAGTGCTTCTATTAATAATGCAAATGATTAAGCTATGAACAAAATATTTTTGAGGCCTTCAGGCAAAACAGAAACAAGTATCAAGTCAGTGCTTTTTATTCATTAAAATAAAACATATTAAATCTCCCTTCCTGCTGTGTTTCTTGCCTGCAGGATGGAGTGTGATGAAGGAGTCCTTTGGAACACAGGTTCATTTATGCAGCTCTGGTCTGTGTGAGTCAGACAAGTGGGAGACTTACAGCAAAACAAGATCTCCAGGTACATATGGTTTTGGAAATTTTCTATTCTACTTGGTTAGAATCAGTACCAAGCAAATGAAAAAGCTATGGACAACCAGTTAGCAGTTTCTGATCTGCTATCCAAGAGGCAAATCCCCTCCTCTCTGGTAAGTCTTGAATCAATGCATATTTTTATTTTTTTATGCCATATTAAGAAAAAAACCTGTTCTCATATAAATCACATCAAAAATACAGTCTCAACTTTTGAATGCTCACCTGTTTTTGTTTGTTTTCCTTTTTTTTTTTTTTTTTTTTTTTTTTGTGGCAAAGTAATGGAGCCTTCTAGACTATCAGTAGTCTGACACTATAATTCACATCGTATTAATTTCATAACTAGTACTTCTATTTTAACTTTTTTTTTTCTGAGAAAGGAAGGAAATATTCATGGACTTGCTTTCTTCTCTGGCATACATGCTAGGGAAGAAATGCTCTAGTTTTCAATTTTCTCTCTGTCACTTTAAGGGGTAAACGTAAATGAATGTCCAAAACACTTTACTGCTTGTAAAGTCCTTCTGTATTTTAATGCCCCTCAGTATGACAAAATAAGAGGATATCTTTAAGTTTATTAAGTCTCCTTTTCCTGTGTACTTTAATTTATTTTTCAGGCTTTTCAAGGTGACTGTGTGGCACTCTATACATTGTAAAAAAAAAGAAAACAACCTCTAGAAATGCTAGTCATGTCTCAAGTGAGAATAATTGGCCCTGACAGAGAGGAAAGTAGTAATTGGAATGAGAGTTGTTTAAATAACAGTTTAAATTTTCTTTCCTTACTTTCCTGATTATATGCACTATAAAGCAGGATTTCTTTGCCTTGGGTGTTTCACAGAGTCGTTTCTGTATGCAGCATGTCCACAAGTATAACTCAAGTAATAAGCCTGGCTATAATTTGGACTAGACTTTGAGTTTAGCTCCCTTACATACAAATACACTATTCAATTGGTATTAACACTCTATCATCAAAATATTCAGTAGGCTGTAGCAGGACAGGCTAATTGCATCCTCTAATTCTTCTAAGTTGTCATTATTTCTTCATTCTGAATGGTTAAATGGAAAGTCAGATGCAACATGGAGGAAAAACATGCTTAAAAACTTGAACTGTGAATATACTTCATGTTCTGCTAAACACTCTCCTCACTGTTAGTATCCAAGGAAGAGTGAAGTTACTGTCTTTTAGCCTTTCCTCTATATGATTTCTGGTTTTAGTTTTTTCTTTTAATATAGATTTGCTCAAAGCTATGCAGAGCAGGTGTTTCAAAAAGCTTTGGAGTATGTCAAAGTTTAGTACAGTACCATGACTGAGATTATTTTCCTATTGAGCACATCTGTCTCCAGCAGCAGATACAGCCCCCATCTAAATAGTAGAGAGGGTCTGTGTGGTCACATCTGCCCTGCTTCAAAATATTTATGGCAAATATAAATCAAGGCAGGGATGGACTTGAGAACCTGGAAGGATCAAGTGGCATCTGCAGTGGAACAAATGAAATCTAAATGTGCCTTAATTTGCAGAATAATATGTGAAGAATATTGTACGAGTTTGGTAGTTCCCTACTGTGGCTTTAATGGACACAGTCAGGATGCATTAGCCCTGTTAATCTCAGGGATCACTTGTCTTTCCAGCAACCTTTGATGTTTGTCGCCTGACCTTTAACTAAAACATTTAAAGTGTCTTAGATGAGTTAGTTGGGTATTTGTTTTCCACTTCTGCTCCTTTTAACTTTTTTGTGTGTTTGTTTTTTTTAACTTCTCTTTTTTGTTTCTGGTGTGTTGGTTGTTTTTTTTTTTTTTAAAGGAAACAAACTCATAGGTGAAATTTGATTCAATTAATGTGAGTGATAAACTTCTACTGAATTCAATATCAAAGAATTTAATTCTTCTTAAGCAGTGGCTCTTTTAAATAGTAGATTCTGAATAATTTCAGAATCATTTGAATTCTTAATGCTGCCTGAGCTGTAAAAAGAAGACCAACAATTATAATAGTTTATATTTCATGAGGCCATTTTCTGTTACATCCTTTTGAGTAAAAAAATCTGGACTATTGGCTCTGTGTATGTGAAAAAGAAACTACCCAGAAACTTAACAATACAGAGCTAACAAGATGAGACCAGTTTCTTCAGCTCATCAATCAACACTTTTCTCTGTATACCTTTCATAATATAGATGATGTGGCATCAACTACAGGTGTTTTCCACCTGAATTTTTTTAGTGTTTGCAAATATATTCACTATTTTTTAAAATATTGAGCTACATAAAATATTTATATGTGGAAATTGTTAAACTCTGTTTGAATTTAACAATTATGAATCATATTGATATTAACTGTAGGCAGAATGTGGAGATTTTGTGGAAATTTCTGATTTGAGTGACAAAATGAAAATTTTGACCTTTGTAAATTTTTCAGTTTTGTTTTAATTTCTGTTCAGATATATTAGTGAAATGCCTTGCAAGAGGTTCAGTTGAGCTGCTGGTATCTTTTTCTCTCTGATGAATCAGGCCTCTTCTGCTGAATGTCCATCAGACACCAATGGCTTTTGGTACTTGGGGAGTTACACAGTCTGTGCCCGGATTCTCATCCAGCACAAGACAAACACAAGAAGCACTCTGACTATATTTGCTGTGAGCATCAGCCTCTCAAGAGCATCATGATACTTTTTATGCAGGAGCTGGCAGTAGTTTTAAGTAAATTTGGAAGCCAGAGAGTAAGTAAATTTGGAAGAACAAGGACAAAATTGGGGTTGCATCAGACTGATTCCAGCCTGGCTTCAATATGCCTGATCCTTCAGGAATTGCAGATCAAGAGTTCAAGTATAAAATGACACTATGTTTTAAATAGGTAGTTTCAGTGTAAGCAGCAGCTGTAAGTGCAAAATGCAATGATATTGCCATCACACCCCTAACAGTCAAAACTGTTTGGAAATCTCATTTGTTTTTCATTAGTTACCGCAACAGTTTGAATAAAATCCTGTTCAATCTCAGCAAAGAGTACTTTGGAAATGTTAGTCTGTTATTCTTTAAACAAAGTTCAACAGCTATTAACAGAGTACTTGTTTATGATCTTCTATAAATATTATGTTTCTGTACTTCTTTGAAAATGTGGAGTTTTTAATTTCATTTTTATTTTAGTAAAAACTGTAAAATTATGACTCACCAGCTGCAGAGTGCCAAGACAGGATATTTCCCAATATATGAGGAAAACAACATTTTTATGTATTTTTGTTACCAATCATATAAAACCCAGCTTATTTTTATAAATGGCTTCATAGGCCTGCACCATAAAAGTTGCATATAATTTTATCCCAGTTTTTAGGGGTTTTGGTGCCCATTACCTGGGAAATGTAAACTCTCACGTTCCTGAGCAAAGTCGACATTTCAGTGATCAGCAAAACCCACTCATTTTCATGCACAAGTGGCCACCTTTCTTCTACTCAGCTAAGATCTCACAACCCAGACAGAAAGCTGACCTGGACAAAAAAAGGAGCAGGGCTGCTATGGGGTTGCAGTACAACAGCTTAAAAGGAAATTGCAAAATTAGCAAGGGGTGAGTGGTGATATTTTTTCCTAATTCCTGAAGTGCAAATGCTTGTGGCATAGCCACACTGATATCACCACTTACCTGCAAGCCATCTAGAAAAAGTCATAACTCGAATTAATGAAGGGAGCAAGCTTCCATTACATTATGATGGCTATAAAGACTGCTGCAATAATACCTAAGTGGTTTTACCTCCAGAGCACTGAATGGGCCTGACCAAAAGGACTTCTATTGAGCTATTTGTATAATTAACATAGAGACGTTAGTGAGTAGTTTAATTCCCAGATCTATATTTTAAAATAGTTTCATCTTCTCCCTTATGGCTCCTGCTATTAAAAGCAGTAGATTTAAGATTTAAATCCAAATTGATTGAGTTTTGGCACTGCTTTTACTTGCATCTAAACCTTTCAGTGGCTTTTCTCAAAACTGAATTTAGGTTTAGGACATACATACTAATTGATTCTAGTTTCACACAAATTCTTTCTTTTAATCACTACTTGAATTGTTTTATTTTTAAACTACGGCTAGATCCATTGCCTATTAATTGGGGAAAAAAAACCAACTAAACAAGCCTCATGTAAGATTTTGCCTCAAAGAACAAGTAATCAGTTTAAAATTTGTAATTGAGTTTATATTTTTTCTTTCCAAGTGGTTTCAAGGCATAATATAAAAACCCCAAATCTAACCTGAGTGGAAGGCAAATTAAGTAACTAGGAAGTTTTTTCTTAAATGCTGAGAGCCTGAGGAATAAACAGGAAAAGCTGTAAGAGTGGTAAACAAACTCAGAGGAGAGAAGGTTAAGTAACTAAGCAAAGCATGAATGTGGAATTTATGTTGTGGGAAAGAAAGAAGGCTTATTTTAAAGGCTGATTGACTTTTTATTATCTGTTGTAGGAAAATCCTTCCATGGGTCTGAGGAGGAGGCATTTAAGGAAGGCTTTCACATACAGTCACATGTGCAACAGCACATATAGAAGAGGAATACTCTTTAGCAGACAATTAACAGGAGTCAATACGTTGCAAAGGGTGACTTGGAAATTTAGCTTGGGTCTTAGCCAAAGGGAACCAAGCTATGGGAAGGTAGGATGACTGCTAAAGGCTTACGGTTTGTAAGAGCCAGTATCTGATCAAAGGGACATAAGGACTAGGAAAATGTCAGGATCTTGGATAGTCTTAGTAATACAAAGGAGAGTGGATTAGACTTGAAGACCCTTGACACTAAGTCACAAAAGTTTATGAAAGGAAAGACTAAGATCAACATTACTTATGACCTCTGTCTGTTGTTCCTTGGCTTTGCACCTCCGTAAGGAGACTGGCTCCTTCTCCCTGGTGGTGTCTCGGGTTCTGTGTGCTGCTCTTGGGTCCCTCAGGCTGAACAAGCCCAGCTCTCAGGTCAGCTGCTCCTGCTGCAGCCCCCTCCCACCGTGGTTGTCTTTTCCTGCACACATCCTGGGGATCCCTTTCTTGCATTTGGGAAGCCTTTACTGAAAGCAGCACTGAGGCACAACCTGATGAGCACTGACTGAGCAGGGATAATCCTTTTGCTCACTGTGACCCTTTTGATAGAGTCCTGTATATTTTTGGCATTGTTGCTGCTGTATATCTGCTGCCTTGCAGGACTGCCAGGTCATTTTAGCAGGACTGCTCCCCAGCCAGTCACACCTCAGCCTGTCCTGGTGCAGGGGTACCAGTCCCTCTCGTGTGTGGGATGTTGTGTTTGTCCTGGTTGAATTTTATCAAGTTCTTGTCTTGAAGCCATTCCCCTAGCCTGGCTGGGTCCCTCTGAGCAGCAGCACTGCCTTTGAGCATGTTGCCTGCTCATGCCTCCATCTGCTGATGTCTGAGGGTCCATTCAGCCTCCTGCTACTCAGCATTGAGATTCACTGGAGGAAAGGATAAGGCAGAGAGCACTGCACACATAGGAGACTGGAACCAGTAACTACTTCTAAGATATTTTAGATAAAATATGTTAAAAAACAACTATATCCTGAAATTATCTAAAATTATGTTTGATGTGAGGAGCTTCTAAAGCACCACATTCAGTGGGACTGTGTAGTGTGCTGGCTGCCTGCTGGCTACAAGTATCAGGGCAAACAAAGTTAATCTACTTCTGAGATTAAAATAATTCTTTGACATCTTCTGGCTTGCAGGATACAGTATTCACCTAAATCTGTTAGATCTGTCATAAACCATCTTTTCAAACAGCAACAGAGTATTGCTGTTCTTCTATAGCCCTTCTCCTGTGATGCTGGGTTGTCATTCTCAGGCCAGGTTTGGCAGGGTCACAGGCTCTGTGAAGTACAGAAGTTATAATTCTGCCTATTTTCTTTTGCAGAAATGAAAACAAAATAGAACAAAACAAGGGAGGATATTAAAGGAATTAAGTTTAGATACAAAACCAAAAATGAAATAATTGAAAGACCTCTTTGCAGTTCATGAAGTGACTCTTTGCAGGCTTTCAGTAATTTATGGTTATTCCATATACTTTATAAGATCACTTCAATTTACAATAGGCTGCAGTGCTTGACTCTCACTCTGGATATTCACACAGCCAGCTCTGGGACTAATCTTGGTGTGGCAACAAATTAAATAGCTCTTTTCTTTCACTGTTCTTTTTCCTGTCCTTTTTTTCCTATTGGGTTAAGTCACAATGTTGTCTTCTTAATGGTGCTCAAGATTACTTCCTGGGCACATGATGCTACTGGAGTTTTGGCTGTTTTTTTCCCCCCAGCTTCACTTTATCTATTGCACACTCCTATAGTCATTTTTCTTAAAAGTGAGTTTCCAAAGTGAAACTAAGATTTGAACTAGTGGGAGCATGTAAAATCTGTTTATAATTAATTTTCTGAATTCAAAAGCAGATTTTTATTGAGGTAGCTTGAATTTGTTATTCAGAGTTTGGGCAACAGCTGAAGTCAGGTCAGGTAAATTTCACTGTGTATTAGCAATGAGATTCACATCTCAGGAACACTTAAAGTCACATGGAATAAAGGATTTAATTTCAATGACATTTATATTAGACCAGGTTGTAACAGCTACATCCAAACAGGTGATTGAAATCTGCTATGTGATTCAATACAGAACATGACACAAAACATGGAAAACAAATATCTCATGTGAAACAATCAGCTAAAAATAACAGTTCATAGCTGAAATCTGACAGGAAAAATTAACATTGAACACAAAATTTATAAATGAAGAACTAAAATAATAAGTGAATCTTGCAGGCAACATACACTGGACACTAGGAGTTTCTTTATGTATTACTATTCAACTTTCAGGTACCATCCCTGTGGAGACCCTTCATGCAGCTCCCTCTTACTTCATACAACCTGAGGTATCTATAAATACTGAGCCCTGCTTTTCTGAAGGAATCTTGCATTTGGAAACTCACAGAAAGCCAAGAGTTGCTCAGTGTACATTTTAAGAATGCAGTGTATTAATAGCTTCTTTCTCTCACCTTGCTTGCCACAGTCCCCAATGTAACAGACATATTAGAAAGGCTCCTGAGTCATGAGGGCTGCTGAGGCACTTTGCTCTCCACACATTGTGTGAGAGAGTTTAAATATGTCTGCTTGATGAGAGGGTGCCTGAGGCTTTTTTACAAAGCCCAGTGTCCCTCCATCTAAATCCCTGTTCTCACCCTAATACTTTCCCGTTCCCTTACTTTTATAAATGACTTTTAAATCCCTCTACAAGTTATCTAGTAATAAATGCTGAATGGTCCACACATGGTAGACCTCTTGTTTTTTGTTTTTCCTCTTAATATTTACTGAATACTTGAGGTATGTATGGTTTAAGAGATTTTTATTGTATGTGGCATAGTTGAAGCAGTAGTGGTAGTTTCCAAGCTGTTAGAGAAGGACGTTCTGTTTGATCAAGAACATCTGTTTGTTCACCAGCTGTGCAACTGCAGACTTCCAGAAACCCTGGTTCAACTCAACTTCCTATGGACAATTCAAAATGGAGAATCAGAAACACGAAGGAGGAAACACAATCTTCTTGGAGAAGATACTAGGTGTTCTAAAAATATTTCCTTTCCTAAGATGTGGAAAATTTTGTGACCATTCTAGCCATTGCCCTGCTGCTTCATGATTGAAGGCACCATCTTGCCATAAATTGAGAAATGAGAGATTTATTTTGTGCAGGTATACTTCCCTTCTAAATGTCTCCCAGGTTCAAGGAGGTGACATGTTCTATCTCAGACTGTACAAACCAAAAAATTTCCGGTGCAAAATGCATGTTCATGAATGGTGGCAGTTATTCTCACTGAGGAGCCTCTGCTTCCAATTATTTCTCCAGGTTAGTCAGAAAAACATTCCTTTCTCAGACCTGTGAGCTGCACCCATGATAGAACAAATGCCTTAGGAACAAGCCTCTTTCCACTCATTTGAAATGTCAATTTTTAAAAGTGGAATTCCTCCCTGAGGAGAGCCTTAATCTGTGAGTTAATGCCTATTCTGAGGGGGGTTTTTTTGTGTTCATCTATGAGCTATGCATGCTTTACTCATCATTCTAGCTATACCTGGGTGGTCTGGAGGAAGGTATAAAAAAATCTCGTATATCCACTTGAATATTGATGTAGTATTTAAGTCAAAACTTCAGTTTGGACTCCACAGCTGAAATATCAGCAGATCAGTATTAATTATTTGCACAGCTCTCTTTCTGAAGAGGTGGAGTTATGCTTGGAAATTATTTTTGGCTAAATCCTGCTATGAGTGGATACCTGACCTGTGAATGAAGACCTGACTTCATAGACTTGTAAATTCACCTGTTTTGTTCTCCTCAGCCTTAATTTTTGTCCTTTCTCAGCAGTTTCTTATTCATTACTAGATACATACATCTATATGCAGATGTGTGTATATATATTCAATAATATACTTACATACATATACATCTATACTTTGTATTAAACTTAAAAATAATTTGCTATCCCTGTTTTCTTGGATGAAAATTCCCACAAGCAAGAACAAACTCTTAGAAACCAGGGTATGTTTTCATTCTCTGCAATGACATAAATGCTACCCTGTAGATATTCCATGAGGCCTTACCACAGCATGATACTAGAAGTCCAATTTTTTCCCAACAATGCTCCACAGCAAATACTTCCCTTGAAATCAGAGGAAAATTACAATTACATATATGTAATATTAGAAAATAAACAAAAGAAGAAACTATAGTTTTTCTCTTTCTCTGTCCTTTTTATTGGAACTTTGAATGAGTTTTCAAGGAAGATGTCTTTTCACTTGACCTCTTTCAACATTACACTTCATTAGAAGACCTCACAGGCTCTATTTTGTTTCAGCAATTAGTCAGAATAAATGATCAGCAAAATGAAATATTAGGACAGTGTTTAAGGCCAGGTTGGATGCAGCTTGGAGCAACCTGGTCTAATGGGAGGTGTCCCCTCTCATGGCAGGGGAGTTGAAACTAGAGGATATTTAAAGTTCCTTCCAACACAAAGCACTCTGTGATTCTGTCAATAGCAAGAGGAAATGTGGAAGGAATTGGGAATGCTTCAAAATGGGAAGACAATGCTGTGGGTAGATATAAAGTAACATTGGGATAAAAATGACAGCTATAAGGAGAAAGTGAATAAAGCCTACTGCATGTTTGGTGTGGGTAAGACAAAAAACACATGAAAATTACAAGACAATCTTAAGAAAAATATCAAGAAAAACTTGTCACTGGTAAAGACATTGAAATACTGAAATATATTGCTTAGGAGATGAACAATGCCTATTAACTCTTATTCTGAAAGAGTAGATAAAATCTGTTAGAAAATGGAACAGGTACAATTGATACTGCTTCCTGAAATCTCTTTCAGATCTTTTATATGATTTCAGATTATACAGTTAATATTGGGTCCTTGACCTCAGCTAATACTTTTGCTTTTATAAGAGCCAGTGCTTTGTTGAGAGTTACATGCTTGAATCAAGAATGAGGATAACCTCCTATGTCTAGCAGAAACTAGCAAGTTTTCCTTTACTGCTTCCAGCTGCTTATCTTAGATTTTAGAAAATATAATTATGGATGCTGATCATTTGTTTCCTGGAAAGCACAATTCTGCTACTCTATCAAAGGTGACTCAGCAACACACATCTGGTTTTAAAGTACTCATGCAAAACAAAGTGACCACATAACAATGCATCTTAGGGCATGCAAAGTCATGCAAGCTGATTACAACCCTAAAATCCCATATCTTTTGAATGACATTTACTTTGATTTTCACAATATTCACAGGAGAGTGTGATTGAGAAGTACTTTGATGACATCAAAAAGAGGAAGAAAATGAAGACAGGCATTTTCTTGTTCTATCCTGAATATTTTTTCTTATAAAGAGAGAATTTCATTTATGTAAAATGCTAGACTGAAATGTTATTTTCATAGGGAAACTTCCAAGAAAGAACTGTCCTTAAATAAGAATACATGTGACTTCATGCATATTATTTCAGAAATATTCTGATTTTTCAAAGTCCACATTTCAAAAATTATAGTAGTCTGAAAAGTATCTCAGTAACAAGAGCATGATTAAGTTCTGTGTATATTGTATTCTCATGCTTTCTCTGTCTAATGTGCTGAGTTTCACTTGGCAGATAACTGTGAATTTAGCCTCAAACCAGGGAGTTACATTTGTAGGGCTGACTCAGACACTCAGAGTCAAAGAAGGGACTCTGGCAGGTGTCCAGTCCAACCTTCTGCTCAAAGCAGGATCAGCTCATGCTCAGGCAGACTGCTCAGGGCTGTATCTGATGGGTCTTGGAAACTCCTAAAGGTAGGGACTAGACAGCTTCTCTGAGCAACCTTCTCCACTACCTAGCTGTACTCATGGGGAAATCTTTTTCCTTTCACCAAGCCTGAACCTGTTCTCTTTCAGTTTGTGACCTCTGCTTGTTCCCCAGCCAGCTCCATCTCCTTGAAACCTCCCTGTGGGCACTGGTAGGGGCTGCTGCTGGGACTCCCTGGTGCTGCCCCTTCTCCATGCTGAACAGCCCTGTCTCACCAACCTCTCATCCTGGAACAAGTGCCCACTCATCATGGCATCTTCTGCTGAATGTTTCCTAAGCTATCAACATCTGTCTTGCATGAGGAGGCCCAAAACTGCATGCAGCACCCAGATGCAGTTCCACGAGTGCTGAGTGAGAAGATTTTGGGCAGGGTAAACCCAGTAGCAGTAACAGATAGACAAAATAGGAAGAAAAAACTTCTATCATTGAAATAAAGCACCTGCCACTGGCTAGGTGCAATAATGGTTTGTGTTCAAACAAAATAAGAGTAGAGAACCATCCCACTGCAGATTTGATTTGCTTTATGACAGGCTGGATATGGACTGTTTCTTTCATTTAGCTAGTATGTTTTAATGATGATTATAATACTTTGTCCTCTGAAGCACTGCCACATGGAGAAGATTAGAAGAGATGTTTGAAGTCAAAACTGATATTGCTGTTGTATATCTTACCTAGAAATCATGTAGCCATTCCTAAGAGTCAATCAGTTAAAGCTCTAGTGAGTCCCTCAAAACTGAAATAGCTAAAATTTAGCCTATACTTAGTCAGACACTTTTATTTTAGAATTTAAATCATAGAAGCAGTAAAGATGTATCTATGTATTCAGACACAAAACCCATAATATTTTTCTTTTTCTTTTTACTTTTTATTTTATTATGGACCTGTCTCTAGAGCACTGTGGTTCAGAAGAACACCTGAAAGTGGAAAGAATGTGCATTATGACTGTGGTCTTTTGAGACAAATTCAGCAGTAATGATTCATTTCTAAAGAAACAAGTTATCACTGTGGGGAACAGTAAATACTTGAGAACACTGAGAAAGAGAGGAAGTTGAAAGCAGAAATTAGTCATTGCTTGTAACCAGTTTGCTTCAGTATATTTACCGTGATTCAGACAGATCAAGTGGTTGCTTAATTTAAGAGGGGAAAGATCTCTGCTTTTGAATCTTGACTTAAGAGATTTAGCCCTTGCTGAAAGAAGCGTGAAACAGCTGTGTGACAGGACCAGACACGACTGCATTTACCTGTCCTGTTTTCATGTATGAACACAAAGGGCAAGTTGCTCAGACTTTCAGCATGTGGCTGGGAGGCTGAAGCAAAACCAGGAGCACTTGTGAGAGCAGACTTGTTTTATTCATGAAGCTTGGACAGGCAGTGAGATGCTTACCTTGCCATAACAAACCATGCTCAATGTTTGTCTTTGGACAAAAAGGTTATCAGTGCTACCGTGTGTGCACAAAGTTAAAAGCTAGTTTTTTAAACACTGTTCCAAATTGTCATTTTAAATATACTCTGTAGGTAATGGCAGCTTCACCAGCAGTCAGTGATCATCACCAGCTAATCCATCTTGTCTGTGTGCCAGCCAGCCAGGAAGCACCACCAGTGACTGAAGCAGTTCTATTCCTTCCTTGCCTGACAGTAAGACTTTATGGGATGGGGAAATATAAGTAATGATCTTTGCTTTGCATTTCACTTTAACCATGGAGTGTGTTCTACTGCTTTGTTCAATCAGATTTTGAAATACCCTAGAGACATGGCTACAACCAGAAACCCAGTAGCGGGTGGCTACTCCACTGTCTATTAGAAATTACTGTAATTTTTTTTTTTTTTTTTTTTTTTGTATCTAGATTTTCAAGACTTTTTGAATTTTCTGCAGATTTCATTAGACCTGACTGTCCCTGTCCTCTTCTTTCATTTGTCACTGTGGTTGAAGATCAACCCCTTTGTAATATAAATATTTCAACCGTATACTTAAACACCAATATTTAAATCAGAAAATAATAAATCACCCCAAAACATCTCTAAAAGACTATGAATATGTGCAGTACTTATACATCAACTGTTGATATGTCTTGCCTTCCCATTCACAGTGTCAGAAAGCCATTTCAGTCAGTACTTATAGTCTGTGAATAGCAGACATTTCTCTAAAGATGGTCTTTCAAGAAATATTAAGTATTAAAAGGTTAAAAACTAAGAAAACAGTAGCAAAAGAGAGAAAAAAAGTTCTCCCATCAGGCCAATTGATTCTAAGGGCAGGGTCACTGAATGTAGCATTATTTCTCCTGGTCATGTTTCTTTCCTACCAGAGCTCCAAAGTAAGCTGACTGTGTAAGCAGGATTGAAATACACAACCCCCTTGTGACTGGAAGCAGTAAAGCATTCTCCACTTGCGGTTTTCTTCAAATGAGCCTGCATGGAATATGTGTTTGAAAACAGTGAAACTCTTTATTAATCAAGTACTTCACTTGCCATGCCAGCATAAAGTTTCATTTATGTCAAAACTCCCTTAAAAATGGTTTGGAGTGGTGTCTTGTACACAGACCTTCAACAGAAGAAATATTTTTGGAATTGTAAATACAATAATCTAGGCAAATATTTGCACCTTTTGAGAAGCTGCTGCAAGATCTCTGACCATAAGTTAGAATTCCAACATTTTACTTTGGTTTTCTACTGTATGGAAATAAGGAGATTGTATAACACTGCATCTAAAATACAGTCAGACAAGTCATCTTAATTATTAGAAGAGGGCTTTTGCTATCCATATTGTAACTAAGTTACAATAAATGAGATAACACTCTGGATGTCCCCATAACATGTGGTACCTAAAAGAAAATCCAGGTTTTAGTGCCTGCTCAATGTTAATTTGAGTCTCTAAGGCATTATCTGGCTGAGAATTCTACCTGAAGTTATGGATAACTGCATAGATAGCTTTAAAATGATTTTTTTCCTTGAAATAGGTATCCCCTAACACTGCTGAATTAGCAATATCCATTCACAATACCCCATTTTTTTAGAACAAAGGCCCATGTAATATATAGGAAGGTGAATCTCATTTTACTAGTTTTTTTTGTGAATCTGTGGGAGAAGCTGAAAAGGGCATAAGTAGAGTACCATGCCCATCCAGCACAAGTACACAGACAAGGGAGAAAAGTCTGGAGAAGAAAGGAGAAGAAAGGATTTTCTTCATAAAATTTTTGTAAACAAAGTTGCATTAAAGAGATGCCTGATTTCATTGCCTCCTTTTTTTTTTTTTTTTTTTTTTTTTCTCCCCTTATTGGAAACAAGCAGAATTACCCTGTACATTTGGCTGAGCACTAGGACTAGAAATGTTATCAGCCCTATTGACAATGGACTGACTAGGCTGTTATATGTTCTCAGCAGCATCACCTTCATGCTCAGTGTTTGCAATGGAATGTGGAGCTGCCCTTGCCCTTAAGACACCAGGGATTGAAATGTAATTCAGCCAATTTTAAACACATTGCTTTTTATCCAAAACACAGCAGCAATGGGGGATGTGTGTCTCCCCTAAGCCATAAAAGGCTTGAGTAGCTGTGGGGAGCTCAGCTCCATGGAGATGGAAAGGTGCAAAAGTGCCTTCAGTTCTCTGTGCATGCATAATTTCACAGTGTCCTCATCTTGTTCTCTGTAAATATTCCATTGAATCACCATGGCTTATATCTTCTATAAATTACTGTTTAGCTGACATAAGGACAGCAAAGTATAGCCTTGTATTATATATATTTACTTGAATGGACTGTTTTCTTTTTTCCACTGGCTTAAGGAAGACCAGCCAACACTCATTCACTCACTAGAAAAGACCCACTGATTCTTTGACAGGTACAGCAGAAGTTATTTTTCATCGTGGCATGAATAGTTTGTTTTGTTTTACAAAAAAGCACTTCACACCAAAGCAGAGTCAGGAATTATCATTCCTCCACTGCTTGTACAGGTGCACTCTCTGAATTAGGCACACAGCCTCCGGTGGGCTCCTAATGGAGTGATGACACTAACACTGCAACAATAGAAGGGGCCTCCAGGGATGCTGGCTCTGGGAGGGCAGTCCAGGTAGGAATGTGCTTTTTAAGAGGGCTACAACTTAAAGCATTCCATGAAGCTGACAACTCTTTATAGTACCTCTGTAGACTTCTCACTGCACAAATAAACACAAGTACAGTAAGCCATATCGTAGTGAGGGATTTAAGTCTCAGTAACTTGTGTGGGAAGAGCTTGCAAGAAGTCAGTTTTCAACACAGCTCACCACAAGGTGTGTGTGGACGTCCAGTCCACAACGCAGATCTTCAGCTCTTGTCCTGTATCACTGTTTCTTTTGTTGTTTTCATCTATATATCTTTATAGCTATTTATTTATTGAAGACAGGATCTGGACTCTACACACAAACTGTGTGTGTTTATGTGTGCATGTGTTTGAACAGGGTCAAGTACAGCCATGTGAAAGAAGGAGTCATGGCAAAACTGTTTATTGCGACGTGTGAATGAAAGAGCTGAAGTATAAATAGTGGTGTGAGTGGCAGGGGCAATGAAGCCTGGTTTCCTGCAGAGTTCATGCTGAAGGCTCAGATCCCGTGCGGATTCACTGGTGTCTAGCAAATGGTGAGGATAACATTGTGCTGTGTGAGTGGGATCAATATGCTCTCTCTTCTATTCAGAAGCTTATTTTAACAAAACCTTCAGGAACTGGAAAGCTTGGAGAAGAGAACCCCTCTGATGTATTTACATGGCTGCTGCATTCACATGTGTCTAAAAGCAGACCAGCAGCAATACCACATATACTTCATATGTTTAGGAAACCAAAATGATTTAATATCACAACATATGATAGTAATAATGAAAATTAAAACCCCTGTTAGACTATCTGAAACTACATTGTTCAATGCTAATACAAATATTTGGGGCTCATTTCTTGTTCACTGTTTCTATTTGTATTGCTGTAGAGCCAGGGGCCATGGCTGCTGCTCAAGCTGATTGTTGCACTGAAATGCCTCTGAAAGGTCGGTTATTATTCATGTCTTCAGTCCATTCAGCAGCTTGTTTAACAAGGTACATCTAATTCAGTGTAACTGTGTGGCCCATTGACTTCTGTAGAGCCACCAACATGCTTGAATTGCATTGTCTCACTAACTTCCAGAACTGCAGCTTTAAATAAAAAGTACATGCTGGAAGTACATGGATTGTGTCCATTCAAGGTACAGGAGCATTTGGAAAATTTCAGTTTTTCAGTGAACATAAGGATTCATACTTCTACAATCAAGCTTTCCTCTGGAGATTTTTACCTCTTCAGAACCCTCTGTAGGTTTGAAAGCATTGAACAAAAGTTATCTATCACATATTTCTGCTATATATTTTAGGCAGGTGGATGGAAGTTGCCATTTAGTGGTATGACCATGTTCAGGTAGTGTTTCCAAGGCCCTGGTTCTTTGGGGGACATTTTCCTTAATGTCACTTACCAGAAAGACCTAATTTCAAAATAGTGCAGAAGACATCAGCATTTCCCTCTGCAACTTCTACATTGCATTCCCACCAATAATTCAGGCTAGATCATATAAATCATACCTTATGACAATTTGGTCTCTTCTGCTTTTAATTGCAGTCCCAACTCATTTAGCAGTAAGTACTATGGGTTGTGTTGCTGTGTGTCTTGTGACACTGAGGCACCTTCCTGAAGAGTAGAGATAGCAAAAGGTAGGTGTAAGTGGAATGTGGTGGTCCCCAATCGGATTTCATCTGAAGTAAATATCTTTATTTCTTTTTGGAAATATGTGTGGGTAGGAGCTGTTTGTTCCATATGCATTTGTCTAGTTCCTGCATTTTTCTCTCTCTCCTTCATCCTTAATGTCCTTAGTCACTGCAGAGAAGATAATTTTATTGATGTAGGTGAATGCCATTAGAGTGATGTGTTGAAAACATGATTTGAGAGGAAGTTGCTCACAGTAGTTTGTAGAAGAATTATTTGAAAGGTTAAAAAAAAGGTTTACAACTCATCAGCACAGCTCAACAGATCACTGAAGGGCTATTTTGTTTGTCTGAGCTGATAGATGTCTGCAGCTAGCTTACACTTCCACAATGGTTAAATGCTATGATTTGAAACATGCAGCAGATCTTATTGCTGACAGGGTACGGCTGTTTGTGAGGCAGTACGAAAGCAGTGTCACAGAGACACTGCTTCAGAGCTGTCTGGGATTTTGGCCAGTAGTGACACCATTTTATGGAACGCTCATGAGCTCCTGTTGTGGAATAGTCTGCATTCCCTGAGATCAAATGACAGTGCAGGGTCTTCAGCCTGTGCCTGCTCTAAGACACAGAGCATTACTCACTGCTGCTTGTGCTGCACAGCCACCTTAGTGCAAACTGTCCTGGGAACACACCACAGTGAGTGGTCAGCACAATTACTGCCACTCAGCAGTTGTAAAAAGTTAGAGTGCTTCTGCTAGGATGTCAGTGGAATTTAAATGTAATCTCATAAAAGCCTAGATGTACCTTTTAAAAGAAAGCAACATGACAACCTTGTTTTTCTGGCTCGTCCCAAGCCTGGTTTGTCTAAAATTTTCAAGGTTTTTCACATGACTTCCCTCTTGACAGCCCAGATGAGGTATCCCATGGAATGATATCAATATTCTTGTGTTCTTGTATGTTCCACATATCAACTTAAAGTCAGTCATGTGGATCACTGGATTTCTTTGTTTTAACTGTGTTTTTGTAAATACTCTTAACAAGAGCATTAAGATGCTCTTTCTACTGATCAAGAAGTGCAGTGTTCAATCAAGCAAGGCAAATTCTCCACGAGCATCATGAAGTCCCACACGCCTGTCCTCACTATGGCAAAATCTGCAAACTGCTGAGCCACACTCAGGTGAGGGTGCTCAGGCAGTGTCAATTGTGTTAGCAGCTGAGTCACTCCCTGGAGCTTCAAGGACAGATTTCATTTTGAGGGCTCATCGTTACAATGGGTATCCAGAAACATTTTGAGGAGAAGAACTCTTTGCCCCAAAAGCCATATTTGGCACTCTGCCTGTCTTTTACAGGGACAGATGGACAATGTTAGGGAAATGCTTATAGTCCCAATAGCCATAAATCCCTGAGAAGAATATTTTGATAAAATGGAAAAACTGCAGATTTTATGGACTATTCATATTAATTATATACTTAATATACGTACATATGCACACAGAGAAAGAAATTAATTTAATATCCATTGACAGTTAACACTAATAAACAAATAATGGAACACACATAAAGTGATTCTCTGAACATTCTTGCAAATATATTAACTTTAGGTATGCTTTAGAAGACTCTACTGGAGCAAAGTTCCTTCTGCACAAGGCCAAGTCTATTTTTAGGAGAAGAGTTGAAGAATTTCCTACAGCTGAAAAGGCCCTAAATTTTTTACAATGCAAGTTTGAGAGCCTATGTGTGAGTTATCCAAACGTGTCTGGGGGATTTTGGTTCCTATATTCACTGAAAGTTACTGGGAATTTTGCTCCTAAAATGTTTTTGCACTTTTAAAAATTTTACCATAAATTGAACGCTATATTTAAAATTTAGCTATAGTGTATACTTTGTAGAACTGAGATTATGGTGTCACACTTGTCTTCTCTTGATCCTACCTACTGAATATCTTCAAAGATGTCTTTTTAAATTGCTGGTCCTAGAGGCTTGTGCCGAAATCTGAAAATTAGCAAGTTTTCTTTGGCTCAGTCACCACTAAAAAAATGCATATATCATAAGATAATGGTTTTGATGATGGTAAATTATAGTCAGTTCAAGATAGCATCCATATGGAATGACTTCCATATCTCTCATCTGTAAGGTACAGCAATAGAGAGATATGACAGAGTTCAGCAGAATTGCAGAAGTACAATTTATAAATCCAAAATCTTAAACCAGGGAAAAGTGTCCTTTTCACACAGGAGCATAATCAGACACATGACATTCTAGTGGTCAAGAGTATAAGAGAACTCAGATTAGAGCATTATGGAAGAGGGGATTATTTGTTACTGGTGTATGCACTGAACCATCTAGAAATTGGTGCCCAACAAGATCCAGAGATACTGTTTGTTGGAAGCCAGGGAAAGAAATGATGGAGAGCTCTTAAGTTAATAAGTTAATAATAAATAACTTAATAAATAACTTAATTAATAATTAAGTTAATAAGCTCTTAATACTTCTCTCACTCCATGAATAATCAAAATGCAGAGATTAGATGCAGTATGAATAAGTGAATATTAAGTGAATATTTATTGTTCCATAGACATTATAACAGAAGTGGAGAAATGCAAACATACACTTCTGATTCATGAATACTGAGGAAGGTAGAGGTTGTTTAGGATTCTGCTATTATCAGTTTCTTTGAGAGCAGAAAGGCCAACATGTCTCCTTCAGGACCTCTTGGTCCATGGGAACAGAAAGAATTAACCTGACATTTCCATGAAAAGTATGTTCCTAAGGTTCGCTCTAGTATGACTGCATTGTCCCAAGCTCAGCATGACTCAGAGGAAATTTATTCTTCAGTCTGTCAAGTTGTGTTTGTAAGTTGAATTGTCCTTCAGCTGACAGGTCCAGAGCCTCCATAATAATGAGGGTTTCTTGAAGCTACAGACTTTTTTTTTTGTTTAATTTTTCAGCCAGTCTTCCCAGCAACTGTGTTTCTTGACCAGCTGCCGTGCTGTGGGATAGGCATGTTTTTGTTACATGAATGGTATTTCAGTTATCACTGCGACATTTTGGGTGCAAGGAAAAAGAAATGTTAGATTTCCAATGCAATACATAAGCTCTATTTATATCATTATAATTATCATTTAGGGATAATGCCCTTAGGAGTTCTCTGTCAGGAGCTGAGACACAATAGTCACCTCTCTCATATCTTCTGAAATAAATATAATATAGTGACTAAAATTAGCAGGAAGCTCATTCTTTCAACCCTAGTGAAATGAAGAAACTTGAAGCTGGAAGTTTTCAAGTGGACAATGCTGTCAATTTCAACTCTTCCTAGATGAGTTGGAACGGTCTTCTGTCAAAGGACCATGATGTTTGCTGATCATAATTCCCTCTTTTTCAGAGATTTTAGATAAATTTCTCAATCCCAACAACTCGTCTCTTTGTAGACACATTGGAAGTCCATACTTGAAGCACTGGGATAATATTATGCCATCCTTGAATTCCTTAATGGGTGTGCATTTAATTCATTAAGGGCATCTGTTCAGTACATTTGAGACAAAGCTGGAAACTATTGTACACTACACTTACATAGACAATATTTAAAGAATAGGTGTTTGAGAAATGTCTATTTTGCATTAAGTCCAGCCATCACAGAGCATTACAACTCATTTTGAATTGGGAATGTCTTTCACCCCCATGAATACACCTTCATGAATATACCATCCGCCACACAAACTGACCTAACATGAATGTGAGTTCTCTAACTTGAAGTAAATTAATACTATCTTGTGTTGTTATGAAAGGAAGACCTCTTCTGTAGTGCAATTGCTGAATTTTTCAGCTACTCCCATGTATAAACTATACTTTAGTACCTATGTAATCTACACTACAGTGGTTTTCATTGAGAAGATGGAAAGAACATGAGATGTTAGCTTTTCTCCTTGGTGTGAGAAATTAAGGCAGGTTTCATTGGTTTTTTTTTTTTTTTTTTTCACTAGACTCTATAATTGATTTATGTATTCCTATTTCTTTATATCCAGGCACAGAGCTTATGAATGGATATACAGAAGGTAGGTGCACTCTGCATGTTTCTCCTTCCAGGCAAAAGATTTCCTTCCGACCTCTCAGACATACCCAAACAGAGTTTAAATGTTGCCTGTGGAGTACATCTGCATGGAACTTTGGTGCGTAATCTGCCTGGCATTTGGTCACCTTAAGTTTTAAAACACTTGGCTCTTAATGTTTTGGCTCAGAATAAGAGATTTTGATCCCTACACATTTTATAACAGGACTTCAAATACGGTCTAGGGAAAATTAAAATGTTACCCATATATGGAAGAAAGTTGTCAGTCTTGAAGCATGTTCTGGATAGTTGCTTTGCAATGTTCAGGGAAAAGAGCTGGGAGTACCTCATTTTATAGCTAAAATGAAAAATGTGGGGTTTTTCTAATATGAACAGTCCACTGAAAATATAGCCAAATATTCCTTTTGATAATATTACTTTTCAGTTTATTTCCATCTGTCTAACACCAGGCATTTAGGCAATGATGACTGTCTTGCAGGAAAATAAGTGAATGGGTCAAACTTAAATTGAGAATCTTCAGTAGGAAAGAGGTAGCAGAATTTAATGTTGTGCATAATGCATTTTTGTTATCTCAAGTATACCAAGTCAGAAAAAAACCTCCCCCCTCCCCATTTTTTAATATTTTCATGCAGAAATAACCTATTTTCTGTTGTTTGACTCAATTTGCAACAATAATTAAAATATGATCTCTTCTTATGCAGGCATGGACTTAACGGAGATCAAACCATAAGTGACTTGATGGACTGTCTGGGTCAACCTGTCATAGAAAGAATTCCTTTTGAATTAAAGTGTTAAAACAAACATTTTGAAATAAAACCTGAATTATGTGTAGGAAAGAACAGCCTGGCTGAATGTTTGAACATATTTGAACTCATCAGCTTCTGATAATGCATATTGTGTCATACTACCTATATGAACATCAAGAGTCATTTCCCCCCACACCTATTATTGCTCTTAGGTGGTTTATCAGATTTTAATTGTGCATCAAGTAATACTTTGTTGACTTATTTCTGTTCCAAGAATATGTAAAATTCATCCTGTGGTCAATACTTCCCAGCTGTATAAAGATTGTTAGATGACTTTATTCACAGAAATTGTTGAATATAATTAGATTTCACACTACAAAAAATACACTCTCTATATTGAGCTTTTGATCAGAAACAATCTTTACCAAATTTGCACTTAAAATTGTGCTTTCTTTGTAACAGAGGTGTTAATACACCAGAACAATACAAGCAATAAATGACACTGATTAGGAGAAAAGATTAGCAACAGTATAGTTTTGTTGTGGAACAAAGTGAAGTTTTTATCCTTATAGCAGTTTAAAAAACACACACTAGTAGTACTGCTTTTCAATCTGTTTGTTGATTTTAGTGTTTGTACTGTGCCCATCAGAACAGTGTAAAAAGTGTCTCCAGGGTCCACAAGTGCCTAAAAGCATTTAAGATCCAAACTCAGGAAATGAAAGACCAAACTCCCCCACTGTGATGGAGCCACTTATTTTGCTATGATTTTCTCCAGAAACTACCTGCAATGTGAATAATAAGCCTATGAAAATCAAGGTATTGACACTTCTCAAATATGCTGTAGAAGGGATTTATTTTGTCCTTTTTAAAAGGCCCAGTGTGGTCTCTGACTGTCCCTTGGACCTGGCAGCCTGATGGAATCAAGGCAGGGGCTCACACAGGGTAGTAGAGGAGGCACCATCCAAAAAGCAGTTTTGGTTGATGGGGTGAATTCCTGTGCTAACATTTACCTTTTCCCTCCTTCTCTCCTAGAAGACTGGCTAATCCTGCATATTCTTAAAACTGAAGTATTTATCATAGAAATCAGGAGTAATATTTTCAAGGTGAGAAACAATGGAAATTTCATGTGCTTGTTGCATTGAATATGTATTCAGCCAATAACAACGATGAGCTATTCATCATATTAAAATAATAAAATTCCTCCACCTTCTTTAATTACAACCCATAATTAACAGCTTCTACCATCTAGCATTAGTTGTTACTGAGTGATCAACACTTACTACTGTCTGTTATAATATTTACTTAGTGATGGTAAACATCAAGTTTCATAAATTTTATTCAATTGCATCTGGGAAGAATTTGGCACAAAATACTGCAACAAACAAAATCTAGGCTTTCATAAGTTGTGGATGTTGCATCCAAAACTTCTCATTATACCTGGCAGTAGCTTGGCATAACATAACTAGAACAGCTTTATTGTAGCATTAGGCAAGCTCAGAAATAGTTTGTGGAAGGATGATTTAGTGCTGCTGTCTGAGTGAGATCAGAAAATATATTAATCCCTTATAGTGTGGGGGAAAAACCAAAAACAAACAACCACAAATTTTTATTTTTAAGATTAAAAAAAAATGTAAGTATTAACCCCTCAACAATTATCCATAAATCCTTTGAAATTATCCACCCTTGTGTTATGTTTACCTGTTCTTTTTGTCATGAGTCAAGCAATTAAATCCATGTGAACATGTTGTTTTAAGAATACTATTTTGTTTTTTAAAACTACTTCTCATTATGACAAACCTTGAATAATTTTCAAGCCACTCTTCAAAAAGTCCAAAGTATTACCACATACTTGACTCTTAGCACTTGCTCTTAAAAAAATATTTATAAAGACATCACAATGCAATCTCCTGATTATATTTCATGTTTCATGTGAAGAAACTATTTTGTTAGCATATTCAACTTTTTTGGGGATGCCTGAGTTTACTGCTTTTCTCTGGACATTTTATTGCTGACCATACTGTTAGAGTTTAGCCAATTCATCTCACTATGCTGGTCACTCAAACAGGAGCTGCTTGCAGTACACAAGCAACAGGAGGATACAGGAATGAGTTTATTTAAAAATGCAGACACATCATATCAGGAAGTCACTCACTCCCAAGTGCTTAATGACTGTGTACACTGGAACATCACAGGATGATTTATCATTGCTGTGTGATTCAATGAATTACTTAATGACTTAGAGACAAGGGCTGCAGTCCTGAATCAAAAAACTATAACTTAATTAATGGAAATTTTCTCAGTCTGGGGTCACAGCACTTTTACCTCTGAAAATGAGAAAGGAATGTATTTCATAGGTTTCAACCTTTGTATTCAAAAGAGAGTGGAAACTGAAACTATATTCCTTTTGTAAAACTTCAGCAAAAAAACCCCAAGTCAGATAACAAAAGGTGTCTAGAGGGAAAAGACAGACTCATGCACTTAGGAGAGTAAGCTTAATTCATTTCATTGTAATTGAATTATGTTAATCACTCTGCTTTAAGAAAATTAATTTTTAAATCCAAATTGTTCTCTTGTAAAGAGCAGTGAACAAATTATTAAAAAGTAGAGCATAAAGTTTTACATATTTCCTCTAAAAAACAAATAATAGCAGTAAAGATAAAAATGCAGTAAAGATAAAAATGCAGCAAAGATAAAAATGCAGCAAAATTCCTCCAAAGTACTCTCCTTAACAGGGCAACATTTCCCTCTAGTGGTCACCCAGAAGCAGTCACGTTTTCCCAAGTTTCCATGGCAGAATTCCGATGTGCAGCCAGCTTTCCCAGAGACCTGGAGCCCAGGACATCCCCTGGGGCTGCGGGAGGAGAGGGAACAGAAGCACCTTCTGCCATAACTGCTGCATATCCCACTCTATTTTTCATTATATATATATAGGTATAGCTCCCTAATCAAAGTCATACTTTTTCAATTGTTGTTCAAACCACTAAAGAGAAAATATTCTTCTTTCAAACATTTTTGAAGGGACTAGAAGGGGCAGAGAAGGATGTAATCATGTTGTAAGGGGCACCAGGAGCGTGAGGAAGCCGAAAACCAAGACAGGCACCTGGAAGTCACAGGTCATGCAATGAAGCCATCTCAGCCCAGCACAGCCATGGTGGAAATAGCAGCAAGTTCTAATTGTGATGAGCCCATATGGAACGTTTTAGAGGTGTTAAGTTCCTAATTAGAGATACTTGGGCCTCAGCGTCCTGTGTTGCACAGATGTACTGCTGCTCAGAGCAAAATTGGAGCTAGGTAATGTGGGCGGTCATGATAAAAAGTGGAATTGATTGAAAACATTTACAAATACCAGACAGCCAGGTCAAGGAGGGGCTGTGCCAAAGTGGGGAGGTTTCTTGAGCCTTTTTAACTTATTTCTCTTCAGTTCTCCATTTAATTTAGAAAACTGTTGCACTTTTGAACCTTGTGCCCTATGCAGCGTTCAGAATCTGAGTTTTATTCAGCTCTGAATTTTAGGCTGAGAAGATTTTGAGTGAAAACAAGATGTGCTAATTTCTGACAGCTTTTTGTTCATGAAGTGGTAGAAAATGGTTGGAGACAGGATGGAAGAATGTTCATGTTAGCAAAGACACAGATAAATGTTCACACATTCCTGTTCTGATGGGGAAAGGAAGAGCAGGGGAGAGATTAAAGGAGTAGAGGAACACAGAGGAGGAGGAGGAGGAGGGAGATGAAAGGAGCCCATAGATGATGATAGAAATAGAGAGAAATGTCTCAAGCTTGGATATGTTCAACTCTGTAATGAATCTACAATATTTGGCAAATGTGCTATGCCAGAGTTTTAGTGAAGCTTTTCAGACCTTCCAAAACCAATATGCAGACACACTCCAGCTAATAAAATACATTTAGTGAGCAAAGGCTGAGTGATTGCAACATGGCATGAGGAAAGAAGAAATTGCAAATACATTTTATCAGACATAGTTCTACAACTATTTTTTCAGCTTTTGGCTATTTATGAATTAAGAGTTAGACAAGAGTGAACAAGTTAGACTAAAATCTGTCCCCTTGTTGTAGACCTTGGCACTGGAAATAATATGTCTGGTCATTAGAAGAAACTAAGCAATATCTAATTGCACTGAGTCTTGCCTGGGAATAAAAAAGCAACATTGCTTGAAAAATTGAAAATTAAACTGAACTCCTCTCCCTCTCCTCTCCTCTCCTCTCCTCTCCTCTCCTCTCCCTCTCCTCTCCCTCTCTCCCTCTCTCCCCTCTCCTCTCCTCTCCTCCTCTCCTCTCTCCCTCTCCTCTCCTCTCCTCTCCTCTCCTCTCCTCTCCTCTCCTCTCCTCTCCTCTCCTCTCCCTCTCCTCTCCCTCTCTCCTCTCCTCCTCTCCTCTCTCCTCTCCTCTCCTCTCTCCCTCTCCTCCTCCTCTCCTCTCTCCCCTCTCCTCTCTCTCCTCTCTCCTCTCCCTCTCCTCTCCTCTCCTCTCCTCTCCTCTCCTCTCCTCTCCTCTTGGCATTTCAATCTTTTGAAGACCTATGCGTCATTGAGTGGAGTCCACAGTTTGTCCTCAAAATTCAACCTTGTTTAACAAATATTTGGTATGTTGAAGATCTCCAGAATATAACACTTATTTTGTTTGCAAATTATTAGGATTATACTGATTGCTCACTCTAAGATGACTATTTTGAATGCATATCATCTAAACATTATTTTTTCTATCCCTCTAAAGATAATGGCTTTAAGCAGCTTATATGCTTATTGTTTACAAGAGTTTAAAACCCAGGAAAAACCCTGAAACCTTTCCATGTTTTTCTTTCCCTTGATAATCAATTTAATTTCTTCAGATTCACCATGTTGATTCCTGCCCTGTAAGCAAGTTGCTCTTCAAGGGCTTTGTTCCCTTTAGATCTGCAAGACAAAGATGACACCATGTATATCTAATGCTGGAAAAACACGGTGAAAGAATGCAGAAATGTGTGACCATCTGGCTGCTTGTCCACTTGAGCACAGGCTATAGGGGTCACTGAGACCCCTCAGAGTGCTATTGATACTGGACCCTGACAGGAAACACTTCAGCTGGTCCCCACAGGACAGAGGTGAATACACTCAGAGGTGTGTTACATCTTCAAACGCTGGAGCTGGTGACAAACCAAAGGAAACTTCTAGCTGCTTCCAAATGCTCTTCCTCCTGGTAACAGGCAAAATGGTTCCTGTCCCCTCCTGATTATCTGTGCCTTGGGGAAATAAATACCTGTCAGAGGCTTTCTTGCCTCACTAACATCCCCTGTATGAAGGATAAGTTAAAGTACAAACAGGGGGAATACATTTTTAAAAATATTGAGTTCAAGATGAAGGACAAAACAGTTACCCTGAGGCCTGAGAAAAAGCATTTGTAACTTCACAACTCTTTGAGCTTCAATTCCTTACGTTCATTTGAGTGATAGGGAAACAATTAGAGAAATAAGAAAATGGAAGATGCTGCCCATAAGAATGCAAAGGTTTTCCAAAGGTTTTCCCAGTTCTACATTGCCACAACTGTGAACTCACATAGACCTCACACAGGAGGTCAATTACCCACACACTGCCAATTAATGTCCTGAGGTATTGGTACCCAGACTGCCACATATGGTCTGTAAGTAATGCACATACTAATAACACCACAAATAAAATACCCCACATACATAATAGTTTAAAGAGACAAAGATGGCAAGGCAAAAGACTGTTGCTGAGTAGTTGGTTTGGTGTTGATTTTAATGCTAGTCCTTCCAAAAGGCAAAGTCCTTTTGAACCTCATTACTCCCTATGAACATCTTCTGTCCCTGCCTGCCTCAAAATCCCTTCTCCTTTCTTTTTTTCTTCTTTTCTGATTCTACATTATTTTCATACATTTTTCTTGAAAATACCTATGATCTATATAGATGTATAAAAATGTATATATATATATATATATCTGCTTTTGAAGGAATATTGTGAAAATAAAAAAACCCTTCAAGTTCTTGAAGCAAAGATATTTCATAAGTATAATTCTTATAATTTTTACTAGATCACCTTGTCTAGGTGTGGTACTTAGGGACATGCTTTAGTAGTGAAGTTGGCTGTGTCAGGTTAATCGTTGGACTCAATGACTTTAAAGGACTTTTCCAACCTAAATTGTTCTGTGATTATAGATTGGGATCATTAGAGAAGGAAAAAAATTAGCTCAAATCCTCTCAAATGTGACAAGATTTTGAACTTGTTTCTTGCCTCCTTAGCTGAAACCCAAAACTTTTCCACCAGTGAACAAAACAGAAAATCTGTCATGAAACAGTGCTGCCACAGAGCAGGGCCCTGACTTAGATTAATTTTGAAGAAAGTGGAGTTCTAAGTGCTGCTGAGTTGCTGCAGTGGGCTAAGAAATCCTGGACTGGGACCAGTGGTGCTCCATGGAAGACTGGATGGACAGGAGGAATTCAGTCACCTCCTGCCTGTGAAGGGGTCTGGGAGCTCCTTTATAGGTGATTTGTGCTCTGTGACACTCAGCTGCCTGATGATTTTATTCTGTGTCAGATAAGAGCAGGCAGCTTGGACAACTCTGATCTCAAAAAGAAAGAAAAGTAAAGCAGCAAAGAATATGGCTTCAAAATGAGTCAACAAAATAATCCTTATTTTTCTTGATACAGAAATTAGCCAGCAGAAAAAGTGGGGGCAGCAAAAAGAGCCTGGATAAATGAGAATGACTGACACAAAAGTACACTACAGCTACATTGGAAAGTAGCTTGGAATAACAGTATAAGAACTAGAAAAGGAAAACTATAGACTGCATAGCAAAAGAAACATTCTTCTTTCTAAGATATTTAGCTGTGGAAGTTGCCTATGTAAAATAAGAAAACATTGCAATTATGTAGATATTTTTATTGGGAAAAGTACATGGGGCAAGGAGTTAAGGAAAACGTCAAGATATTTTTTCACAATATACAAGGGAGTATATGCTTGTTAAATTTTGTTTTGATATGAAAATTGATGTCAAGCAGGTATTTTGAGATTTTTGTAAAATTCTTACATTTAAGTCATTGAGGCTTCATTGGTGTGAAAAAAAGGAGGGTGTTTTTTTTCCCTGTTCCAAATGTTAATGCCATTTTCAAAAGCATTATCTCTTAAGGTCCTCTGAATGCTCTAAACAATTTTCTGCTGTAAAGTTTTGTATGGGTTAAGATTTAAAATAAAATTTAATTACTGTGACTGCAGGAAACAACTTCTCATCCATAAACAAGCGTATTACAAATTTTATCCTGACTATATTTCTAAGGCATGCAAAAACTTTAGTTCTGCAAAAAACATGCAGAACTTTAGTTCTGCATACAAAATATATAGGTGCAGTTATGGGTGCAATTTAAAAAAAAATTATTTTCCATGTCAATGCACAGTTATTACAGTAAATCACATAGTGCTCAGTCTTACCAAATGGCTTGAGCCTCTCTCCCTGGCCATTCAGCATAAAACCAGGTATCTGGAAGTTAGTATGCATAATAAACTAGAATAAAAGTTGAACACACTTATTAGAATTATCTTGTTTGACTTAAAAATTTTTAATGAAATGAAAAGGAGCAGTGTAAAAGAACAATGTGTTTCTGTGATAAGTTATATCCTTCTCAGGTTGCTGCACGTCACTAAGAATACCACAGACAGCTTAGTGGTTTATTGAGACAAACTTCTCTGGCAAAGGTGATCTTGTATTCCAATCTCCCTTGTTAAAAAGATATAAAAAGAAGATTAGCATACAGCCAGCAGGGCTCGTGCAGTGGATTCTCTTGGCTCATCTTGAAGTGCTCCAGTGAGGTCTGGCTTGTTTTTTGCTGTTCAGGATCATTTATTTTGCCACTCATGGAAGTCTCAATGATTTAAAAATAATAATAGCACAAATAGAACACATGACCTCTAACCCATTCCTCTTTGATTAAGTCTCATTTTATAACAAAACTATGACTAATGTCTCTTCCTTTGCCTTCAATAAACTATCATATAATCTGTCTATTATTCTTAATATCCTCTTGCCCCAATAAGACATTTGTGTTTTGTTTGGATTCCCCTGAATGGGGTGAATATTATATCTATAACCTACTGGAAAGCATTTCTTCTTAGACATATTGGCAGGACTAATTTTGTTTTTACAGGTGTTTGTACTTGGAAAGGGGTTAGCCACAGTCTTGGAGGCTCTACCGCACTGGTACATCACAGGAGCACAGTGTGCTGTGGGTCCTTGAGCTGTTAACGGCAGGCAGGGAGGGAAGGTTAAATTAATCATTTATGCTTTATTTATACATTCTCTTACTTGTGGAGTCGGACAAGCGGATGCCAGTTTTCCTCAGCTAAGGACTGTCTGTATGACATGATGTTTGATATCTGGCAAAGCATAATTTATGTGATTTGCATTGTAAGTCGAAAAAGAAAGAAATACATAGGGATTGCTGCAGTGCCACAGTTTTGTCTGTCAGCTGGACAAACTAAATAAAACCCCTTAACTTGTCTTGAGAATTTTTGCTTTGATTCAAGTAGATGTATCATCTTAATACTGTCTCTTTCCTATCTTTGCTAAGATTTTTTAATTTTACTATGAAAATTTGGTCATGACTCAATTTAGTAGATTTATTATTACATGATCTGAGGGAGATTTTTCTGGAGTAATGGATTTCAAGCTAAAAAGAAAGAATGGACAAAAATTAACTTGTCCTTCCCTCACCCCTTCCTTTTATTTTGGGGATTTAAATATACAATTCTAAAATTTAAATTATCATAATTTAAAGAATATGTACTTATTCAGAAGAAAAGGTCCCATGAACCTCTAAAAATATCCATCAAAAGAAATAGGCTTAATGTTTTACTGAAAGGGATTTACACACATTCTTAAGTGCCTGCAGCATGGTCCCAGGCTATTTCCTCCTGAAAACTCTGCACTCAAGTTAACTGAGCACCAAACTTGTCATGTAGAAGGGATTAATGAAACCCTCCTAGATGAACCAGCTATCAAACTTACTGCAACTGCACAGAAAATGGTTTTTAGAAGCAGAAGGAGAGCAGAAGCAAGCTGAAGAATCAATAGGTTCAGCCAAAACATCAAGCTCAAAAAGGAAGTATTTGCATCTCTCCTATTAATGTTTTCCTCACCAGAGTGTCTTTAACAGGGAATTTCTGATGACTTGTTTTGTCTTTTAGTGACCACAGTACAATCAGCCATGGGCAGGTACCAGGCAGGGTGAGCCTGGCCACGGAAGATGACAATGCCAGAGGTGCCCCTTCTGATCTCAGTGCAAAGCACAAACCACAGCCCTGCAGGGGAACAGCACTGCTAAACCAGGGATATCAATGCCAGCAGTGCTAAGCATCACTCCCAAAACAGATCTGCAAGCGAATGTGGATCCTGTTTTTGCTTGGCAGTGCTTTGAATAAGGTAGAGAGGACATGGTTTATTAAGTACAGTCATTGCTGTGGCAGAAATATAGTTTTTTATTATAACTTAATTCTTAATTATTATTGTTTATTTTGGAGTAACTGGTGCTTTCCTTTGGTACATCTATTGCCTACCTCAACAATCTGACAAGTCATTAGATTTGCGTATCAATTCCCTCATTCTTTGGCATGATACAAAAGAAAAACTTAAGAAAAACTTAATTTCTGCCTAGTGATTGCATATTAGACCACAAACCCACTGTATTTGCATTTATGACTATAGTTGAAGCTAGAACTGGTTTGTTGCATGAACTCAGGAGCCAGTAAATGCTGAAGTAGTCATGTATATAGTAGTGTGACTTACTTGCACAAATGTTATGAGGCCATAAAGGGCATTGGAAGAAATACAATTCCACCACACACCACCAAATATATATGTTCTACATGACATTGCTAAGAAAAATAAATGAATGATGCTCATAGATTTAAGTTTGCCAGCAAGGACATTTTCTTACAGATGTTGAATCAAAGTTATGGAATAGTATTTCAAGTTAAATAATATTTCAAGGTAAAGAATATAATATACCAGGTTTTCAGACTTTAAAATGAGTATAGAGGAGGAATGAAAAAAGTCTTTTAATGTTCCTTTTAACTTTGGCTTGGTCAGCAAAGTTTTATTTTAGGCCATTAAACACAATGATCTGATATGTATTACCTGAAAACATGCTGAATTTGAGCGACACAGGTGGGAAAAAATAATTTGTATTTATAATCACATTTATTACACTCTTTCCTTATTTCTCTGTTCCTAGCCATGTGTAGAAGTAGTCTACTCCAAAGTGTGTTTTCAAATGGCTGCATCTATGCTCTTATACCCAAAAGCACATTTTTTCTAGATGAGATAACCAATTTTTAAAGTTCTGGTTTAATTTCCTTTCAGCATACATAAGTTAAACCTCTTTCAAAATGTCCAAATTTATAGCTACTACAGTTAAAATTTTTCTACATAACTCCCTGCCTGCAGGTTTCTACTGCTGATATACAGCAGCTAAAGGATAAGGCCACCTAGTGTTTTCTTAAAGAAGTTATACAGGGAACAAGAAATCTCCTGTTTAAATCTCCTGTCCTGTTTAAAGTTGTTTCATGCTCATACTTGTGAGTTTTCTTTGTTAATCTGAAATACAGCCTCAGGATTTCACTGGTGTTGGTGAAATTGGTGCAACTATTGTGTGCATCTCCACCACTATCAGCTCGCTCATGCCCTACAAGAGCCACAGATATTTTAAAAGCAAACAAACAAGGGGATCAGGAACCCAAAACTCCAGTAACATCTGCAACACACATGCAGCCTTATTTTTATACATCTCTTTTGATCCTACTTCCTGGATGCTCATCTGCAACACCATTCCCATTCCTCTGCTGTCACTGGGTGGTCAGACACAGATCCTGAACGGGTTAATACTTTGCCATCTAACCCACACTTGTCAAGTGTTCATCTCAGATTTTGTACTGCAGTACAAATCATCAACCTTGTGTTCTTGAACAACATTTGGGTTTGGTTCTTATCCTGTATAATGTAACAAAGTTACAAAGAAACATCCAGGTAAGGATGGTGTTTTGTTCCTGAAACCAACTCTTCAATATGATTGTTCAAGAAGCTTTGACTCTGCTCTGCTGTGTGTCAGCCCCTCCTAGAGAATGTGGAGGGATCTCCTGGAGGAGCAGTCTGTGAGCATGGGTTGATATACAGGGCAATTGTGAGCTGCCATTTCCTGACTTTCATGTAGTGCTTGATTCTTCAAGCTAAAATTTTTGCACCTTCTAACAGTGGTTTCAGCTTGGTGGGTAATTTTTGTATGTTTCCTCATATTTTTTTGTTTGTTTGTTTTCCCCTTTAATTTCCTAGGCTTGTGGTGCTTGAGACTTTTTTTAAAGAAGGAAACACAGAGCTACAATTATGACATGACCTTCAGCTACAACACAGATTTATGCCATTTGCACTACAAAGCATATTGGCACATCAGCTTGCAACACATGTTCATTATGCTTAGAGTGGAAATCATGTGCTGGAGGTTTGCACAGTTTGAGAATGGCTGAAAATGGGATAGTTATGATTTTTTCTCTCCTGTGGAAATTCAAAATAAAAGCAGGAAAACTGAAATTTTTGTAAAAAATCTTTCACTGCACACAGGATTAGAATGAATTTTGTCTAGTAAAGAGAAGATAAATTTATTGTAAGTTTAATCTCTAATTTTTGGCAAATAGCAAGAAGAAAAGACGATGACACCTCTTGAGAAACATTGGCAAATATCTGACAATGGCAAGTAACAGGCAAGTTAAAAGGTCAGGTCTTTATAATAATGAGTGATGTGAATCATGCTCTTGAAACCTACTTTGAAATAATACAGGTTGAAATGATGCACAGGAAAACTCCTGAACCCAAATGACAAGAAATGAGAGGGGACTACATAAGCAAGATAGGTAAAATATCCTAATAAAAAGCTTAAAAAAATAGTCATGTTTTCCTATGAAGTTCTCTTGGGGAGTGAGCAAATCACAAAGGAGCAAAGAGGATTATAGTCTAGAAATATGAAGAAGCTCTCTAAGACTTTCAGGCTTCCTTTGATGCCATGACTTGAAGAATAGCAATAGAGAATCCCCTGTGTAATAAGAGATGAAAGTATTCTTGTTTGTCCCACTGAAGAGTAAGTATTTTACCCACTGTCTGGTCATTATCATGAATGTTTATTTTAATGCCAGTGATATGTTTGACCCTGCATTCGACACAAGAGTAAAAGGCAAAACCTCCATAATTTGCATTTTAAAAATATACTTTTAAGTCTGTGAAAAACAGAGATGAAGAGATATTATAGAGTAAGGAATTATTTGAAGCTGCAACTAAATCTCTCAGTCTCTTTATAGGAGAAAACAAGTAGTTCAGATAGGTCTGAACATGAGATAAGTATTTTATAAGATCATTTCTCATTGAATTACATGATGCAGTTCACTTCTTGCTCTATCCAGTGGTCTCACATGAAATGCAAAGCATAAGAGCTCTATAGTGTAACTGCTCTGCTGTGTAACACATTGTTCACAATGTCCCAGACTACTTCTTTCAAAAACAACACTCAGCTTAGGGGGTCTACTAAATCAGAAATTAATTTAGTGCCCTCTCAAAATTTTAATAATATCTGCTGCCCCCACTCCAGCTGCTCCATTGGGTATGGTGGAATAAGTCCGGATCTGCACTCTCCAGAGTTAAAGCCTCCTATTGTTACAGTGAAAGTTATATACCCAGTGTGATTTTGCAGTACTTATAAAAGCCCATAAGCTAGCCAAAGCAAACTCTCTAGATGTGAATCAGCATTTCAATGTGTAAGAATTATGATTCATTATATTTAAGGCTGAGATATAAAAAGAGATGCTTCGCCAAAAGTGTAGTTAAGAAACTGTCAGCATATCCATTAGGAGGTCCCACTATCAATTCTTAGTAGTAAATGGATGTTAAACTCTTCAGCAAAAGAGTAAGCAGGTACCTGGGAGCTGTTTTTACAGCTCCAGCAAACTTATCAACCACTTCTCCTTTCAAAAAATGGGTAGTCTTGTCCTTTATTAAACAGGACAAGGAGCAAGAAAATTGCCACATAAAAACAATAAACTCTCTGATTTTTTTCCACCTGCAACGAAGTTGTTCACAATTATAGTGTTACACCAATTAAACAAAATTGTTTCTCTTTCAGTGCCTGAATGCCAGCTCTCACACTGAAAAACTTTTCATCTTTCTTCATCCTTAAAAATGCTTTAAAATCTCTGAAATCTGTTAATTGTAACAGAAACTCATGCTGCTCCTCAATGCCACTAGTAATAACAACTAAATTTCTATAAAATGTGCTGGTTTAAGCTCCTGTGATCCAGGAAGAAAATAAATGTGAGAAGGAATAAGAACATGTTCCTAATGAGGCAGAGAAAATCTGTGGGACAGAGGACTGCTGGCATGATGTCCCTCTGCTGTGGGGTGGAGTGCAGCTGAGCAGGGAGCAGCAGTGAGAGGTCAGATACAGCAGTGGAGTGAGACAAAAGAAGGGTGGAAGCTGCCAAATGGCCTCTGTGTCTTATCCTGGCAGAATGCTCCCTATATGCCTGGGAAAGCCACCTGTGCCTCAGTGCCTCAGATACCTGGGCTGTGGAGGAGGTGGGATTTCATTGCTCACACGGTAGAGGTGTGAGTTCTGCTGCAGAACTGTCGGGGTGATGATGCCCAGAAAGCCTCCCAGCCTACAGTTCTCTCTGCTCAGCCCCCACTCACCCCAGACCAAGAGCATGAGCTATTTCTTGGAAAAATAATAGGTATCTGTCATTGCAGATTGGTGCCTTACAGCAGGATTTGAAGGCAAAGGAGGATTTCTTATGAGCAGTTATATTGCCTTGGGTAGTACTGGTCCCTTCCTTTCCATCCAGATTCAAAAATCTTTCTGCTGCAGGCCAATTCCCATTGGCATCAGAGGAGTTGAAAATTAATTATGTCCACAGTAAGAAAATATAAAACTAGTGGGAAAAAGCAGTAAAGTTGTCTTCTGAGTGGCCTTGGGGAAAACAGTGGGAAGGTGCTGGTGAGTGGAGCTCTTCAAGAATCAAAAGGACGCTCAAAATCCCTAATTAACTTTAAATTCAATAGCCCTGCTAGTACTACAGTTGCCTTCTGAAAAAGCAAATTATCCAAACACAGTGTCAGGTACTTGCCATTGATTTTTTTTTAGGGCCCAGAAAGTTTAATGCAGGGACAGATGTGCTTCAGGAAGTTTTTACATCAGGCACACTTTTAATTTATTGATGGAAATTAGTACTTACTTTCTTGGAATAAGGAGTGTAATAAAGTCTGGTTTCTGCCTATAATGGGCATGGTGGCCCTTTACAGCTTGGGCCAGGCTCAGCTGAGGATAAGCTTGAGCTCAGTTGCTGTGAGGCCTTGTAGGCACTCGAGAGAGAAACTCTGGGAAACATTTCTCTTCTCTCCTCACTCCCAGTTAGGGAAATGAGGACACAGTAAAATATATGCTAAGGACACGATAAAGAAGAATTTAAAAGGGGAATGAAACTGAAACTGCCTCCTTCCTAGCTTCAGTAAGAAGTCATTTCCTATGCCAGCTTCCTTTTGAGATCAGATATTTTCATTAAAAGATAAACTTGTACTGTATTGAAGGTCAGTAGTGAAGGAAGATCTTAATCTGTCTCCTGTAACTTTTCTCGCTGAGACCTGTTCCAGTTTTTGAAATCAGTTTCCCACAGCATGGGGCTTAACTGGGAAGAGGGCAGAGTATGTGCCTTCTGAAATTAAGAAGCCCCTGTGGTGCTGTTAATCAGTAGCTGCTTTTGCTGCATCCAAGCATTATATTTAGCCACTCAGCTTTGAACATTAGGGATGAACAATACAATGAAAGATTAAAACAGTTTAGCTTCACAGCTATTCCATCATTTTTCATAATACTGCTGCCAAGGGTGTTACAGTGGCTCCATCTCTGATCCTCTGTGAAGCAGGAAAAAGCTGAGTTTTTGGAAAACATTGCCTTATTCTCTGTGGAAAACTTACCTTTCTAATAGTGTTTTAAAGTGTATCAGTATAACAGCCACACCTTTTTAAGTACATCTCCAATTTTGGAATTCTTACCTAAAATTCCCCAAAATATTCAGTTAGAAATTCCAGACAAGTTTCTTGGTACTCCTCAAAACACACCTGAGTTCAGCCACAGTAAAAAATTGCACCTGGTATGAGAGTAAATCCTCAAGGAAAGCTGTAGCTCAGTGGGGCTCTGTGTATGCACCTGGGGTCTATGTTTGCTCTTAAAGAGCTCCTGCCAATTACAGAAGCCCTGGATTGAAAGTACCAGTCTCTAGGGCTATCAAATGCTTCTGATACATTATCAAATTAATGACACACAACTAATGATGATGGGAGAAATATGCTCCTAGTATTCCCACTGGGAATTTTCATGGGCTGCCAAGATCTGACAGATATAAATTGACTTTAATAAAAGTCACAACAGGAGGGCTGAGACCTTAATTACCAACATGCCAATACTCAGTGAGTTTGAAAGATTTTGGTCTGAATACAATTCTTATTATTAGTTTTCCTATTTTTAAATATGGAAAAAAGGAAGAGGAAGGCACCAAATTAGAAAGAAAGATTATGGGAAAAGGAAGAGAGATGAACATGTTTATGCTTTTACACAGATTTTTTAAAATAAATGTCTGAAGGAGAAGGAGGTGACCTCTTCTGTGAAGACCTTTTTTTATATTTTCATTTTGGTTTCTCCTATCATCTGGTTGCCTATTCTCAGTTTGTGTTCCCTGCAGAGGAAGGCCAGGCTTCCTGAAGCGTTTGAAAAGTAGCTGCCACAAATCCAGTCCCAAAAAACATGTTTCTCATGACTAGTGAGGTAAAGAACCTAAGAGACAAAATACCACAAGCAAGGGTTAAAATAGTTTTTCAGTACTGCATCTGCTGTGTGACAAGCACACCACAAATGACCCAAGGAAGGAACTTCTTTTGCAGAGTTAGTTTTTTCACTTGCTGCAGTTATTCTTAATATTTCTGAATTATAGAACCAGGCTCTCTGAGTTGCACAAATTCTGACTTAATAAGGTGGTACAGTGCTATCAAATCTGTCTCTCTGGCTGGTAACACCATTTTCCAAATCTTTAGGTGGTTTTGTGGGCATAATAAATCTTATCTTGATGCAGATGTCTAGTATGATGAGAGACTGCTACTTCAATACATTTTTTTTTAGCTAATACAACCACACAGAAACAACACTGAGATTAAAGTTTTTAAAATAAATTAGTTCATTTTAGAATAAATTGGTTTCAAAAGGAATAAATGACCTATAACATATGTCCAGTGAGACATGGGAGAATATTTATCGACACAGAAGAGATGGTGGTGACAATCAGTCATCACTCTGAACAGCTTCCAAGTCATAGTCACAGAAATACATATAAAATATAACCATGAATATAGAAACTATGATTAAACAGCAAACTTCAAGCTTTTTTTAAATTTTATTTTATTTTTCATTTTTCATTTACAATCTGTTAATGTAATTACACAACTATATCATAATCACTCAAAAGGCTTGTGTATGTAATTCATGTTAACCATTCATGATAAATATATGGATATGCTTGAAAGGATGAAAAGAGACTGCTGAAGGAATCTGGAGATACGAAACAGTCAGGGCAAACACCAAAATTAACATTCCTTAAAAAGGATATTTCTCCTCTAGAAATTAAGGATGTGAACTCCCTTTGCATTCGCTAAGCTATCTCTGAACACCAATGTAAAAATTCCATTTAAAAAGACTTTAAATTGCCTGCTGCTTGTGTTGTAAAACAATGAGAGATTTTGGGCATGTCATTGTGCCAAAAGTACAGACTTGTGATTGGATTTTCCTTTTTCCAGCTAGAGTTGTACATTGCTGCACTGCTGCATCTACACTGACTTCTGGTAGTCATTTTCCCCTGCTAATTTAGAGGTACAAGCACATCTAGCTGTTGTCATATTAAAGAGAGAATTTTTTTGCAAGACAGCTACAGAATTTTCTTGATGAAGAGAAAAGTAAATCTGTATGTCATCAACCCAGAATGGCAATTTAATGAATGTCTTTCCCCAGAGGCAAGGTGTGCATGCTAAAAAATATACAAAGTACCAACAAACTTTCTTCAAGTCCCTTTGGGATTTCCCAAAGAGTAAAGTGTAAAAGCAAAGCAAGGACCCTGCTTGTATCAAAAACTGTCTTGAAATAAAGACCAGTTTTTAAAAAGGCTTATAAGAGAGGAACTAATCTTTTCCTTTGTTTATACCTACACTATATGTCTCTGCCTGCTCTCCTCCCCACCCCAGCTTTTAGTCTGAGAGCAGTTCATACTTGTTATTGACAATGAGAGAGATACTCTTTTAGGCTTTTCTTCAGAGGAGCACTGAAAATCAGCCACTGATATGTTTATTTGAGAGCTGAGGCTGGAGCAGAGAAAATAAACATTGCCAATATGTTTGGTGTTAAGGTGAATGGCATCAGGTCCTCCCAGTTTGACTTGTAAAGTCTCAGCAACTGTATTGCTGTGTGCTGGTGTTTTAGCAGGCCATAGACTGGCCTCTAAAAGGAAGGGAAAAGTACATGATGTTTGTACAGCTGAAAACAAGATGAAAAACCACAGGCCCCGTCTCACACTCCATTAGACCCTAAAATCCATGGAGTACTGCACTCAACACATAAACACTCAGTTTGTGGAAAACTTTTTCAATGTGTGAAAGAAGGGAACAAAGCCTGGAGTCAGAACAATGAACATCTATGTATGCAGTGAGCAGCCAGTGCAAAAGGCAATGGCAATGCTCAGTTAAACAAACAGCTGATACAGAAACACATTAGTCACATTAATAACTCCCAATAAGGTCTCTTGGGTATGTGTCTTGATATTCCAAATGCACTGTGATGTGTGCAGTCTATAGATAATGTAGTTATTCTTTTCTTCTCACTTTTTATGAGTGAAAATAAGAAATAATGCCTCTGGTGTTTGTTGGCAGAGACCTTGGCAGAGGCAGTAGGAGGACCTGGCTTGCATGTCCTGTACTGACATGAAAACTTGTCTGCAATATTTTGTAAAAGTATAGTTAAGGAAAAAAAAGACATTCAACCTTGCTATACAGTTGTGTGTATTGCAGCTCTACTCTGTCTTCATTCTGCTACCTAGCAAAATAACAAAATAGTACTCTCCTGTGTCATAACCTTGCAATATGAAACATAGAATATAAGGAAAATGATAAACATTCAGTGTAACATTCAGTTGTGAAAAAAAGCTTCTTATTTCCAAAAGAGCAGTAAGAACTTTTACTATATTTTTATTTGAATTCTTTGGGGCTATCTAGCTACAAATTTCTAGAACCTGTACAGTTTCTGAGTCAAATGTGCATCAACAAGATGATACTAAGAATTATGCTGTATGAAGCCTGACCTTAGGACTATCAGGAATGTGTCAGATTAGGTGCTTACAGTGTTTGCAGCTGATGAGCAGTGTGAGCAAAACAGATTTGCTTCTACAGATTAAAGAAAATATTAAAACCCTCGTTTCTTCTCTGACATCGGGATTAATACTGTATTTTCCAGTAGTCCAGAGCACTGAATGTCTGCAAACAAGTAAGATCTGGTTCTCCCAGCCAGAATATTTATTTAGATAAGGAGGATCAGCTGTTTAATTCGCATGGCTAGATGGTGTCAGCAGAGAGTTTCATAATGCACGGCCTCTTGTTCAATTACTGCACTTTGCCACTTCTCTCTCACCCTTTAATCTAGGTGTAAGAGTTAGAGCTGCAGCAAAGGCAGGGTGAAAGGGGCATGGCAAAAGGGACAAAATATGCCTAAGTCCTCCCAGCTGCTGTGAAGAAAGAGAAGCTGAAGGTTAACAGGAGTAGACAGGCAGGAAGCAGCCACAGTCGGGAGGAATCTGAGAAAGAGAACCAAGGAAAAGATCACTCTGAGTTTCAAAATGCTTCTCTCTTACTCCATGGGGCTCCACAGATAACAATATAGCTTCTGATTAGTTTGTGGCCAATTAAAACCTATATATAGAGAAAAAGGGACCTATCTACCTGCCTGTTTGTAGACAGGGAGGAGATTGAATTGTAGGTGCTCAGCTGAAAGTCAATTGAGACTTTTCAAATATCAGTGATTATTTTACTGGCATCTTGAAACAGTTTTTAAAAGCTGTACATTAACACTGTTTTAACAGAATCGTTTCATGACTGTTCTGAAGTTTGGTGTTGAATAATTCGAGCAAGTTGGTCTTCCAATTATTAGCTCCAAATGCCAGACCTTTAAATACATTTTCTGACTTCTGATGCATCTCTTATATCTTTGCAAGGTGCTACCATGAGCTCTAAAAATCAAGCTGATTTTCAGTAATATGTGTGTGTGGAGGAGGAATTAGACCACCTGAGATTAGAAAATCAGATGTGCTTCTCTGACTCCTTCCCATGATCTCAATGATTCTCATCAAATTTCTCTCAAAAAGTCTGAATTAATTTTGTTTTAGACTTTATTCTGGAGGTGAGCTTTTCTACATCCCTTTCTTCAATTACACACATCATGAATGTCAACATGTAAAAATGCACATTTTAAAAATGACATGCTTTTCCCTGGTTGGAAGCTCAGCTCAGGCTTCCATTAATATAAAACAGACAAATATAAAAACATTGTTCTTCTGTCCCAATGCATGGGCATTGGTGACCCCAGGATCAGGAGCTGCCCTTACAGTGGACAAGGTCCAGCATCGTCCCCTCCCACACTAAACCTGCTCTGCTGTGGGGCTCTGATTCACTGTTGTACACAGCTGCTAATTTTTGTGAGTTGTAAATCTAATTATATGGTTGGTTTTTTTAATATTGCAGCAATTGCAATTATTACAGGGTTTCAGGTTTTCAGAGGAGTTTTGAAGCATGACCATTTAATTCTTAAAGATGAAAAAATTAAAAGTGAAGTTTATTTTGATGCATAAATCCCATTATTTAAAAAACGATCTCCCTATTCAAAGACAACTCCAGAAACAAAGCATTATAAATGTACTAAGATAAGTAATATTACAAAGTTTTAAAACAGCCTTTTGGTTTTCTTCTTGCATTTAATATTTCCAATTAATTATGAAATAGAAAAATTAGCAGCAGACCGCTGGAAGGTTTACCTTTTTTCCTAAAATAGTAAATGCCTTGAAATACAAATAAATGTAAAGGAAATATTATCTGAGATAACACAAATTACTTCACATCTTAACTTATATTCATAAGTCTTGCAATTTAAGAGATGTATTTTTGTTTCATTCTCTCTAGAAAAAAAAAAAGTAATTAGTGGCATTTGCTGAATAATGTTTAAACATTTTTGTAATGTACCTCCTTTCCACCCCCACTCTTTCTTTCCCGGACAGTATTAAGTCTGTATCACAGAAATCCTCACATTCTCCAGATGGTAGCATAAATTTTCAGGTCAAGTGATATTAAAAATAGATGATAGCCCAGACCTCATGAGTCTCTACAGAAAGACTAAACAGTCACAATAGGGAATATCATTGTTTTGGTTTTCTTTATGAGGCTTTATGTACTCAGCTGTTTCTCCAACGTGCTCTCAGTGCAGAGAGACCCTGATCACTCTGAATTCCAGTTCCACCTCACTTCCTACCCTTTATACTTTCTAAGCCCCATGCCACACAAGTCAAGGGAAATATATCCTCACAGCTGCACCACCAGCCCCCAATGTGCTCTGCACTGCTGATGCTCCTGCTCTGCACTTCAGAGTATTTATAACCACAAATGAGCTCTTGAATAACCTGCTCTTACAGCTCCTTTGGAGGAACACAGTCCACTCCAGGGCATTTTGTCTTTTTGATTAATGGTTAGGACCTCTCCAAAAAGTCTGCTGAAAATAAACTCTTTTAAGCACAGGAACTTATGAAAGTGCATCATAATAAAATACATCTTTGAGTAGTCATATTTTGTAGGCAGACAGTAGCTGCCAGCTAAGGAGTTGAGCTTGTCTCAAACAGTTTTCTAGCATGTCTGTGAGGGACTATTAAAAAACAAGGTAGCTTCAGGGTGGCAGAGAGTCCTAGAAGCTATTTCATCTTCTATGTCTGGTTCTACTTGGGCCAGATATTAAATAGATGTTTCTCACGTGGCCATGGGCATTTGCAGTTCAGAAAAATAGCTTTTCAACCATGAAGGCTGCTTTTCACACCCAAGTGGAACTGGCAAATAGCCAAACCATCTGCATGGTTTGTATTTACACTGCAATAATATTTTGGGAGGAATAGAAGCTCTGTGGCTTATCAGTTTACTTTGACCTTTGTGGCTAGTACTTAGATATTTTCTTGTCAGTCCACATTTGGAGATTTTAATTTTTTTTGCAAAAGACAAAAGATAATGAAGATAATAATTCTTCCGTAATGTCCCCTTGCAATGGGATGGATATGCCTTTCATGGGTAAACCTAACAGCCCAACTAGTTAAGGCCATTTCAGGAGAAAACCACTGCTGGGCAAAACACCAAAGTGAGCTCAGGAATTACAGTGAGGAGCTACTGTTACAAAATAGAGACAGGCTACACCTACCATAGCAACTTAAGCCCTGCAGGAGCAAATCTGGTGGGCAAAAGAATCTGTGCTTGGGCCCTGACACCCATTCTGTTCTCATTTCAGAGGTTTCCTTCAGCTTCATTAAAGGCTCTGATCCCTGGAACAAAATCTTGTGAGCTTTTAGAGGTTTGATAGAGGTCTCAAGGTTTAATTTCATCTGAAAGGAATTCAGTTTGTGTGCCCTGAGGTTGCTCCACAATGTGACTTGTGCACTAAGTGAGGCCAGGCCATTAGATGAGTCTCTAAAAAAAAAATTCTTCTGGTCTAAACCACAACGTTACATGCACAGCCAGCATGTAACAGAACTGAAACAGAGCTCCCTCCTGAGATACTGCTTTTCAATTTCAATATTATATGCATCAATTTTAAAATCTCCGTTCTGCAACTAGGAGCGCATGACTGAGAAGGCATGGCTTCAAACACCACAGTGCATCCAAATTTTTCTCAGCCAGGGCAGATCTGCTCTATGAGAGCAGGGGACACCTCTGAGGAAAGGCACATCTGTGGCCCCCTAGGCATGCTGTATAATTCCATACCCAAGAGTCATATAGCAATGCCAAAATGCTCTCAGGAAACTGTGCTGTGCTCCTAGCCACAGGAATAGCTGCAGCTCTGCACAAAAGCAGTTCAAAGATTTTCAGTGTGTTCTGTAAGTTATGACAAGACAATACCATGTTGCCTCTGCTGAATTGCCCTAAATTTCCCTCCATTTAAAGGTATTTGAGTTGGTATTTCCCCTTATTTCTTTTTGCCAGGGTTTTTTTTTTTTTACTGTGAGCTGTCCCTAATCAGAGTGACATTCTCAGCTGTCAGGGGCCTGCTCTGAAGCTCATGTTTTTGATCCTTCATTTGTACCTAGCCTGGGCTCCTGTTACGTGCTGCCCAGAGCAGCAGGCAGGGCTCTGCTGTGGGCACAGCAGCCCTTTCTACCAGGATGCTGTTATCTGCTGAAATCTGTGCTCTGTTCCTCTGTTTACACTTCCCCATGTTTGCTTGCTTTCCAAACTGCTACCAGACATCAGGTTGCTGGTTTTAAGTGTCTGTCAACAGTCATCACCAAATCCTTTCCCTGATCAGTGTTTTGCAGTCTGTGACTGGGGAACATACTTTCTACTGTTTTTGTCAACACTCCTCTTGTTATTTACTGTTTATTTAACAGACTAGTAATCTCTTCTATCTGTGCCTGCCTTTCATTCCAGATTTGATCCATCTTCTTCTCAAGGGTAGAATCACCCTTTCCTGTCTCATAGCTTTCTTGTGCCCACTAGTTCATCTGTTCTTCATTTTAGGACACACAGTGTAGGCTTAACATTAAAATTCAGTGTCAGTAAATATTATACAAATAACCTTCATCTTATCAATGTGGTTTTCAGCTTATTTTGAGTTTTCATCAACCCTCCACAGTAGAATATTTCTATGCCCATGGTACTACTTTTGCTGTGCAATCAAATGTATGAAATCACCTTTGGCATATTTAGTGCTTTGAGTTATCTCTTGCTCTTAAGTAACAGGATTAGCAAAGGAAAATAGCTCCAGGTGTGATCTATACAGAGCTAGAGAGAAGGCATCTTAAAAAAAGGGATTTAATTTGTGTGGTGCTGTGGAAATACAAGGTTTGATGTGAGCCAGCAGCATCAGGAGGTTTCAAGACTCATCTAAGGTTGCTCATTACAACTGCTTCCAGTTCTTTAATGATTAAATTTTGTATGGATTAACAGTTTGGGACCAATTTGAATCTGCTTCAGTAAATATCAGAACTATTCACAAGGGGACATCAATATTTTCTCTGAGAGAGAAAATTATTGGAGGAAGATGGAAAATTGCAACAGACATTAATCTAGCATGTACATGTCTTGATCATTTTAGTTTTTATATTGAAACTAATAAATTAGATTGATCTCATGGTAAATGAACTATCTTAAAATTTTTCTGTTGGACTTTTCCCTTAATTACATCAGAAGTTTAGTGCATGTTTTAGAAGTTGGAGAAGCAATTGGAATAAAGGAAGAGAAAAAATGCACATATTCAGCTTAGGATGGACTTTTAATTATGAATAGTGTCCAGTTTTGAAAACAGACTCCTTTATCAGTACTAAACTCAATATTTAGAAAAACATAGTTTCTCTACTAAGCAGGCTTTGTGTTTTTGTGACCTTCTGTTACATGATTTTGTTGCATAGAAACAAAATTTTGTTTTGCAAAGAGGTTTGACATTTAGCTGTGTATTAAACTGGCATAAACCCTCAAACATTTAACATTTTCTAGAAACCAGGCTTCCCAAATGTCTTCTTGTTTTGGATTGATGGTTCTTCATTTGACAGAATGGAAACATTTCATTTTCTTATGGTTTGTGTGGGCGGGATTTTTATCATATTATATGAGTATGAGGTAAATGAAGAAAAAATAAATGAAAAGTTATGTCAGAATAAAATTTGAAATATTAAATTGTGAAAATATGCCTCAAGGCATGTTTTAAAATTGTCAAAAGTGCTGTTCTCTTTCTTGGAAGGACATTCCAGCAAAACAAACTGTTTCTGTCAAAATTGCATATTATGTACACAGGATTTGCAGTGGAGCTTTTGCTAAGAAACCACAATTTTTAAATAACCTTATTTTTTACTGAACCTTAGGCAAAGAGGAATGGTTTAATTTTTGAGATGGACCCTAAACACAACATCCTCCATTGCATCCCTTGCATAATTATTTCTTCGGATTGTGTTAGTATCCAAATTTTATAAAATGACCTAGTTTTTTCCTTGTACTTGACACTTCAGTAAAACAGACTGTGTAACATAATGACATATAAAAGATAAATAATTTGGTAAGGAAGGCAGGAGACACATTATTATGCAAAAGTTTGTTTGTGATTTTTAATATCCACTTGAGTCTTTTCCTTTTTGTTTATGTATGTCACCTCTCATTATCAATGTCACCTGCCACTTTCATACCCTATCCAAGCTCATTTCCAGCCCCCTAAACATGCCCACATTTTTCTTTTGAATTCACTAAGATCTATAAGGTTGTAATATTCAGGCTACTTAAATGTAAGCCTAAATATAGATATGAAGGTTTGTGTTTAAGCTACACAGACTGTAATGAGGGCAAATAGAAGTCATATAAAGTTTAGGAAATACTTGCTAACTCTGACAGGTACAGCCCCACAGAGGGCTTATGCCTTATGGCATGTTCCCAGTGAAGTCAGATGAACTTCAAGAATGCTTTGAAAAATAGTAAAGGGTGAAAATACTTATATAAAAACACAACATTTTTTTCCTAGAATTGATTTTAGTTGTTTAGTAAATAATAAATACAAGAATTCAAACCAGCTAGGAAAATTACAACAATCCAAAACCTTAAAAATAAATTCTGCAGATCCTGAGGTGAAAGAATGACAGCAAAAAGGCAACAGAGTACACCATGCATATTACACTATTTCAAAAATGCACATCTGAAACCTGCACTTCTTAAGGGAGACTGTGGTTTAGCTTGGAAATATCTCCTCTTGGAGCTTCACTTGTCTAGTCCACCCTGGCTCCTCAATGACTTTTGAGGATGGGGGATTGAAGAGAAAGACTTAAGGGACTCCAGAGTGCAAACATCAGTTGTGGAATAGGACAGGACAAGATTAAGCACATTCACAACACCTGAAATATAACTGTGCACTAGGGAGTGACCAATCATTTAAAAGGCTTTTTCCTATTAAATCCATCTGCACTTTTCTCAGCCTTCCTTAACATTTTAAGAGCCTGGGCTGCCATACTGAGGCAGCTATGAAGCATGCACACCTCCCTTTAATCAAAGGGAAGCACAGGACATGTATTATTCCACATGCACAGAAAGGAAAGGAAAGGAAAGGAAAGGAAAGGAAAGGAAAGGAAAGGAAAGGAAAGGAAAGGAAAGGAAAGGAAAGGAAAGGAAAGGAAAGGAAAGGAAAGGAAAGGAAAGGAAAGGAAAGGAAAGGAAAGGAAAGGAAAGGAAAGGAAAGGAAAGGAAAGGAAAGGAAAGGAAAGGAAAGGAAAGGAAAGGAAAGGAAAGGAAAAAGAAGTCTGTGGTACAAGCAAACACCACCTAAATATATTCACAGAAAATGCTTTCATCTGCTATAAGTTTTGATATGATAGTCTATATTTTAAGTCCAGAGTGTGATGGCTGCATAACTTTTCACATAAATTTCTTTTTTTCCTGTCAAGGTACATTATTTTAAAGGTGACAATAACTTGGCTTCAAATGAGGTGAAACCATCACAGTGATAAATGAGTTTCTTGAGGAGGGCAGTTATACCCTGGGAATACATTTTGAAAGACCACACACCTCTGCTTAACTAAGCTTGTTAGCTTTACAACACATTACAAACACTCTTTCTAATGCACATGGCAGTGTAGAGACCTGAGCACTTGACTTTTGAAAATACAGTATATGTTGCATGGGGAGATTAGTCTTGGTTTTTACACTGGTCTTTTGTGCAAGTCGGCTGTTTAACAGATGAACACTGCCTTTGACCCTTTCTTGTTGTATGAGTACTTTTTAATCTTTTAAATGGTTTTTTTTTTTTTTTTTTTTTTTTCTGTCAGACTAGAAAAAAATATAGGTCAGGTTTTGACATGAAACTTCTAACTGCAGTCATCAGGGACCATCTCATTTACTTGCCGTGTAGTTTATGTTGCAATACAGGGGAAAAAAGTCATGCCAAATAGTATCAAATTTTTAGAAGCATTTCAAGGCATCACTGTAATTTTTAGTGACACAAGTTGCTGAACTTCATGGGTCCTGTGATTATCTTGCTAAGATACTCTCATATTGCTCCCCTGACATTGCATGCAACATAATTGAAATCTGGAGAGAAAAAAGCCCTGGCATAACCCCTGGGTGTACAGGACCATGACTGCCATCCACCATGGAAAATATGCATTATGCTGCAAGATTTACTTCTACTCTCTCACAGCTTTTCTGTAATTGTTGAAGTAATGGCTCTGTAAATCTTTGAGAGCTACATCAAAAAATATCTGTGTGATGCTTTACTCCATTATTTGCTTCATGCAATGACTTTAAATAAGCTAAGAGCACAGCTAAAGGATAGCTTTATTTTTTTCTTAGCATTAATTTTCTTCTTCAAGGAGGTGCCTGAGGGACGAACAGACTTGATTTTTCTTATGATTGAGCACTGAAAGGATTGCAGAGCTGGTGTGTTTAGTAATGTACTTTCTCCAGCAGTGCTGGAAATACTAAGTTAAGCAACAAATTTGACTGAGATATCCACCCCATTCCTAAAACACAACTTCTGATAAATACATTTTTCTTATTCACTTAGTCTCCCTCTATTTTAATGCCCTAGGAGAATGATTTCAGGGCTAAGCAGACCTAGATATAATGAAAATGGAACCCAACAGTCAGGGGCAGATTTTCTGAGAAACTCAGTCTTCTGAGCTGCTCAAGGACTTTTTCAAGTATTAACTACAGTGAAGTCTGAGGGCCTCTTGGGTGAATAACAATTTTCCAAGGTGAATAACTAGGTTAGCTCAGTGCTGAGGCATTGGAGCTTCCTTTGTGCCAGGCAGTGTCAGCCCAGGGGACTCTCAGCATGAGCAGCAGTGTTGGAACCCTGGATGCAGTGGGAGCTGCTGTGGCACTCTGACTCTTGTGCAGTGGAGCTGCAAAACCAATCCAGGAGCATTAGGAGTCAGCCAAGATCTGGAGGCAGTAGAATCATTGGAGATTTGTCTCTGTGTGGTCCCAACCCCCCCCTTATCCTGGACAGTAGCAAACTGGTCATAGTTGGAATCAGGGCTCCCACTGCCAGGAAAGCTTTGAAGTTAAGGAGGAAAAGTTTTCACAGTGGGACATCTCCCTTCTGAATTGCAGCATGTCAACACTTTCAGAACTGAATGCAAACCCTCTCCTCTATGCAGGTTGTCTTAAACCCTCCCTGCGCTTTTTGACAGATATTTGGAAAATGTTTGAAAGAAGGGAAAGGAAAAGAAACAGATCTCATACAAAAACTTGGTGTGGAAGAGATCATCTTCACGTGTGTCTCTCCTCTTTTAGTCTCTTTCTGGCACCCTGAGGTCAGATTTGGAGTGCTCTGGGGAAGACTTGAGGAGCCCTGGCTAAACATGCCTGGCAGTGCAGCCTTGCCAGCCTTCCTGACCCTCAGCAGCAGGGGCAGCCTGGATCCCTGTGGGCTCCTGCTGGAAGCCTCTGCATCAGCAGCAGCACCCACCACTGCTCCCACTGGACAGGATTGCTGGGCCAGTGGCAGAGCACTCTGTGCTTGCAGGAGACAGGAGACACGTTGAGACAGCCAGAAATGGAAAATCAGAGTGAGCCCAAATACTCACTTCTCCTTGGACACAACCTATATATGTGAAAAAATATAAAAGTGGACATGAAATGTCTTTGTTGTTTGTTTATGAAGGATGGGGCTGGCCCGTGGGGACACATGCCAGATATAACACAGACAGGTGCTGTGCAAACTTCCCAGCTCAGCTCAGCTCAGCTCAGCTCAGCTCAGCTCAGCTCAGCTGCCCCCCCCAGCCCAGGCTGGCTGTGATGGACGGAGTGGTGTTTTTATGAAGTGCTGGATGGTGGCTGCTGCCTGCTCCCACTTGCTGAGCCAGGAGAGCAGAACACTGAGCCATTCTGCCCCAAGTGTCTGCACTAACACCCATCAATTAGCACCTGCTTTCCAGGGCCTCCTCTCCTGTACCCACCAAGTGCTCCTGGCTGCTCACACCTGCTGGGGCCAGCCCTGCCTGCCACACACAGGCAGTGGGTGAAGCTGGGTCGAAAGCTGATTGTAAATCAAGCCCTTATTTTACCTAGTTTCATCCCACTCGCTGAAAAACAACTTTTGCATTAGCATGAGAACTGGGCTGATGGCCACCAATATTTGGAGTGAAAGTGGCATTCATAAAGCTCCTGGCTGGGAAAGGCAGGTCAGCATCTCAGCTGGCTGCTGAGAGGGGAATGCTGCCTCCTGCCAGGATGCACTGGGCTCAAACCAGAGCTGCAGTCTGCAACTATTTGCTTTCGTAGTGTTAGAGGGGGAGTTTTTGTAAAAATGTGACAGGTGTCTTTTTTCTAGAGAGCTGCCACCAATGCTGACTGGAAAATATCCAGATGTTTTCACTATGAAGACTTTTCCAGGAGTTAGCTCTCATCTTTTTTGCAACAGCAAGTCCTCAGGTGCAGCTGTGCCTGGAGCACTGATTCGTGATGACAGTGGTGTGAAAGGCTGTTTCTGCAGGGTTTTCAGAGCCTGTGATAGTCTACTGAAAAGCCTGAATTTCTTGGCACCCCTTTGCTGAGGTGGAGTTCAAGCTGCTACAGCTCTTGCAGAATCAGACCCAGAAGCTTCTATGCCTTTAACTTCAAAGCACTGCAGCACCTGCTCGGTTAGCTCATCCAAAAGAAATGCAGTTTGTGTGCTCTGAGATGCTCCACAAGGTGAATCAAAGTGCAGTTAAGTGGGCACCACCAAAAAATTACCTTGAGAAATGGTTATTCCTGACCTGAAATAAACCACCATTTGGAATATCTCTAAGGCTATTAGGAAGATTATCTTTCTATATTTATCCTATGTTGAGTACCCCATCTGTGCCTCAGTTTGGCCTTTTGTGCTTTGAACATCTTAGGCTTTCTATTGTAGCCTAAAAAATTCTAAAATTTTTATGATGAGCCCTTTATCCAAACTTCAGTGACAGTGCCTCCTTTGTTGTCCTTCTTTAGACTTTGTAGCTCTATCCATCTTTTTTTCCTTTTTTCTCTGATGTACATCCTTTTCTGCCCTTTCATATTTTCCTTGATTCCGTCTTTATATACCTTTTTTACTTTTCCTTCCTGATCTTCAATCTAATCTTTTTTTTAGGATTGACCTTTCTAAGCATATAAAGGATTTATACATGCTCAATATAAGTAGTCTTAATACTAACTTCCTACTATTCATCATAGCTGCTGTTTGGACATGCTTTCTTTTTTTTTTTTTTTTTTTTTTTTTATGCTTAAATAATTTGATTTTTGGACAGACTTGTAATTTCATTTGTTTATTTATCTATGCACTAGGATTGTTTATAAATGCAAAATACTATGCTGGAAGTAATATATGTGAAACTGACTTTGCAAGAGAAGGTTTGGAAATATTGAATGAAGACACTAACTTGACTTCCTGGTCGGGAAATATTATTGTTTTCCTCTTTCAGGGGAGAGTTAAAAACAATAAGGCTTTTTAATCATCTAAGTACTTCTTTGGTTATGTTGGAAAAAAAAATCTCCTGAAAAGAAAATGTTAGCATTTATAGGTGTTGTTTTCATAAAGAACTACCTCAGTAATTTTGTCAAAATGGATGCTATTCATGGAGTTTTACACTTCGGCAAAAAGCACTTTTCCATTAAAACCTCTGATGGAAATTCTTGACCGACCTGAGTCAAAAAGTTCGTCCTTTTTTTAACACAGCTGCCAATGTACTTCTTGGTCATTTTACAATTTGGTCATTAGATGGTGCTCAAGAGATTAAATTCATGCTTTAGACTGTGTTTCCCATTTTTGTTTAACAAGCTGAAGACTAGATGCAGATTCTATTTCTTTCTTCAGAAAAGATATGTAATGTGTATCTCTAAACTAGGTAGTGGAAGATTTACTCTTAATTTCGATGGGATCAAAGTCTTTACTGATTAGCTGGTGTGATGTAGAACTGAAAAATGCCACGCTCTTAGACCCAAACTGAAAATATAGTCTCTGGCTATAACTCTAACTCTTTGGCTATGTCATTTAATCAGTAAAATTGTCATATTAAAATTAGTGGGCTTTTGACAAAAATATAGCAAATGCTTTTTCTTATGATATAAGACATATCCGAAGCTTGCTTTTTTCTTTAAGAATATTTAAATAAATTAAATAAACAGGGCTTATAAAAATACTTCTGCTTTTATATATGTATATATGTATAAAATTTTTTATTGATGAGAAAGTTTTCACTGTGAACCAATCATTTCCATGATGATTTTTATTAGAAGTAAGGCTGGACAAAAAAAAAAAAAAAAAGTTGTTTTTGAAAATTTGCCATATTCCTAATTAACACTCCAAAGTGAATACACCATGAAGATTGGTCCCTTCACATAATGTAACTAAGTACTGCTATGTGGTTTTAATTACTATAAATACTTGAGGGATGGTTGTTTTCACAGCATTTTTCTCAGTGCTGCTCATAGCCCTGCTATGGTGTTTTCCATGCAGACTTTTGATGTTATGCCTCTGCTTTGAGCTGCAGATTCCCAAGGTGGGAGTGCACCATCTGCCACACAGACGCTGAAGGACAAGGTAACACAGATGGAGAGTGCTGGAGTGATACCACAAGGAGCTGTGTGACCTCAAAATGTATTGACTTGGAGATATCAAGCAGGGAAAAAGATTCTGCTCATTTCTTCCTCACGTCTCTATTAAGCCATTGTTAAGCCCTATATGCATTTGTTTGTCATGAAGTTTGGTTCGTTTTGTTGGAAAAAATTTAATATTTAGCCAGGATTCTAATTCTAGCACACAATTAATGTTTTAGCATTTGACATTACCACATTCCAGGCTTTAAAAAAATTACTATTATTATTTTTCTTTTACCTGTTGTACATTATAAACCTAAAATAATGTTGATGACAAAGTACCAATGATGTAACTGCCATTAAAAGATATTGAGGGAATATTGCCCATAGCCTTTTGTTGACATCCAAATCCATAACTGATCAAAAACTTATAGGTGTAAGGATCTTTCATGGCATTAAACAAGGACTAGAACCTCCTAGCACCTTATTAGCACCTGATATAAGGATATTTTTTGCTGTTGACCATCTTAATTTGCTGGCAGAAAATGTTAACAAGTCAAATGTATTTTCATGTTAACTGTTGAACAAAAAGCTATACAGACAAGACCTCAAAATTATTGTTAAGAAAGAGTAGTGGTCATGCATAATGATTAGGTGGAAGATATAGCTAACATCTTAATGAGAATTAAGAGGAGAATTTTCCATACTGCAGCTTATCCTGAAACTGCATACAAAGAATCCCAGTTAGGGCCTGCAGTAATTTGGCTTTTTTCTGTGATGGTGGTTGCAAATTTAATGTCATAGAGATCAAAAACTATATACCTTGTATTTTTATTATTGTAAATATATTATATTTATTATTTTATTATCCACATTATCCATGGAATTTCTAGGTAAAGTCCAAAGGGAAAATGTTCCCTTAACTGGAAAGTAGAACTAAAATCATGTTTGGGAGTGGGGGATAAAGGTCTGAAAGACATTTGTCAAAGTATGTTTCATGTCTATTCACAACAATTATGATGAAAAAGATTTCCAAAAAAGAATACATTGAAACATTTCCCAAATACATCTAAATTCTCAGCTAATTTTATTTCCTTCTGGAGACTGATTATAAGAATGAACTTCTTATTCATTTTCTGCATTATTCTAGAGGAAACTAGTTGGGTTGTTTCATAACTTAGTGTTCAGTTTCTGGTGTTATTGGGGCTTAGTCTATTAATGGATTTGAAATTTAGGACAAAAGCCTAAAAACCTTGCTCATGGTTCTGTTTAAGCCATGGCAAAGGGAAGCAGATGCATTGCACATTAGGTGGAACCTGCAGCTTCTCTTTATGCTCCACATCAGCTAGTGTGAATAACTGCAACCAAACCTGGCAGTGACAAACATGGGTTACATTGACTTGTCCTCATCTGGAAATGAACATTTCTTAGCAAGTTAAATGTGAAATGCTTTTTCATCCTGATAAGCACACATTTCCAGCTGCTGGGGTTTTGTCACCCACAGGTGTGTGTCGATGCTGACATTTGAAGGGTTAACAACTACATAAACTGAGAATAAAATATGTAATTGAGTGCAGAAGACAGGTTTGCACCTAAATCCATTTTCTCTCATACTCTTTCCCATTAGTCTCCTTAAGCATTAAAGACCTAAAGGTTCGATGAGGATCTATGTGGGAACTCAGATGAAAACACTTGTAGGGGAAGATTTTTAATTCATCTCATCTCACAGATGTGCTGGAGAAAGGAAAGACTGCTCACTGAGGGGCCTGTCCTGGTCCATCAGTCACTTATGTTGCATCACATGAGCATGCCAGAAAAACCTTATAGGTCACTATTAAACAATAAAGAGAAATCAGGAATTCAGGAATTCTCATGTGCTTAGTGGTCACCCACAGCTTGTGTTCACCCTGTCCCTTAGCTGAAGTGTCTGCTTCTCCAGTGCTGCCCATGCAATTCAAAAGAACAGTCACCTCCAGGTGGCAGTTTAAAGGTCAGAGACATCTTAATTCAAATTAACACTAAATAAATCAGTGCCTCTATCTTGTCATGGTTCAAGATGACTACTGTTGAAAACAATCATTTAGGGCCAAAACTTGCTGTCTACAACACATTATACCAAGTGTAATTTAGTAAACTAAAGGCTTAGGGAAAGGACTGTGTTTGATAGATCTAAATGAAGGACTACAGTTCCAAAATACACAAAAAAAAGAAATTACTAAAAAATATTGAAGACAAGGTGGCTGTTTATTTGTTTGCTTGGTTAGTTTTTGTAGACTTCACAAAAAAAAAAAAAAAAAAAAAAAGTTCAGTGTAATAGTGTAATGGAGAAGTCAGTGAGAGTTACTACAGTTGTTATTGTTGAAAGAGTGAGAAGTACTTATTTTGCCAGGTATAGATGTATAGATGTAATGGAAGGCATTAAGAAGCATTAAAGCTGTTACCTTTTTTTTTTTTCCTTTATTTTTCTTCCTCTCCTGCATTGACACAACTAATTGACTCATCCAAGTAATTAGAATATCATATTGACAAAACTTTTATTTTTTTGCTTTCTTTTTTTTTTTTTTTATTTTTTATTTTTTTTCCTTTTAATGTTTTTTCTTTCCTTTCTTTGTAAGAAAAAAAAATTAAAGGGTGAGTAAGGCACAGAATAGTTTGAGAAAGTCAAATTACATAAATCACCAGGAACCAGCAACTCTCATTTGAGGATTTTGGATGAAATATAGTGCCAAGGAAAAGAAATAGTGGTGAGAACTTGCAATAAATAATTGAAAGTAGAAAGTTTTTTGGTAGTCTAGAAAGATAAAAAGTTGAGTAAATACGAAATAATGCTAAGGGGAATTTTGGAAAGTACAGATTGAATGCCTTACTGATGTATGTGTAGTATATTGATGTTTAAAGATCAAGGTCATGCCAAGACAAATCCTGCTCTGAAAGCTTTTGCATTTTTCACACCATATGAGAACAATATTGGGTTCCACTTCCATAAAAATATTCCCATTCTTAGTTGCTGACACACGCTGCACAAACTCTCTTGTGGTTCATATTGCTCCATTGCTGTAAAATACACACAGGCAGGAATGACCTTTCCCAGATGGGAGCATTACTGACATGGGTGTCCAGCACACAGCAGCACCCACAGCCAGTGACCATTTAAAAGGAGAGCACTGTCCACTCCACAACTATCTACAATGTTTTCAAGTTAAAACTTTTCCAGGCTTGGATTCTTTTTAACAAATGATAACTCAGAAGGAGTAAATTACTCACATTATTTCTCAGTAGACTATAACCAAATGTGTGTTCAGAGTAACCCAACCCAAGTGAACTACCCTTAAAAATGCAAGCCAAGCTGATCTAAATGCAGGGGGTTTGGAACAGATGAAAGAAGGTTGTGAAAATAAGATCCTTTCAAGGGAAACAAGACAATCAAATTGCACCCTGCCAATCAAAACACCCTGTCCTGATCCAAAACAAATTAAAGAAAACACTCAAATGAGCATTGTACATTAAACCTCGTATAGCACTATCAAGATATATTGTCTTAACTCCTTTTCCACATCCAATCAGGGCAAGACTGGCAGCACAGATTTCTGGGTTAATTCTCCAATAATGAAAAATCCTTAATTTGAAGTGGCACAAAGTGTTGGCCCAGAAAAATGCTTCTCTGTGGCATTTTGGAAATGCGGACAAGAAAACAATAGTTGGAAAGTGTGGGAAAAGAGCAGAAGGATCACTTTCAGCTTTAGAGTTTAATGGGAGTTGGCAGTAAGGTCAGCATGAATGATATAACACCAAGTTGGATTTTCAGAGAAGGAAGCTGGAGGCTGCTCTGCTCCCCTTCAGGCGCCTTTTGGGTACTTGCTTTTTAGATGGTTCCAGTTGCACTCTGTTGTCCCTTATAAGCTTCTGTTACTCATTTCACTTTACTGCTCCAGAGATCTTTTTTTCTTTTTACATTTTTTTTTACAGTCTGCCATTTATGATAATGAAATATTTCACTCTCTTCTCTCAAATTTTATAAATTCAGTTCTGCCTGCAAAATGTGTAGCTCCTTGTTAAAAATAAAATACATTTTTGCCCTTGTTTTGTTACTTCTCACTTGCCATTTTAAAAGATGTTTCCAAAAAGCCTACTGACACAACATAAGCCTTCATTTTTATTTTTTCATTCACAGCAGCAAAAGAAGTCCTACTGTTTTGTGTGAAATCTATACGCCATGCAAGGTGCCCCAATCACATTTTTTAAGTCTTTCACTTATGAGAGAGAGAAACAGTTTTTTCTTCTTCAGACTGAATTCTGACCTTGATGCTCAACAAATAAAGTACATATAGTTGACTGTGCTTCTGTTGACTCCCAACTTCAAATGTATTGATATAATCTCAACTGGGATGTATTTATTTTCTGTGAATGACAGTGGAATGTGTATATTGATTTGGTACATGTGGCAAGATGTAAAGTGTGTTCTAGGAAGCAGATCTGCTAAAATTATCAGCATTTCTCACAGTTAGTATCTGCAGAGGAGTCTAGAGAACTCTAATGAAATCTTGCTTGAGTAGAGATAGGTGGAACAACTGAGTTCAATTTGTCATTTCTGATTTCTCTCGAACATTGGAAAGCAGCTCTTCTAAAGTGACTGCTCCAGATCTGCCTCATTTCCTGGTCCCCTACAAAAACTGCTCCAGAGATATGCAAAAGCATATATTTCCCCATCTTGTCTGCTTAAAGAAAGCAATGAAGAAAGTGTTGCCTGTGCTGGGGTGGGCTTGCTCTCTTTCAGCTTGGCACACCTCAGCTTGCTTCTCCCAGGCAACTGGTGATTGCTGGGGGCCTCCCCATTTCTCTTCAGTTCTTCAGCAGACTTTAGGTTGCGTGGTGGTGCTGGCACAACTGTTAAAATGGATAGTTGAGAGTTTTAACAAGTGAATCCCTGAACAGTATTTTGAGAAGGGGAAAATTAACGTCTCTTCTTTCTTCTCTCTTTGTCCATACAAACTCCTACCAAGTTGACCCCATAACTTCATCATGTTATCAGCTCATAAATTATTATATTGTCATTCCAAATCCACTAGATCAGGATACCTTAGAATTCTTTTCTTTGACATTATAGATTTTTGTATCAGGAAAAGCGGTTAACAGAGTAATTACCCACATCAAACAGGCTATCTGCAGACAAGGAAAGACTATGATAATCAAAAGGACTGAAAAATTAAATGTGTCAGAATAGGTGAGGATAACATCAGATAATCATTCTCATTGCTAAAAGTGCATTTGATGCAAATATTTAGAAAATATTTATGGTTAATCTTGTATTTAGATTAGCACTTGTAATTATCTAGACACTGTTCATTCAGGTAGATTGTTGCTTTCCTCTTGTGTCATTTTGAACTCTAGGTTATTAATTATATTAATTCAGTTATTAACAATTTATATTAAAATAATGAAATCAAAGAATATTAAAGCTATACATTATGAACTTGGTGCTCTATTTTATGAGTACATAGGAACCTTCTTGACACAAATGTCCTTCAGGCACAACACAAAAAATTAACCCCTTTGTAATAGATGTCTATTACTCATTCAGTTATTGTTTTCAAGGGTCAATTAAAAGAACTTCTGTGTACTTTTTAGGGAAATAACACCTTTGGAATATTCTCTTTATATGCATAAAGAATAAAGTAGGTTATGTGATAGACCATCTTTTATGCACATTCCAGATAAAAAAGTCCAGTAGACTAGTAAATATAACTCTTAATAATGAAACTTAGTATAAAACTAAACAAGATGTAAAATGGCAAAACATCTTGAAAATTGTGAATATTCTCAAAGTGATATTGGTTTTTTTTTGCTTACAAAGCCTTTGAGTACTCTTCAAATAACTCAAAATACTCTTAACAGCTGGCAAATGGATCCCCAGTATTTTTTGACCATGTGGTGTATTGCAAGGCTACAGTACATGGAGAGCATTGCCATTGAATGTACAGAAATGTACAGAATGCCATTGGTCTCAGCCTGTAAATAAAAATGAGGGAAATAATAAAATGATGGTGAGTAAAGGAATACAGTGTGGCTTTGGCCTTATTATTTTACAGGATGATGTACAGAACAAAAAATTAGGCAGAGTTTCTGTGTCTGTGTGGCCCAGCTCTCAGCTGTGGTCTGAGTCAACTGATTTCATGCTAGAATGAGCTGTCTGTCTCATATTCATGGAAGAAGAAAAAAGCCCAACCCTGGAATATGGTACAACACTGTATTGTGACACCTCTCAGGTCGCACCAACTGTGTTGTAAAGCATGTGGAGCAGAAGAAATTTCTTTCAATGAAAGGATATTTTGACTTGTGGAAGTTTAAAAAATGTGGTTTTAATTAGCTGAGAAGAACTGTTTGAATGAATGTTTTAGAGATCTGTTTTTTTCTTGAAAACCTACATTGAAGACATTTAAGCACTGACATACTCAGTGTTTTTGCAGGGTACAATTCCACATGACATGTTTAGGTCAAAAGTATCTACCTGCAACATAACTTTGCTGTCATTAACAGCAGGTGCAACTTCCACTGAAGCCACCATGGCATATTGCACTTGATGAAACATCTTTTGCCACTTTCTGAGGTTCTGTATTCATTTTTGATTGCTCTCCAACAAAGACATACATTCTTGGTCTGACACAAGAGATGTTTAGCAGCATGGGATCCTCTCTCTAGGAACACATGTGTGCATGCATGTTGTTGTCAGGAATAGCCTTTGTCACCTCTTGCAAAGAGATGCCAACCACTTTAAAAGAATCTGAGCCTGTAGTAATGCTCAGTATGACTTTTACAGTGATAGGCATGAAGGCTGTAGCCAAAGAACTACCTCTGAGTACGTTAATTATTTTCAGCTATTTACATAAAAGATCCAACACCAATCAATGATCCTTAATGGCCCCTCTTGCTCTGATTTAACCTATTGATTTCAGAATATTCCTAGTTTACTAGCAATAAGAAATTACAAGGTTGCTAGTCTGTCTGGCTTCTCCCTTTATCTTTCTCTCTAGAGTTTTCCTGTACATTAAAAAATATATACTCTTACTAAAAAGCAAACAGTGCATATGGCTTCTTTAATAACTCTAGGGAATGCTGGTTATCAAGAATTCCCATTTTTTTTTGTAGCCTGTCTTCAATATTCTGTTTCATATAGTTTTACAGCCACAAAGCTGGAAATCCAGAGGCTGTGAGTGAAAAAAAGGGTGATGAAAGAAAAAAGCCAAAAATTAAAGCCAAAAATTAAACAAAAGGAATGGCTCCTTACCACAAGGAGTTTTCCAGCTTAGCAATGAGGAGGTGCTGACCAGGAACACTGCTTACCAAGCTCCTCAGGTTGCTCAGCAATTAGGTGGTTTGTACTGTGTGAGCCATTTATGTCTGATCTCCCAAGGATTTCTTACAGTACACACTGTAGTAATGTTTGGGAAACAACAGAGGTTGGTGGTTCATTTCTGTGGCTACATAAAAATGAATCAAGCCTTTTCTGTGTTGTAAGCAAACATGAATCCAAATTCATTTTTGGTTATGGCCATGATGAGCAAAAAGTCCCATGAAAGGAAAGCTTAGTGCTGCAGCAGAGTGAGATCTCAGCATGAGGGATAGGAAAGGTTGACAGGAACGTGATCTGGGGAAAATTAGCATAGGTGGAATTGGAGGATGGCCCTGGGCTTTTGAAGGTGGGGAATTGTAACCTTTGCTGGATTAATTCAATTCTCTTTATTTTGCCTTTCTTCTTGCACCCCAGTGAGTCCAAGCCCTCTTCACCTTGTGAGAATAGAAAAAGAGGGCACTGATTTACAGCTGCTGCCTACCAAAGTGCCAGTCTGTATCTCCAGCTTTGGGCCCCGTGCCACTGCTTCCCTCACCATCCTCTTCAGGCAGGTACAGCCTCCTTTGAGCCAGTGCCTGTGGATGAGGTCTATGCTTTTTTCCTTTGTTCCTCTGTTCTCTCCCTATTGAACTCACAAATCTCAGTGGTGGCAGAGATTCTCAGTGGCAGGCCCAGCCAAAAAGTAAACCCCAGGATTTAAACTGTTCTGCCATTGCACAAAACTGATCTTACAGAAATGGCACAAGCATGACTGCACTGAAATGCAATTCAGACTTAATTTCATATTTTCGTAGTTGCTATTGGCAAAAATACTACAGTAATGCAATGCAATAAAATATAGATAGACAGGTGTTGATTCAGTCCCTTGCTTTAAAATATTGCTTTGATTTGCTTTTAAAGAAGTGACATATAGGTTGTTGATAAATGGTTTTATTTTTTCCCTTCTGAGTAGCAAATCAGATATGTCCACTAATCTCCCACCACATGTCCAAGAATCCAATCTTTCTCTTTCTTCATGATTCTTCGTTAATGCTTTGACTTCATTTGTACCAGTACTTTAAAAAAAACCAGCTTCTATCAACAAGCTCCATGGACTGAACAGTCCACAGCCTTATCTCTGCAGCCTGGGGTGGATTATTCAAGCTGTGGATCACAACTGCTGAGGTTTCCTGCTGCAACACAGTGCCCTGCAGATCTTGGCAGGGTAAATGCTGCTTGCCAGACTCTTGTTGCTCTTTAAAGGAACTATCTGCAAAATTCCACTTACTAGAGTTTTAAATGCACACAGCCAAACCTGTGACTTTTGTTATCAATAACAAAATTTTGTTATCAATAAGCTTTGACTTTTGAATGCTTAATTTCTCTGTCATAACCTGCTAATATGAAGTTGAGAATCTGACTGAATTAAAAAAAAAAAAAAAAAGCCCATTAAATATAATGGCAGAGGAAAGCAGCTGAATAGTAAGAAAAGCAACTTTGGGGGGGTTTAAGGGCAAAATAAAGCCAGAACTCTGAATCAGAAGCTCTGCTCAACCCACAGTAAGTCTCAAAGAGGCTGCAGGTTAAAATGGGTGCCCTAAAAAAGAGGAGACAAGGGGACCACAAACATTACAGTAGGACATGGTAATTCAGAATAGAATGAGTATACATATATAGGCAACCTGGAGACAAAAATAAAAGACTTGAATGTCTGAAGATCAGAAAGCAGTGGAGAAATCTGAGATCAGCCAAAGAGGCTCTCAGCAAAGTCTTTTCAATTTGACAGTGCTGTCATTCCTTGCTAGTGAAAAGCAGTTTGTGACAATCTGAGGAAAAATACATGTGAGGAAACTGTGCATCTGGTATGTTAAACCTGTTTTTCTCAGAAAGCTTCTCCCCTGCATGTGTTAAATAATGTATTGCTGTGAGCAGCAGGAGGAGCTGTGGAATTCCACAGAATGCAGCTGGGAAGATTTTATGCTTCTAAAATCCCAAACCCTCTGAGCCTTGTAAACCCCCATAACAGTTCAACTTTATTTTTTTTTTCCAAAATCATCCACAGCAGGCTATTTATCCATCACTGTCTCATGCTCTAGTTACAACTAGCATGTAGCAACTGCTCTGGGAACTGCCAGGTACAGTTGGATTTACCAGCTTTGTTTTCAAATGCAGGAGACAGAAGTCAGGAAAAATGCTTTTTAGCTTTTCATGCTGCAGTTCTTTCATAAGCTAATCACAGTGGCAGGGTATACTTTAATGATCTGCCAGATAGTGTCTTCTGTATGGCATCAATGGGCTGTACCTCAAATAGAAACAAAACATTGCATAGTGCTAGAATGTGATTTTATGATTTATCTGTATCTAAGGATGCCCCATAGGCATAGTTACTACAGACAGCATATCAGTAGTTTTCAAAGTTAGTGGTCTTTACACACTTTTTCAGTAGTCTCAGAGTTAAGTCAATGCTATATTTAGGAATTTTCTGAAATTCCCAATCTTTGTTTTCCTACGGATGAAATGGTCAGTAAATGCAACTATTGAGATGTCTGTGGCAGATTTTGTTCCTCTATTTTCTAATGATGTTTTTTAGCTCATGTTGCTTTGTGTGGGAGGATGAGAGTGCAGAAAGATTAGACAATGCATGGTCGTGTTATTGTCTGAAACAATCAATATATGTATTTTCTGTAGTCATTGGGTTTTTTTTTTTTTTTTGAGCTTGCCAGCACTTATTATGCCTCAGGAAACATCATCTTGCTAAAGAGTACCCTTGTGTCAATGAATATAAAGCAGCAGAAAATATTCAAGAGAATATGCCTTTCAAGTCTGTTATATTTTAGAATTACTGGGACAGGTTAGAATTGGATCTTTATCCATAGCCATACTTTCTGTCAACAGTCTTTTATCTTTTTTCATAATTTAAAAAATATGACTAAGAATGCAGATTTTTTTTTTTTAAGATTTAATTGGAGAGATGAGAAAACTAATTTTACTTTGAGATAATATCTTTGATAAAAGTTACAAACACTTGAAATGGGAAGTTATGTTTGGAGCTTTCTTTGTACTAAATCAAATTATCATACATTATCTTTGACACTACAGTTACTGTACAGTGTAATTCAAATATAATTCAGCCTAAAATTTGTCAGGGAAAATTACTTTTTTGCAGTATTTTGTATATTCAGACAACTATTTTAAAGTGAAATATTTAGCAACTCTCAGACTTTCACCCCTGATACTTGTAGTTTCCCATACCTGAAATTCTGTGTTTGTATGTGAATTTCTGTGTTTGTACAAGTACAGCAATTACAGGGGTGAAGGCGTGTCTGGAGGGAGAGGGCAGAAGGACATGTAGGCTGACAGGCATAAAAATGTGTGCATGCTTCACAAATACTTTGGAGTAAGACTCTAAAGTGCTTATCTATTTGCCCATTACCCTGAAAGATTCTAACTGAGATTTTCACCAGACTAAAAATAAAATTTGTTCTCAAAGAACTGTGCTGATGTGAGAAAAGCAGCTATGCAGAACAATGATACTTTGGGGATTATGACCCATGAGATATTGTTATTTCTTGATGTGTTTTAAAGTCTTGTTGGAGAAAATAAAAAAATCTTACAAAACACCGTGAGCATTAAAAATATAAATGTCCTTATAGTTAATTACTTTGCTGGCTATTCTGTAGTTTTACACTAAGATGTAACTACAACATAAAAATATTTTAATGCAGTTATTTTATCATTGAAATATGAATACAGGAGTTTTTTTAGAAAACAAAAACAGAAGTACAAAGCTATATTTAAAACTGGCCTTGCTTGTCACCTAAAATTTTCCCCTGTTTTTCTTTTTTTTTTTTTTTACTTGAAGACCTCTTAAATAATGAACAATTTCTAGCAATTAGTGAGTCCCTCAGGTAAGTGAAAATGTAAATCATAGCTTGCTCAAACTTCTGTGTACTATAATTTGTCTCAGAGCTAAAGTATACTTCTTCTTTGTAAATATTTCAAAAGATTTAATGTTACAATAAAATCTACACTGAAATGTTATTGACCTTAGAGATCTCATTTTAATCCTCTTGGTATTCCCTGCATTTACTTAAATCACTGTTTTACAGCTTCATTCTTATACCTGATGAATTCCAAGAGATCTATTGCTAATCCATTTGGAAAATGTAAATCCACAGAGTATTCTCTTTAATCACATTAAATTACTTTTATGTGAAAGAAGTTAATGCTAATTTAATTTAAATTTAAAAAAAAGGCTATGATACATTTTAATTTTGTATTCAAAGTTGAAAGATAAGACAGTGTAAGATCAGATGCAAATGGAGGTTTTCTTTATCTGCATTTGTGATTTAAAACTACATTTGTTTTTGGGTGAATGGGTTGATGGCTAGAGATGCTCACAAACTTATATTATAGGCAAGAATATGTACAGATAATAGAATTGATGTACAAGCAAAATAATTTACATAAAAGACCTGTTTCAACAAATTACATTACTCTAGTTAGGAAGCAGAGACTGGATATACCAAAAATATCCAATTCATTTCATTCCATGTAATAAATATTTTGGATAAAGTTTTCATGAGCAGCCCATAAACCATTAAATATTTATGGGAATTATTTTACCAGTGTGAATAACAAATAACTCAGAAAAAAAAATTATACATTGTGGGTGAATAACATTCAAAGACAAAGGAGTTCATATCACTGCATAAGTTATTCATTGTGAATTATTCTTTTGACTATAAAGGCTAAGAAAGAAAAAAATAAGGTTTATTCTGCATATTTTGTTCAGTGTTTTTCAAAGTGTGTTACAGTCATTAAACTACTATTATCCCCATTTCACACATGGATAAAGCTGAGGGACTTGGTGTTTTAGCAAAAGCGACAGATTATGTCAAATGGTGGGATTAGGAACAGAAACACAATTCTTGACTTAAAGTTTTAGTCTCTGGTCAGTAAATAATTTTTCCAAGCTGTCTGTTGCAGGGAACAGGAAGATGGGAAGGTGAAGCTTTAGGCTGAAGCACCAGGAATAGGAATTACCACAGGTTCCTACAGAGATTTTCTCTCAGATTTATAAACTCTATCTCTGGGGTATCTCTCTTCTCATGAATGGTGCTCACAAGCCATTTGGTGGATTTAGGATGCTAGGATTATTTTAAACCCCTGGGTGATGGGATTATTGTAGGCTTTCTGTTAAGACTATTCTCCTTCCTCCACCACCCTAGCTCTCTCACATTTCTCCTGAGATAGTGTGGGGGCCTTCCCCTGCCTACTGTGGACATGAAGGGCAGCCTCAAAGTGAAAAAGGAGTTACAGGTGTCAGTCACCTCTGGGGTCACCTCTATTCCATAGGTACACCTGCTGGTGAAGCCAATGGAGCCACTGCAGCTGGAAGGGAACATCTTTCTATTCTCTGCATCATCTGTTGCCTCTAGCACCCAATTTAAAAGGTTTCTTTTGAGCCTGAAGGCTGATTTGTACCAGACAGATTCTTTTAAATATTTAAGAGAGGAACTGTTACTTTCCCTAGTCCTTGGGGTTACAGATGCCCTAAAAGTCAGCTCCTAGACAGTGCACATGACTTGCTATAAAAACCAACTCATTTCTGCTCCATCATTTTCATTCATGTGTTGCCTGCTTGTTTATCCATCAAAGCACTCCTTACCAGTCTGAATTTGCATGCCTAGTCCCCATTTTCTTCAGGACTTCAAATGACACATTCTTCCATCCCTTTTTTGTCTGTTTCCTCCTGGTGCCTTCTCTTGCCTAGCCTGAATGGCCCCAGGCAGAAAAAAAAAAAAATCTCATATGCCTCTTTGCTTTGATATTTTACCAGTCTCCAGGCCAGGATAGGTGTGATACATCTTGGTGATTCTGTTTTTGTGAAAGACCCTTGATGCTCATACAAAAACTTTTGGGCTTAGACGCACTTGGCCATACAAACCTTGGTCTTGGCTTGTTCTTCTTGCCTGTGCTGGACTCCCACAGATAACAAGAAATGGGTGAACTTAGTAACTCTTGAACAAAGGCATAGACACCTGTGTTGGTAGTGGGTTAAATTTTGGGCAGAATATGGTCACATTTATAATTTTTTTATAGATGTAGATATGGACTTGTGTATTTAAATGTGTGGATAGTGTCAAGGAAGCAGAACAGTGCAAGGCTCAGCTTGATAAACTCCCCTCACAGTCTTTTCCTTCTGTGTTTGCATGGGCAAATTGGAACTGATTGAACTGGGCTCTGTGTTAAAATTGATGGGTTCCAAGACCACATGTGGTGCAGAGATTGGAGCTGGTGCCCACAAAGCATTTGAGGGCTTTAAACTGCAGGGCTTTGGGTTGATGGGGTGCAGCTCAGCCAGCTACAAAGAAAACACAGCAGTCCTACACAGAAGCAAGGGAGCTGTGAAATCTCCTATCCACTGCAAAGCTGGCATTTAGGAGACATAAAATGAGGTAACATATTAAGAATCAATAAGTGATGATCATTATTTTTCTTAAACACTGATCTCAATTTCTATATAAATTGTTTATTTGTATCCACTTGTTTGTTCTAATCACTATAAGAGTATGCTAGCCTTTATTTTTCTGTGGCTGTGTTCAGTTTCACTTTGCATTTTGGATAAACAACACTAATCTTCTAAGAATGTGTTTTAAGAAAAATTTAAGAAAATTCAGGGGGAAATGTCCCTTCTTGCCTCAAAAACAAACAGCATCAAACTGAAATATTGCAAATTTTAAAATCTAACACTTAAAAACAGCAAAGTGTAGCATTCCTACCTTTTTCTAAGCCTGTGAGATCATATTAAGTGTGTTTTCTCTCCTGTTTTGCTCTCAAAAATTCCTCCCCAGATATCAGGAAAAATGGACCAACTCCATTGGTCCATTGGAGTTGGACCAGGTGAAAGTTTAAAGTACATCTTAAGAGGTTTCAAAAAGTAAATAGGAAAAATGCAGTTTTCTGTCCTTCTGCTCGTAGTCCAGAAAAATTTTCTTCCATGTAACTGCTATTATTTGGTCACATCGATTCCAGTCTAGATAAAATGGAAAGAAGAGGCTGATCTGTAGCTAATTATTTGCATCTAATCTTAAACTATTCTATTTTCTCCAGCATATATTCTTCTTTCCTTCATATATCTTGCCTTTCACTGTGGCATCTGAGTACATTTGTTAAGCCATTTAAATAAATAAATAATGAAAAAAAACCCACAAAGCCCCGAGGATTCAGAGAGAAATTGCTTTTCATGAAACACTTGTTTAGAAAACGATGTGGAGTTTTGCTGCATAGTTGTGGGTGGTTTGGATACTAGTTATAGTGAATTGCCTAGAAAAATCTGTGTATGAATAAACCATGTAGACTTCTGTTGTGGTAAGTTTTTAGGTATCAAATATCACTAAGTAATATATGAAGCTTCTCTGTCCCTCAATGGGCCCAGGTGAGTACACTTCTGTAGCATACTTTGTTGTAACTGGTTGTCCTGTTTTACTGAGAACAGTGAAACAGTTTCTCACATACATAAGAACCTCAGAGAAATAGCAGATGGCTGGAGAAAAAATAAAGGAGAACTGGGAATTGAATAATGAAAAAAAGGGAAAAAAATGAAAAAGCAGATTATCTAAAGATGAGTGAGAAAAGTATATAATAACACAAGGTATTTGCTACTGTCCTGTTCCTCTCACTGCTGTAGCTCTGAGGGGGTTATTTGCATTTGCAGAGAGGTCATAATACCACTCATCCCATACAGAAACTTTTACTTGATTTCAAAACTTAGAAGCAGCCCAAGGTTGTTGAGAAAAGAGTGGTAGAGAAAAAAATGGTTTGAAGAATATTCATACCCTCAATTTCAGTTTAAAAAAGATGATATTGCTACTACAGGCTTTAAAGATGACAGGAATTTACTCATCATGTTCTTTCCATGTTCAGAACTCTGACATCGCCTCCAGGCCCTGTATCTTACCTGTGAGACCACACAGAAGGGACTACACCAAAAACTTGAGTTTTAGTAATTAACTGCAAGTCTTTAGACCAAAAACTTGAGTTTTAGTAATTAACTGCAAGTCTTTAGCACTTCACAGCACTGAATCTCACACAGTTAGTTTCCTCTCATTTCCATTTAAGTTTGGGAAAGAATATTTATTTTTGATAATTTTACAGATTTAGGCACAATAAAATGTGAGAAAAAGAGAATTTTTAAGTGGAGTTATCGATAGCTGTAATGTAAAGCTTTGTGCAAATTTGCCTAGTATTTTTATAAGAACAGACTTTTCCCTCTGTTCTTTTATCAGAATAGAAGGAAGCCCATGAACTCCTGCACTACAGGAGGCAACTGTTTTTAGTCCTCCCCAGGAATGATGTGTGCAGCAGGAGAGCAGGTCCTGGCTCTGGGCCAGCTTTGAACCATGCTGCTGCAACCTGACAGTATTTCTTAGCAAATACCTGTTTTGGTGTAAAGCACATTTTGGTAGGTTTTTAAGGAATTTGGTGTCTTTTTCATAGCACTGCCTCTGCAATTTGCCGGGTGCTTCCCTCCTAAACCAGAGCCAGAGTGTAGCACATCTTCTAGGCAGACTTCAAATTTCATGTCAAGATTCTTCATTATGGAGAATAAATATGATCCCTGTGTAAGTGGTGTCTGTGTTTAACCACCATTTTTCTTCCCCCCCAAATTTACGCATCTTCTCTGGAGACAGGATATTAACATTTGCATTTTGTCATTCAAAATCAGTATTTGGGAAGAAATCTATCTATACCAAAGCATCACCATATTAACAGGACTTTTCTCACTCAGTTTTTAAGAGACCTCAGAATATCTCAGTAGCAAGTTTCCCAACAGAAGTTGCTGTCAGCCTATAATTTTTATTTTATAGACTCGTTAACAAAACCTGACAACTAAATTATAGGTTCCATCTTTGGTCACACCAACAGTATTTTTGAGAGGACATGAATGACTTCAGGCATTTTGTTTGTGGATTCAGATGATCTCCTTGGCTTCAAACACATATTGAAATGAATATGCACAGCAAACAGAAATTACTGCTTTTAAAATATGCATCCAAAAAATGGTGAGTCTGTGCAGCCAAAACAGAATTTCAAAGAACAGTGTCCCAGCATGAAAAACATATTTTGTGAATCAGTACAGTTTGGTCTCAATTCACTCAAATCCACAGAGCTATCCAATTTACACTGACTGGTGGTATGGCCTCTTTTGCTATCTGTCCTTCATCAAGTTTCTTAGGAGCACTGAAAATATATATAAAGCAAAAAAGGAGCTTTTACTAGGGCAAAGAAAGATAGTTGCAGCCATAAACAAAATAGCTGAGTGCCAGGACCTGAACAGGAAAGACAAAACAGCTGAGACTACTGAGAAAGAGAGGAGAAGGAGATTGCATTGGTGCTGCTGCTTCAAGAATTCATCCTGCATCTGAAATGCAAAAGGGTGTTTCCCTTCCTTCACTCAGGTAGCTATATAGGTTAGGTTCCTTGGAATAAATGGAAAATTCCATTTTATATGAGAATGATGCATTCAACAGTGCATGCAGCCTAAGTGTCAGTATTTCAATGTCGATGCAGATCCTCAAATGATTACATAGGTACCCTAAACAAAGTGACTTTCAGAAATAGAAAGCATCACTGCCTTTAGTTAATTTTTGAAATGACCCACAGAGCTCAGTATTTTTAATAATCAACATTGCTAGCATATAAATAAAAACAATGGGTTTGGTTATCAATGCTTGGAAAGCTTTAACATGTTTATTTTAATTCTTAACATAGGATTCTATGTACTCTTTGTACTCTTCTTCAGAGTACAGTAGGGTTACTCCTGCAAAGTAATATACAGAAATTTGAAACTTTTTGTGTGCAATGTAATTTGTATTTTGTTAATGGACATTAATCAGATTGGCCTGTCTCTCCTCTAATGTTACCCTACAATGTTTGTGTATAAGGCTGTAGCTTTTATTTTCAATCTTCATTACATTATGAATTGGTAAGTATTTGGTATCATTTGTATAGACACTGGGTCATCTAAACTGGGTTTAATCATTCAAAGAACACCTCTCTTTTTCTGTTTAATTCACAATCTTGAACTTGATGATGACTTCAAAACAGTAAATGCATGTGCTGCAAACAGATTTTTCAGCCCTAAATTGTTTGTTGAGTTCCATTTTCTCAAGCAGTCTTCTCTCTTGCAGAAAAGATAAGTGTCTTTTGATAACAAAAGGCATTACAGCTACTTGAGTCCCCCATGATCTTTTTTCACTCATGGAGTGAATTCTCCTAAGTACATATGAGCCCTCTTTGGTTTGATAGCATAGCTTTACAAGAGATTATTTGTGGTAGGATTACTCTCAGTTTCCAGCAGTAGAACTGAGTTCAGCAGCCAAATCCAGTGGCTGTATTTACCACTAATAAACTTGGATGAGGAATTTCCACTGGCCCTCGGTTTGACCCTGCCAATTCTGCAGACCATGCCCTGCTGAAGAGTAGTGATAGGCACTGTCCAGAACAGGACTGATTTTTAAAACATTAACCATCTTGTGGTGCATTATGAAGAACCAGAGTTTGGTTTGGAGCTGAGTGAGCATCTGGAGAATGTGCTTGGTTACATGGTTTACTTTTGACTTGCCCTTTGAGGAGCAGGGAGATGGACCTGATGATCCCTCCAACATGAAATATTGTGTTATATTTTATGATTCTAAGAGAAAATTGGAGGCAATCTTTGTGAGGCTTAATGCTGGAAATGGCACATCAAAACAATTCTATTATAAATTATGCAATATTCCTATATAACAAAAGCAGAAAAATAGTTATTTCCACTGATACCAATACGCCTCTCAACATAACATTTTGCCTGGCAATTATTCCCGCTTTATATCTTGATATAAGAAGAAGAAAAGTGTCCTCTCCTACTATTAGCCATCACATGGACTATTTTCTCCATATTTAAAGTGAGAAAAGAGTTACTACTCTGTCTGGACTTTTATGAGCAACATCAGTAAATATTGGCATTCCTGTAGGTGATTTCCTTCACAGAGTTCTACAACGCTGAACAGTATTTTAATTTTTTGGACTAGAAATTGTTTAGTTATTCCATTGTTTGTATTTTAAAATGGGCTGGCCAGTCAGTTTCTTGAAGGATTGCATTTCTCAAGCCCCCCAGGGAAGCTGCTGCTCTCTGCTATGGGTAAGAGAGTCAGTGTTTTAGAGTTGCTGCTGTGCTGACACAGTGTCCTGGATGTTCCTACAGCAGAATTACAGCTGTGTGGAGCTTGACCCAGTTAACATTCAATTTACCTCTAGATAATATAATATTTCCAGACAGATTTGCTTTCCTTCCTGCAACTCCAGCAAGGCTTTTTCATGCAAGGGACACAGAATAACCCTTAATTTCCTTCCATAACTTTACCTTTTCAAATTCTCTGAAACCTCCCTTCACATGAATTTGCTGACTTGAAGATAGGATACTTTTATATTGAGTAAAAGTCTGCAGCTTTTGCTGTAGAAGACTGACTGAATTCATTTCCATGGGAAAGGATGATCCAGTAGCCTATTATTCCACATTATTCTGTTCTTTCTAGCAGTTCCTTTAATTTCTAGTAAGAAGAAACCAAAGTTTTTATAGATAGAGAGTAAAAATAGTCTGTGTTTTTAAAGTTGGACAAGGCTGTCATTGATGACTTCTTATTTTGTATTTAACTTCTCAATATTCTATAAGCATCAAGCTCCTAGTTGAAGCAGAGTACATAAAGAAAAAAGTTCTTTCTAGGCCTCAGGGCAAACCCAAAACATTCAGGTTAGATTTGGCTTTGTACTCATCCTCTAAAACTCTGTGCATACTAAAATCTCTCAAAGACACCAAGGTTTTCTGTTGGTATTTTTTTCTTCTTTATTTTCCTTGGCAACTAAAATAAATTTTATATAACCACATTATGTGCTTCACAGTAATATATGAGATTTCATAAATGGTATAAATGGTCTCATACAAATTCAAAACAACACAAGAGTCAATAAACTTATATTGCAAGAACTCTAGACTGCAGCAGAGAAATATCTGAGCCTTTCAAAATTAGTTCATTTTTTTCCTAAAAAGAAATAAGCTGAAAACCCCTGAAATCTGGTTATATTCAATTTATTCACTGAATGTTTTTCCTATCATTTATTTTTTTAATATTTTCATCAAATTACTTTATCTCCTTATTTAGCACTATTACTTATAAACATACATATATCCACATAGATCTGAAATTGCTTTTATAGGGCAACAGATATGCTATAAAGCATATAATTTAGGAGGGGATATAAGCTTTTGCTCTACTTGTATGTGAGCAATTTATGGGTAAATATTCAATCCTAATTAATGTAATTCAAGTGGTGCTGAGAGGAGATCCTTGCCCCATGTTCATATTTATTATAGGTATATATTACTGAATTATTTCTGGATTACCTTGATGTTTATCTTTGATGGCCCAATTGCCAATAAGGTGTTATTTGCTCTCTTTGTTATAATCTCTGTTTAAAAAATATAAAAGTATAAATTAAATTGAAAACATTTTACTTCTTTGGTTTTCCTGAATATTTTTCAAATCCTCATCAAAAAGCTGGCTCATATGAGATGCATCCTCTTTTTGTGTTCATCTTGGCTCTTCTGATATTCACAGCATTCTGAATGACTGTGATCTTAGAAAAGGCCTCCTAAATATGAGATTTTTATCTTACTGTCTCACTTCTGAATTGTACATAAAAAGATGAAATGTTTTGTGGCCTGCTCCCATGCCCAAAGTCCCATTAGCCTCAACAAGTGTTAGCTCATGATCCTTAGTTCCTTGGTTTTATACTTCATAAAGCAGCCTGAAGTCAAACTGTAATTTTATTTGATTGAAACATTTAAAAACTGATAATCCCTACATTCTTTCTTTTCTTCCAGATCCCGTGTGTGTAATTCGATAATTTGTTTTCTTCCAAATAAATACTTTAGGTAAGATTTTTTTTTTTTTTTTAACAAAAGCATATTGTAAAGTTATCTATTTATCATTTCTCATTTGAAAGGAAATTAATGTGCACACTTGTGAATAATATTCTTACTGGGACTCAATGCCATGCATGAAAAAAAAATTGATGGAAATTACTTAGCTTTTAGATTTCCAGATCTGTTAAAAATATATTAAAATTCTTTGACAGATATTTATCTGTTAATCACCAGTGCTTGAATAAAGGAAAGGCGAATGAAATGTATGCCACCATCTTCCTATACTACCCAGGTAACAGAAGGTTTGTAAGAGCCCCAGGACTTCATCCATTTTTCCTCAATTTTTCTTAAAACAGAGCTGTTAAGTTAGGGATAAAGCACACATTTCTTTGTCTGGAATCAATAAATGTATCAAGTCCATTGTTTTGATTTTCTCATCAGGCTGCCCCAAATTCCACCTAGACCTCTCCATTTCCAACACACTGTTTTTGTTAATAAATAAAGTTATCAGATTCTCAGGAGTCTGTGTTTCTTTCTGGGACTGCATTTAGCTTTGCCTTTAGTCACTTGTTCACTCATCCCTCTTTGGTAATCTCCAGCTTGCTGAGCTTAGTCACAATAAATGTCTGGCTCTGCCACACGTGTCTGTGCTAACATCTGAGGAGGGACTATGACATTTTTTAGACTAGCATGAGAGGAAGAAAATTCAAAGCTTGGCACTTTTATAGACAATTCTGCCTTTTGAATAGCTAGTAAAGAAGGAAATTTGTCTATGCACTTGGAAGAAATGGAAGGAGAGAGATAATATATGAGCTTGACATTCAAACAAGTTTAAGCAACCTAATTCCTTTTAGGAAGCTTTTACCACAGGTTGCAATTGTGTTAAACTGGACAGAAAAAACACTCTTTGTGAAATTGTTTTCCTTCTACTGAAGAATTTAAATGTCTGCTGTAATGCTTCATATTTTTACTATCATACTCATTTTTGTTATAGCAGCAAAAATGTAGGCATTTTAAAGCAATTGCATTCCTGACATTTTACATATATTTCTATATTATTTGTATGTGTATGGATGTGTGTGTTAAATGCAGTCTTGAAATGCTGCTAAGACACCAGCTATGGAAATGAATGCAGTACTATGCAAGCATGCCCTTTGAAAGTGCTAAAGTTAATTCAGAAGTACCATAAATTTTGGCATAGTAATGTCAATTATATGAAAATGTATTAAAAAGAAAGTGTTTATTTTTAACTACTTTGAGATATTTTAACTTTTCCCCTGAAAACATGCAGTTTTCTGACCAAATATATTCACCTTTCAGCTCCAAACAAGCCATTTAGATATTCCATGTGGTGTATTCTTTCCATCTGATGTATTTTATGCAGCTAGGGAGTAATTGCTTTGCAAACACCACAGAACATTTGCACCTTGTGCTCCTGTTTGCCTTGCTGCTGCTCTGCACATCTGCCACATGTGTGCAGAATCCTCTGCCAGGTGTTTCCAGCCCTGCACTCCTCTTCACTCCCAGGACAGAAATAGAGATTTAATGAAAGGAGGTTGCTCAAAAGGGCTTAGAGGAGGGCTGGTCCTTTGACAATAGTGAAAATATTGATCCTTTGTGGTCAATAACTGCAATGTTTTTCCTCTGTATAACTTCAACAAATTGTATCACAATTTTTTTCAGGCAATCTGATATTGCTTTACATTTGAAACCTAATTCAAGTAAAAAGATGTGTCTTGGAAAAGTGGAATGGAAATGCAAACATCTCTTTTAAATAAGGGGTGGAAAATAAGAGAAGACAGATTTACACATACATTTTTGCCCCCTAAATTACACAAATTTGGATGAGGGTTTTTATACAGTTTAGAAAGTAACATTCTGCTGACAATATTCTAGTGCTCATCAGGTAGTATTTAAGCAGATGTTGGTTACCAGCATAGCTTTTTATTTATTTTACTCAATTGTTACATTAAATGTATTTAATTTTACTTTTGGTGGAAAACCAGGAGAGAAGCTTTGCAGTTAAAGGAAACAAGATGCATACAACAGATAGTTTTATGATCTATGAGCATGTTTCTGTGAGACAAAGCATGTGAATATCTTCTGAAGTTAATTGACTTATTCGTATAATTAAAGTGACTTAGGAGCTCAAAGTTTGCAAGGTTAGATTTGCAAGTGGTAATAGTCATCCTAATAACAATGGAAGGCAGCTCAATAAGTGAAACAATAAAAAGCAAAATGACTCAGGGTGTATTAAAGTTCACAGGATTACTTAAAGAAATATTAAATTGCTTTGCTATCGATTCAAGTCATCATTTGTGCAAAAATATTTCTTTGGAAAAAAATAAGCAGTTGTGAGACATTTTTTCTATTATTTTTTACACTTCTGAATGACCTTTACTTTGTTTGATATGATTGGTTTGCTGACTTGTAGTTTTTTTTCCTATTGCTTTTCACTATTGAGTTCTGTCTATAGATGGCACTAACTTCTTGCTGTTTCAGAGAATCCAGGAAAGAGTTTCTTGACTTCTGCAAAAGATTTCTCAGCCCTTTATGTGCCATAATCCAGCAGTAAGAATATAAAATGACCAGTTTTCAATTTGCTTTAAAAAATAACAAAAAAATTTTTTTAAATATTATAATCACTTTCAATGGAAAATAGATTCAAAATGTAAGCTGTGGACTTAGAAAATGTATTTTGAATGTCATTCGTACATTTAAAGATTTGACCTTTTGAAAATAAGTGAAATGATCTATAATAATAGATAATAAATATGTTGTAAAGTTCAAGCCTTGTGCTGGCAGCATGAATCTAATAATAGAAGATGTTGCTACAAATTTTTCCTTTAAAAAAATTTAGAGTATATCTTCATATATCTCTTCTGTTTCTATATCTGCATTCATTAGTTGAAAAAGGCAGTATGGTTTTTGTATTACAGAGTCTGGAAAGTAGTATTCACATATTTCAACACAGTTATACTGAATTTAGTGTGTTTATGTAAGACTAAGCATTTATCTAATCTTTAAGACATGGCCTTTTTACACTGTATGCAATAAATAACAAATAAGCTTTCACAGTTGTGGAGCATTATGATACTGTAATTGACATCATTAGCACACTGATTTCTGCAATTAATCCAAATTCAAGCCTGCTTAACAGCATGTTTCTTCCTGTGTGTTACCTTATGCTCTTTTTTTTTTTTTTTTTCTTTGTCCTATTGCTTGGCGCCACTGAGAAAAGTCCAGTTCCATCCTCCTGCTGCCTCCCTTCAGATACTGATAGGCATTGAAGAGGCCCCTTCTCAGTCATCATTTCCTGGAGCTAAACAGGCTCAAATTCTTCAGCTTTTCATCATGAGTGAGATACTCTAGCTTTGTAGCCCTCCCCTGGACATGCTCCAGAAGCTCCATGTCTCTCTTGTTCTGAGGAGCCCAGAGCTGGACACAGCTCTCCAGATGTGGCCTCAGTAGAGCTGAGCAGAGGGACAGGATCCCATCCCACCTGCTGGCAATGTTCTCCATAATTACCCCAGGGTGCCATTGGCCCTCTTGGCCACAAGGGCACTGCTGGCTCAGGGACAGCTTGCTGTCCACCAGGACCCCCAGGTCCTCCTTTGCAAATTAAAGATGATGATGGACATGATACAAAGGCAGAATGGCTGGTGGAAACAAGAGATGGAAATAATAACTTTGAGGCAGATCTAAGGTGCAGAGCTTAAGCAGAAAAATGATAATCAGATATGTCTGTCTGAGAAGTCTTAAAGCTTTAGCATATGAAACCACAGATTAGGCTGCAAATGTTTTAAATATCTCTAGTCATTTATTTAAATTGGTACCAGATGACTGAAGTGTAACAAATAGAGCATTTGTTTTAAAAGCAAGGTAAGGAGGCCATCAAACACTACAGATTCATTAGTTTAAACTCAGTAAATCCAGCCTACAATTTGCATTAAAGAATCTTTAAGATATGGATACAAATTAAACAAAATGGAGACCAAATGCATTATGGATTTACCAGTTTAAACTGATAGATTATCCTTAGTAAAAATGATTTTTCCTTTACAGAAATCCTGAACCTGAAACCTGAACTTCATAGAGTAATAGGGAAAAAAATATTAAGGACAGCACAGAAATAAAAGTTAGCTGACAAACAAGGACAACTAATTGTGACACTGAAGAACAATTAGACTCCCAGAGTTCTCTAAAGTTTGTTTTTGCTGCCAATCTGATGCAATTTTTTCAAAAGTGAATTTCATAGAAGTGAGTTTAGTTGAACTTAGGGTGTCCAGGAACACATCTAAGTTACAAACAAGACTGGACAAAAATATTAAGTGCAAATTCAAAATCCAAATTTTTTGCAGTGATGTAAACACAATTCAGCCTATCTTTCTGAATTTTATATTCAAGAGATAGGAACACTGTGTTAAAGGCTACTTTCTTTTGTGTTTCTTTGGGTGTAATTACATTGTCCTTGGTTTTCAGAAGAAAATAATAATTTGAAATAATGTCTGTGAAAGACACAATGGTGTTAATGTGTCCTCAGACCATGAAGCATATACTGACAATATGGAAATGCTCTGAGGAAAATTTATCTCACTTGCAATTCATTTTGTTCCTGCCATAATTGGACAAAGGAGTTGAGTAGCTGCCAGAGAAAATGAGAAGCTGAGCACTCAATCACCATGCCTGAGATTCCAAAATTTTAATTGCATCATTCACTGCAAGACTTTGGGGGAGGAAGTTCTGAAGAAAGAACACATCATGAGTTGTATTGCTGACAGTCTATTTTCTTATCTATTTTCTTATTGATGTCTCAATCACTGTCAAACATCATTATTCAGCTCTGAGGAGAGCTCCAGTGGTGTGGACAGCTCCTGCACCAGTCACTGAGGAAAGGCAGGCAGATCATGCAGATGAAGAATGGGATTATATGGATTTTCAGGGAAAAAGTAGAACAATAACATTCCTCAGTTATGTTTCTGTATTTAAATGAAGCTGAACCCTTCATGTGAACAAATTGCAATAACAATGTTCTACTGTCTCATTTGAAAAGTGATCTTGATTGAGATGTTGGGAGCCAGATTGACAGTGGAGCTAGTTAATTTTGAAGAAACCCACTGTCATGAACAAAATCTGTTCCTAACCCTGCAAGTGTCTAAAACTTCTTCTGCATCTGCATTCCCTTGGGAAGGATGTTGGTGCTCTGCTATAGCCAGCAAAGTCTTCACAGCATTGAGATACTTGGCAGGTGATTAAGGCCTTTCCTGCCAAGGTTTACAAAATTTTCACCTACTTTACCTGGAAGTCTTCAACCAACAGATGTGCTCAGGCATGAAATAATTAACAGTGCATTGGCCCAGAACAAGAAAATGAAAATTCACATGAGTCTATTGCTTTCAGTTCAGGATAATCACTTGGAGGTGCAAGCCTGGCTTCCTGCCTGTGTGCCAATAAATGTTCTAATCACTGAATCACTTTCCAGACTGGTGGGGAATATTTGGAGGGTGAAAAGAAAGGGGGCAGATGAAGAAAATATCTTGCTTCCATTTGTGATGGTGAAGGTGAAGGTGGGCTAGCTGGATTGCTTACATTTACAATAATGAAGGAGAGCTAATTGGCTTGCAATGGAAAAGTGTAGAAGGTGAAGGTGCAGACCTGTGAGGTGTCAGCATTTTAAAGGAGGAAGATACTCTGCAGAAGCCATTGCTGCTTTCTGGGGCCCTTTCTCACCTTTCTGGTGAGCCCTGAGTCTGTGTTCTGGTGAAAAACCTCCGAAAGGAGTGAGAGGAAATTCCCCAAACCAGGTTGCTGCTCAGCTGACATTGCAGCATTTGGTTCTCACACTAGTGGAGGGGTAATCCCAGTGTTAAACTATTGCCTATCAACTCCTCTTTTGTCTGAAAAAAATAAATAAATTATGGTTTCCTGGCATTTGGAAGAAGTTTGGTGTTGACAATCTTCAAGAACATTAAGACACTAACGAGAAATGCAGCTTAAATGACCCTCTCAGAGTTATCTACCACACTGACTATCAAAATCCCTCTTCAAGGAAATTTCAGCACCTAGTTTTTGAGTTTTTAACACTCCCCATGCTAGAGTGGCTAATTTGAAAAGTCTGCATTTCACAGTGTAGAAGATGATCTAAAATTTAGGTCTCTAAAATCCCCAAGATTCTCCCATGAATTTATTCATTTGTGGTATTTTAGGAATGGCACTCAGCACACTGAGAATGTTAACAGATGCAAATGTAAGTGCCACTGAGTACATTTTTAAAGCCAAGCGAGTGTTCTTCGGAATAACTTCCAGCCAAAGTTGGAAAAGTTCCACAGAAAACTGAGATAAAATTTAGTAAGTTGCAGCATGACAGATACAGAAGTGTCCTAGAATTTTGCTAGCACATGACAGACATGTTAAACCTTCCACAGTGAAGTCAAGGTTTGAAATAACTTAGAGAAGAGCAGTCCTATTCATACTATGCAAACCCCTACATTTAGATTCAAAGGTGGTGAGTTCCTGTGATAATTATTAAATCAAACAGATAGTGAGAGCATCAGATAGTGTTAGCATCAGCTAACAGTACTTGATGCTGAAATGGTCATGGAGAAAGCTGCTTGAACTCTGGAGTTCATTAAAAATAAGAAATAGACTGCATAGTTTTCATGTAAACAATTCCTACCTCAAAATTTATCACTATAGGTACATTAAAACTTTATTACCCTTACTGACTTCCCATTATTCTTCTCAAAGCACTGGTTTCCAAATAAATGCAATGACAGACCTGCTTGAGAATGTTTCTTAGGTTTAAAAAAGGCACATGGAAAAATTCTGTTTAAAGTAATGGCAAAACAATAAACTGATCTGCCAAGTAGCAACTTCTAAATTTCTCATTAAATGATTCCTCTGCTTTTCCTATACCTCAGATTTAAAGGCATTTGGGAACAGACTCAACAGCTTAGAGCTGTGCTCCAATCTAGGCACAACATGTAGCTATAATTTATACTTTTCCCCCCTGAGAGATGATGTACAATAGGTAGGAAATCTCACAGGAAATTCTTTCCTGTAAAGTTCTTATTCTGAAGTTCAGTTGTTATTCTCTGGTCAGTCTTTGGCTTCTCTTAAGTGTTTAATGGGAAATCATGGAATTAAGACCTTAACTAAAATATTTGGATGTCTTACTTACAGATGTTACTTGGCTAAGACATTAGTTTTACCAATAGGTGATAAACTGGTAGTGCCTGACATAAAATGGTACAGTACAGTGGTCAATTATTTTTATTGATGGCACAGAAACACTTATAAATTGCTATCTTATAAATAGCAGCCCATGTATTCTGCATGCTTCATGCATGTAACTTGATGATTGTGGGAATCTTACTAACATCTGACTTGCTGAAGGATGACTGATTTATCTCAGAGAAATAAATGAATGATGTGAGCTCACTTGAACCTATGAACTGTCATTCTGCCATGTTTAAACACTTCTTTTGTAGGTGACAGACTTTTGTAGATCACATGGACTGCTGTTTTCTTTCACAGCAGCTTTGTTGTGTGCAGCAAAAGTAACTGATTCCCATTTGAGTACTCATAAGTAACAAACCACAAAGTTTTGATGCAATTAGAGCTTAAAGGTAATGCAATAAATTATTTCCTTGTTAGTTCTATTCAATCGATATTACCCATTTTAGTAACTGGCTTGTTTTTAATGGTTTGTTGCCATGCTTTGAAATGCTATGCAAAGTATATTCAGCCCTGTAGACAACAGAAGTGAATTTAATTTTAAAAATTCATATTTAAAATGTCTGGCTTGACTATTGTTCTTCAAAAATCTGAAAAAAATCTTTTTTTTTTTTTTTTTGGTGCATGTTTTGTATATAAATATAGAGGAGGAAGAAACACAAAAAGTGTATGAAACACAACTTATGAAACTTGCTAAAATGATCAATGTGTTTTATCCCACAGGGATATTTTTTTCTGCATTCTCTTTGCTGAGCATTGAAAAAGTAATTTTGCCAGCATGAATTCTTATTTGTTATAGAGTCAATTATTCTGTTAGTCTGTTTTACTTAAGAAATGTGATTGTGGCCTGCATTACAAGTGTTTTCCTTCAAGCTCATTTCAAACAGGTTTTGGTACCAGAGATGGCTGATGCATGGTTCTTCCATTTTTACAGGTCTGCTTTCAATGGTGATATTGTTTGTTATGAAGCTCAAGTGAGTAAAGAAAAGATAAGCCATAAAGTAAAAATGATCAAGACCTCAGTGAGGTCAAACTAATTCATTTTTCGCATTTATTCATTCTACTAGAATTTACTAGGGGAGAGGGGTAAAAAAATCAGCCTTTCACCTGAATTCTTAGCTTGACATCTGAGTCATTTGTATCAGTAAATTTGCCTTCTTTATGCAGTTCTATCAGTGTACTGAAAGAGTTAAATACACACACTCACACACACACACACACAAAGATGTGAGGGGAATTATTGCTTCATTATTGCTTCAACATTGAAAGTCTGTCATAAAGGAGAAGAACTAAAAAGGGAGATTTCTTCTAAGCTCTTACTGCATATTTGTTTGAAGATTGCCTCCTCCTGCCCACCTTTTGTGATAGTTATTCCTCCACCTGACCTGGATCCCTGAACGTCTGACTGGATGTAGGCTGCTGGCTCTGTAGTCAGCTGCATCATGTAAAGAGGCTCAAAAATACCCATGACTGCTGAGTCAGGTAGTGGAGAACTAACAGAAAGACTGTGACAGGCAAAGAATGCCTGATGCATTGTCTAGGCAGTCTTTGTCCAGGAAAATTCCCTGATCTTGAAAGCTGTGCCTGCATCCTGTGAGAATGGCAGTTCTGTGCAGAGCCCCCTGTCCCAGCAGTGCCTCCACTAGGGAGGGAGGAATTCTTGGCTCCCTAAATCTGGGCTGGAGCCTTGAGTATTGAACTAGTGATACACAAATGAATTATTACAGCCGTAACATGGATTTAGCTCTTGGTACCCTGTTGTTCTTTGGCTCACTGGCAGTTATCAGGGATTTGTCTCATGGTAGAACAATTCTACTTACTGTGAGTTTGCTCTATACCCAGAAAAATAGGTTGTGGCTATTAACCAGTGAGAATATCTTACTGTTTCAATGTCATCCATAAAAGTTCCCTGACTGTTCAGAGCAGTAACAGAAGACCTTTGTTGTGAAATCACAAGAAACCTTTTTCTGGCACCCAAGAATCTGTTGCTGAAACTGCTTTATATGCCAAATATGTCTCCCATGTGGATATATAAATCATCTGTGTTTTATTACAAAAATACTACCAAGTTCTGAAAAAGGGTACTCTCAGTAGGTTCAGTTGTTTGTTCCTGTCTTAAAAGAGGAATGTTGAAATCTGTTGTGTAAGCAGGAATTCCTGGCAAAATAAACTCCCAGGAATGCTGGAGACATAACTGTTTCTCTCAGCTAATAAACACTGCAGGATCTTATTAAACTAGTACAGCCAGCACCAGGGCAACTGCCCCAAACTTTCCACATATTGCAAAAAAGGAAGAACAGATGCATTTCACACAGAAGTAACATTGCACTTAGTCATTAAGATGCATGCACCTGAAGGGAGCTGGGCTGAATCAACCATCTCTGGCACCAAAACCTGTTTGAAATGAAGGAAAACACTTGTAATGCAGGCCACAATCACATTTCTTAAGTAAAACAGACTAACAGAAAAATTGACTCTATAACAAATAAGAATTCATGTTGTCTTGTGTGCAGGAGAAAACTGTCCTTGGTTTCAGTGGTTTTTGGAGTGACTCTCCTATCTTCTCAACAGACCTTTAACGAAAATATTGGACTCCCATAACACTGTTATTACTTTGGATAAAGTCTCTAAAGTAGCACCTCATCCTGAGCTGTTTGGAAGTTAAGTGTTTCATGGAAATAGTACTTAGCATTTTGATTGGTCTCTGCTCTGACTTATTCTGGACTAATTTATATTTGTGTTCCTGAGCTCAGTGTCTGTATATATTTTTGGCCAGCTTTTTTTTTTTTTTTTTTTTTAAACCCATTTTCCCCCCCATGTTAACATGGACAGTTCAGTGAAACTGGATGCATGAAAGCTACCAGCAGATGCACACATCTGTCAAAGGGACTGACGTCAGTGGAAAAGGGAGAAGCAATCTGTTCAATGTAGCCACGGTAGTCACTGTAGCCTTTAACCACAGTAAAAGAAAAATGTGGTTATATTTTTCCATTATGGCTATAGGTGGGTCCCATTGAATCCAGGAGATTATACTGAATTCTAGAATTCAGTGGTGGTGCAATGAATCTATGAGGGAGATGTCAAGAGAGATGTCTATGATACAGAATTCAAGAGTGCCTTTGGTTTTAAAAGAACCAAAGACACTAAAGAGTTGATGAGATTAGAAAGTGTGGGGTTTTTTTTTTCTCTTTTTAAAAATTTAAAACTGTACAGTGAATTACAGTTAAATTTTTTATAGTAAGAATAAGTTTTGAGACACAGATATTGAATAAATCCAAATATATTCTCCTAAATATCACTTGTAAGAGATAGGAGTTCTTGTCTTTCAGTGAGGGATGTAGCATTTAGTAACTAAGAAAGAGCAATTCCATTGAAAAACATGGGCAAAACAACAGGGTTTTGGTTTATGCAATGTACAGGAGGTGTGGTCACTTCTTCCTGGAGCACAGGGCTAACCTTAACAAGACCATCTGATTGGCTGCAGTACTGACTCTTTCTTTTTAGCTGGAACTGCACAGGAAAATGTATTTCTTATATGAAATAGCAAAGATTTAAAAAAACTTGGTTTTAATTTCGTATATAAATTATGTTAGGCTAATTTGGGGAAAAAATTATTTGAGAAAAGTCAGTGAGTACTTTCTAGTTGTAAGCATGAGATGCTGAGGTAGGAAATTTGGCCTCAAACTCTTGATCTGAACCAAAAAAACCCAGGGGTTTTAGATACAGATTTCAACCTACTTCCACGTGATGCAAAAATGTGGCAACAGAAATACTGATTTTTTTGAAAGAAACCTAATTCTGGATCTGATCAATATCATGTCTGGAAAATATTACTGTACTTGATATATTTGGGTCAAATAAAAAATGTTGTTTTAAGAAATAACAATTTTTGGAATTTTTTTTCCTATGGAAACTTGTTTCTAGAATAGTTCAAAAAATGTATTATCTGAGTTAACAAGCTATAATCAACAAATGCATGTATCTAGGAGTCTAGGAGTTTAAGGCAATGTTTAGGTTAAAAATAGTGATTTTTTTTTTTTTTTTTTTGATCTTAGAAGTTCTGTATATAAATAATATATGAATAGAAAACCAGGCGACTACTTCATCAACACATAAAAGTTAGAAATCTGTAATTGCCTTTGGAAAGCAGCAGAGGAAGGAAGGAAGGAAGGAAGGAAGGAAGGAAGGAAGGAAGGAAGGAAGGAAGGAAGGAAGGAAGGAAGGAAGGAAGGAACTTTTGCTTATGAAATTATTTTTTTTTTCCTGAATAAAACCTATTTAGATCTCCTGGACTAAATTATTGCCTATGTCCTTGTGTTTCATGGAGCATAGTTTACATCAAAACCCCAAGAAATGTATAGATGTCAAATTGTGTTTTTCCAGAGGAAAATAATGTGTTTGTGGAGTGTTTCCATTTTCACAGCCTGTCACTCAAACAATGCCATTGGCAAGCTTGGCCTGCTTTTCCAGCACTAAAAGAAGAGTTCCAGGTGGCAGATAAGAAATGGGATGGGAAAGAGCAAGAAGAAACTTTAAAAAGACCACTGGAGGAGGTAATTACAGAAGTCTGTGGCTGAAATTCTTTCATAGTGCATAATATTTTCCATAGCACTTCAAAATTGGATAGCTCTTTAGTGGATGGAAGAAAAGATGTAAAAAAATGAAACTCAATAGAGGAAAATATACACTCAGCACATCCTCTAATTTACACTTACTTTGCAGTTTGGCATGGAATTTCTGCAGAAATGTATACTTTACTCTCACATTATTAAATTTTGTTTCTAAAAATGTTTTTACACATGAAACTGGGAATCATGCTATTTTGAAATTCTGAGATATTCACAATGTGTTTTTGCAATTTTCTTAGCCTGATTCTTGTTTTTTAGCATGGTAGCTCCATTAACATGTCCTGTACAACAACAAAAAAGAAGGTATCAAGATACTTCTGCAAGGGAGAAAGAGTCAACAAAATTATTTTACCCCTGGGTGGGCAGACGTGGGGAATAGCCTGCAGTCTCTGCTGGTGAGTAAACTTTTATTGATTTAGGAAGGGATGATCATGTTTGCACGTGACAGAACTGTCCCACTTACATCTGATTTCAGAGCTTGGGAGTGGTAGTAACATTTCAAGTCCAAATTAGCTCTTTGGCCTGTGTGTCTACACACTTTGTCATGGTCACAGCAGATGTACAACTGCGCCAATGTCAGAAAAAACCAAGCAATAGTAGACTGGTTAAACAGCCTGGGAAAAATATGCACACAAATACCACATATTACTTTGAGAATGTCCACAGTGCTTTTAAAAAAAAAATAATTTTAAAATAATTTTTATTAAATATAATATAATATTGTAATATATAATTTAATAAGTTTTATAATTATTAAAATTTTATAATTTTTAAAAATTTAACTAAGAAAATTTTATTGGCAAGAATGTTCATAGAGATAAAATGCTTTGGCAAGAGCCATCACAGAAATGTTTGCACAGGTGTCATCACTGCCTCTTGCATGTTCAGAAGTTGCTTATTCAGAAAGGATAAGCACATTTGTGTAAAATACGAAGAGAAGGAATTTTAGGTTTTCTGAATACTGTGAAAAAACTATAGGTTGAAATCTCCTTGAATATTTTTTTTTAGCATATCAACAGTTTCATTCAAGAAATCACCCAACAGCAGGTAATTTAAAAATAGGTAGTACAAATTATTTCCAAAGTTTTTTAAAAAGTTGTGATAAAAGGCCTAAAAAGAGACAATGCACAAATTCAGTTGAGAAATCAAGCCATGGGAATGAGTAATATATAGAAATATCTATCGAGTGAATTTGTAGGTTTTCTGTCTATGGATGTCCTCAGCTCCAGGAAGGATTTCCTTCCACCTCTCTCCCACAAGATTTATTCACAAAGCACAAACTATTTGCCTTACTGGGGGAGTTAGTAGGTGAAGTTTTATAGCTGGTAAAATACAAGTAGGCAGACCAGATGATCTAATGATCCATAGTCTGAAAATATATTAATGCAGAGGTCTTAAGTTACTGAATTAATTTATTAAATAGATAGTTTTCAAAGAAACCTATGGGAATTAGACACCTAAACCCCCATAAAATTAAATCTCATTCAGTGCATTTTCCAGTCACTTCTGACCAACTTCTCTGTCTTTTCTTGCTATGAATGGGGAATAAAAGTCTCCTGAGAAAAAAACAGAATAACATTCTGACTATTTTACACTTTCTGAAACTCAGTGAATTTCTTTATGGGCTCCAAACAAAATCTTTTTTAATACAGGATCAGCAAAGTAGAATCTGATCATGTTTCCTAACATGCAATGTAAACATATTTGGTCTGTAAATACTGGAGTGTTTTCTTCAGCTTCCAAACTAATCTAATCCTGGCACTATTTACAGAAAAGGGGATTACTGATTCCCCTTTTTCTTTTTTTTTTTTTTTTCCTTGAGACTTGACAGATTGGTGTTAATGCTGTGCAATCAAAACCTGTAAATAGCACACACTGCCACAGAATCAAAGAATTACAGAATCACAGAATGGGTTGGTTAGGAGGGACCTCAGTGGGTCACCTGGTCCAGCCTTCTGGCTCAAGCAGGGCCATCCCAGAGCACATGGCACAGGATTGCATCCAGACACTTCTTGAGTAACTGCAGGGAGGAAAACTTTACAACCTCACTGGGGAACCTCTTCCATGCAGTCATGTGCACAGTAAAGCTTTTCTTGCTCAACTGTACCTACCTGTGCTTCAGTCTCTGCCCATTGCCTCATTTCCCATTGCTTGGCAGCCCTGAGCAGAGCCTGGCTCCATCCTCCTGGCACCCTCCCTTCAGACACTGACAGACATTGATGAGCTCCCCTCCCAGTTTTCTCTTCTGGAGGCTGAACAGGCCCAGCTCCCTCAGCCTTTTCTCACAAGGCAGATGCTCATGTCCCTTCATCATCTTCATTGCCCACTGCTGGACATGCTCCAGGAGCTCCATGTCTCTCTTGTTCTGAGGAGCCCAGAGCTGGACACAGCTCTCCAGATGTGGCCTCAGTAGAGCTGAGCAGAGGGACAGGATCCCATCCCACCTGCTGGCAATGTTCTCCATAATCACCCCAGGGTGCCATTGGCCCTCTTGGCCACAAGGCACTGCTGGCTCAGGGACAGCTTGCTGTCCACCAGGACCCCCAGGTCCTCCTCCACACAGCTGGGCTTTCCAGCAGGTCAGCTCCCAGCCTATGCTGGTGCCTGGGGTTGTTCCTCCACTGATGCAGGACCCTGCATTTGCCCTTATTGTATTTCAGATGGTTCCTCTCTGCACATAGATAATGTTTCTGCAGCAATCTATATGAAGTGAGGGAGAGATTTTTCCATGTCATCTCACCTGGCATGACTGATGTCACCTGTATGTCACCTTTGTCCATTTCAGACACCACTCTATCATTTAAAGGAAACAAGAGTGAGGTTAGAGTAACCAGAGATTCTTGAGAAAACAGCTTAAATGCTCTGACCAAAATAAGTTATATGCCAGGCTTTTGACCAAACATTACAGTTCTGAAATTCTCTTTTATATTAATTCCTACTGCTGAAAACATTTGGCTCTCGACCTCTCAGGTGCTAAAATACTCACCTTGCTAAAAGACACGTTGGCAGCTCCATGGGATCACATTTGTCAGTGTTTAGCTTCCCTAAAAGCATTGTCACAATCCATTCACTTAGGTCCATCCTTATCTGTCTGTCCTACTTCCTACTGCCTTGGCTGCAGATTTCCTCAGAGCACATTAATGGGACTGGGCTGTGCAGAAAATACAAAAAACAAAAACCAAAAAAACCCAGACCAAACAAAAGGCAGTAGAGGAACTTACTAGCTTTTTAAAAGACATCAGTTAGAATTGCATTTTTGTGAAGCCTGGTCAGCAGAGTTGAGGCAGGATACTTTTGCTGAGCTTTAATTGATTGGATGGGCATCATCTGCTACTGGCAACATGGGCTTAGGCACCCATCACAAGGGTTTAACTAATTATCATTGCAAGTTTTGGAAAGTATTTTGTTCCTTAAAAGCTCAGCTGCTGAACGTGCACCTATTGCCCAGGAGGCAATACTTCAATTTCCACAGCTACTTTACTTCTGCATTTAGTAGAAGTGATATGATTTAGATACCTCAGTTCCTAAAGTTCCTTGAAGTATATCTCATCACCTGTAAAAGCAAGTTGCCACGCCATTTCACTCCAGATTTTAACACTGATTCCTCAATTAAAGACTGAACAGGTTTTCAGCCCTCTGATTTTTACATCATCTTTACTTGCCAGTTTGGTTCTTTATCGAGAATTTTTCAGCCACCAGTCAGAGTGAATAATCTTTATTATAGCCAGGAGCATGTCTTTGAAAATTACACACCTGCTCCTGGCTGTAATCACCTGAACACAGAGTATTGTTCAGTTGAGTTTTCCCCCCTATTGCCCAGGACAAATCCATGGAGCATTATAGTGAGATAAATTACACAGGGGCTCTGTAAAATTAGCTGATGGAGTTTTAGAGCAACAAGTTTGCAGTATAAAAAGTAGTATCGACAATTCAATTGACATCACTGCTTCCTCTGTCACCAGCCCAACAGGACATTGAGAGCACTCCACTCTTGGAGATTTCTGTGTTGTTAAACAGACACCAGCATCCTACTCATGCAGGGGAGCCCAAGTGTCTGAAGGAATATGCCTCACCCATAGTAGAGAGTGGTGGTATTTCTAAATTCCACTGTGAGTAATTACTGCCTGCTAATGTAAAATGCCTTTGCTTTCATTCAGATATGATGTTTGCCACTTTTCCCCCCTTTGCTACATTTCTGGAGAAATTGATCAACAAATTGGAAGTATTGTCTCTCTGTTTCTACCTCAATTTGTAAGGCCATTTTATTAATGTAAACTATATTTACCACTACATTTAACAAAAATAATTATTATATTTATGTCTAAGATAGTAATTTAAAAATAAAAAATTGAGAGTCTCCATCCAGTTTTTCTCCTGATTTTATTTGAACAGACTTGAAACAAATTAAATGATTCATGAGTTCATCTTGGTTGAATATCAGTATTTTTTCTGATGCAGAAAGGCTAATGAGCTGGCAAGTGACAATAAAATATTCTAAATGCTAAATTTGATTCTAGCAGAAGCAACTATGTTCTGGTAAATTCCCTTCAGAGCTTCTGGAACTATGTGGTGTCAACAATTACTTAGGGACTGGTTAGTAAATGGACTATCAACACAATGGGCTGTACTGTAATGCTCTTTCAAAGATATTATTAGGATTTTTCAGAATATATATTTCCACATAGTTTACCTAAGGAAGAGTTTTTGGATGTTTTGGGTGTTTCTGGTGTCACATTTCGTCTCTACAGAAGGGCTAAGGTGAGTGCAGTGACTTAAAGGGTAACACTATAATTTGGCCAGATAGAAATTAAATACTTGAGAAAGGCCATTGCAATTGGCACAGACTGCTGCAGGGGTAGTTCCAGGATAGTCTTCATAGGTGCTTTCTAGTGTTTAGTGACAGGTCCTACTGAGCACCAAAATGCTTGGGCTGCTGCTTCATGCAGTCCTGAGTCACCCTTCAACAACTTGTTTCAACTGCTAAGATATTAATCTGTGGATTTGTATGTGAATATTGTTCTTATTATATAATATAGCTGTAGTAATAATGTAATATGTGGGTTTCTATTTTAACATCACTATGTCATTCTGTGAATGTGCAGGAGAAGATAAGCAAATTACTGCTGGAAGAAATTTTGTGGGGGTGTTTTTTTTTCTTCTTAAATTGAATAAAAGAGATAAAAATATTCCAGTGCTAAAAGAATTCTTAAATCAGACACTGTTTTGAGCATAAGTGTATAGAAATCGGATGACCAAGTGTAGGGTTTGACTTTCATACTGTATTATTTGCATATTATTATTTCTTGAGCACTGAAGTGTGTAAGACACCTCTGAAAGAAAAAGGACAAACATGAGTAATTATGCCATTTGCAACTTCCACTGGATATAATGGCTGAAAATAATTGTTATGAAACATGATGTTGATGATTGTACTATAAGTGTGAGTGCAAAAGCATGGAATTAAAAAGCCTTGCAATGCAGTTGACAGTTGCCTGGGTAATAGAAAGGGCTTTTATTCATCTTTTTAATATAGCTAAATAATCTGTTTCTTTTCACAAAAGTCCAACCCTGCCAGAATGAGAAAATGGAAGTGAAAATAGGTGTTCTCTGAAGGCAGAGTGACCAGATACGACTTTAACTTTTAGAGGAGAAATTTGAGATATAAATCCAAAAATAGTTCTCTCCCAGAGCCTGGCACACTGGGATGCACATCTTGAGGGAATTTGCTGCAAGGGGGACCAGCACCTGCACAGGCACCTTTTATAAAACAATGGTGTTTCAACTGTTGTCAGGAAAGGACTAAGAGTCTTTGATCCAATACTTTCATTCTGTTAATTCCAGGAGAACCATCAGACACTTTCTTTTTCCTTACCCCCTCCTCTGCTCCACATAAGGTGAAAAGAGCAAGCTGAACTATTTTTTTCCTCTTATGCTGACATTTCTGAAGCATGCTTAAAATTAGCTCAGCACCTGCAACATTATTAATAGCTATGTGTCGCTAGCCTCTACAGCAAAATTCCAGCCTATCCACATGATAAACCTGGATATGTATAAATATTCATCTTAGCTGTCTGAGAAGGAAAGAAATTTATGTAGGCCAGAAATTATATATGGGCTATTCCATCTGTGTTTCTTATCTGGACTTTTACAGGATCAGGACCACTAGGAAACTTCATGGATCTGAGCTGCCCTGTAGTTTAAATACCACTGTACAGATTTTTTCATCATCCTGAAGCAACAAATATCCACAGCATTGTTTTCCTTAAGTGTTCCATTAGAATTCACAATGCCCACCTCACACTTCACACTAATTACTGACAAAGATCAAGTAACACTGATGTAAAGTGCAAGGCACTTGAACTCAGTCTTGCAAACATTTTGGGCAGCACTTGAGGCTTACAATACCAATCATTTGCTCTGCCTCTGTTTAGAATCTTGCAGACATTTTCATGTTTAACACTTATTACTGTACTTGAGAAAACATCTTTTGTTCCTTTCAAGAAGTGAATAATTAATTTCTCATGTCCTTACTCTTAAAGCATTCACCAGCTTTGAGGATCAGCTTCTGTATTCACATGTGAGTCCATTGTGGAGCCAGCTAATAAATATTTAGGTCCAAAAGAAGGAAAGTGGCAGAAGCAGCTTAATTTGTCAATGTCTTTTTCATCACTCCCTATCATTCCTTACAAAAATTATCTGCCAATGTCACAAGGCTCCTCTTTGATTGATGGAATTTATAAAATAATACCCATTAGACATTATCTGGAACATTAAGTAAATTCCTGCGTTTTTGTATTGTAAGCAATAACGCAGGCAGTATGTTAAAAATGCATAATTCAGCCATACCTATTATCAATGGATGTAAAGAAAAATAAGCAACAAGCTGGGTTGTGTATATGATTATCTCAAGACTGAAAGGAACCACAGTATAATGTCATCTTCATCTGAGTTCATATATTCCACATAGTGAGCACATAGTGAGTTCTTATGATACAGCCAACTTCCAGCTAAGTTTGCAGACTATATTTTCTCTGCTCTAAGTGGCAAATGAAAGAAAATTGACAATAATTTTATTTTAAAGTCAGTGTCCAACTACCTCCACATGTCTGCATTGTGGGATTAATAGATGAATAACATATGAAAATGATAAAATGTATATTGATGTGTCTGTTTATATCAAAAAGTAACATTCTCAGAGGATGGAAATATAAACTGCTTTCTGATTGATTGAGAGACAGCTGTGAAAATATCTTAGTCTATGACAAAATGAAGTGCCCAATAGTGGATCTCATGTAACCAAATTGTTGCTGCTTTGAAATAGCATGACTCCTACATGCAGTAATCTAAACTGTAGACTTTAAAAAAAATATATAATCATGTATTTACTTTCCTTTGTGTCAGTATTTGAAGAGAAAAGACAAACAATAAGAATGACTCCTGCAAGGTGCTAAGCACTCTGGGTCAGACTATGCAGCACACTGCACGCTTGTGATTGAACACCAGGAGCTGTCCCTCTCACTTTAATGGTAACAGAGCAGGACTGTGACATTCCTTTCAATTAAACATGTGCTCTCCTGTTAGTCTGGATTGCAGATAACAGTTCTAGGAATCAAAACCTAAATGCATAAATTGATTTGTTTTACAAGTCGGCATATTCCTTTGAAGTCTTTTCAGAAATATTAATATATTAACTAAAATTTCAGTGTGATTTTTGGACATTAGATTATTTTAAAATACATGTACACTATTTTTAAAGGAAATACATGTTAATTGGGCAGTTCCTGGTTACCTAAGTTTGTGTATAGCCTACATCACTCCTGGGAACTCCAGTACTCATCTAATTTAGTCGGTTTCACAGTGCTATTCTCTGTGAGATTTTAATAGCATAAAATATGTCCTTGGAGAGATTAGACTGCTACTGTGATGTCTCAAGGGTTTGGCTTGAATAGACATTCTAAAAAACAAACACACAGCAAACAATAAACAAATTATGCAAAATAACAAGCATCAATCATGGTGAAGAATATTGTCAATTTATATTACATTTGTCTTTGACTTTCAACATGCATTTATAATGTGCCAATGATACAGCTTTTAAAAGTGAGAAGTCGTTTAGAAATTTCATGTTAAATGTGGAGCATTGCCATGATTCCACAGTGCAGGAGGGTGCCTTGAAATGCACCTGTTTCTTTTGATCAATTGTACAATGACTTGAAGGTGCAGGAGGGTGTGTTTGTCCTAGGAGGATGCTCAGCATCTGTGGTTAACCCTCTACACTGGCAATTTGTGTCAGGCATCTTATTTAACTAGTGGAAGATGTGACATAAAAAAAGACCTTACCTACTATATCGCATCAACCAAAATTCTTCCTTCTATATGTTTTGATTCCTTCCTTCATAAGTGCAACCTGAATAAGATAATAGTATAATGGAATTCTCAGATAAATAATTGATGCAATGATTGTATCCTACACACAGTCTCAGCCTTTTTGTGCAAAAAAATACTAAACTGAAAAAGTTCTCCTGTAATGGTGGTACTTCTTATTGGCTCTAGAGAAACGAAATGTAAGAACAAGTCCTTACTTAATGTTTTGCTTCTGAATATATCCTATTTAAATACAGGGAGGCTGAGAAGGAGAGAAGTTAGAATAAAAATTTCTGAGCCAGCACAAGCCTTTCAAAAGTGAATGTAGATGAGTGACTTGGTTACAGGAGGAACCTTTGATAATACCTGTCTCAGAGACATGTTTAGAGATACTGTCAACTGTGGAACACTGTCATAAAATGAAGGAGCCTTTCCAAATTGTTCTCATAAGAGTTCAGTAAGGGTTTGAGGCCACCCCTGGACAGGCATCTTCAGTACAGGATACACTTGCACACAATGTCAAAGTGCTCATGTAAATAACAAGGAACTTGATTTTTTTTTTTTTTTCCCAGTAAGTATTTCCAACAAAAGCAGGAAGCTACAGAACCTTTAAAAAATAAAGAAGGACTACAGCCTCTGAAAGTACATGGAGTGGTAGAGAGAAGATAGTCTGGTTGTTCCATCTGGAAGAGATCATGTTGAAGGTTGAAGTGCCTTTGTCATAGTCTTCCCTGCATCTCCCAGATGTCTCTGGAGAAGCTCTCAAGTCTCAGAGGAAAATGTTGATGTGGATGATGGTGCTCTGAAGTGCCATTGTATGAGATCAGCTCTGTGAAACATTGCATATAAAATATTCTGTGCTTGTTATATCATATGGTGAGATAGCAGAGAAAATGTCCTTGCTCTAAGAAGACATCTTATGAGGAGAAGTGATTCAGGCAAGAGGTTAGCAGGGAACAGAAACTGTCTCACTAGCTCTTGTGAATCTGTCACTGAGGTTGGATTAGATAACTGAAAGTGGAAATTTCATGCCTAAAAATGTGTGCTGTTCCTCTGCCCTCAGGGTTTGATCAAGTAGGTGGAACAACACGCCTTCTTCACAGAGAACTAGACTAAAATTTTTTTATGAAGTTATGACACAGCTTTTGACAAAACCATAGAAGATTATTTGCAGAGAGTGTGGGTTCTGTACAAAGAGCCCACTTTTGAATCAGTATTTTTCACTACAGGTAATAAAATGGCAAGGAACTGCTTTTCTTTTTAAGTGATATTCAGTTCTTTAATTTTTCCTCTTAAAGTTATAGCTGGCTAATCCTGTGAAAACCTTTTCTTGAAGAATGAATAATGAAGCCCCTAACAAGAGAGCTCATTGTAAAGCATGGCTGTTTCAACCTGAAAGTTTTATGAGTGGTGTAGTCATCAAACAGGGAAAAGAAAGTACTCTAACAGGTTTGCTAACTAGGTCCCTGAGTGAATCATCAAATGGTGGAAATTTTGGTCTCTGCAAGAGTGTATATATTTTGATGACCATTAGAAATACACTGGTTTAACTGAGATTTAAGGTTTCATCTGAGAAACAGTGAAAATCAAACAAAACAAATATTTTTAAAATTTTGTTTTAAGCAGCATTAGGATCTGGTTCTAAATCTTACCTTGACTGAACTTTAAATAGCTGGGTTAACTTGAATCAGCTATCATGCTGACTCATATTCTTCAGAAATCTAAAGAAGAGGTATTCTGCATGATGCATCTGTTAGGAGGTCCAAGTTGGACCAGAAATCTCTCATCAAGCAGACTCATCAAAACCTAATCAACACATACTATTCTCACACTTCAAACTTCATTTAGACAAGACCAAAATATTCACAAGATTTCTGTATAGAATATATGTCATTCACATGATTGTTCTTCAAAAATTATTAGTGTTTCTACCAGCAAGCAATAAAGTAAGTTTTCAATTCTTAAGTGTTCATCTTTGGTGAAAACTGAGATCTTTCTCTAGCAGAAACAAAAATAGTAAGGTAGGGTGGAAGCAGTAGAGCAAATGGGGCTGACAGTGGCATGAGCTGTTTTAGACTTGGAGAGTGTAAATGTGTTTTGCAGTGTCATTTATTTAAGTTCACAGACTATGAGGCTGCCAGTCTGAATCTGGGCTGCCACCATGAGATGTGCCACGTGCTCCACCAAGCTCTGGTAATGGACAGGTATTTCTACATTTTGCCAGCTCCTCTTTGCCCCTCTGCCATGCTCTTTTGCATAACTCAGACAAGGATTTATCTGGGAGCCATCAGTAACACTGCATCAACAGAAAGTTTTGCAATCACACCTTACCAGGAATTGTCAGCACAGCAATGGTGTCACATTTTCTGCTGCTGTCTCTCGCCTGCTCCTCTGTCTGCTTCAGACAGCAGACTGAAGTAATTGTGAAGAAAAGCATTTTCTTCCTGCATAGAAATCTATTGCATTGTTCAGGCTGGTGCAGCCAGTCCTATTGCAAAGCCATTATGAGCTACAATTTTCATGTCTTAAGAGCAAGTCAGTGTCTTACACCTGCCCTCAGGCTCTTTCTCAGGGTAAAAAAGAAACAACAGTACTTTTTTTCCTGGCATTTTGATATACTCCTCTTCTACACACCATGCTAATGAGATATCCATTCCCACTGAATGAACAGTCTAATATTACTTGTCTTTTAACACAAGTATAAATTGAAAAATAATAGAAAATTCCTTCCCTTTAAAACAGAAACCAAGCATTATTATTATTATTTGAAATACCTTTATTTTCCAAATTATGGTGTTAGATACTATATCTGATTTAGGTCTCATTTTATTTTTATGCAAATATTCCTCTCCCCTCTTGTATTGCACTTGTCATAAAAGAAGGTGACTGAAGGCAGTGGGAAAATGTTTTGAAATAGCAAAACCTTTCTCTCTCCCTCTTGCCTCTCCACAGACCACTAAATATAGTCAGCTTCATGTCATGTTAGGAAGAAACTTGAAAGACATGAAGACAGTAAAGGAAAAGAGAGAAGAAAAGAAGCAACATACTCTCACATTAGAAAAACTCTGCATATTTTTATGCCCTGTCATGTGAAGCCCATATTAAAAATGCTATCCACTCATTTCAGATGATCTCCACCCCAAAAGATGAGCAAGGGATGTAAAATAATTAGCCCTACTAAAAGTCTTGAGCTGTGTGAGTGTAGTAGCTGATTCTCTGTGGTGTGCTACAAGCCATTGTGATATTCAAGGTTGGGCATCACCCACTTAAATTAGCAGTTTATCAGAGTCCAGGATGGAAACAGCTGTGGGGATAAAGGATGATGAATCACATGACACAGATTAAATGTAGCTGTGATTAATGGGACATCACAAAGCAACAAAAAAGAGAACCAACTGTGGAAAGAGATAACTACCACCACAAGGAGCAAATTATTGTCTAAGGTGATGTAATTAACTACATGCCTCCCCATGGCTTGGATGACCAATTCCAAGAAGGCTTGCTATTGTGCCCACAATAATGACAAGGCTGGGGATTCTTGGTTTAAGTACTGGGATATTAAGCTTCATTTTTATACATTGCAGGGAACTGATAGAGTGTCAATGCTGAAGATATGGCAATTTGTAATAGTAAATTAGTACAATATACTTTTGTGAGTCTTTCAACTAACGCCCCCTGTGAGAGGACAGCTGGAAGAAAAGCTCAGATATGGTGTGAGTTATGTGGTCCTTTAAATGCTTACACTCAAGAATTACCCATTGATTATACTTTTTGTCATTGTGTGAAGTCAAAGCAGCTCCCAAAAGCATTTTAATACAGTAGGCATGATTAAAGGTGTTTTTTGTTCTTTGCCCTTATTAGTTATATCCCAGAAGGACAAGTGGTATTTTTCTTGTTTTTCCAAAGAACAGTTTTAGCCCTGGGAATCTTTCACTGTTTTACTTTCTCAAAGATACCTTGATTCATAGTATATCATCCTCATCTGTTTAGAAGATGAAAACTTTATTCAGATTATTAGCCAGCAATTCCTGCTGCTTCCTTTCTTTAGCTTAGAAATGAAGATTTATATGCACCTGAAGGGAATTTGCTGACAACTTAAAATATTGGGGTATTCCTAAAATATTCAATACCTGAAAACTGGAAAGTGGAGACAGAATTTTAATTTTCTCTGCTGTCTTCAATACTATAATGATTATTCTAAGCTGTCCAAAAGAGAAAAAAGTTCAATATTTATAAATAAATATCCCTATAATTTGCCATCCTCATATAGAAAGGAGTTTTGAATTGCTTGTAATTTCACCATAAAATATATGTTGGATTTGGTTCATGGGATTCTTACTGCTGTGGTGACAGATTGACTTCAAGCTGGCATCTGTGTCTATTCATGTCTGAGAACTGTTCACGATCACAGACAAATAGATCAAAAGAGCCAAAATTTGAAAGCCTTCTAGATCAAAACTGAGAGAGCCCAAACTACTTGATTGTTGCATACTTTCTGGATATATTTGTTTCTTACAGTATTTTCCTTTTGACTTATTCTTCCTTGGTGTTGCATTAGGCACATGTATGTCTGTTGTGGTCCTAATGACAGAGTACTTGCTGTGGCCTGCATGAAAATCTTCTAGAAGTCTCTTGACATCTGAAAACATAACATTGATTAGTTTTATTAAGCTTCTTTTTCAAAATTTTAATTTCTTCTAATTGATTTCTAGCTCTTGCAAATGTGAGATGCACTTGGGGAAGTCCAAAAGATGACGCATTGGCATTTTTTGCATTTGTTGTTGAGATAGCTTTTAAATAATGTGGTGGGCTACTGGTTATGTACAGCTTTTTGGTGACTAAAACCAAAATTATATTGCCTGCTGTCAAGGTTTAAGATTGTGAGATTCTTGAGACAGATGTGTAATTGTTTCATTTGTTAAAAAATGCTTAAAAAATAAACCAGTCCACCTTTACCTGTAGGAATTCCAGCTGTATAAACAGCACACAGAGAATAATCACTCTATGAAATCTAAATTAAGAACTGATATAGTTTTTGAAAGGGAAGGTTTATTTTTTTGCCATTCAAATGATCTTTTCCTTTCTGAGCTTCATGCTAAATACACAATAACAGCATATTCTTTAAACAGTAGTATACATAGGAAAATATTTTATTGTTAAAATAACTAAGAAAATTTAATAAATACTATTGGTTTTATACTCACTTCCAAGAAATTGTATTACCTGTATCAATAAAACAGATATTGATAGAAGAATTTCACTGGTGTTCAGACATATTCATGCAATCCAGGATCAGAAATATTCCAGTACCTGTTTCTCATAAGTAGAAAATTAATAGATCAATGCTTACATACAGTTTTAAAATTATTTGTGTAAAAATGGTGCCAATATGACAGATCATCACATAATATCTGAGTGAAGCTCTTATATTGGAAAATTAAATGTGGAAATTCTAAGGCAAAATATTTTGGATTGGTATTTTAAACAAATCTTTTTCATAAGCTATACTTGATACAAATGCCAAGTTTTAAAGAGCTCTTAGGACTGTATCAGTGAAACTGCAGTCGTGCTTGAAGAACTTCAGTTTGGTGCCCAGTGTTACATAAGAAGGGAATCATTCCACAGGCCATTGTTTAATTTTGCTCATAGCAAAGCAGGATTTTCTTTAGGAGAAAATTCCAGGAATTACTGGACAGTTTACTTGCACTGGTTCTTCACTTTAGTTTTCTGTCTTATTAGTAAGCAATAGATAAGAAATGTGATTTATGAAGGATTAAAACAGAAAGTCCATAGCAGAATGGTGCAGGTAATATTATAACAGGTAGCCATCATGGTTAGGATATGAATTTTCATAAGTATTTTTACTTAATATGATTTCCTATTACAAGTTTAACCCAATACATATAGTTTGGTCAAAAATATTAAGAGGAAGCAATGCTATTTGGGAATACAATAGAATAATAGATAGTGAAAACACAGCAAGCTCAGTGATTCATCAGGGAAAAAAAAAAAGAATGCTTCATTATTTTTTAAAAGATTAACTGGAGTTTTTAATAAATTCCTGTGGTTCCTACAATATGAGCCTTACAGAAAGGCCTTATAGAAAGGTTGAATTGTAGTAGGTCCATATAGAAAACAGTGAGAAGACAGAAAAAATATTCAGATACAGGTACTGCAGTCCTCATTAAAAACTAAAGAGAGAATTATTCTTGGGACAAAATCTGTACCCTGCTGAAAAGAGAGACAAAAACTCCATTACCTTTAATGTGGCCAGTACTGCACCTCCTGCATTTGGAGGCATCCATGGATAGCTGCTTCACATTCTTTGGGCATAATAGCATCTTTGACTAGGTACACTGAGCAGATCAGTGTGTGACTCCATTACTTATTTTACAGAACTTCTGATGTCTATTTCCTACAGATTATGCTACCTGGGAAAGATTGGAACTAGTGTGAAGTATAACCTCCTTCACTCCTTCTAAATTTATGGTTATTATTGCTATAAATAATTTTAAAAACTTCTGCAAAAATTAAGTTGCAGACACCAGTCATTCCTAAAAGTTTTCTCAGCCAGGCTCAGTGGTAATTATTATTTAAAATCCATTCTGTGTTTTGCAAGCAATACTGGCAATGTGTTAAGAGTGTTTTCAATTTTCTCCTTAAGGAAATGCACGGTGGAAATTTATCTCACAGAATGACCTCTGAAAAAGTTCTTCCTTCAAGATTGCAGCAATATGAAAATGCATGCTTGTATCTGATCAAGTTAACAACAAGGTAGACAGAGGGGAAACTGCAGATCCTTATTCTGTAGGCAGAGCTGTTTGTTATCAAGGGACTAATTCAAGAAATAGCAGCAGGGTTTGTATCATCCACAGTCCTTGCAAGACCAGCATCCTGGAATTTTCTTTTCCAACACAATGGTTTCTGCAGTCAGGGCTCTACTGGCATGGCACTCCAGAAACACATTAGGGAGGGAAGAAAACTGGCCATGGACAGCATCTTTCTATAGATATTATTTCAGCACACTAGGAATTCTGCATGGATTATCCGAGTTTTAAAACAGTAGCCTAATTTTAAATCAGCCGTCACTGACACGTTTTCTAAGTGGTTAGATGTGGGTATCTCATTTTTGAAGCTTCATCCTGTTCCCTGAAGTTAGTGTACATTGCAGCCAGAGGGATTATGCAGAAGATCATGCAGGTCTACTAAAGATAGGATATAACAGCAATACATTTAGTAGCTAACTTATTCCCCAAGCCATTTTTCTCTAACCAAATCTGGTTGCTTATCTAGTAATTTCCCAAAGCAGTAGAACCTAATTAAAACTGTTAATTTTTATTTTTAACATTAGAAAACAATAGCAAAAGAACTTTGCATATTTAAAATTTTCTCCTTTTATTTTTTTTAATTGGATCAAGTACCAAAAAAGTAGAATTCTGACAGAAATTATTTTCAGATGACAAGACTGTGTTCACTTGGATATTGGCTGTGTTTCAGAAAATACTCTTTGTGCCCCAAGAAATGCTTGCCCTTTTAATGAAATTTTATCTAAAATCATTCAAAACCTTCTCAGTTCTAGCACTGGTGTCACCTATAGTCTTATCAAAAATCATTAATTTTGTATCACAAATATTTCTGTTTAAAATACATACAAGTTTTTTTTTGTTCCAAATAGACAAAGTTGAGTACTTCTCACAAGAACATGGAAGGCCTGTATGTCATGTCTGATAAATGGTGTTGTTAATCCTTAATTGTGTATTTATAGTTTAGTTTATGGTAAACCGGGAGTAATTTAAAAGTACTTACGGGAATGACAATAGTTCTCCTCAGGGATTGAAAGTTTCCAAGATTAGTGTCTCTTGCAGGAACAGATTGTAGGAAAAAAAAGCTACAAGATCAAGGTTTATTTTATGTGTGTGTGTGTGTGTGTGTATATATATATATATATATATATTTAAAGTGCTTCTTGGATTAGTTATTACTGAATAAGCTATTCCCATCCTCATTGTGTGACCAGTCTTATGCAGGAAGAAAAGTGATTTTTTTCCTATTTAGTTTAAATTCCTTTGGAAATTCATTTTACCTGATCTAAAATTTGACCATGAACAAAGAAGATGTCCAGCTGTCATTATTCAGATTAAATCAGGGTGTTGTATTCAATTATCTTTCAAATATAGAAATATATATTGACTTTTTTTTTTCCACAAGTGCACTGAATATTGATGTTTAGCTTCCATTTTGTCAGAGAATTATTACAGATACGAGTACCAGAAATACTAGTGATTTAATATTTTAGAGAGCACAAGATATTGTGCCACTAATAAGCAGAGAAATCCACAGTTCTGCAGTCTGTCCTTTTTTCAGTGCCTTGTCCTCTGTTAAGTCTCTTCTGTCTGCAGTGACCCTTAGGTCTTTTCCAAGTTTAGTGTGTTTGGTTTGAGCTCAGCAAGGATGAAAGGATATTTCATTTTTTTTTCTTTTCATGCGTATCAGTTTGTGGTTTTCCATTACTAATTTAATTTAAGAATAGAACTATCTGATTAGGACTGGAGCTACACATTTCATAAGTATAGCACTATGGTTATTAGTTGTAAGAACCATGGAATGAAATGTACATAACCTGTGGCAAAATTTTTCCAGTTTTGTAGCTCTCATCACATATTGCAGGAAAACAGTAAATAAATTGAATGAAAAAAAAAAACCCCACACAAATTAGAGAACTTTACTTTCCCCTCTTTTTTGGTGATGACTTTAGAAATCACTGCAGAGCTTGCATTCCTTCATCCATGTGTCTTTTACAGGTTCTGTCCTGTGCCCTAATACATTGCACTCTTTAGCACACTCATCTGAAATTGATTTGTCTCTTTATTTTCAGGTTTTCACATGTTCTCCTGCAGTCAGATTTCCTGAGTCTGAAACCTGAATGATTGCAAAATTACCATTTGAAGTGGGATAACACATCACAGGGCTTAAGTTCAAAATATTGGGTGAAAATCTCTTCTCCACATTCCTGCTTTTAAAATGCATTTTCAGTGGTTCTAGAAATCTGGGCCACAATTGATGTGAGCCAAAAGTTACTGCCAAAGAAAGCAAACAGTATTTTTATATTTTTGAAATTGTTGGCCATGTGTGAAATTTCCAGGAAGTGGATTTATGTTTCATCAACTGGCTGTATTCTAGACTCTTTTTAAGATTTAGAGTTTTGATTTGATGGAAAATAAACAAACAAACAAACAAACAAAACTTAATATACCGATTCAGTTCTGGTTACTGTAAAAAAAATTCTCAATGAAGAAAGCCCTTAATAGGCAGTATATAGGTAATCTATGAAGCTGCAGCTACTCAAGTTGTTCTTTAATAATTGGATTTAAAGGTGTACTGCTACAATCAAGTAATAAAATGGCAATATTTTGTTGTCTCTACTAGTATTTTACACCAACGTATCCACCCTGGTACACAATCATTTCTGCAGCAGTAACCCAAACCCAGAGGTTGACTTTTTATACCCACATACTTTATCCCCATTCATGTTTTTCAACAGAACAGGAATTGCATCTAAACAACGAGCAGTGAGCTTACAAAGTAATTAGCATGGTTGAGCAGAGGAGTTAAGGATCACTGCCTAAAAACCTTCTGGGAAGGCTTAGTAGGTACTATTTGGTCTGTCGTTTTCTTTTCTTTTTGAATGCTTCAAATGTTTTATCTTTCTGCTGGGACTTAATGATACTGTCTTCTATTGTACCATGCCTCAGAGCAGCTGGTAAGTAGCACTATAAAAAATGAAGGCTATTATTATTTCATAGAGGAAACACAGACTTTGAAGCTTAAATTCAAAGCCTCTATACCAAGGTGAAGAATCACTTTCTAGGCATTGCTTTCCCTGTCTCTTCTGAAAAGGCAGTTCCAGCAATGGGAAGAGAGCAGCTAAAAAAGCTGTCATGTACTTGCTTGACCAGTAATATGTGCTAAAATTTTTTCAATCTGTCTCTTAAGTGATTTTATGAACAATCTGCAAAATCTTATAATTAAGCACTAATTAAGCATTAATTAATTAAGCATTAGTAAGGAGGAGCAATCTTGTAATTCACCCAAATGTTTTGGTGCCTTAGGTAAACGTATCATAATAGTTTCAACAATCAGTAGTAGTAAGAATTTACCACCCAAGTCCTAGAAAACCAAAATAGAATAATGGAAAAGGAATAGGGACTAATTAATCCAAAGCTTTAAAGAAGGAGGTGGAGTCTTGCTCTTCATGCTGAGATTGCTTTTGTTAATTACTTCTACTGCATCCTGCAGAGATAGTTGGAGCTTTGTCTGAACATTCCCACCTTTACTGCTCAAACATACTGTTACTTTCTTATGACTCACATTCTATTTCTTATTTTGTATTTTTTTTTCTTTTATCAAATTGGTTTATATTGTGCTGCCTGAAAAAAACAGGATATTGGGCAGGTTTGTACAGATTTACAAGAAACTGCAACTTCCTAAAATAAAACAGAGTAAATTACTACGTGCTTAAAACAGGAATCACTGAGTGGAAGTAGTTCCATCTATCAACAAGATCTCTCCTGGACAGATTGTTTTATTTTCCTCTACTACTATCCACAGGAGAAAAAAATTATATATTATATTTTTTTCTTATGTTTGTTAACATTCCCGTAAGTTGATTAGCTTTTCTTTTAGAACAATGCAAGGAAAGAGCCACTTTCTATGACAAATTAGACATGGGACATGTTAAGGGTCATTCTCGTAGCAGTGACAAAAACAAAAGTTTTTAAGGTGGGCACAAATAGCTGGGATTTTGGTCACACAGCTGAAACTACACGTTCAAAATCACAGTGTCTACCTCCCACGGTGTCTACATGGTGAAAATGAGATGTGTTACTGTCCATTCTCTATTGAGAAAACCAGATCTGAGACCATTTAAGGAATCTGAAGGTGCACAAGTTCATGGGACCTGATAAGACCCCTGCACAGGTCCCTGCACTGGCCATGGAAGTGGCTAAACCACTATCCATCATATTTGACATTCCATTTAAGGTCCCACTGAATGGAAAAAGGGAAAAATAATCCAAATTTTTGAAAAGGGAGGTAAGGAACACACACAGAACCACATGCAGGTCAGTCTCATCTCAGTGTCTGTCAAGATCATGGAACAGACTCTCCTGGGAAGTCTGTGGAGGCACATGGTAAATAAAGAGGTGATTTGCAACCAGCATAGGCAAATTTTTTACAGATTTTGCTTTACTAAAGGCAAATTGTGCCTGATAAATTTGGAGACCTTTCACCTTCTCTGGTGAAATAATAGCAGTAGCAGATGAGAGAAGATCAACAGTTATCATTGATGTGGACTGGTAAAAGACATTTGACACTGTCCCATACAGACACTGTCCCCTTGTCTCTAAATTGTTGAGAAGTGTGTTTGATGGATGGACCTCTTGGTGGATAAGGAGCTGAATGGACACAACCAAAGAGTTATGATCAAGAGCTCAATGTGCAAGTGGAGAGCAGTGGTGAAAATGGCATTCCTCAGGGGTCAGGATTGGGATAAGCACTTTTTATCACCTTTGTTAACAACATGGGCACCCTTAGCAGGTGTGCCAATGACACCAGTCTGTGTGGTGGAATTGACACACTGGACTGTAGAGATGACATCCAGAGGGATCCTGACAGGCTTGAGAGTTGGGCCCATGGGAACCTCATGGAGTTCAATAAGGCCAATGTGGGGTCCTGCACCTGGGTCAGGATTGCACAAACACAGACTGGGTGGAGAATGGATTGAAATCAGCCCTGGGGAGAAAGATTGAGGGTGTTTGTGGACAGAAGGGTCAATCTGGCTCAGCACTGGGCACTCACAGCCCAGAAAGCCAAATGTGTCCTGGGCTGCATCCAAAGCAGGGTGGCCAGCAGGGCAATGGAAGTGATTCTGTCCCTCTACTCTGCTCTCATGAGATCCCACCTGGAGTACTGCTGCATCCAGCTCAGGAAAGACATGGACACGCTGGAGTGAGTCCACAGAAGGCTACAAAGATGATCAAAGAGCTGCAGCACCTCTCTGATGAAGACAGGCTGAGACAGTTAAGGTTGTTCAGCCTTGGGAGGAGAAGGCTCTGGGGAGGATTTAGAACAACTTTTCAGTGCTAAAGAGGCTGGGGAGGGACTTTTTGTAAGGGTGAAATGCTTTAGGATGAAAGAGGGTAGGCTTAGATTAGATATTGGGAAGAAAGTCTGTACTGGGAGGGTGGTGAGCCCTGGAATAGATTGCCCAGGGTAGTTGTTGATGCCCCATCCTTGGAAGTGTTCAAGGCCAGGGTGGATGGGGCTCTGACAAATTTGGTCTATTAGAAGGTGTCCCCGTCCATGGCAAGGGGGTGATAACTACATGATCCTTATTGCTTCTTCCCACTCAAATCATTCTATGATCTATGATTTGGCTCTTCATATGTGAAAATAAATTCAGAAATAACATTATTTTTAAAAACGGTATGTTTGTTGTTTCTTGTATTTGTTAGTTTATTCCTGCATGGACTTAGAGTGCCTCAAAATCACAGTTTTGCTCCACTACTCATAGGGACTTTTTTTAATCTCCAGTCATTTGGAGCAAATCAAATGTTGCTTAAGTTTATTTTACATGTCAGCACACCTAGAAGCTGAAAATCTGCCTCTGGGAAGATGACTGGGGAACATCTTAGGCATTGAAAGCTTAGGAAGGCATTTTTTGTAAGAGCTGCTGTGTCAGCTCTCTGCTGCCTGTTTGACAATTCCCTTGTGTAAGAACATTCTCAAAAGACTGGTTAAGCTAGTTTATAGCTGTTTTGTGGCACTGGAGAGAGCCTAAGGATTTCTGAGATTAGTTTAAGGTGGACTTGAAAAAAAATACAGGCAATGTTCTTCCCTGTCTCCCCAGTTTCTAAGTATGTTTATGAAGACTGAATATATTTTTAAAAGCAAAATAATATTTTATCATTACATAAATATAAAATGATGTCTCTGAATGCTTTCCAGAACCCTAAAATGAATGAAATAAGTACTACATCCATTCCCAGGGCTTAAATTCCCAATAAAATGTAGAGAACAACATTATAACCCATGATGTCACCTACTTTGCCAAATGATTTCAAACAATGACTGTACAGCCACTGCTATTAGAGTACTTAATAAGTAAAGTTGAAAGGTAATCAGGATGGATTTGTTTTTTCTCAGTCCATAAAAGTTGGACACTAATGGCAGTGCAGATGTTGTCTCATGCAACTCCTGTCTGGGTCTAAAGGTTTCTTAATTGTCTCCTGGTGTTTTTCCACCCTAACAATTAACTTTTCTCCTTAACTTTGGTCAGGACAGTTGGAGATCTGTGCTTCAACAGGAATGCAAAGGCTTGGTACCATTACAACATAACATAACATAATATAACATAACATGACATGACATGACATGACATGACATGACATGACATGACATGACATAACATAACACAGCACTGGCTAATCCATTTTAGTCTCTGTCGCATGAATAAAACAGATTGCATTCTTCACTAGCAGAATTATATGCCAGAAGATGAAGCATTTTGCAGTGTTCAGCAAGGTGGATGGTTCAAGAGAGGTCCTCTGACAGCTTCTCATCCTACCAAGACCATGGTAGCAAAATGAGCTGCCCTATTTGCTGTTTAGTCCATCAGCATGGACCTCCAAGGAGGAAGAGTTCACAAATGTTTGTAATAAATGAGACAGACTTGCAGAGGATTAGAAAGGGCAGCAAAAGCATTCAGTGCCTTCAGTGCTCCAGCTAAATCTGCCTGAGCTTCTGTCAGGCTTTTTATCAATCATGTGAGTTATTCCCCTTGTGAACTGAGTCTGAGATCTCCACCATTTTTTTCTGCTTTGACACAGAAGAATGAGTGATGTGGGTTGGTCATGTATCACCCAGTTTTGTCACAGCAGCAGATCCATGTGTTAAGGGGAATTACCTCCAGTTAGGATCAGAGCAGAGCAGCAGGGAGTGATCCTGGATTGCAGGAGCAATATGCAGCCTGCCACTTCTGGATTTGGTAGCCACTACTTTGAGGGCATTGTGCTGCATAGGATCATATTTAGTGTTTTACTCTTAATTTCTGTGTTAAAATGTAATAGAAAATCATAGGCTAGAAAGCCAACACAGAATCTCAGAGTCAGGTAAGTTTATTGCTGTAGAAAAGTTGCCATTTTAATGAAAAACTTGCCTATCTTAAAAGATAACTAGACAGTTAGAAACATGTTGTACTCTTTGAAATACAAAATATTCTTCTAGCTGAGTGTGGCTTGATGAGCAAATCTCATCCAATTTTGTCCTTCTCTGATAATAGCATCCACACTCTCTTGGGGCATTTGCAGACAGGTGCAGACAAGGGTTCTGACTGTTTACTTTCTCATTTCACAAACAAGTGCTTTTATTTATCATGCACATCAGTCAGCTCACTCCTCAGACAGTTAGGAGCCCTCATGCATTTTCTTCTGTATTTTCTTCTCTTAAAATTATTTCTTCTGTGCCTTTTTGTAAACATCTAGACTTGCATACTGTGTATGTGAAGAAACTTGTGTGACTGTTGATGAAGTGAGTGTGGGGTGAAAATAAGCTTGCCAAGATGTTGTATTTATTAAATACGAACTTTTTACTGCTTTAAAGTGTTTTCATGTCTACTTGTACACAACAATGAAGAAGACAATTGAAAAGAAGTGGAGTTTTTCAGTCAGCATTGCTGCCCCATTTTTAACAGATCTGTCTGAAGTAGGCAACTTGTATCCATTTCGTAAGTATATTTACTTGTATCTCAACTCTGAGAAAAGACCCAGAGGAAGAAATCTAGTCAAAAATCACAAAATTTAAATTAGTTGGAAAGTCTGTAAAGTCTTTATCAGTATATACATCTAGCAGAATGGTGTTATTCCTTAAACAAACTATACAGAAAATCTAAACACAAATCAAAAATTCTTAGTCTGGGTAAAAATTCAGATACTGCAGGCTCTGAGTCAGTGAATTGAATAGGAATTTCTTGTTTTACAACAGTTGAAATGTGGAAGGATTTATTAAAAATTATTTTTATTTTGGTGTTTAAGAATGGTTGCAGCACAAAGACTGAAATTACTAAACAATATTTCCTTATTACATTTGCTAACTTAAAGGTCAAATTGCACATGTCTTTGATTTCTTTTTTTGAGATACTGTAGTTAAACAAGTTCTGCAATCAAATTTATTACAGGTGATTCACTGAATGCTTGAACAGCACAGCAGGGTTTAAATCAATATTTCCAAAGCAATGCACAACCAAAATAAATTTGATACATACAGAGCAGGACCCATGGTCATTGATGTTTTCAGTCAATAATGTTATTGAAACACAGCAAACAATATGTTTAAATCAACTTCAGATTCATTGTTCTTGTGGTACAAAGGTAACTACTTCAGAAAAAAAACATGCAGGAAAACAAACACTCCTCCCTCAATGCCCTAACAAACAGAGCTGTTATAATAACAATATATATTTCTTATGGAAGAAATAATAATCAGCAGTAAAGAGCAGCAAAGGATGGTGGCCAAGGCCTCTTAATGGTAATAGCTTGAAAGTACTCTAATTCTTTCTTTCCTGGTTTTCTCAAACTAAGTGAATTTTTTTCCCTAGCAACAAAAGGTATTCAATAGTCAATCAAGTGACTAAATTTCAAAATGATTTGTGTAGAAAATAACACATAGATTTAAGAAATTTATTGTCTACTTGAATGAATTTGATATAATATGGGAATTTTAGCTTCTAATTTTCTTTTTTTTTTGCAAGGCTGCAAAACAGAGCTGCCTTTTGATAGAGATCAGTTTAAATGGGAAAATTTTGAATATACTGTTGAAAATGCTTCAGGGATTCCATGAAGATCGATATGACTTCAAAACTGGCTCTGCTTCAAGGCAGAGGTTGGACCAGATGATCTCCAAAGCTTCCATCCAGGCTAAATTATCACAAGATTCTAAATTTTGCTCTTCAGTCTTTAAGACACTGCAGAAAAGGCCATAATGAAGAGAGACCAGGAGTATAGTGTTTTAAAGTTAATCTTATTTCTCCAGATACTCTTTAAAAGACAGCAGCAGCACATTAATTTTAAAAAAAGCATATAATCTCAAATCCCTCTAGCTCCTGTATAACTGAAGAAAGGGAAGTTGGTTTCAGTTTAATAAAACTATTGAAAAATTCCAGTTTTGATTTAATACTGTGGAATGTCCTTGTCATATAAATTTTAATATGTGAGATATCAACAATTTCCACAGTTTGTTAATCTCAGGGGAAACACTATGGAGGGTTTTCTTCCAGATCTCATCACCTACAGCAAGTTTGCAACTTTGAATATGAAATGTTTCTTGTCATAAATTGACAGTTCTTGTTCCACCCTAATCCCATGAGGGTCTTCTAAAGAAAAAGGAAATGTAGCAGTCAAATTGTATGATAGGAAGTGACAGCTTGATTTGTAGCATTTAAAAGACGGCTGCTACTATTATTAGACAATTTGATAGAATGTAAAAATGTAATTTTCTCTTCTACACACACTTCAGTGCAGTTTCAGTAACTGAGTTGTAACTGGCATTTTATTCATTGGGAAATTTGTCCTTATTTCTGTGAAAATATAAAATTTCTTATTTCAGAACATTTTTATAGCCCTTCCTTACAACTCTCTTCATTTTCACACCATGTGTCATTCAGGCAAATTCATGGGGAAGCCCAGTTTTAGATTAAATATTGAATGGTGTACACTTAGCTACTGTCCTCTCAAAGCCATATTCCTTTGTCACAACTCACTCAGTTCCAGCCATCACCATCTAACCCCTTTCCCAGGAGATACCTGGTCCCCTGAGTACGGGTGAGTAGCTGAACAGTGGGTCACCTTGACATATTCTACTGATATCTAGGTGAAGAATTTCAGGACTAAATTACTTATCTTTCTGATATTTTCTTTTTTCCCCCTCACCAAATTCAAAGGAAATACTCCTTCAGTTTTTGATACTTAGTGACAACAGATGCCATAGGAACAATTCCTGAATTTCCATGATTTGGGGAGCTGACCAGCTACCAGGTATGAGATAAGACACATCAAAAAAGAACATATGCACCGTTCACTACATGAAACATCCTTCAAAATGCCTTCCCTAAATAGATCAAACTGAATATATTTAAAATCTAGCATAAGATGTATGTGATATGTGAGTCAGTCCAAACCATCACAGCAACCGCCTCCACTGCACTAAAGTCAATACAGAAAACTAATCAGGAAAAGAGAACCACCTGCTTCATGTGCTGTGCATCTCTTTCCTCAGAAATTAGTGTTATTAAAATATAGTAAAATGAATTGACAGCTGAAGTCTGATGTATGTCTTTTATAGTTTACTTCCATTTTTATTTCGCTGATTTCATTAGAGCTACACTGAGCTACCCCTGAATTAATTTTTCATTAAAATGTTTCAGTTTTGCCCTCATTGATGAAATGCAGACAAGTTAATGGTGAGCAAAGGTCACAAAAATGCGTGGCTGGTTCTCCAGTTTCTCTGCTGATCTATGTCTGCCTTACTCTACTCCTTTTGGAGTAAATTGAACTACATAAAAGCAGTATGGACAGTCAATTCTTAGGCTTCAATTTCACTTAAAATATAAATAAAACCCAACAAATACCAAAAGATCTGACAAATAGAGGGAACAACCTTTAACCATTTTTAATCCAATATAGCACTTTGGATCACTGCATAACTAAAACAATAAAGGATGACTGAAGTTTCATTTTTCAAATCAATCATTTTCCTTTATACTTTTAAGAAAGACAATCTCTTGTGTCACTGATAAATGGCCAAATATTGTTCAGAACTTATAACATTTCCCAATGTTCAATTTATCTTCTTGTACTGAATGTATTTACTTTAATAGACAGCAAAAGAGAAAGAAACAAGACATGTGAACAGAAAAATACGCAATCATTTGAAGAAAGGGCACATTCCTGAAAAACACAACACCCATCAAAAGTAACACTGACACATTTTCACAACATGAAAAACAGCAATCTAAAGGGCGTTGCCAAAATGTTTTTCATGTTTCCTCATATAAATTAAACTGATATTCCTTATCATAAATAAGAAAAAAAATGTAATACTTAACAATTCTCAGTCTATGGAAACTGTTGCTACCAATCACTGCACAAAAATGACCAAGAACTGAGGCCCAAAATGCATGTACAATTTATATGTGTATATATGCACATTATCTCTTGGCTCAGGACTAGAGAGACACCATAACCTGAGAAAAAAGTCCCCTAAGAGAGGGAATCTGTTGTAAGCCAACCATTGCCAGCAGCTAACCTAGGTGTCATAACTACCTCTGTTTGACAGTACAGTGTGTCTGGGAACCCTGGAGAGTAGGTGTCTTGAATTTCTCATTAATCTGTGCATAGAACAACAGTAAGAGCTAAGACACAGCTAGATGAATGTGGCACTTCATCTCTTCCTGCCATCCACAGGAATGCCTTCCCTGCAAGAAAGCTGGGAACTGCATTCACTTCTCCTGAGTGCTAATTACATTTCTCAGTTGCAAGGCAAAATGTCTTGCAAAATCCAAATAAACACCAAATGTGTTGTATAAATGTCTAATAAATCAGGGAACTTTTCCTGCAAAGTTTGACTGTGAAAAAGTAGTCCATTATTCAGAAGCTGTGGCTGTAAGCTCTGCAGTCATTTTATTATCACACATAATTCTCTAAATATTAATAGGAGTGGTGCATCCACAATGAGAGTATATGGTTAGACATGAAAGAAACAACACAAGCCCAGTCCAAAGATGAACACAGAGATTTTGTAACACTGTCTTTATCTGTTTGAATTTTTTTCAATTAGACTAATTGTATAGGTATCATGAAAGTAGACCTTGTTTGAAAAGAGCCACTGTCTGTAATAAAATTTTCTTACACACTTTCTTGACCAGATGTGTGCATATGTGTTCTTGATCTTTTTGTTCTGATCTATGTGACCTTCAGATATTTTAATCTGATCTCTAGAACTGATACCAGATAAGCAAGGTCTGTTGACATGTATATACTCTTTGTGAACTAAAATTTTTCCAGAGGTAACTTTTTTAGGAAGAAAAGGGGATAAAAATTAATGTGTGGGAACTTAGTAAATGATGAACAAAAGAAATATTTGCCTGGCAAATATTCCTATACTTTTTCTACCCTCAACAGGGTAATTTTGAATGTCATATATAACTCTTAAATTTCTTACTCTCCACTGCAGAAGTGGATATACCTAAAATATAATATATTTTGCTGTGAACAATGAAGAAAATGCTGTGAAGAATGAAGCTTTAAAAGAAAAGATTTCCATGAATGCTCTCTCTGGCTTTCTCTCTGGACATTAAAATACTGGGTTAAGCTCTCTAAGTTTCTACCAGCTGTGTGACTGGACCATTTTGTGAGAAGCAACATTTAACTGCATAAAACAATCTCCCTCTCATCTCTCTCTGGGCTGATACTCAGTTGTGCTGCTGTGCAGTTACTACTGCATTACCCACTTACATGGAGGAGCAGAATTCCCTTTAGTGAGGTAATTAGTGCAGTAAGTAAAGGCAGACTGCAAAGCAGGAATCAAACTGGATGATCACAGCGTTACCCCTAAGTTCTCCTGGGCCTGAATCTGGTGTCATTTCAAGATGGTAAAGTACTGTCCCAGGTCCTTGGGGGCAGAGCACAGCTAAAGCCTTCCAACACACATAATGAAACTGTTCAGCATCTGGGTGTATAATAGACAGAAAACAAAAGCAACTGTAATTCCATAATAGTCCAGAAAGTCAGTAAAATTCTGAAACTCTAAAAGTAACACTATAATTTCAGCTACTGCTTCCAAGACAAAGTACCATTTGCAGCATTAAAACATGAGCCACCTGAGAAACACGAAATTGTTGCAAAAGAATATGGTCTAACTTGGAATGAAATACAGCAAACTACCTGATTATATTCAGATCAGGCACTCTCAACAGATGTTATGCACAGGATCAATATTGAATTGTAGTTACCCTGATACCCCACAACTGTAATTATGATCTAAATAAGCAAAGAATAAAATAAAGCAGGGGACCAGATGGGCATTTCTTTATGAAAGCTATTTTAGATACAGCAACGTGACAATGATGATGAGCCCACCACACTTAAATAGGTTTTGCCAATAAGTTGGGCACCCAGAGCATATGTTTGAAATAACAATCAGAAATAGTAATTATTGTTTAAAAGTCACAGCCCTGTGACAAAGAACATCCAGCATTTTTCATTACAGTGAAAACTAAGTCGTTAAATTGTTTAAACCCAAGTAGCTAAGTGATTAAAGATGTGAAACTCATAACCTGCTCTCACATTACTCTTTTGCAGCCAAATGTGTCTGTCTGTGGCAGATTTTAACCCACATATGACAAAATATCTACTGAAACCAATCATTGCTAAAAAGAACTAAAATTCATAGGAGAAATTTCTTTTGTGTTAGTGGCAATTGTATGAATGAGTGAAGATAGGCATATGGAGGCAGAAGAAAGTAACAAATGGTAAATATTAGACAAAATTTAGAAAAACATTTTGTAGAGTAAAGAAATGTAATCATATGAATTTTAACATTGTTCACAAATTGTATCTAAAAATAGCATCCATTAATATTATAGGTTTTTTATACAATGTACCACAATGTTCTCCTGGCTGGGCTACATTAGCATGCCTAGGTGAACTGTAAAGGAAGTTGCCTGCTGCTAGATATTTTGTCAGATTCCAGAGAAGGATGTGTCTCAAACTTTCTTCTCCTCCAGGCATTTGCCCATAGTATTATTTACCCAATATGACTTTCCTTAATACATTCTCTTTAGTCTGCAAATTGCTTACAAGATATGTTATTCATGACCAGCTTACTGTTTTTATTCTGAGACATTGCTCTACATCACTTCTTACATAGCTGCAAGAAAGTAAGATTTTGAAAATAACAACAGTAACATAAAAGCTAAATCTACCCTTATTTAGGATTCAGGGTTCAGGAATGTGATCTGACTTTAGAGTAGAATAAAAGCCCTTCCAGTTCTTCCCAGTCCCTTGTACACAGGGCAAGTCAGGCACCTACCCATGACCATCTTCTGGACTTCAAGTGAACAGGAAATTTCTTTATGTCAGATGATTCAAAGTGCTCCAAGGGAGTACATGCTTAAAACCACACCAACATTTCAAGGTAGCCAGCTGTTTTAGGAAACCTCAAATCAATGTGCAAGTTTGCTTGTGATAGCAGTACCCAGAATTTCCATGATTTAGAGAAGAATTTAGTGGTTAAAGCATTTTTTTTCAGGAATCAGGGAAATTTGAGTGCTGCTTCCACCTTACATGACATCTGTATCCCCACCTAGAAGTGCTCACCAGAGAACTGCTAAACCAAGTTTTCAAAGACCAAAAGAATTACTCCACACTAGAAGACAGAAAAAAATAAAATGGGACAAAGCCAAGTAAACAGCTCTTTAAAGGTGTGTTTGGAACACTGCTTTCTCATGACACAAGCATGCTGCAATCTGTGGTGTTATGCAGAGACCTGAGCTAGCTGTAAACAAACTCTTCTACCACCAGCAGTGTGATCTCAACAGCATGGAGCTCTTAGGTTGTCATGTCTTTGCAACTTTAAAATAATTTTTCTGAAACATGAAATTGTTCTTTTTCATAAAAAGGATTTTTTTCTCTCTAAATCCTGACAAAAACAGTGATATTGCCTTTATTTTAGTGTTTGATTCACCCCTGGTGCAATCAAATCTACAGTCAAGGGAAATGTAGCAGTTCCTAACTTGAGGAACTTGAGGCAGAGACATCAGTTCTGATCCTGGCTATTCACATATCACAGATAAGAGGGCACAATTTTGTGATTTTCATCACAAAAAAAACCAAGTAGGAATCGCAAGTAGGAAATCTTCATGTTAATGTTGCTGCTTAAACTCTTATGATATGACAGTCTCCAGAGAGTTAAGGCTAATTTAAACCAAGGAGTAATATTTTTGGACCTTTCAGGATGGAGCACAGCAGTTTTGAACTCACATATTTAAGCTCAACTGCAGGGAACTGGAGCCTCTTCCCTTTTAAGAAAGAGCCTTCACACAGTGGTCTGCTGTGTATTAACTGAGCTTTTCTGACTGTTCTAATGTCAACAATCTCTCAGCTAGACACAGGACTTCATGCAGAGAGAAATGTCACTGGGATGGAGAAGGAAGGCAGAACCATGCCTAGCACAGCACAAAGTCTGCTGACACTGTGCAGGCATGGAGCACTTCACATCTGATTACAATGCAGCATTCCTGCTGTTTTAATAAGACTTTTCCTCTTAGAAGAAATAACTAATGGTGGCACATTGTGGGGTGGCTTTTTCACAACTCTCAACAGTTGACAATGGTAAATGACTTTCACCAGTGACCTGAATTAAACTCATTGAGAACCTAACAGCCACAATGTCAAAGGCCCTCTCTGTGCATGTACAACTTCACCTGCATCAGCTGAGGCAAGTTATTTAACTCACCTGAACACAGAACTGCCTGCACTGAATTAATTCACCAAATTGACATTTATATGGATGCCACACTTCAAATGTTGGACTTTGTCCACTGTCACTACTTTGCTGCTGTTATCCCTGAATAGCACACATAATGGAACTGCAAATCAGTGATGTCAAAGTCAATTATGTAAAACAGCATATTTATTTAAAAACAAAATCATTTATTTGAATTGAGCACAGAATTTCATGGTCTAGAAAACAACATGAAAGCATATAGGTGTTTACTATTCTATAGTCAGAGGCATTGAAGAAAATAGAAATTCAGGTTTTGCCTTCCCCTGCTCCTATCCTAGAATAATTTTGGTACCATTTTAAAGTCCTCCCAAACTGCTCTTTTCAGTATAGCCTGTTCCATTTACCCTCTTCTGCTTTTCTCTGGCCTGTGTACCACCTGTAGGTCTCTCTTTTGTCCTTCTACTTTTCTCTCCTCTCTTTTCACTTCTCTTGCTCTACTGTGCTTTCCAGAGTTTTCTGCCTTGTGTCACTGCCAATCTGTCTCCTAAGGCACTAACCCAGCCCTTTGGAAGGTGATCCTGCCCTGAATGATGCTGCCTCTGGAAATGCCAGCTCGGCTCAGTGGGCAGCCAGATGGCAGCAGCAGGACACTTCTACAAACTGTGATTCTTCACCATCCCTGTGGAAGGGTGAGCTTGCAAGACCCAGAGTAGTCGGTTCTGTTTATGAACTTGTGTTAAAAATTAATGTTGGAATTATTGTATTGTTTTCAGTGCAGTTTGCCCAAATCCTGAGTATGTTGATTTATAATATGTTTATCAAAGTTAAAAGAATGTTTTCAGTAGAAAATGACACCATATGTTGGTTTGTTTGTTTTTTTTTTTTTTTTTTTTTAGCTTTGAATTTTGTCAGAAATTCTGATTTCAGGTTGTGTCTGAGTTGCATGAATCTGTGAATAATTTGGAGAGAAACTCAGGTTCACCTGTGGTTTGCTGTAAGCTCAAGCCATTTTTTTCTGGTGTTTGCCTGGGGATGGAGGGCAATGCAACAAGCTGTGACAGCAAACTTGTTCAGACCCAGGACACCAAACAGAAACTGGAGGTGGAGCTGCAGGCAGAGAGTAGGCAAATCCCAGTGGAGAGATCTGCTCCATGATCAGAGCTCTGTGCAAAGCCACACTCAGAATTAGAAATCTCAAATCTTGCAGAGCATGTGGAGTCTCAGCATACCCTGAAGAGTGAAAACACAGCCCAGTGCTGTTCTGGGAGAGGCTTTCATGAATTGTGCTTATGGGGGAAACTGCTCCACATCATGTAAAAACAGACACTGGAAATCTGCAGGCTCATTAGTTTATTCATAGATAAATATTTTAATGTGGCCAAAAATATACATTGATTAAGTGTAAATTGTTAGTCCTTCAGTAAGTTCTTTTTATTTAAAAAAAAAGTGTTCTCTGAGAAGTTGTTAGTTTTAATACCGTGAGAAGGAAATATTTGATCTCAGGTGTACAAAAATAAAAACTTATATAAGACTTGTAGAGTGCTACAGTGACAGTCATCTCTGTTTTATTTCCTGCATGGAAAAAACTGTAAGGTCTTCCAGCACAGAAGTGAACAGTCTATGTTAGACTGCAATAATGGATGAAATTAATCTACCTTTATCTAGATTTTGCATAGTTTTTATTGTTAGAGCTTTCAACAGGGATGATGGTTAAGTATACAAAATAGCGTCCTACACTCCAGACATATTTCACCAAGAGCTCTTGTGTGTTGATACTTGGAATTACTCTTTATTCTGTTTCCTGCCCACACAGTTTCCCTGATCCATTGCTCAATCTGCCTTTCCTGTCTTTTGTTCACAATCCTTTTGCTATAGTAAACAGCTGCCTTTGCCTAAGACGCTACCTCTGTTTTTCTAAATCCTCTTTTGAATACCAAATGCACTTTGGCTCCAGGTTTCAGATGATCAGGTAAAATCCTTCTTGCCTCTTTGAGTTCCTGTAGACTCATCTCATCATCAAAGGATATGAAATTCTTACTGGAGGTAACTCTGAGAAACTCTGGTTAGAAAAAAAAACTGTGATGGAAGCAGTAAGAAGAGGACAAGGCAGTGTTGCAAGGCTTTGATTCACCAGGCCAGCACTTCACCCCTTCCTAATCTATGCTATGGTGAAACTGAAGTCCTTTATCTTCACTCACACACAGAGAAACACTCATATTTCAGCCCAAAGGACAAAGAAAAATATATGTAGTTTTAGGTCAGTGAAAACAAGATGTGAAGCAGTTTGCCTAACCTTTCTGTAATTTAAATTGTTTTGATACTAAAAGGAAACAGCTTAAAAGATAAGAAATCAAGTACATTTTGACCTTACTTTGAAAATTCAAGATGCTCCTACCTCTGACTAGCCATCAATTGAAAATGAAATTCAATTTATTATTTAATAAACCCCAGTCTCCTATGACTTTATTTTGAATAAGATGACCTTAGTTCTTTGAGCAGCAGGCCTTTTTGTAGCACTGTGGTTACTTCTGTGTTCTGGATCCCTTGATGTCCATTGAACATTACTTTTCCCCTTCTCAAGCTGACTTCACTTTTGTTCATACTACCTGAAAAACAAAGTTTCCTAGTTCAGTTTCTTTGAAGACCTCAGCAGCAGACTCAACAGCAAGTTAAATAGCTGCCCTCCAGTAACCAAGGTCAGACCTTTTAGAGCCACCTGAATTTTTATCAGTGGATGCATAATATCAAGAGAAGTCATGGCTATGCCCTTCAAAATCTGTTTCTGTTCTCATCTGAAGATTTTAAAATGCATTTCCCCTGTGTTCCTTGAAGCCAGCTCTTGGTAAAGAAAGTTTTAATATTTTGTGGGAAGTATAAGCTCAAGGCAGATTTTCTGTAAGGAATGGATACAGGCTGGTCCAACAACAAGTCAGTTTGCAGCTTTTCCATCTCCTTCTCCCTAGATAATTCTAACGCTCTTATCACTTTGATATAAAAGTGCTTTATAATAAGTCCTTCATCATCATCTAGTTTGATCAAAACAAACCTGATTTTGATCTTCCCCACATGATAGCAAAAGTTAAGAAATCTCTGCAAAAGGATTTAAATATTCCATCTGTGGGAAAATGATTGTTTCTGTCACTGTCCCTTCCACACCTGGGCAGCGTGTGAATTTACATTGATTCTTTTCAATCAAAAATGCAGTTCCTGCTTTCAACAATGAAAGCTTTGCAAAATGGCCTCTAGCTGTGGCCAACTTCTGACTCCTTTCCTGGCTTGGAAGTTCATTTGGTAATATTAGCCTATGCACACAAAAAGGTACTGTAAAGCAGAGGAAGGATTGAGAAAGTAAACAATTTATATATAGTGAGTCGTATCCCAAGCTGCTGGTTGAAGGAATGGATATTATTCCTATTAAATTTGCTGAAAAAAGTCAGTGTATCACTCCTTACAAACATCTAAGTTTTTTAGAATTTAATTTAAATACAGGAAAGTCATGCTATTTATGATGACACAGGAGTAGCCAGAAAAAGAATAGAAATTTTATCACATACAGCAGGAAATGAAAACAGCAAAGCATCACTTTCAATTCAACACTAGACTTTCTTCTACATGTCAGTTGTGTGACTGGACTGAGACTTCATTTAAAGGTGTAGGAATCTAGGACATATTAGGTGTTCTATAGGGCAGAGTTACTAATATAACGATTATATGCATTTCTGTTTTTGTCAGTGTTTCATCTGAATGTTTCCACTTGTTGTCAACAAATTAAGTTTTCAAGCAAAACATTTTAATGGGGAAAAAATGAAAAACAAAAGAGCAGATTCTATGGAAAGAAGCCAATCTCTCCACAGAAGTGTGTTTCATCATAAAGCTGGTATTATATTGTAAAAGAAATTTGAGTAAATTTTTGGAAGAGCCCTTTCTTATTATTCTTGAGTTGGAGACATTAAGTAATAAATAGAAGTGAGTAGAAAATGATAACCACCCAATTGCCACTTTAAACCAACCTTTACATTTTATAGCAGGGGTGCAATTAAGTTGTACAGAATTACTTAAAGCCTCCATAACAAGGGTATTATTGTCTATTGTGCTCTAAAGGGTTGTAGAGTCATTTCTTTGCCATATGTTTCAGCTTCATTAGAACATTCCTGCTTTCATTCTTCCTTGTACTTGGCTGCATTATATTGAACCATATTGAATTTAGTGCATCTATTTTCCATTGTGTTATCAGAATGCCAGCTATTGAAGTATATTAATTTTCAGGTCATCTTGCCTTCAAATAAAAAAAAAAAAAAAAAAAAAAAAAAAGTGGACCTTCTAAAATTAATTGTGTGTAAGGTTTAGGTACCCATATTCATAATCCAGAAATTCTCCTACAGTGTGGCTACAATTTGAGGAGGCAAACTTTGGTCTGAAAATTCCTCAACTACCTGCATGCACATGGACATCTCTGTCTGAACATCCTGGTGCCTCACTTATGCTGGGACTCCAGTACTGAGTCAAGTTTTCACCTGTGCCAGGCATGGAAAACTAAGCTCCTATTCACACATCAACTGCTGTGAATCCAGGAATCAAAATCCCGTGGCTTGAAAACAAACAATCTTCCACAAAACCAGAGTACAATTGTTCTGCAAGAAACAGAGCAGATAATGGATTTTTGTCTTGTCAGTGGATTTCCAAGTCCAACTTGCTCAAGGTCCTTCCCCCTTAATCCGAGCTCTTGCATTCCTGGGTTCTCTTGTGCCAAGTCAGGGATGAGCTCAGCCCTGGAGGGAAGTTCATAGACACTCTAAGTTCTCTTCTTAACTTCCTGTTAAATATGCTGGTAGGAATTAATGTCTTTAAAATCTTCACCTCTGTCAGATTTAGTTAAAAGTTGTTATTATAATTTGTTGGAAAATACACATATATATATACACATGTGCACAGAAAGGGGCCATGGTTTCCATTGTGAGTCAATTTGCAGATATATATTACATAATGAATATACTTATTTTCTATGATGAATTCAATGGAAGTCCTTTTTATGTAAAATAACAGGCAATTTGGTACTGTAATGCTGCAAATTTCTCATACTGCTTTGATCGTATCTCCACTTTCATTTTTACTGTTTATATTCCTAAAATATAAAAAGTCAGTTACCTTGTCAGCTCCAGTTAAATGCAACTTCTTGCCAAACTCTGTTTACAGTAGAGACCAGCATCTTTAAACGTTTGAGAAAGTGCAGAGAAATACTGGGGAAAAAATTGTTTGATGTTTATTGACAGATGTTTATTAAAACCTATTTGTCATCTTCTCAAACAACAATCATAAATACGATTTGTAATCTCCAGTGGTTTGAGCCAGCAGAATAATTTCTCCTTCTTCTTTCTTCCAAATGTCATAGTATGATTAATTCAGTATTGAGGTTTTGTATCCCTGTGGGATGTGATAAGATAATGGTAGTACAGACAGACCTAGTTAGACAGAATCAGTTTGCAGACTGTTTTCATAAATATTAACAAGAATCCCCTCCAGACTACCAAAACAGTGGCTTGTCATTTGCACTGCCTGCCAGTGAAATGTTTTGGTGGCTTAGGCACAAGCAGGCACAAATTAATCAGGTTTGACTGAGCTGCATCCTAGCTAAATCCTTATCTTCTGCAACATTGATTTCAAAGCCTACAGTAGTTATTTCATATATCTTATCATTATTCAAGGCCCTTTGGGGGAGTACCCTAATTTCATAAACATATGCTTTTTTGGAAGGAAAAAGTGAAACATATGCTGCAGGGGGAACCTTTATAATTTGCTTTGCTTACAGATATGCTGAGCTACTAGTACTTCATAAGTTGTTAAAAAAAAATCCCAATGTGCACAATTATTTTCTGGCAAGAAAATATTATTTTTATTCAAATAGATAGCTGAGATCTAGAGGTGATCCTCACAAACTGCAAGCCACTTTCCCAAAGTTTATAGTCATATATAGTCATAGAGAGACCTGGGCTGTCCCCCACCTTCTACCCAAGTTCCATGCATGATAGTCAGGGCAAAGGGAAGAGCTGATTTTGGAAAGTTACTGTTTTCATTAAGAAGGACAGGAAATTCTTTGAGAACTGATAATAATGAGGAAACATGATGGTGCATGGGTTTATGTGTCAGGACTGATAGATTGGAAGTTAAAGTTCCAACGTGTGTATCTCTACAGCTCCTGTTTGTTAAACCTTCTCCAGTGTGGAAAATCCAGCAACAGGCAGGGTTACACTGAAGGATTTCTTTTAGTTTAAGCAACTGTTTCTTTTGCTTCGAAAAGTCCCTGTTGGTAAACTTGGAAAAATGTAAGTTTTTAAAAAATACATGTACCTTGTGTAAGATTTGATTGAAGCAAGCAGCTTGATTGAAATAGGACTACTGATTGAAAAGGTGGGGGAAGGGATGGCTCTGACAGAGGCAGACAACATAATAGCATAAGCCTTGTTCCCTTAGGAAGGAAAGTCAAATAAAGAAATGCTGTTATTTCCCAAACCAAAGAGGGAACTGTCATTTCTTCTATTGAGGTCAGAAACCACAATCCTGGGATGGGCTGGGAGATAAGCACAGTTGGCAAGAGGGAAGAACCCAAGCACAAAATATCACCCCTTGACCAGGAGAATATTTTCAAAACTGAAGGAGATGAAAGATGCAGGGAACCAGGGACAAGGAAATCACTCAAAAGCTTTGAGATTAGAGGAGACAGCAGGTAGGAATTTGGTTAGGCTGAAGTCAGATATTAAAAAGATGATGAGTTGTGGACAGGGCAAAAATGCCCTCTGAGAGAGCAGAATAAACTGAAGATCACAACAACATTTGGAAGTAATTATTGAATTTATATAGTGCAGAATTCTTGTAATAGCACAAAGTTTGTGACAGAGAAGTAGAAAATAACAACTGGGCTAGATGGAGAAGGATGGGACATTACTGAAACACTGTTACTTGTTTCAAACTGAAGATTACGTTTTTCTTGTGTGGCTAGGGAACCTGTTGCATGAATTTTTTAATTCTAAAGAGAATGGATGATGATTTTCCTGCCATGTCCTCTCTATATTACCTTGTAATATCTTTTTGTTTCATTTCTTATTTATAGATTTTTACTTTCTGCCTTCTCAAATCTATTCCACTGTTGTGTTTCTCTTGATTGTACTTGTTTTTCAATGCTGACTGCATCCTGTTACACAGCCTCTCAGTTCATTTCATGCACAGCCAATCTGAAATGTCACTTAAAATTGAAAAAAAAAAAGGAAATTTTTGTTTGATCTGATCTTTACTTTTCAGATGCATTTTTCCTTGCATTGTGATTGCCATTTCTTTGACTACCATTTCCTGCCTTACCTGCATTGTCTGAGGTGGATCTGATCATTGCTGTTCATATGAACAATATTTGGAATTAATGAGACAGCCCAAATATTTTGACCAGATTTCAAAAATGTTGTTACTGTGTGACTCAGAAGTATCACATTGATGGTCTTGATGGTCAGGCATCTCTTTACACATGGGCCAGTAAAAATGAAATCTTCCCAAAATGTTGTTGTTCATTTAAGTATTCATAGTCAAAGACTCTACAACAGGATTACAAAGAAAAACAAAAACAAAAGAGAACAAAATGAAAAATAAAAAAAAACCCAACCAAAAAAAAAAAAAAAAAAAGAAAAAAAAGAAAAGAAAAGAAAAAAAGAAAAAGAAAAAGAAAAAGAAAAAGAAAAAGAAAAAGAAAAAGAAAAAGAAAAAAAGAAAAAGAAAAAACGAAAGCCAAACCCAACAACAAACCAGAACTCCTCTCTAGCATATTCCTTAATAACTCCTCTCCCATATTCCTCAATAAATCCTTAACATTGTTATTTTACTATCTCTATGGAACATGCTGAAAATGGGTTCTACTTTTAAAATTAAGATTATGACAGATGTCTTGATCTAGGTTTGAACTTGTAACTCTCCCTTTCTTTATTTACTGATTACTTGAATAAATGATCTAGATATTCTCACAGCACTCTCCTGGCTGGCTATTGTTTGCACTGTTCATTAAACCTAAATACCAAACATCCACCAAAATCTCAAGCAAAACTTGGGTTATGAATTCTTGTACTAATGCAAACTCCCCTCATTAAAGGGAAGATTTACTTGAGAGAGGACAGCAAGCTTTAAAAGGGCTGATGGGTGACACTGAGACAGGGACAAAGCAATCCAAAGTCCTCTGTAGTCACAGTCCAGAAACAGCAGGAGAACCCACGTGAGTCCTTTGGTGGTTTTGATTTTGTGGATTTTTTTTTGCTTTTGTCTAGCCTGTTCCCTGGGTACTGGAAAAAGATACTGGACACTATTTTGAGTTAACAATCTGTTATTCTGAACAGAGGCATTTGTTTGGCTGAAGAAGTTTGAGTTTTAAGACATCCAGCAAATGCACAGTTATAATTTATTTTCCACACACCCTTAAGAAATCACCTATCCCATCTCAGCATACAGAATAGTAACATGGCATCTTGCTTTTAGAAAAGAACCCTTCTTAAATAAAAAAAGAGAGGAAATATTAAAAATGCAATGGAAATAAAGGCATAGGGCTTAAAATATTAATTGCAGAATCATTTCCTCTTGTTTTATTTTCATAGATCAGCCTCTGTTCCTGAGGAAACAGGAGGAGAAAGGCAGCAGGTAGCCAGAAGCAGAGAGTCAATGCTCTCACTTGTCACTGTCAGTGCCTGCTGTGTAGGGAAATACCAGTCTGACAAGAGCCAGCAAAGCCTCAAGGGGGCAAAATATTCCTAATGGCTGTGAAATTTTGGAAGCAAACAAAAATATGAAAGGGCAAAAGCCCTGCATTTTCCTTGCACATCCAGGCAGACTTTTCTCATATGTCTTTGCATATTTTTTGTTACAAAATCATTTTCAGTGCATGTTGCAATATTGCTGTGAACTCTGGGAGATGCAGAATATGCCTACATGGGTTTTGCTTGGAATTTGCAAAGCTGGTGCTGAGTGCTTCATGTGGGGTAATTAACACAGTGAAATGTTCCAATTAATGAACTTCAAAATGCTGGGGTTTGTGTTTTGTTGGAGGAAGATCCAATATTAGTGCCTAGAGCACTGGAAGCATGTTAAATCTTGCTGTAAGGAGCCCCCCAGCAGGCACATGCTGCACAACCCTTCCCTCACATCAGCCTCCTCCTGGTCTTCCATCATTGGAAACACGATCAGACCAGTAAAGAATTGATGCCATTTCCAGTGTTTTCCAATTTTGTACCTGCTGTAGGCCAAGAGATAAGGCTTTCAGCACATCAGCATCTAGAGCAGGTCTTTTGATCTAAGGGTTCTCCCCCTACAAAGGAGGGAGTCTATGTCTAAATCCCCAGGGCAATCCAATCACACAGGGCTGTCTCCTCTCTTTTCCTTCATACCAAGTTTCTTTAAGAAAAGGTGAAAGTTTTTTAAGAAAAGATGGAGAGAATATGTTACTATATGTTAGGGATATAGGGCATGGTTGTATTTTGCTCTAGTGTTAAGTACAAAGATGATTGTGTGGAGGGAGGCCTCCAAAAGAAAAAAGTATGAGAGGGAATGAGATATGTAGCACATAAAATACTCTGGCAGAATCTGGATTTTCACCAAGGACTTTCACTAGGACTTTTTGCCATGGTAGTATGAATCAATCTAGCTTCACTAGATCCAAATTTACCCTAGCATGGGAACAAAATATATGCTTCAGCTCTGAAAACAAATGAGAAAGCAGTAGGCAGAAAATCTCTCTGAAGCTCTGATGTTTAATTAAGTTCAAGCACACTTGTCTTTTTTGGGTGTACTGAGATTTGAGTAATTTCCTCATTTTCCCAACATTGTGGCTCATATACAGTTCTCATAAAAATTTTCCTCTTAATTTCAATATATGCTTTTACTATTCTAGTCTCATAGATAGTTTTCTTGGAAGAGTGACTCACTTCTCTCTTCTTAACCAAGCAAGCACTGCAAATTTTAGCTTGTTCAGGGAAAGGTAATTCCATATTTTTTGTCATAATTCTTCTCAAACAGCTACCAATTAAATCTCATCCCCTTGAGAATTTTGTAAAACTGATGTGGTGTGCCTCCAAGATACATTCTTCTGAGGTCATTTTTTAAATAATATATTTCATTCTTACATCCACTGACTACCAGGGATTTTATTCATGTCCTGTGATAGACCAGGAAGGCCTAATTCTATCTTCAGTGACTGTCTGGAACTCTAAGCATCTGCACCCAGGAGCACAGTTGCAGACTGGGAAGCTCCATAGATGCAAATTTGACACAACATTCCAATCCTGCAAAGATTCAGTTTAATACATGATTTGATAAGACACAAGAAATGTCTGGAATCATGAGGAAAAAGTCATGTGAGGCTATGAAGAGGAATGTAAATGAGTTGGAAATCTTGTGTCTGAGAGTGGAATGCTTGAAACAGCCTTTATTTTTGATATCCAGTATGCTCTGCAAAGAACGATAACAGCCAACACTTGCATTACAAACAAAAACCCAAAACAAACAAAAACCCCCAAAACAAAACAGAAACAAAAAAACAAGAACAAAAAAACCCATCCCAACAACAACAAAAAAAAATCAGCTGTCTAGAGTTTGAGAGTTTGAAAGAGCATTTTCACTATGAAGATATCTTCTTGATTTTCTGAGCTAAAAGCTTGTTTCAATAAAATTTTCCCACACAGCTCTAACAGCAGGCAATAAAGCTGAGTGCATTGAACTAGAAGAGTGGAATTGTTTTTATGATACATATTATCTAAGTATGAAGGAAAAGTACTGGGGTGCACTTGCAAACTGGCAATGACAGTAGAACTAATAATATCACTGAGAAATATTTAGATTGATTGGAGCTGATTGACACAGCCAGACAAGACAATGCTAGAGCAGAGACAGATACAGAAGGCACAAGGCAAGTCTTTGTTTTTAGGACAAAGAAACAAATTCCTATCTCCTTATTTTTGTCTTAAGGCTATTTATTCCATGTGTGTTCAGAGTTCTGGAAGTGACAGCTGCTCATCAGATACAAGTTCCTTCACTAAAGGCCTTACTGTGGCAGAAAATATAAGTACTGATTTTCCTTGCTGTTAAGACTACATGATTTCTCTTTTTTTTCTTTTTCTTTTTTTTTTTTTTTCCCCATAGCTCAGAGGAAGCCCACCTTTTTGTCACACTTCAAACAGCCAGAACAATCTTCAATTTTCTAAATAGGTTTGTGAGAGACTGTCAGCATAAATTTAAAGATATACTGACTAGAAAGTGGGAAGTATACACCACATGCAGCCCACACTTCCTCTTAGAAATTATTATATGCCAATAACTTAAATTATTTCATATCCATGTCATATTTCAAGTGTAATCAAGGAAAATTATTTTTGATGTGAAAAGAATAATATTTATTTGTTCTGAAGCAATATGAAGGGTAGATGAATATGGAATTAGATTGTATTTCCAAGCAGCAAATATATATAAAAATTATAATATTCAGATTAGATATTATAAATAAAAATTAATTCATTATAGGGTGAACATTTGAGGAATATTTGAGTTTTATTTTCAAAAGGTAATTGATGCTTTTTGCATTTGATATTCTATTATATTTAGCTATCAAAATAGCTATGTAATTTTCAAACTTGGCATTTAAATCACCCAACTGTTTTTAGCACACTTCCAGTCTAGCTACTCAGTCAAAAAGATAATAAAAAAGGAAACACCTTCATTCCACTTTAAAAAAGGGAATGTTTCACACTGCTTCTCTTCTACAGTTACTGATGTAGAAAGTGAGACTAATATTCCATAAATAAAAACCACCTCTGATATAATACTTGCATTCCTCAAAAATGTTGATGAGTGATGTTAACATTGCCAGTGATTTATTTATTTGTTGAGATTGACATCTGATCTTGATTGCACTTGAAGGGATGGGGAAATAAATAGGAGCTGTTAGAAATTCTGTTTTGAAAGACAGAAAAAGAGTTTTCTCTGCTGGAAAAGGACTGATTGGTATTTATTATATGATACTTATTAGGATCAATAACAATCACAAAAAATGTTTATCATGAAATTAGTTTCTCTCTCAATGAGAATGTCAGTGAAAATCAAACTTTGATTCATTTGCTACTACCACATAAATATCCAAATGTATTTTTAGACTGTAAAGACAAAAAAAAAGCATTTCTGCAAAATTTTAAACTGTCTCTAGGTACAAGCAGTTCATAATAGTTTTAATAGATAAATTATAATGGCTTCAAACTTCAAATGCCCTTTTTCTTATGCCATTTACAGATTGTCATGCTGACCACCTCTCTGATGTTCATCCAGTGAACATCTTGAAATATTGTGGCTATAAGCCAAGTAACAGGAGAATCTGAAGAACACATTGTTTAAAAATTTTCAATTCATAGAAGGTGTCAAAGAAAGCACCACATTACAATACTACCAGAAAGCAAATGATTTGTTGAAAGTACTTCAATAAAAATTTCATTTGTGATTGTGAAAAGACAGAGACTGAAAAAAATAACCTTAAAACCTTTGTTTTTAACCTCTGAGCATTTCTGAATAGGTTTCCATGAGATCAAATGCCCTTTAGTCCTTGCTTCTGCAGCAGCAGTAGCTCACTGGTTCTCTCCCTGTGGTGTGAAAGCTGAGCTTAAGGAACATGACTACAAGAATAAGTAAGCTTGATTTATCTTCATATTCTGACTTTGCCCTTTTAGAGGCATTTCCAACACTTTACCCACACACACATACAATTTTTGTTTGCTTTCTAGATGTTTGTAGTATTTCTGAAAACAGATAACACTTTCTCTGAGAGAACACCATTACTTCAATTGTTTTTTCTTTGCAGATATAGGATGAACTAATTCAACTCCTCTTTTCGCTAAACAACTTTCGAGCTGCTTTTTTCAAGGAAAGTCGATGACATTTTTTCTTTTTTCCCCACCAAATTTAACCTTAATTTCCCCATTCCCCTTTTTAAATATTTCCATCAGAGCAGCACATATTTTTATATTATATAACTTGATGACTTTTTTGCAAACCATTACAATGCACTGCTTGAGGTTCACTGTAAGCAATGTTTGTGCTTTGACAAGTAACTGTCTCTCAGAAGCTCAATCCTTATTATTCTTTAAAATTGCAAAGGATTCCTTACATTCACTCTGTTTTTTTGGTTTTTTTCCCAGTGATATCAGTAAAATCATAATTCATAAACTTGTTTGTGATTTTCCAGGACCTGCACCTGCTTCAATATTGCTTTTTGCCCTTGGTCTCTTTGGAAGTGTGCATGTTGTTTTGTTGTCATTTTCCTGGCCTGTTTAAAAACTCAAAGCTCCTGACCTATTTCCTTCAGACTTTCTGTCTTAAAAAAGGAAAATATTACTTTATCTTCTGAGGTCATTATTCAGATACCTTCATTTCTCTTTTTGCTGAGTGAGAAAAGCACTTTGCTGTCCTGCTTTTCTCATTCTTTTATTACAGTGCAGTATGAACTATAGTAGAACTGATTCACTCATTCTAATGTTGAAATTACCTGCCTTAAGTATGACTTTTTTTTTTTTTTTTTTTTTGTGTATGTGTGTGTGGGGTGTTTCTCTTTCCTTTTTTTTTATTTTTATTTTTTTTTATGAGGCTTTCTCAAATTTCATTTCAGCTTCTGCCTGCTGTCTGACAGTGCATTACAGCATGGTAAAATTTGTGAGGCTTCCAGCCACCTTTGCACACTCTACAGCTGTCCATCAAATGAGAAATTAACTTTGTTTTCATAAACTTCATAATACTTTAAGAAGATAGGTGTTATGGTTTAATCCCAGGTGGAAACTAAGCCCCACACAGTCAGTCAGGCAGTCAAGCAGTTATTCAGGCACTCACACTCACTCACTCACTCACTCACTCACTCACTCACTCACTCCACACCAGTGAGATGGGGGAGAGAATTGGAGGTGTAAAACTGAAAAAAATTGTGGGTGGAGAAAATAACAGTTTAATAGTGGAAATAAAATATAAAAATAATACATATCAATTGTAATGAAGGAGAAATAACAAAGAGGGAGAAATAAAACCAAAGAAGGACAAGGGATGAAATCAAAACAGTTGCTCAACACCACCCAAGTGATGCCCAGCTAGTCCCTGAGCAGTAATTCCTCTGTCAACCTTCCCCAGAGATTTATTGCTGACCATGGCACTATATGGTATAGAATACACTTGTGGACACTTGGGATGAGCTGTTCTGCCTATGACCTCTCCTAGATCCTTTTGCACCCCAGCTTCCAACTGGTGGTGTGGGATGAGGAGCAGAAAAGGCTCTTGACTCTGCCCAGCAGTAGCTAAAACATCCCTGAGTTTCCAGTACTCTTTCCATCACAAATCCAAAACACAGCCCCATACCAGATACTGTGAAAAAAACGAACTCTATCCCAGCCAAAACCAGCATGATGGGTAACAATAAATTGCTCAAAACAAGTAAAGAAGGATAGGATAGGAACTATTGATACCTGCTTAAAATGTCCCAGACAGGAAACATCCTGCCTAGAAATGAGCAATTATCTACAAAGATCTGTTTCTGTGAGTAGTGTTATGATTTTTACAGATTTTTATTGATTTTGTACAGGTTAGATTCAACTCATAAGTTCAACTTTCATGCCTTGCGTCTTTTGGACATAAAAAGCACCTATGTTTATTCCCTGAAGTTAAAGTTTCATATAGTAATTAATAATAAATGCTATCAAATCAATATGGTGAATTGTAAGGTTGTAACCAGCTGGGTAAAATTTTATAAGATATTATGGCATGATGGATATATAAAATGATCTAGTAGGAAACCCATTTTATTTTTATTACTATTATTTATGATTACATTATTTATTTTTAAGCATGTTTTCAAGTCATTACTAGCATCAGGTGTTTGGTGCTGCAATTCTGGTTGTATTACCACTAGACTACAAGAAAAAAAGAAAAATGAAAAAGTTCTCTTGTAATAGGGTAAAATACTTTAGGATTCCATGTTCGCATGTGAGAAGATTTTTGGAGTAGGTTCAGATACTGCAGGTTTTAGATATGTGTAAGTGTCTGAGTTTTGGCCAGGATAGGGTTATTTTTTTTTACAGTAGGTGTGCAGGGGGCATGGCCAAGGCCCAGATGTGATTCTGTATCCCCTCATGTCATTGCCAGGGGTGGGTAATGGTCAGCTCCTGAGGAGAAGGGAATTCCTTCTGGGGGAGGAAACAGCTGTGGGGTCAGTGTTTGTTGGGGCCTTCTGTGTAAATAATTTCTTTGTCTGATGCTCTTGCTGCTGCTATTGATCATTTTCTTATCTCATTGCTGTTTCCAGTAAACTGTTCTTCTCTCAACCCATGGTTTTGCTCTTTTGTGCCTCCAATTCTCAACTCCACAGTGCCAGAGCAGAAAGGGGAGAGGGAGTGAGTGGCAATCTGGTGTGAGGTCTTGGTGGGAGAACTAGATTAGGGAGTACCATTCCAAAATCCCAACAGTAGATAACAACAAAATTGTATTTGATTTATAATTATTAACCCTTGTTTCATGTGGATTGTATTAGTTTAGTCCTTTGAAGTGGTTATAGCTAATTAAGAAGCATTTTCGTTTGTAGAAAATATATTTGCAACCCAGTCCTAACTTTTAAATTCTGCACAATTCTAATTTACTCTAATAATGGTTTCAGTTTCACTTAACGACCCAAAGAAGAATTGAATGTGATCAGTCATCATGTTTAAGTGGATCTAATAAAAAATTATGTTAGTAACTGAATACTACAAAAAAATCATGAAAATGTTTTTGATGGTAAACACTTATAAAGTACTGATAATTTACACAATGATTCCTCTATTTGACTGCTTAACTGGCTTTGTGAGATGTATCTTGCCTTACAAATGGAGGTGTGTGACTCAGAAATTATACACATTCTCACATATAAACTTTTCTGCTTGTTGAAAGCAGCAAAGGATGAGTCTCCAAACAGAAATTATTTTGTAATATGTCATGTAGTGAGGCATCCCACAGCAGCTATTAAATGACTGTCTTTCAAGTGGCCCACTGAGTGAATGAATATCAACCAAGTGGAAGCAGCAGCCCTGGGTCAGACATTTATAATGAGACTTTGAATTACACTTAACATGAAATACACGATGGAAAGGCCCTTATAAGCTAGTTTTTCTTAGTAATGTATTTTTATACACAAGAAAACAGTCATTTTCTTTTCTTAACTTAAAAGGAAAGTTCAGCCACCTTTTATCCTTGATTCCACTGAAAAATGGAATAACTTTCCTGAAAGAATTCTAGAGATAGTTTACATATTTGTACAAAGTAGCTTAAATAACTTGAAAGTGATTTCATGGTGAAATTTACTTACCTCAAAGTATCATTTAATCACAGGTTGTAACATCCATGAATTATTTCAAATGTGCACAACTCAGGGTTGTTTATTTTCTGCTTATAAATGTTTTCATTACAACATTATTTTATTTGTCCACTATACATATATATATGTGTGTGTGTGTGTGTAATCTTTATGTATCCTTATCTTTCGTGTAATAAAATTAAGATACCCTATAAATCAAATTAAAATGATAAATACATACATTAAATAAATTATAAATCTAGCTCAGAAGTCTTTCCTGTTTTCTGGATTACTTCTATTTCATGATGATTCTTCTATAAAAGCTAATAGACTAGCAAATGGGCTGTGCCATCTGTTTCAGTTCTAATGAGTTCATTATTCTCTACCTGAAAATTTTGGTGTAGTTCTTAAACAGCTTACTGTTTGTGAAAAGTCAGGCCCATCTCTGTTAAAACTGTTTTCATCTGTGAACCAGTCTAACCAGTATTCCACCTCCTTGTAGAAAGACTAATATCAAAATTTTCATGATGCTGAAAATAATCGAGGACATAACACAGCACGAAGAGCACCTGCACTAAACCAAACTCACTGAGTTCAATCAAGCTGTATTTCAAACAGGCTTTGAACACTCATCTAGTGAGATGAGCTACTCAGACTTCTCCTTGAAATCTCCAGGGTAAAAAAATGCTGCTCTACAGATATAGTGATATAGCTTTTTTTCTTACAATTTGGAAGAAGTCGTATGAGCCATAACCAGAAAGGACACAGTACTATGAGTTTGAATTGGGAGATGACTTTCAGAAAAGAGGTATTCTTTTGTGAAGATGAATTACTGGGAGGCACAAGAGACAATTTTCAAAAAAACTTCTCCATAGCTTCCTTTTAAAAATCATTGTCCATTCATTAAAGAAAAATTCTGATTTTTTTAAAGTCAACTCAGCTTCGAAAAGTATATCACAAATAATTATTTTATTTTCTTAAGGGAGAAAAATTTAGGCCTGTGAACTTGTAGTTCTTGTCTTGTGAATAATATGTTAATTCATTATCAGTCATTTTTTGTGCATCTAATGAGGACAATCTTCTCTCTCTCTGGTGAAGAAATTTTAGCATATAAATATTTTTTAATAATTTATCTTCTGCAGTGTTGGCATGGCTTACCCTGTTACAGCAAGAATAAAGATCATCACTCCCAGACTCAAGTCTCACATGTTGGGATTGCAGTGAAGTGTCAATTCTACAGGTGCTGTAGGCTTTTGATTTAATCATGTGTGAGGGATGTCATGACAGCTGCCCTCTTTTCTTTAAACATTAGAATAAAAGTTTTTATTTACAGTAGCAGATGGTGAACTTCGATCCACTCCTTATGTCTCTGTAAATTATATAAACTGTTAGAACTGGTCAAATATCTCCAACTGAAATACAGTTTATTAAAATTTGGGTTTTTTGTCCAAACTGAATTATTTGATTTTCATGGAATCTTCTTTTGGAAAATTAAAAACAAGTTGTTGGACTTCAGGTCAACATCACATTTATTTCTAGTCACACTCCAACTTTCTATTTCTATGAAGCTATATCATAAAGCTCTTCTTTGTCCTCCCCACAGCTCTGTGGTTGCTACCATCTCTCATCCTATGATTCTCCTCAGACCTGAGCTCCTGGCATGGTCTCCCAGCCACAGCCATTCTCTTGTGCCACCAAAGGCATGAGTGTGCATTTTCTAGAGGATGCTGGTTCGAAGATGTCTGAGCTGGGATGCAAAGTGAAATCACAGGCAGAAGTGTCAGTTGTGTCCTTGGAGCACTTTAATCAGTGGGGAACAGCCTGACCAAACACTGCACCATATCAGTGCTTACTCTGGGCCTTATTCTAAAATGCCAAGCTGATTTCCCTGCATGATGTGGATATATTCTGGGAATCAAAGCCTGTATAATAAAGACTAAAGGGACAGTGCTTTTAGGATTTTTTCTTTGTGTGTGTGCCTTGTTAATGGAAAAACACAATTTAAACCGCACAAAATAAACTTTGAATTGATTGGACATAAACTAATACAAGAAGTGAACATAAATAGTTTGTTTTACTTGAGATAAACTTTGTTACTTCCTTTACATAATTTAAAGAAACTGCCCCATGTTATTTTGCATGTTTTCTTATTTTTTGTCTCTTATAGTATACATATTCTAGGAAACTAGATTTTATTAATTATTTTTAAATGTTTAGCATAAGGAGGACAGCTTAAAGACTTTCAGCAAGCATGGAAATCGAAGCATCACACCTAATTACATCTCAAAATGATCACACCATCTTTTACTACAGAAGAAGAAAATGTCCCCTCTCATAGCTGCCCTCTCTTCATATCAAGAGACTGTAGTGAGAGATCAACTACTAAGGGAAGTCTGGGAAAAAAAGGTTTCAAATCATAACCTTCTTCTATTTCAGCGTATTCTGATTTTCAGTGGCAATAAGGATGGTATGTAGCAACATACTGTGAGCAACATCAAGATTTTTTTCCCTGTTAAACTGGGACAAGGTTGCCTATGGGGCCAGAAAAGAGGATGACAAAGAAAAGGTAATACCAAGCTTTTGCCTTCTCATGCACCCACCTTATTAACTTACTTTAGGGTCATGCTTTTATTTTCTATGTTAGACACCACTTTTAAGCCTTAAACAGGTTCTTAGCTTCCTGCATGGACAAAGAACTCTTCAAGTTCCAGGCTGGTGCCTTCAATCTGCAGAATGAAGAGCCAGGCCCTTGGGGAACATCATTATCCCTGGGCTAGAGCTCCTGGGGACGTGGGACTTGAAATGAAGTTCCTTTGAGGTTTGAATCTAAGTCAAAACACCCCCGACTATAGACATATAAAAATGCTTAGAATGCTTTAAAATGAATTTTAGTTGGCTGAACTCAGACTGTATTTAAAAGTCCTAATTTAGGAGTTGAGCTAAAATGACAAAACTAAAGGAAAGGTTGGCATGAGGAGATGGCAGACCAAGGTTATGAACATAGAAGCTACTAAAGTATTTCAAACATATTTGTGAAAGAGGAACATGGACATAGGTATGGCCTTTTTTTTATATTAGACCAATATATTTAGATTATGTTTATTTATTTTATGTTTTGCCTTTTGGAACTCTGGTAGCATCTAAGGACCCATCAGGATGAGGTGTGAATTAAGCATAAGCTCAGAAGATCCAGTCAACTTTTTAGAAAATGACTTTGAATAAACACTCTTCCCGTTAGGTTTGAATACTGTTTCTTATCTAGAAAACAAAATTTATAAACAAATACCACTTCATCATCACTTAGTTATCAGCTTTGTCATGTTTTATAAAATAATGCCTGATTTTCATGAAGTGGGTCATCTGTAATTCTTCTGAAACTCACAAAAATCCCTTGCCATTGCTGTATTTTTAGCAAAGAATAATGAATAACTGATAGGATGAAATATAGTGCTACATAATTGGCAAATGAAGAACATTTTGCAGAAATCACTCAAACTATTTTGAATTTCATTCTAGTCATGGTTTATTTAACACTAGCAGAGTGCTGGAAGAGTTTCACAAAAGATTGATGACCCTCTAGAGCAATTCCTAAGTGTAATATTATGTCTTAAAGAATTATGCCACTTTCTTTAAGGGTGCTGAGAAAGATATTACTATGCATCAATAAAAATTCAAGTTTTACCAACCATCTGTATTGCATAAATCAAGTAGAGGGTAAGGGTTTCCCCAGAAAACAATTATGGAATGGAATGAGATGGCCCAAAAGGCATTTACTGTACTAAAGCATGTCAGTAAATGCATTATGCTGCAGCTACAATGAACTTCAGAATAAATTTTAAGGACAACATTTTCAAGGATTTGTGCCCAGGGCCCTGTATACGTGGAAAATCGTGTTTCTTATCCTTTGAGCTAGAAATTCTCTGCAAGGAAAAAGTGCACCTCTTCAGTTTGAAGTGTAGTTTACTTACAGCTTTAAAGCTGATTGGAAACATTTTTCAGCTCAGTTTGGTCATTTTATTTCAGATGAACTCAAACTGATTAGAAATCTTTCAGATGAAGTGAAAAAAATTACCTTGAAAATACAGTGTGTGTATGTGTGTTGTTATATTTTGCATCCATAGGAAATTGTCAAAACTAAATAAAGGGGAAAGCTTAATTAAAATATTTTTTAATTTTAATGTAGAAAGACTGCAGTCAAATTAGCTCAATACTGTTAATTTAACATTTATCACCTTATTATGAATCTAGGCCATTGTAAAACCACTTCACATATTTTGAAAATGTTCGAGGAGATTAGGCAATGGAAACATTTCAAAACTGATCAAACGTATTCTGTCTTCAATTTCCTGCACTGAAGAAGCCAGAATATCCATGTGCAAGTCAAATAATATCTAAAATATACAACATAGCAGATCATGTACATATCCATTGCAGTTCTTTTGTAAGGAGATGTTCTGCTTGTCAGTTCCTGAGCTAAGGTGCAATGGAGTGCACTGTTCATAAAGAATTTGAGTTTGATCTCTATTTGTTGTTTAGGAAATATGTACATTTTTGATTCATAAATAGAATATAATAATCTTGAAACTTTGTCAACTTTGAACACTCTTCAGAAATACTTATCTTGACACTAAGTAAAAACATTTAATATAAGGATTTTCAAAAGAAATTACCTCTGAATGTCATAAATACAGTGAAGAAGGAATAACATGGGATTATTGTCTAAATTCTGGTGTAGCTTATATTTGGAAATGTACATTTTGAATAGAATTTATTTAGTAAAATCCAAAGAGCAAAGTGTTAGACTGTGCAATAAACTAAACTGCATGCTTTGGAAGGAGAGGGCTTTCCTTAAAGTACTTATCACTTGGATTGGTCAAGAGAACTGGTATGACATCTCTTGAAGGATTGCTAAAATACTCTGAAATGAAAAACTGACAAAGACTGTGAGAGATAATAACACATGTATTATCTTCTCAGCCAAGTAGCCCTTGGGACCTACTCCCCCCTGAGGAGCTGTGCCACCCCTGCCTGGAGCCAAGGTGTGCTCCCTGACCACCACAGTGACACTGGCACCTCAACCAAGATCACCATCTAATTTCATGGGCATTTTGTTGCTATGAATTTTCCATCACTAACGAGCTGAAATCAGCTCAGTTGGTTAGACATGGTCCTAATTATGGTGCTAACTACACCAGTTCAGGGGTTCAAACCCTGTATTTATCATCTACATAAGAGCTGGACTCAGGGTCACTTGTGGGTCCCTTTCAACTCAGAATATTCTGTTGATCTGTGAGATGCAACTGGAACAGATTGCAAGTGGCAATGGGGTCTGTTTTATCAATTACCCTAAATATGTAAATCTCTTTTGCTTTATTTTTAACTGTGTTTGTCAAGCTGTGAAGGCTGTACCACACTATTATCAAAAGTGCTGTGACATATCAGTCTTTCTCACAGTTATCTACCAAAAAACCTATCAGTTTTACTTAATTTCCTGAAAACTCAAGGCCACTCTACAGTCTGTTGAAGCACTCAGTAATATTTAGCAATGTTTATTAAGGAAAGATTAAAATGCTGATCACCCAAGGAAGTCAGTTTTATAAATTCAGAGGGCAGCTGTTGTCAATAAAACTCATTTTTATGTGTTGGGCTTTTTAAATGAAAATGGTCACCAAAAGCATGCCTTTCTCAAAGTGGTGCTTCATTGCTGATGTTAATGACTTCAAATTCTGCTGTGCAGTCTCAGCCTCAGCTCTGCTGTCAGATCTAGAATATTACCAAATTGTTCTAAAATACGCTTTTTGGTTTTCATTCTTTGTATGTGGACTTGGCTTGTGGAAAACTTTACAGATGCTTCTTTCAAGAATGTGTGGTTTTGGTAGGAGAGGCAAGAGTCCCATAAGCCCTTGATGGGGTAGCTCTTTAACTAGATATAAGTATTCATGGCATTAAAATAGAGGCAGTTTGCAACCTTCCACAGTGATTTGAAACCATTTATTGTTAGCAAATGTCCTGTTTCAGAAACTACAATTGCTAAAACTCTGAGAAGTCAATGATGATATTTTCTGATGTAATGATGATATTCTTTACTGGAAAAGGACCTGGGCTTCATCATATTAGTAAATGGATTATTAATAACTTACATTTAAAAGCCAAAATAAAAATGTAATTCTCAAAACTATTATGATGTATGATGAAACAAACAGATCCATTTTCAAAATAATTTTTTATTTTTATTTTTATTTTTATTTTTATTTTTATTTTTATTTTTATTTTTATTTTTTTTTTTTTTATTTTTATTTTTATTTTTATTTTTATTTTTAACATTCATTCCAAAATTTAAATTATTTTACAAATCAAGAAACAGTATTTTTCATGTCACATTTTTATAATACACTTGCTAGATCAGCCTCTCTTACCAAGGATCTGTACTATACCTGTCATGAAAGGACCCTGTCATGGTCCTTCTTCAGGTAAAATAAAAATATGTTCTCTTGCACAAGTTCTGAGTTCTGAGTCAGAAAACTTCCAAAATTCTTATGGAAAAGGGTGTAATGTCTTGCAGGAATAGACCTTAGTGCTCTGTGATTTAGGAGTCTAATTCTATAGCCTAAAGCTCTCAGCTAGGTTAGCAAAAATCAATGATCCTTGTACTTTAGACTGCCAGTGTGTTTTAGGTAGTTCTCAAAATAAAAACTCCAGGAATGATGTGGTGATATAGACTGAGTTCTCAGTGAATGTTGTAAAAGATAGATTAAAGCACTGTGCTGTGCTGAGCTGTCTTTGCTTCAGCCTCTTTCACGCCTGACTTTGCAGCTACCCAGGTTCAGCTGGAAGATGTTCTTTGTCTCCCTGGAACTCAGTCATTAAATAATAGCACTAAAAATCTTGTGAGTCAGAAGCCCCAGTTTTCAGCAGCTCTAACATTATTCCCAGACAACATGATACATACTCTCCATTATTCATTTAAAATTAATCCAAAATCACTCAAAATGTAGCTGTAATCTTAACCATGAAGGCCTCCCTCTGCTTTGACATTTTGAAAAGATGTATATTGAAAATAGGTCATAATATCAAAGTCTGCCTGTACAGCACATTTAGAAAAAATAACTGTAAATTTATGAAAATATGGCAGTCTTTCTTGGAACTGTAACTTCAGCTAATACATTTTGCCCAGGACACATTGCAACCCTTGAGCTAACAAACTGCAGTGCACTCAGAGTAGGGAGTGCCACAGTTTTTGTCCTACAAAATAACTGTAAGCAAGTACATAAAACAGGGGCTTGGTTTGGTTTACATCCTGAAGGAGAGCACAGTTTTTCCTGAGGCAAGCAGAAATCACAATGGCCTGGGTGAGCCAGAGAAATTAATAATTATCCAGTCCCCTAAGATAACCTTGTATGGATGCAAAAAGTTCCTTTCTCCTATTTCTGATCTCAGCTTGATGCTGCCTGCTGTGCTAGGGAGAATATCCAGAATCACAACTGGTCAAGCATTTGGCCAAGCATTTGAGTAAATTTGGGAAGTACTTTTGACAGGCCTTTCTCTTGATATATTCAGTGGTTTGAACAAACCTTAAAAGAATAGAACTGAATTTCTAGACTAGTACTCAAGGCACACTTTTGAATTCCAGTTGCTCTGCTCTTTCCCTCAACCCACACTGAATTTTCCTATGACAAGACCCTAAAGATTGGGTGAATCACACACTGGTTGTGATCTTTGTGGTGATCTTTACTTTGGAGGGAAGCATGTAGATATCCCTGCTATCAGACAAAATTGATTCTGTTTTTCATTTTCTGGATAAATATCTAGCCACCAGCTACTGACAAAGAGGAGAAGATACAGAATGCTGCCAAGATCAGTGCAAGGAATTTTGATATCTGTAGATCACTGGGAGAAGAACATCTGCTATATGCATCCTGCTGGATTTTGGCAACTACCTGCCTAGCACTATCATGCCCAGGAGCTTCCATTCAGGCACACATGTATGGTTTCACTGAGGGGAAAATGATTCTCTCTAAAGCATGCATTTGTCCTAGAGCCAGGCAGAAGCTGAGTAAAGGTTCTGAGGATCCAAATTTTGGATTAGAGATTGGTGTCTTAGACAGACATTAGTGACTTATAGAGTTTGTGTCAGTTGAAGAGTCTGGAACTGAACCAGTATGATCAGCTGCTTAGTTCTGGACTTAATTCTTGTTCCAACAGACAGGCTGTTGGATTCTAACTTGTGAGTTGCAGACTTCACTGTCCCACTGTTGTACTTTAGAGGTTATTCCCTTGATGGGAGAATTAGCAGAAAAACTTACTTCAGCAGCAGTAGATAATGATAACCTATCAGCTGGGGTGGTTAAGAATGAGATACCACAGGTATCTAACTGGTCCAGAAAGCCAACCATGAATGGATTCAAGCTGAAAGACAGCAGGTTTAGATTAGGTATTAGGAAAAAATTTTTTACCTTGGGGGTGGTGAGACACTGGAACATGTTGCCCAGGGAAATTTTGAATTATCTATCCCTGGAAGTGTTCAAGGCCTTGAGAAACCTTGTCTAGTGAGAGGTGTCCCTGCCCAGGGCAGGGTGGTTGGAATTAGTTGATTTTCAAGGTCCCCTTGCAACCCAAACCCTTCTATGATTCCATGAATTCTGCAACCTAGCTACTGTTGCACTGACCTTATTTTCCAAAGTACTTCAGGAGAGATAACCCAAAGACCTCCACTCTCTTTGACAGCACTCCATTAAAACTAAAAGATTTTGATTTAATTAGTCACTGTTGAAGGATAAAAAATGAATGCTAATGAGGTCATTAAAAAGTAACTGAATGCAAATCAGATTAATATAGAATCCTTAGCTTTCAGGGCATTAAAATGCACATATGTTATGTGACATAATATGAACTCCAGAAGAGTTACCAAAAGGAATAGTACCAGAGTAGAATGGGTCTAACAACTAGCAAAACCTGTGGGAATTTTTTTAAAGTATAGGCCAAGTGATCAGCTCTGGGAGCACAATGGATCACCTACCAGGCATGATGGACAGGCTTGGAATTATTATAAACCTTGAATTCACACTTTGCTTTACTGATCTGTATCTCTAATTTACAGAATTCCATTGTGTATGCATGGAGTTTTGAGCCACTGTAAAAATACAATTCCTTCACTGTTAGAGCAGGTGTTAGAATAAGATATATTTAAGTAGAGATTGTTTTGTTTCAAAACCACAGTTAAAAACATCTTCAATTTCTTTAGTCTTTTCCAACTTGTAGTGTAGCTTATAGAGGATAGATTTAACACCATGAGGAAAACAGCGTTATTACTTCTGAAAGAAATGGTTTATTGTTATCAGAGGAAGGAGGCTTCAGTAATTTTTTTGCTGTCATACATTAATTGTTTCACAAAATATTAAAATCATATCACTATGTTATTTAAAATGTTACATTTTCAGGCCAGAACTGTGGTCCGGGGTCTTTATAGTATTATTTTCTTCCTAGGAGTGTGTGATAATTTATATACAGGGGAAGTATAATTAATGTCAGAGTATGCCCTAAAAGGAAGTCACAACTTTTGCAATGCAAATTTAAGGCAAAATCTTTGGGTAGGACATTATAACTGTGTTTATATACATGGACAGTAGAGAGGTGTGCTGCATCTCTGGCAATGACTTCTGAGGAGATGGGAATATAGGATGTGCTCAGAATAGCTGTTACCAATTTCTGACATTTACCACCACAGGTGTTTCATAAAAAGTTCCCATTCTTCTGCTAAGGTCCTAGTCTGCTCATACAGGACTGTTTGGATCTTGGCATCTGAGTTTGCACACCAAAGGAATTCTGAGAAAAAAATATTCCATTGTGTATGAACAATATTCTGAAATTTGGCTTTGTTCTGACTGGGACACATACACTCTCCATGTGCACCTGTGCACAAAGTTCCCCACAAGAATAAAAATCCAGTTTTCTTGCTGCAGAGACAGCCTGCCTCAGATTTAGACTGCCTCATAGCAAAGCAGACAATCAGAAAATCTTTAACTGTATTCGTGCTCCTTTCTAGAAACACAAATGTCTCTTGGTTCCAACCAAGCTTGTAACTGTGTGACAGTTATGAGTAATTCTGATAAAAAACTGCTTTACTGACAACACTTTCAATCTTGCCTTCCAAAGTTCAGTTTGTATAGGTTGTTTAAAGTCTAGAGATCCTCCATGTTGAAATTAAATCCTGATATGTCACTAGGTTTGACTTCTCAGATTGGCACTCTCATCTATGGATTATTTTCTGCAATTGCCTCTTAACAACAAAATTAACAGCTTATTACACAATATCCTGTTTGATGATAAAAGTGGGATAACAGACTGGAAACAAATGGAAAATATCTTATGTTTAATCTTGAGTTGGCTCTCATTGCTAAGCCATTAATGCATGATACAAATCCAGTATTGCACAGTGTAGCTGAAGGACAGTTATTTGTGATGGACACTCAAGAATGAGACAGCTGGACCAGGACAGGCTGGGTGGGAAATTCCTGGGTTTATGTAGTCTTAGACACTGTGCTTACCCTGAGAGCTGAGGGGACTGTAGCTCCTGGTCCTCCTTGTCTCTTCCTAGTCTAACCCCTTCCAGAGTAATTTTCTTTCTAGGTTTGCCATCTGGTGCACCTGCCTGATTGCTTTCTAACCTATGTTAAGGAGAGAAAAAGACTGGAATTATACTTCATGTGTTATTTCAAACCATTTAAGAAAACTCATTTCAACTGAAGTGAGTTAGCCATCAATCACAACCCCTGCTGTTAAAGATGTCAGGGAGCAGTGAGATCTAAAGGGGAAGGAGGGAGAGCCAGAATGCAATATATTTCCACAATCAAAGACACAACAGGATTGAGCAGTGCAGGTCCAGATTGAGCAGGGCAAGGTGGGGTTTGCAGTTCCATCTTTTCCTGCACAAAGGGCCACCTTGTCCAGAAAGCCTTTGGAGACTGTCATTAACAAGTATTTTTGACAGTAGTTTTCCCAGCAGTTTGTTGTGTTCCTCCCAAAACATGAGAGATGTGCTTTTCAAGTGTTTTCCACCTCCCATGTTTTGATTATTCAGATTTCTCTGTCCCCAGTGCAACTTTCCTCCAGGAGTATCACTGAACCCACAAAACATCATTTTTTATCACCGGGATATGAAATCCTGTGTAGTGATGAATGGGCAGAATAAAACCAGCATTCTGCTGCAGTATATTAATTTTGCCACATTTGTATTCTCTCTCCTGCCAAGTTGTGCCTAAAGTATTCTTTTTTTTTTTTTTTTTTTTTTAGGGTTTTTTGCCTAAGCCCTACTGATTATTCTTTGTTCTTTCTTTCTGTGTTCCTATTTATTACAGTATTTATTTTTATAGTATTTTTTTCTCTGTAAGAAACTATCCCAAGTCTCCCTCTTCAGCATCCCTTCTCCCCAGTCTTTAAGCCACACAGTCATTTCCTGCAGGGAGTAGATACTTGTCTTATGGCAAGCTACAGCAGGCCTTTTATCAGTTTTTGTATTTGTGATTGAAAGTCTCAGTCTCTGACAAACTTAATTGGCAAAGAATATTTGTAGACTCCTACAACATTGTTAACACCTTGAAGCAGCATATTATATTGTTAAAGTATTTATTTCTGAGGTTGTTCAATAACACAGAAGAGAATAATTTTTATGAGGGGCTTCTCTGATCTTCCAGCTTTTGGAAGGTTGTCTCTGCTGCAAACTTGAACACAGCTACAAAGCAAAAAAAAAAAAAAAAAAAAACGTAAGGGAAGAATTTATTACCCAGCATTACTGACTTTAAAAACTGAGACGCACACAATGTCCTGTTGGATGTTATACTGTATTGCTTCTACCACTAGCCAGTCACTTGAGATTGCATGGGAAACCTCTTATGATATTTCTTTTTAATGGGGAAGAAAAAAGCTTGTTACATAAGTTTGGAAAGTTGAATTTGTAGAATACTAACAATGATGTTTTAAGGGTTATTCAACAGGTTATGGGTGTTAATATTTGTTTGACACAAAGACATCTAAAGGGCTGTGGTGGGTTGAGCATTGTGAAGCTCCCTTCAAATCAGAGATCTCTCAGAACATACTCACTTTATGTCATGAAGCAGGAAGAAGAAACCTTCAAGCAAGACCCAAACTGTCAAGGTGCAGAGTGCTGTGCCATACAGGAGTCTCAGTAGCTCAGGCTTGCCTCAGAGACAGAGGGTGTGCAGCCCAGGGCTGACCCCAAGCCCAGAAACTCTTCCTAAGGAGGTCTAATTAGCAGTTTGCTAGTGAAAGTGGTGTGGTCTTACTGCCTCTTGGTCTACAGCCAGTTCAGTAAACATCACCCTCAGGAACTCTGCACAATTTTCTCTCCCAATGCTGGTGCACCAGGGGGAGTTTGAGGAGGTATTGCACAGTCTAGGAATTGCAGCAAGTCCGCTACTGAACTCACATATTCTGAGTGCTGTCACTTTTGCTGCCTGCAGTCTTCAGTTTGCAAAACCCCAAATATGCCTTGTAAAATGTTCAAAAAAACAGTTTATGAGTCTCAAGATGAGATCTTCCTTTAGCAGTTATATCAACATTTCCTAAAATTATTAAAAAATTAAGGTAGCCATTTTATCACTTTACTGTGTAAATTTATAACACAAAAATTCACACTTCTGCTTCTAATTACTCATTTATTTTTAGTGAAGTCTTTCACAGTTTTTTCCCCTCTCATACTTTTAGTACTGTGTAGAGATCATTAGTGATGAAGATAATTGGTATGCTATTCATTTTCTACAGCAGTTTTGGAGTAGAGAGTACTGACAACTCAGTCCAAATGCAAGACATTCCCAACAGGCTGTGAGCCTTCTCAACATAGTTTCTAACCCAGGAGCAATAACAGCATTGCCCTCACAGCATAACTATTCCAAGGAGACCCAATATCTCTGTTCCTCTACAGCAGTTTTGAAATGGAAAGTTAATTCCTTCAAGAGAGCTTTGAAGGAGTTCACTCCAAAGTCAACATTATATAATGGAAGCCTGCCAGCTTAAAATTAATGTGAGAAAACAGGTTACTCATGAACTACTGTCACGGTATACTAAAGCTGGAGACTTTATTTCTAGCTGTGTTTTAGTAAGAAAAATATGTGTTGCATCATCCATCAAAACTTGTTAACTGTATCCATTAACTTACATCCTTATCCTCAATACCACTCTTAATCAGAGTCAATCCATTTTCAATACTGGAAGATAAGGCAGGAAATATAATAGCTTGAGATTTCAGTAACATTCTCTCGTTTCATAAATACAAAGACAAGTGTTACTTGGGTTTTTTTTGTTTGTTGTTGCTGGTTTTAGTACCACCTAGCTAACTAAAAGAGTCTTTCGAGCATTAATTTTATTCCAGAGCACACGTACACATATGTTTGTATAAATTCATGTGTTTTTCTATTAAATCAGAAAAAAATAACCCTCAAAAGAGGAAATGTAAAATTTTAACAGTAACAGCTCCAAGCTTCTTAGTTTTGGAAAGAGTAAAAAGTAAATAGAAGACTTGGTTCTTTCTTTGTGTTAGAGGTTAAGACTGCTAAAAATTAACAATGAGCAGGTGTTCTCTAACTAATGATGAAACCAAATAAGATGAAACTTAGTGCTCACAAGATGAGTTACTATGGAGTCCTCTTTTGGTTAAGTCAGCTCTGTAATGTTAAAAAGTCAAGGCAGGGACACTGTTAGATTTTCAGATTACACTGGGACTCTTGGGTTGGGCTTTGGCACAGTCTGGTGTAGTCTGTCTTCAGAGGGGTAATCAGGAGGTCATTCAAGACTGAAATACATAGAAAATATCTACATGTTGTTCAGCTATTGACTCTGCACACAGCTACAGCTTTCACCCTAATCTCACTGAACGCAGAATTCAGGTCGATGTGTGACTGAGCAGATCACAGAGTTATTGCCTCTGGCAATAGAAATGTCAACACCCATTGAAAGAAGCTGAGTCTTTCCAGTGGATGCTAATGAGGGGAACTTGAAAACTGAAGGAAGAGTGATAGTCACCCAACGTAAATATCTCATTGTACTGATGAGAAAAAAAAATGTCCCAGGTGAGAGAAAGCCCTTTCTGGAGATCACATCGCTGTTAGAATGTTGCTTCTTTACTCATTTTGTGGTAGTCTCTAGGTTTGCTAAGAAAACATGCAGAAGTTCACACTTTTTACATGTCACTGTAGGAAAACTGAGTTGGAGATCTCTCCAAGGAATAAGGATAGTTGTTTTTCCTTCTTGCTGTCAATTCCTCCTACAGGGTTTTGAACTAAACAAGGGTTATATAAATATTTTTATAAATATATTAACTAGTATAAATATCCAGATCTAACAACTTACCTGCATGCAGAATCATTTGAGATAGGTTCTGTAACTTTGCTTTGCTGATCCTGGTCTTTAAAATGTGACCTTTCTTTTCTGTGTTGTCCAACAGATTCCTTTCTGATGCTTTCCCATGCTACTGATGGACTCCAATTATTAACAATATTGTATCTCTGCACTTCTCTGGAGATGCAAAAGTGCTAAAATGGCCAGGTGAGGTTGATTCTGCACAGTATATGAGATAGTAAATAGAGTGCCTAAAACAGTCATCTCATGGTTATGAAACCATATCTTAACTTAGAAGCAAAATCAAGGCATGAAGAGCTGTGCCTGGAGGGCAGTCAGGGAGATGCTAAGACCCAAGTTTTCTAAGCTAAGCTACAGTTTCAATTCAGTCTATATTGGGGGAAGGGGGGGGTAAGGAAAAAGAGAAAACAGAAGAAAGTAAAAAAAGAATGTGCTAACTAGTGCATGGATAGGCTATTCCTATCTCTCTGAGGCACAAAAGGGAGACTGAAGGACTTCTGCATGGGCATCTCACATTGTTGTTTCTCTTGGAAACAGTCCTTCAGACCAAATATCTGCTGGCTGTTAACCAGTTGAAATTTCATCCCAAGGAGTGTATGTAGCATAAGATCAAGTCTCCTTTTTGATGATTAATAGGCTTTCCTTTTCATGGCTGTCAATACAGTACATGTACAGTAAACACATTAACAAGAACTAAAGCAGTGGAGAAATGAAAGAGAAACATGGGTGACATCTGACTGCCTCCTGCTTATCTGTCCACACTGGGTTTTTGTTTTAGCTTTGGTACTTTAAAGCTGTTTTATAAAGTCAAAGGATATGTGGGATGCAGCAGTATTTGAAAAGTAACAGTGAATCTGATTCATTCTTATATTAAAAAGAAAATTCAAGGGAACTACTCACCTCCCTGTGAAGGTTTCATATGGATGTACAGTAAAAAATTTTGGTATTTTCTTCATGGAACCAGCTTTTTTACCTCGGACATTATCACTACCCTCCCTTTGTATGCTAATCAGATTCTTGAAATGAAATTTCCTATTCCACTCTTCTGAAATATATCTTGCTACCTACAGCTTTAGCACTGCAGGACTTGCCCTTGTATAGAGCCTGATTCTTCACAGTTTAACTCACATTTATCCACAACAAAGAACTGTGTCACTGTGACACTTAGGAATGAAGTCAGAATAAGCACTTTCTGTAAAATCAAGGAAGAGAGCAAAGCTAATGCTGGGACAAGATTGAAGGTAAGTGAAATAGAATGTAGAACTGTGTTGTACACATTACAGTTATATTAAGGAGTACAAAAAAAATGTGTATGAATAGGTGTGATTGGAGAAGTAGATGAATGGAAATTGGAAGAAGGCACCAAGAGAGCACATGCATAAGGAACAGATGCTGGAAAAAAATATTTTAAAAATTTGATAAGTAAGAAAGATAATGTCATTTAGCTGTTTAGATCTGCCTACCTGTTTAATAGGGTTGTGTGAATAATTAATTCTGTAGTTCAACAGCCTGAATTGGTCCAGATGAAAATACTTTTAAATTATGTTGACGTCCTTTACAGCACAGCAAGCAAAGTCATGGAGCTCATCATGGCAGAACTGTTCCTTCTTCAGAATGTACAGTCACATTAAACAATGGGACAAGTGAAAAACCCAAAAGATGTTTTCCTGCTATCTCAGTGCTGAACCACGAGATCACTCACTCAAGAGAATCAGAATCTGTTATTTGGTACCTCCTATCCCTGAGGGGCACTCCCTGCCAAGAGAAAAGACAGTCTTATGCCTTTTTTAAGCTAAATATCCTGGAATTGAGGCAAATACTGCTGGTGCAACTGTTCCATTCAGTGAGAAGTAGCTATATATATTTTTATATATACCAGAAGCACCATGACACTGCAGGTCAGGCTGTTTGGGAAAGGCAGCCTGGTAGGTGATAATTCCAACCACAAAGCTCTTCATCCTCACTTCTGTACTGACAATGGTTTATGTTTTATGCAAACTGGGTCAAAGTTGTCAAAATGTTTGAAAGGATCTCAAGTGCTCTAAAGCATGAGTTTTAGGTACATGGCTGGAAGATGAACATTGAGATGCTGGGAATTCAGGATACAGAAGTGGACACATTCCTCATCTCCTCAGGAAACTCTACACCCAAGTATCTATGAGTACTCCCAACAGTGATACCCTGTCTGAGAACTGAGAATAGCCTCTTGTGTAAATTCAGAGTTTCTCCTCCAACTAGCTGTACAAAACAAAACTATACTGTGAAGACTTCACAACATTTGAAACAACACTAAAATGCAGGGAATTTATTATTTTGCAAGAAATATAATATCAGACAGATTTATTAGTTACCTTCATCTTTAATCATGAGAAACACATCATGAAGGGATTTTGCAAGAGAAGAAATCTGATTGATACAGGAGCATTCCTTTTGAGATTACCTCAAAACTCAACTTTCAGAATAGGTTGCTCTAATGGGAGGAAAGTAAAATTAGATTTTCTTATTCTTGTGGGCAGAGAGGAATCCCTCTTTACAAAACAGGGTTAGATGGATGCCCCTTGCTGCTAACAACAGGGAAATGCAAAGACGAGAACTTTAGCATGTTAAAATAAAATGGCTTTCTGGAATAGTGTGTTTAGAATGAAACATTTATTCAATAAGAATCACAATTCTTATTTATTTTTTTCAAGGTTTTTTTATGCATTTGTGGTAATGGAAACAATTTACAGATTTTTACATTTCTAGTGTTAGCTTAATAGTTATTTACTGTATGCAATAACAGTATAAAACAACTGCAATATTTTCATCTGTTCAGTAATAGTGGACTGATTCAACTTTTTTTTTTAACCATTAATACTGGTTATTTTGCACAGAAAGCTGAGTTTTGAGCTGGGAGGAGCTGTTTCCCCAGAAGAAATGACTCTTCTGAGTGTGGGTTTGCTCCATGATGTTTCCACCATATGAACACACTAGTTCATTCTCTTCTACAAGATACTGACCCAAAGGAGGAAGAGGTGAAGGAGTGGAGACTGTGGAGTTGCTGGTGTGTGTCTCTGGGAGACCAGTGATACCCTTGTTCACAGCTATGAGTACAGATGAAAGCTGAGTTGAATTTCTAGAAAAAATTTCTTGTAGTGATTCAAATGACAAAACCACATTTCTTGCCTCTTAAATTATAATTCAATTTTTTCTCAAATTTAATTTGATTGTGTTATGAAACAAGTTTCTAGGATACCTATGGAGTTTTCTATATGAAGGACTACCCAACTTACTCCTATTTTGCTAGAGAAGGAGATTCTTGCTGGGCAACTCAGTGTTTTTCTTCACCTTAACCCTTCCTATCTTATCAGAGTAGAAAAGAGCTTTGGCCAGGGGACAAAGCTTTACAGCAAGGTAGATCTGCTTCCATGCTGTACTTATATCTTATCCCACCCTTTCTTTTGGCAGTGTTCTCACTTACTTAATTCATTGTACTTTTTTTTTTCAAATCAGGACCCTATTCAGTAATTTTTGGAGATTCACAATTTTTGACTCTTTATGAGGGTGTTTCTACACCAGCAGACCTAAACTACATTTATTCTAGCAAAGTGCCAGTCCACCACTGTCCTGTTGTGGAAAAACAGCATGGTGTTATAACAGCGTATGGATAAAAATGAGGTGGTGTGAGGTCTGTAGACCAGGTTTCTTGCTAATTTACTTTGATTCTTCTACAGACTTAAAAGTGCACACAAAGCTGTTTCTACTCTCTACTACAGCTGATCTACTACAGGTCCTTTAACAGGATATTTTAAAGCTTGCTCAGATGTATCTGCACAGTAGTGACTACAATACATATATTGCTAAGGATTAAAATTTCAAAAAGAAAAGTTTGTCATGCAGATCTTTGATCCTGAAGGCTACAGAAAGGGTGGATAGTTTCCCTGCCCTGAGTGTTGTTAACACTTCCAACCTCAGAAGTATCCATAGGTGTGTGAGTAATTTCTAACTTTGTCACTCAACTTGAAGTTAATGGGGTTAATACTGACAGCTAATTTTAGCACTTCTTGATGACTACTTCTATGATATTCCTTTCACTGATATGCCTCTTTATTTTTTGTTTCTATTTGCTATGTTCAATATAATATTGATTATTAGAAATTTCACACATCCTTTCCCAATAAATAGATAAATATGATAAATATACAGCTGATAACAGGCTATAAAGCAATACCAAAATGATATATTGCTCCTCAGTCAAACCAAGGGACTACTGTGAAACATATTGCAAAGGCTGAACCCTCTGATGGATAGTATCATTAAACCATTTGAACAGAAATCTGTGCCTTAAGAAAGACTGGAAGAATTGTAGAATCAGCATAAAAATTCATTTTGTTTACCTCTTACCTTGGAAATAAACTGTTTTAGGCCAGTCTCATGCACTATAAAAGCTGTTTTGGAGGATGTAATACTCTTGACCTCTGCCTCATGTCACATCCTCACTGCTGTCAGAGCAAGGCTTTCTGACACTGAAAGGTGTGACTGCCACCTGCAGCTGTCCCCTGGTTCAGGCTGTTCAGGCTGGTACCTGTGCAGCTGCTGGCAGTACAAAGTTCAGCATGGAGAGTGCAAAACCTGCCAGTGGCACTGAGTGAGCATTTAGGGTAGGTAGAGACAGAAATGTTGAGACTCACAGATCTCTGCCTGTAAGAAGCAAGCTTTGAACTGAAAACTAGATGGCTCTTTTAGTCATGCATGGGACATTAGCACAGGACTGATCCTGCACTAATTACAGTGCTTCTCAGGAGAGTTTTGGATTTAGGTACAGTACAGTGCTAACAATGCCACTGTTATAATGTCAAAGGTAACCAGAGTCCAGCTTGAGAGTGAGAGAGGAAGAACTGTCCTGCAGCATGGCCACTTCATTCAAAGAGGCTCTCTAAAAGATGACTTAGGGACATACAGGCTCATTGCAGTCACACATCTCACTGCAGTGTGGACTCGTCTTTTACACACAAATACTGAGTGTCTGACTTCAGACTCAGAAGAACCAAACTGTTTAAAGCTCCAGAATCTGGTACCAATGGGAAGAGATCTGTGACAGTTAGGTATGCCAAGAAAATGAAAGAAATGTGGTTATTGAAATAACCCCTCAAGATTTTAACAAGCCTGTATAAATGTGCTGGGTGATATCTAGAATTAATTACTGAGCAGTTGTATTGCAGAATCAGCTGGGGGCTGTGACAAGGGTTGCTGACTTATTGTGGAAGTAGTTTTCTAAACAACTGAACTTCTGCTGCTGAAGAGAGTCCAAATTCAATAAATGTTTGAAAGAAATGGCATTTGGTCTGTGCTGACATAGCCTTCAAGTGAAGCATGTACAATCCCCCTTTCATATAGATAGCAGTCACTGGTTCTTGTGTTTGCTTTTCTTATTCTGGCTACAGTGTATCTAAGTTTTAACCCGGAGGATAATGTTAAATCTTACCTTGAAAAAATGAAATCTGCCTGAAAGCAGCAAGGACACATCAATTAGAAAAATTAAGGCAACTGTGAGGCAGAACAAAACAAAAAATTCAAAAGGAAAATAGAGAGAGGGAGGGAGGGAAGGAAGGAAGGAAGGAAGGAAGGAAGGAAGGAAGGAAGGAAGGAAGGAAGGAAGGAAGGAAGGAAGGAAGGAAGGAAGGAAGGAAGGAAGGAAGGAAGGAAGGAAGGAAGGAAGGAAGGAAGGAAGGAAGGAAGGAAGGAAGGAAGGAAGGAAGGAAGGGAAAAGAAAAAAGAAAAAAGAAAAGAAAAGAAAAGAAAAGAAAAGAAAAGAAAAGAAAAGAAAAGAAAAGAAAAGAAAAGAAAAGAAAAGAAAAGAAAAGAAAAGAAAAGAAAAGAAAAGAAAAGAAAAGAAAAGAAAAGAAAAGAAAAGAAAAGAAAAGAAAAGAAAAGAAAAGAAAAGAAAAGAGAAAGAGAAGAAAGAAAGAGAGAGAGAGAGAGAGAAAGAGAGAAAGAGAGAGAAAGAAAGAAAGAAAGAAAGAAAGAAAGAAAGAAAGAAAGAAAGAAAGAAAGAAAGAAAGAAAGAAAGAAAGAAAGAAAGAAAGAAAGAAAGAAAGAAAGAAAGAAAGAAAGAAAGAAAGAAAGAAAGAAAGAAAGAAAGAAAGAAAGAAAGAAAGAAAAGATTGAGGTCAAATGCTTGAAGTGTGTAATAGAGGGGAAAAAAAAAAAAAAAAAAAGGCACCTGGCATTTTTGGAGCCATAGGGTACCTCCAGGGATGCTTTGTTTGGTGACCTGGCACAACAGAAAGCAGAAACAGACTCTACAGACTCTCAGGATCTCCTTCCCCTTCCCATTAGAGCTGTGAACATAGAAGGATTGCAAATTGTGTTTTTAAGATTTTGTGTGCATGACCTTGTTCCTCCTACAGCACAGAGGTTGCTTGTGGGGTAGAGGGAGAATTGAATAAACAAGGTGAAAAACAAATTTATTTGTACCAAACTTATCTATTTTTTTATTCACATAAATGAATGCACATATTTGACCTCAATAGGATTGGAAAAGTAGCATTAATCACTTTGATAAAATAATTTAAAATACTTCTCCCGTTGCTAATGAGCTTGTGTTGTTCTAGTTATAAGTATCCATAAAAATGTGTGTAATGTTGTGTTAGGCAATAATTGAATATCTGTGAATTATTATTATTGTTTTCATTCTACTGCATTCTACCTATGTAGGATCTGCAATGTATTCAGCTCTCCTCAGGCTACATAAAAATGCAGGTATTTCTCACAACGTGCTAATCAGTACAATCAAAATGTTCATGGCAAATGTTGATCTGTGAACCTAAATCCATTGATAAAACATAAAGTTTTTCTGTATGTACAAATATTGTGTGCAAACTACACTTTCCAGATGTTTTTATTTGTTTGTTTTTGGAAAATGAAGTGGATAAAAAATGACTGTCAAATGCAGACCTGTGAGCAAATGGAATTAAACTGTCAGAAAAATCATCTTAATCTTATGCCCTCAAGTTAAGTCCTCAGTTCAGCATTGCTCTAAAACCCTGCCTAACCCAGACTTTAAATCCTACTGAAGTCAAGATTTTTTTATCTAAATGGTTAGGGGTGCAGTGCTCCTGAACTGGTGCATAGGTTGAAAGCAATATCCATGTCTTTTAATATATTTTTAAAAATATATATATTTATTTATATTCAATATAAACATTCAATAAATTTGCAAACTCCTTTCCATTAGTCTGAAACAATATACCAAAGTAAACTTATGTGATACATGTAAGAGATAAGCTTTCCCTTCTCCTTCAAGATGGATTTTTGAGATTAATCACATCCATTAGTTTAATTAAATCATCCATAGTTCTGCTGTAAGGATACCCAAGCCCTTCCCCTGCCACATGAAATTGGGTGATATTAGTCAGTACTCCAGCCAATCAATGTCTGCCTATTAAGCACATGATACACAGCACAATGAAAATATGTTTAGAAGTAACTGATATAAATGAATCACAGGTACAAATCCTGACCATTAGTCTGAATTATGTACTGTACTAAGAAAGAAATTTTTTCTCAGACCTGTCCTGCAAAGCTCACAGATATTTAAAACATTAAATCAGCTGTCCAGCTTTCACCATGATGAGCATTTCATGCACCTTCATAGCAGATCAAAATGCATTAATGCAATTATTATAGAGATTGAGACTAGAAACACTCTGAAATGTATGTTATGTTTCTTTAGAAGTAACCTTTCTTTCCTCGTTAAAATGGTTATTGCTAAAACCATTTTCCTCCCCCTGGAACTCACAGAGTAAAGCTAGTAAAAGAAACTAAGTACCATTCATTATTGCCAGCATCTGTAATTGTTTGTATAATACTTTATGGAAAATATATATAAAATGCCACATTTGAACTCTGGACTATTAAAAGTGTCAGTGTTATTATATCATTTCTGAAGACCAATTTGCCTATTTTTCAAGAGGTTGTAATGAGCTAAGTTTATTTTGCTTTCTACCATTTATCTTTTCAGCATAATGGAAAATTTCTCCCTCAGGCACAGCGAGCTATTCTTATCTTAGACAATTAGGCAGAAATGAAAGGGATCATAAAGGTGAGATTTCTTCACAAACAATGTGATGTACTTTATACCATTTAACACTGTGGAATGTCTGAAAAATAAATTCAGAGTGGTATATGAATGCAGTGTGGCTAATAGCCAACTCTGAATAATGTTTCAGCTTCTTAACACATAAGAAAGAGGGTAGGCAACCAGGGTCACTTAAAGATGTATTTAGTCTTCAGTTCTGCTGTTGACGATATTTCATTTTTAACAGTTCTTGGAAAAATTACACTGACTTTGAAAACAAACAGAAACAAGCCTGTGCAAAGTGATTAATTCATTACAAGATAAGAGGAAAAACATATGTTTGGACAGCTTCCTCCACCTGTAAGCCTTACTTGAGAGGTTTTCAGACATTGAGATTTTAGCAGAATATTTCATTGTGCCCAACAGGCACTGAGGTGTAGTAGCTGTATGTAGATTCCTCTGATGGATGCTATTGGTGCCTGCATGTCCCTGTGCTGGTGACAGGAATTCCCACAAAACTCTTTCAGGTCTCCTCTACAGAAATCACCTTCTAGTGTTTGAACTACAAACTACTTCTACTTCTGGCAGTTAATTGACTAATTGGGTTCAGTTGTGGATGTTTTAGTGCTGATGTTTTGGGGCCTGATCCTCTCTGTCCCATCCTCTAAAGGATCACTAAGGTGTTTTAAGGCTAGAGCCCTATTGTATGGCTAGTATTCAGTTCAGTATGGAATATTCCTCCATAGCTTATTTTAATTTTTGTGACTTGACATTACCATGTGATGTTGCCAGGTAGTACTGGTGTAGCTGGCTGTAGCTAATCCTAATTAATTTAGGTCTATACATCTACTATAATTAGCCAACCCTCTCAAATGCAAAGAATGACAATAATGATAGGAGTCCGTGATTCTTGAGAACAGTGTAATTCCTCAGAAAATTTGAGAGAAGGAGAAAACTCCTATTTTCTGTGTATATCACAGGATTAACATGGTATGCATGTAATAAGAAATAATTTACTTACCCTTTTCCTTCTTTCTTTTTGGACAGTAGCATTTTTAATTCAATTGTGACCTATAAATCCAAAAAAGCTTTTTATCACTGTAAGAGAGAATAATTACTGAGGAAATTTCTGCACTGCAGTGCAGAAAGTGGAAGGTAGAGCAGTGCAAAACATGTTGCATAGCACAAAGTTACAGTACATCCATATTACAAAAGAGTAGCACAACACCATAGCATTCTAGATACTACATATGCAAATAATAGAATGCATGGTAGGTGTTTAAGGCATTAAGTGTGTTAAAGTGTGAACACTGTTACACCATGGAGAAGACTCAAAGAGTAAGAAGAGGCAAAGCTTCAATAGGAACTAAACTGTACCCAAGTCCATTTTATCATTGTAGGAAAATGCTAAATCTTCTCAGAGGAAGGAAAAATGTTGGCACTGTGCTGAGCAAATAGCTGCAATTAAATTAATTACTTAGACAAAATTTCTTCTCCTTTCATAGAGAAAATTCTAATTTTGAAATGTTCTAGCTGAAATTATAGAATTAGAAAAAAATATGCTCCTCAGTATTTACTAATACTCCTTACTGCCCTTCAGATTTTCTGTGAAACTGCTTAGATAAGCACTCTAACTTAGTTCCTTCAAACCAAACTTAGATATTTGATAATCTGTCCCACGTTGACCAAAAAAGAGCAGAAAGTGCCCATCTCAGCCTGAACTTGGAGAACCCAAAGGGCAGCATTACCCTTTGCACTACCCAGCCAAGGGGTCAGGAAAGGTTACAGATAAGGGACCAGCTCCAGTGACAAGGGGATTTTCCAGCCATAGGAGCCACAGCCATGTGGTGATGAGTGCTTCCCCCATACATGTGCCACCCAGTTTTCCTTCTGGCTCTATGGTCTCCCCAGTCATTTCCAGTCCTACTATAAGAATGCACCTGGTCTCAGAGGTGATGCTGTGTGATGGTCTCAGAGGCTGTGACTGTTCTAGGCTGGCTCATGCAGCACAATCCATGTTACAGCACAGTCAGCATGTAAATGCATTTATGCACCACTCTTGGCAACCTCCCAGACATTGTTTAGTAGCAGTTTGCTAATTAAAAATTACTGCTCGATGATGAACTCTGTTCCATGTATAGAGACATCTTTTTCTTTCTGAGAATTGCTGAACTGGGAGATGGTGTTAGTTTTACTACAGACTCCATATTTTCTGAGTTATAAATTTTTTATACTGGTATATTCCTTACTTTTGTCAAGAGTACCAATTAAGAAATGGGAACTCATGACTCAGGTTTCTTGAAATAGAAATTCTTCCACTCTTAGATGAATCACAAGTCTACATGTACATTATTTGACATACCTAATTTACAGGATTATTTCTGTTGCCAGTTTGACATTTTACACTTCAAATAAATTCACCCATAGGCACAAAGCCACTTTATACAGATTTTCTTATTTAAACAAAATGTCACCATGAGAAAGGACAAGATTAGTAAAAAAATACCACTATCTTGTAACAAAAGGGTGCTGAAATTTGTAATATAAAGAGTGAGTTTTGAGATAAACAATACTGACTGTCATCTGTAGAAGTAAGTATATTTAGGAAAACTTATAGAGGAATAAACTTATGTAGAATGAAATATGTCCTCAAATTTTTCTGCATCATCTGGCATCCATAATATTGCAATGAATTAATAGTGAAAAATAAAGTGAGAAAAAATTTAAGAAAACGTATAACAAGGAACTTCCTAATTGTATTGAAGACTTGTTGTAATGTGTTCCCCATTCCTTCTAAAATTAAAATAATAAGCATATAATAGGTTTCTACTAACATTTCTACAACAATTTGTGTTGCTTTATACAGAGGGCCCACAGATGCTTGATCACAGGATTCTTAGGAAACAATAATCAGAGAGCAGGAAAGATGTGAAAGTGTGCAGAGAAGGTAAAAGAAACTTGATGTGATCTAGTGTAGGTAATGAGCCTTCTCTTGGAGAGATTCAGATAATAAAAAAGATTCAACAGAGATAGTTTTGGTACAGAGAGTAATGGGATTGTGATGAGAAAATTATATCTCCTTAGCACCTGTTTCAGGTCACCACTGCAATGGTCCAGAAGTTGCTCTCTGGACTGCTGCCTGCTAATTATATGACAAGAAAATACAAGAATTTGTTTAGAAAACTTTCTGTGGGTTCTTCAAGAATTCCTAACAAGTGATCTTTGCATGTTTTCAGAAACCTAAAGATTATCAGATGTGCTGACATCACACTATATAATAATTGAAAAACAATTATGAAGATAAACATTATCTGAGCTCGTATATAGAAATATTTCTTCATATGTAATTTCTTCAAGACTGCATCACAAAATACCCAGCAGTAAGCCTCCTAAAAATTGTTTTCTTTTATTCCTGTAATTGTTCATTGCCTATCAGAAGAAAGAAGGTGACTTACAAGACTTCAGTCACAATGAAAACCAATGTTATCCTCAATCTCCTTCTAAAAATAACAAGCTATCATCAGGCAAGATAACCGAACTGATAAAATACCTTGGAAATGAAGTGAACCTTGGCTCATGATGTGATCTTTCTGATGGTCTTATCTAACTTCTTGATATATATCAATACTTTATGGCCAGACATCAATATGACTTTCAGAGACTTTGCATCACACAAGATTATCCTCTACATCAGTGAACAGTTTAAAATGTGTTAAGACTTGATATGATGTTTACTGTTCATATGGAAGATACCTTCAGAGACACTTCCAGGACACACCACACTCAGGGCAGAGATCTTGAAATTACAGGAAGGATATTCATAATAGACCAAGTTACTACTAGCAGTTGGTAGCAAGCTCCTTTTTTATTAACTTTTTCACCTAAAACTTTTAATCACCAGAAATTCTAGCAATTCTCTAACAGTTAGTGAAAAGCACTTTGGAAAAAATACCTACAACAGTGAAAAGTGCGAGGACATTTCCAAAAAGAAAAAATAGAGTATCTTAGTCATACTGGTACACAGACTTCTAATGTGCATGCAACAATCTGGGGCATTGCCATATTCATTAGCTTGGAAATCTTAAGCATTTTCCATTTCATTTGGCAGATATGAGAACTTCTAGTCTGCTAAATCTAAACAACATTCTCACATATCACTGAATCTCCAAATAGTACAGAGGCCATTTAAATTTTTTTTTAAAGGGATAAAGAAGGTTCTTTATATGTGCAACATATACCTGACAGTATTATCTGAAATATTTACAAAGAATGAACAATGCACGTTTCTACAGCTGCAGTATCAGTGTTGAGTTGCTGGTCATGCATATTCCTCCAGCATGGCTCACCTGGAAGGAGATTCCATCTCGACATGATGCAACAGCTGCAGTAGCCAGCAGAAATTGTTGTCTGTAAACTCACAGCCCTTAGCTGTATCAGAACAATATTAACAGAAAAATGTGCACAGAGACCTGCAGACAGATAAAGCACTTCCCAACTGGGATGCAGAAGAGGACTAGAAGCTGCAGGTGACAGAAATATGTCACTGTAGAAATAAACAGCTTAGCTGATGAATGTGGAGTTTGAATATCAATATCATTACATAAACATGGGACTGGAACATCCCAATGTCATAAAATTCATTTGTATGCGGTAATTATTCCTTAAATGTTCACTTTGGCTGAAGACCTTGTGGTATACCTTACAAGATTTAAAGTAAAATCCATATCAACTGATGCATAAAACTGCTCCCAGAATGAAAGTTTTGAGAGCAAACATTAAAAGTTTGTGGTGGTGATAAAGAGTTGTAGCAGTTATTGATTTTTTACATTGCTTTTGCAGTTAATGTGACAGTCATTTGAGTCAAGCCAGATGTAAACAAGATGCTGCAGGGACTGTACAGAGTCCACTAAGAATAAAGTCATATAAACTCTAAGCAACAAAGAAGCTCTGAGACTGATGTCTTTGCAACCCTCTGAATCATTTAAATTAGCCCCACATCCCGAATCAATCAGGACACGGATGTCCATGACAACTTTTGTGCTTCTAACACCAGAGTCAGGGCTTTGACATATATTGACTTAAACATTGTAACTGAACTAAAACAAACCTTTCCTCAGCCAAACACAGATCAGAGCTACTCTGAAGTTACTCTTGGTTGTTCCTAAGGTCTTGTGTGCCCTAGTAAGTCTTAACCCTTAGAAAACACATGCAAGGGAGAGTTTAGCAGAATCAGGAAGCTAACCTGTGATCCTATGGTATCTTCATTTGTTTTCTTTTAGGCAAAATAGTGCCCACTATAGATTTTGTTTTCATCTTTCTTTCCTTCTCAAATGTGTTGGTGAAATATCTCCTAAAGCATAATTTTCTTCATAGGGCCATAACTTTTTAAGGACAACTCACAATGATACTATAATTAAAATGTTAATAGCTAATTGACCATATTGTTTAAATGGATCAGTTCTCTGTCAGTCAAAATAACAAATAGAATTATTAAATAAAAGTCAGTCTTCAATCAGCAGATGCAGGACTGTCATGCAGGGTAACTATGACAGTCCTTCCAGGGGCAGAACTGTCATGGACTGTGGAAGCCTTTTGATCTTTTCTTGCTAGTCAGCAACCTTCTATATTGAGCTGTCAGAGACACAAGTGCAACTACTCAAATCAGAGGAGGGGGTCACTTGGTTGAAATTAAAACATCACAAAGATTGTTCAAGGAATGATCAGTATTTGCTATTCTGCTTTTTCTTTGTCGATTTGTGTTCTATGATTTTACATATTTGACCTATTCAAATTGTAAATTAATTCATGGCAGCAGCTATTCCTTAATAAAATGCACAATTTCACTGAAGGATACACACTGAATCGCTGGCAATATATTTCTTTAATAAATATTTTTGTAGAAATACTGTAGCTACAGAGAAATAGACTTGAGTACCTTTAGTGAGATATATCTGAACAGTTCTTTCTTATGTTATTAAGCATGTTATTAAGCAATGTTATTGCTTCTTATTTTTAAGACTGCTATTTAGCAAGTGTTTAAACAACTCAAGATGACCTTAATGCTTTGACATTAAATCACAGGAAAGAGCTTCCAGTGTCGAAATATTAATAAGAAATGCCAAGAAGTCTATGGATATGTCATTGTAAAATACAGCTGTCAGCTCCTGTTAGAGAAACATCAGTTTTACATTTTCTTCAACAAGTAGTAAACAGTCCTGACAAGTGAAATGTTTCTTGTGTTCCATCCCTTGGAGGATTTAGAGGAAGACAAACGCTGCTGTTTGTGAGGGGTTCAAACTCAGGTCATGGTGGCACCAGGAGGGCAGGGCTGTTCAGAGGAAGGGAGCACACTGCCCTGCTGTGCCTCCCCCTCTGGGACAGGTCTCCATGGCGCTGCTCAAGCTGATCCTGTGCCCTTCCTCTGCCACAAGCAGCCCCTGGGACAGGTGCCCCTCGAATGCCTGGTGAAGCTGCAGGCAGCTGCCATCACCTGCCACCACCAAACAACGTGCCTTTGCTTGCCTGAAGTTTGCCATCAGAGCATCTTTGTGTTCCATAGGATACACAGTTTGTGACTCCTCAGAGGCTGTTTTCCAACAGAGCTGCAAACAGAATTTTGTACGTGCAACAATTACAAATATAAGAATCTTCTCTCTATATGGGAGGGTTCTTTTTGTTTGTTTCTAGATAGAAGTTCCAGTAATGCCTTTTTATATTAATTTTGTTTAAATAAACCGAGATTTCAAGAGGGTGTGAAATCCTTGGAGGAAAAGAAATACTTGAAAAAAATATATATGAACAATACAATAAATAAATTAAAGCTTAACCTTTAAAGGCTACCATTAGGTTGGTTGGACCTACTTAGGTCAGCAGGAAGGTTAAACTTTAAAGGCTATTCAGGTCTGGTACTCAGTCTGGTACTCAGATGGTACTTTGGTCAGTGAAACAGTGCCCTGCTAAATGGTGTAGAGGATGAGGTCACAGTTACAACTCATATTGTAATGATTTATTTTGAAATTTAGAGTAATAACAGTTCCAGTTCTTTAAAATCTGTTCTGTCTCTTGATGGCATGATTCTAATTATACTGAGTTATTCTCTAGAAGACATCCTATTATTCTTAGTTTAACTTCGTAACTAAAGGAAGTTACATTTGTAGCTAAATCATTGTAAATGTGTCTGTCTGAACTCATTTGCACCTTTCTTGAAGGCAGCAGCCTAAGCCTAGCATTACCATTGATGTCTAAGCAGCACAGAGAGTGCTGCAGAAAGCCAGAAACAAGATCCCTACCAATGTTCAGTCTACTAATACTATCTCCTCTCTTTGAAGTACTTCTGAACAGGCCTAGTTCCTTTTGGTTTTTACTTCCCTAAGCTTGTATTAACTAATTTTTTGGTTTTTTCTTCAACTTAAGACACCCTCTCTTGATTGTAACTGAAATGGTTCTCTGCTGTAAACCCAACATGTATAGTTCAAGACTATGAAGTACACAGGTTTAAATTGCTTATAAACATGAACTACTCTTTCTGGTCAGGCTTTATGCTCAGTAGTGGTATAAGTAGCTCTAGAAATTTTGACAGTCAAAGGATGTTTGTGCAGACAGGATGGCATCAACTGAAGTTCTCTTTCTTTTTTTCTCATCAAATACAAACCCCTTGGGTGAGGTAGTCTTGACACTATGAAGAATCTTAATGCTACATAGAACTGTAGCATTCATAATAGCATCCTTTATAAATAAAATTACTTGTATTTTCAGTTTTCTAGGTACTTGCTTTTCTTAGTGAATAACATTAAAGAAACAGAGATATCAGATGTTCTGACTTTCTCTACAAATGCTCAGGAGTACATATTTGTTTTTCCTTCTTTGTTTACAAAATGCCTGCAGAAATGTAACAAAATGTTCAGATTTGCATATATGCACAGAACTTTTTTCTCCTTGTAGTCAAGAAGTTTTCAAGGAGTTTTTTGAGTTTAACTCATGAAATACTCTATTTAGTGAATTTTGACTGCTGCATGTGTACAGACAAATCCTTAGAGGTTACTTTTATGTTTCTTGGAAACACAACTGCATGGACCTACAGTGATTTATATTGTTTTGTCTAAAAATCAAATTTGATAAATACTCTTGCAGAGACCAAACCAATTTTGCTGAAAAGTTTATTCAGAAAGTAGTCCAATTTTTCAAGCAGAAATTTGGAAAAAGTAATAGCTCTGTACCTCAGATCACATTTCAAAAAGGTAAGGCATTTAACATAGATACAAATCATGAAGTTATATAAGAGACAAGAAGACAGATGTGTAGTCATACAGTTTAATCATTGACATGGCTGTCTGTATAAGACCTACTTAAAATATCACAAAAACCAGGGGAAAACTTAGAGATATCAAATATACTTGTGACAAATGAACCAGTTTAAATCAAGCTTAAATCTTGATTTCTGGTAAAAAAATGTCAGTGACAACAAGTCCAATCATAACATTATCACTGAAATTCATAAGCCTCACACAAGAGCATAGGAAGAAAACAGAGATTCTGCTACAGAAATGAGTGGTCATTCTAGTTTTCACTAATATCCTTTGGCTGTACTTCATTATCTGAGACTGGTTTAAAAAACATTTAGTAAACTTTTTTTTTAAAAGCTTGTAAACTTGATGCTGCCTCTGGTTTGTAGTTTTTTCTGTTGCACACAACCCCAAGCATGTTTATAAGCAGTGATATTTGCAGGTGTTCCTTGTAGTTTTATTTTCTTGCCTCAACACTCTGCTATCAAGCTGTTGAAAGAAAAACCACCTTAGTTTCAGATGCACAGAAAATGAGTCTTCTTTCTACACAGCTGCATGTCATCAACATGGTCCTGGCACTGTGAACTCAAATTATTTCTGTAAACTTACCTAGGAGAGCTGAGGAATTTGGACCTCAGTCAAGGGACAGTTATGTTTTTTTTAAGAATAGGGCTTAAGATCTTAGAGCAAGGCATGGAGCAGCATCACAGAGCAGCTGAGGAGGGAAGGCAGCTCTGGGAATCCTGTGGTCCAGTCCTTGGCTAAAATTAAGATCAGCAAGAGCTGATTACTCAGAGATATTTCCAGTCATGTTTTGAATATCTCCACAAGATCTCAGCACAGCCTGTCCAACCATCCAATAAAAAGGTGCTTTGTTCTCATTAAACAGAATTTCCTGTGTTTCAATTTGTGCTCTTTGCTTCTTGCCACTGGACAGCACCTCATTTACCTGGTGGGTACTTCATCAGCTTTTCAATAAAATTATGATGTGAGAAAGTGTCCAAAGTCTTCCTTTTAATTTCATTTCATCTTTAAATTGTCTTGCCGAGGAGCCCCTTAGACATATCCATGAAGTTTTTAACCCCTCTTTCTTACTGAGTAATTTTTTAAAGAAAAAAATTGAGAAGTTTTCTAAATATCTTCCTTATTTTAAGGAAACATATGGCATTTTAAAGTTTGACATTTAGAGAAATATGGTGTGCTTAGATCAGCATGCTCTTTAATTTCAACATTTCAGCTAGTTTGTCAGCAATAAGAATTTTGAATTAGTGTTTTAAAAAGTATTCTGGCAGGCCTAGGGTTTGGGGGTTTTTTCAAATATTTTATTCATGAGAATTTTTAAAGATTTTTAACTTTCTTGATTTGTACTGTATTTTTCTACGAATCAAGAAAAAAAATGCAGAGATGGAAGAAGACTGTGTTTAGCTCGTGTAGCTGTCTGTGACAGCCTTTGTCTTCCCAGAAACCCAGATATAATCTATCATGTGTATGATTACATAAAGGGTTACCATTCTGCATTTATTCTTCTCATCTTCCTTGGAAGCTGTGCTGTGTACTCAGTTTAAACAATCCAATTAAAATGCCTTCATGCTTTAAAGTAGCTGTACTCATAATATTTAAAAGAGTAGTTCATTATTGAAAAATTATGTTACAATATTTCTAATTTAGCAGTAAATTCTTACTTGAGCTGAGAAATTTTAAAACAAAAGAATGTAAGTCAGAAAGAAATCAATTTTGTTGTTGATGACTATAATTGATGAAATCCTGGATCCGCTGAAGTTTTGGAGAGAAGTTCTCACTGACTCGAGCAGAGCTAGGATATTATCCAACATTCTGATGCTGTCTTTCACATGCATTCCAAAGAGTCAATTATATCCTTGCTTCATTTTGGTAGTGTCAGGAAGCCTCAGTGAAAACTACATTCTGATAGGCATTACTCTTTCATGTGTCTTATTAGTCTTACAGATGTCACTCCACAGGCTGCCAGAGGAGTACAACTGCCTTGTAGAGTTATATATTAGGACAGAATCAGCACCTTCCTCCTGTTTTGATTATGAAATTGAGTTAAAGGCTCAAACTGTAAAGTAAACCCCTTCTTTCAAATGACATGCTGGCTTTCTTCCTTTCAGGGCAGCTGCATCAGGTTCAAAAGCTGTTTTCAGAGATGTTCTAGCTGTTTCTGAGGCTGCCAGTTTTCACACTGGATTTTGCTTTGGAATTAAGCACAGGTACACACATTCACCCATGCCAGGGAACATGGAAAAGCAAATTTTTTTGCTTTAATGTTCTTAATCATCATGAGCCCTTGCTATTTTCAAACGTGAGGGTTTAATATAAGCTACAGTTTCTAAATTGCTTTAAAAATTACTTTGACCTGATTTCTACATAGAAGCTCCTTTCTCTCTCTGAAGAACCAAAAAAAGCCCCCAACCCAGGTGTCCTTTTTCAGTGCCTGAAGATGTAAGATAAATGCATGCAAAATTGAAGAATAGCTTCTGCTTCTGTATATGAGGAGCACAAGTGAGTGACAGAAGCCACAGCCTGTTCCCAAGACCAATGCCACTGCAGCTGTTGGGGTGTGTATCTACAAGCCTAGAACTAAAAACCATGCAATCAGACTTCTCCAAGTGCTGTGAAATTCTCGATCTGGAGATAGGCAATCTCACCCTGAAATCTAACCTTGCTTTTATTAGACCATCACATTGCTATATGCAGCCAAGGAGACTTTGGTGATTTCACAGTATGATAACAAAAAGAAGTCTCCCAAACCAGTATTGTGATTAACATCACTTTTCTCAGCAAAATAGCTCCTTGTAAGCTTTTGAGTAAAACTCAGAATCAGGTGTCCTGGACTTTCAGGGTCTTGATTTTGTTCATGGAATGGTCCCATTATAAATAATACCAGCCTTTAGTTTTTATTCTTTAAATAAGGACATGTCAATACCTGACATTTCAGCATGGTGAATTGGAAATTTAATATGGAATCGATATTCCTGAATAATCCTGTGCTCAGACATGTCTTTGTCACAAGAATGAACCTCATGTCTTCTCAGGCTTTTACTTCCTTCTTAAGCAATGTGATTACAAGGTTTGTGATCACTGGCCTGGAGTTTGGATGATCAGTTGTTGAATGTAAGCTAAACTTATAAACTCCTTATAAATTTATAAACTCCTTATAAAACCCTTAAATGTGTGTTAAATGGGAGCAGGTAAGAACATTAAATCACTGTTAACTTTCCCAACTGGAACCTAAGCCAAGTACTTCCAGCCGTCTGCATTGTACGCATTGTAAAGATGATACATACCAGCAACACAGAACACATTTCTGGTTTGAATTCTACTTAGACTTGCCCACATTAAAGATTCTTTTCAAGCAAACAAAATATAGCTTCAGAGCACAGAAAATTTAGTTGCAATACATGAAGTCGATATTCATGTCTTTGGTGTCCAAATCACAGAACAGGATATCACACATCATAGAATCTCAGAGTGCTTTGGCTAAGAAGGGATCTTAAAGATCATCGAGTTCCAAGCCCCCAGCCATAAGCAGGAACAGCTTCCACTTGATCAAGCTGATCAATTCCCATCCAGCCTGGCCTTGAACTCTACCAGGGACAGGCATCTGTAGCTTATCTGGGCAACCTATTCCAGTGCCTCACCACATCCACAATAAATAATTCCTTCCTAATGTCTAACTTAAATATCTCATTTTGCATTTTAAACCTATGTTCCTGCATCCTATCACTGTTAATACTACATGGAAGCTAGCCAGAAAAGTTAGCATATTATTCAAAACACTTTGAGGTTATGCAAATTTATTCTACAAGTTCATTTCTATGGATAGCTATATCTGGAAGGGAGTTGCTTGACACATTTGTTTTCTTCTTAAATTTCAAGTCAGTTCAAGTGGGTGTGCAGAAACAGAAGATGAGTCCTTCAAGAACCAAAAATTCTTGCTCCAATACAGTAATAGTACAAAGTTACTCGCACAGCAGAACTCCAGGAAATCCATTCATTAACCTTAGACTGCATATGTAGTCTGCTAAACATTAAATCATCTTCAGCCAGTCTGAAAGTAAATTGTTGTGTTATTCTTTAGGCTGCAGCTCACCTTGCTTGGCTTTGGTGTATAAAAAAGAATAAACAAGATAAGGCTTTCAGTGCTTCTGAGTGCTTTAGACAAGTTTGATAGACTCTTATGGACCTTTACTCACTTTCCATCATGGGTCCTTGTCAAAATTGACAGGAACTACTTAGACAGCCAAGTTTTTTCCCATACATCTCTAAATTACTCACCATGCCAAAGGTTTTTATTAAATTAATTAAAATTGCGTAAAGGTCAAGATTTTCTCTTGACAGCACTGATTTGTGAAGCATGAAAAATACTTCAAGTCTTTCAAGGCTTGCTTTGAACCCACAATTGTGATCCATATGAGCTACGAAATGTCACAACAATCACTTGAGGAAAATCTGCAGGAAGATTTTGCCCAACATGTTCAGCATAAGTATGCTCTTTGAGTTGGTTTATAGTGAAATCTGTAGCTACTTAATAAAAATGAAGAGTTATAAATGTGACCAGGGTGAGATAAAATCATAAGGCATATTATTTCATTAAATTGCAGAACCAAGAAGGTTATTCTTTTTTAAAGAGCAACCTTTTCTCATTTCCAGACATTTAAATTCAGGAGGTTTTTTGCATGACCAGGGACTGCTAGTAGGTATACCATGGGCTACATTTTAGAGATTTGATTAGTAGTTTTTTCTTTTCCTAGCTGCACCAATTTTCAGAAATAATTTTGATTGCTCACTATTTTCCCCTTCTTTGGGAGACGCCAAAAGGTTTGGGTAGGTTTGAAGGAAATCAAAACTGCTTAAAAATTTTCCTGCAGCTGATTTGTCATGCATATATAACCAAGGGATTACCATTATAAAATTTGAGCATATGTAATATGACATATCAATTCCAAGCATTAGAAATTTTTATATTCTTATATATATGAAATATATACTTTAGAGGAAAGGAATATGAGGACTGTGATAATAGTTTCTTATACAAAGGCAGGGAGAACTTCAGATTAAGAACAGTTGTACAAATTGGTCTATAAATGAAATAATCAGATAAATTGCATGGTTGTCTAAAGCATACATATCTTTCTGTTGATTTGGAGGGTATCTGAGAAATCTGTGAAAAGTGCAAGAATTATTAACTTGTCCAAAGAGAAGTAGGGAGAGTGGTGCCACAGATAGTGTCATAGTGGTGCCTCTACTTTAGAGTACCTGTCCTGTGAGAAATGGCTAAGAGAATAGGGATTGTCCAGCCTGGGGAAGAGAACGCTTCAGGGATGCTTAACTGTGGCCTTCCAGTACCTAAAGAGGGGTATGAGAAAGATGGAGAGACACTTTTTACACAGGTATGCAGTGAGGGAACAAGGGAGAATGTCTTCAGACTGAAAGGGGTACATTAAGTTTAGAGATTAGGGAGAAATTCTTTACTGTGAGGGTGGTGAGGCAGAGGTTGCCCAGAGAAATTATGGATGCCCCATCCCTGGGAGTATTTAAGGCCAGGTTGGATGGAGCTTTGAGCAACCTGGTGTAGTGGAAAGTGTCCCTGCCCACAGCAAGGGTCATGGAACCAGATGATCTTTATGGTTCCTTTCAACCCAAAATGATAATATTTTGATTTTATTATGTTTCTGTGGAAGTAGAGACTGAATTCTAGTCTTGCTACTAGTGAGATATAGCTCAAAGGACTGAGCTGAAACTTGAGTGATACTCTTCTGCAATTTCTGTTTTTTGTGGTTTGCATGGAGTGACCTAATCAGCTGAGGCCCAGTAGATGACAGCAGACGGTGCTTCATTTCCATCTGATCACATGCTATGTAATATACATAAAAAAGGCTGAAGCCTCAAACCATACTTATTGGTCTGAGCCTCACAGACCCCTCAGGGGGCCTATGAAGATGTGATGCCCTCAGCCACATTTCTTGTGTTTGAAGTGTTAACCTTTTATAGCTAGGGGACATGGTATGTGAAAGTGCTCTATAAGGTATTACTTATGGGCAGTCTTGTATGAACTAAATTTGCAATCTGTTCTTTTAAACCATCAAATTCATTTTGATGCAATTTAAAAATTATGTAGTATTTCAGTCATGAAGAATTTTATTTCAATAAAAGTAATAAGAGAGCTTCAAGGGTTGTGATCATTACTGGATAACCACATCCTTAGGGAATTAGAAACATTTAGATACTTTTTCTGTACAATTAAAATATGACACCATGGGATTAAATGTTAGGACATACACCCTAAGCAATGACTTCATGCCTTATTAGGTGCAAATAAATGTTAACAAGACGAGAAAGATAACAGGCCAAATTAACTCTTGGGACACATAGGACAAGGATCTGTTGAATTCTGCACACTTTCTGTGCCTGATATGCCATGACAGGATTCAGCCAAGTATGCTTTTATGGCTGTGGTATTTATGGTGCATACTGGTAATGTTCTAGATGTATATTACACCATAATTCAAGAAGATTCAGCTCACAGACCAAAGATTCATCTGGTGCTGAAAACATTATCTTGCTTGGCCTTGTTTTCACAGGAGTCAGCTGAGCAGCACAGTCAGGGCTAATAGTCTCTCTGCTGAGGTTATGAGGCTCAGCATCAGATCTACCTGTCTCTTAAAGGCCCAGTGGCTAAGAGTTAAATCCACTGTGATTAGAACTGCAGCATTTCATTTTAGTCACCTTTCTTTCTAACAGCAATCAATCTTGGGGCTCCTCCTAAGGAAAGGGAAGAACTAAAACTGCATCAAGTGTCACCGAGTGTCAAGCCCCTAATTACCTGGTAGCAAAGGTTAAGAAGACACTCTGATCCTGTTGAGGTTGAGCTCCAAAGCCTGGGCAGACAAAATGAGCCATCAGCTGTCAGAAACTTGCCCCTAAAATCTGTGGTTGCCTGAACCTCACAATGGTGGCAGTGGCTGCAGGGCTGCACTCTTCTCTACTTTAAACAATGCACACAATATTCATATGGCAAGGATAACAGGGATTGTCCTCTTCTCTCAGAAGAATTTACACTCATAAAGGACCCCAAATATTTCTTGGCCCATTTTGTGAATGAGTATATTTCAACATCTTTAATTGACAGTTCTATTGTACGTGGAAACAAAACAGCATTTGTCCTCATCTACAGGGCTTGAGCTGATTAAATTACTCCATGCAAACCAAAAAGAACAGAAATTGCAGAAGAGAAGCTATCACTCAGATTTCAACTTAGTCCTTTGAGTTACCCAGTCAAGGAAGCAGATCAGGACTCATTTTCTGAATTGGCTGGTAAGAGGAAAACACAGCTAAATGCACAGAGCTAAATCCTCTGTTCTCTAACCTGTACATGCTCAGACTGAGGAGACCTAGTCCCTCCTGACTTGTGCTGCCCCCCTGATCCACCCAGCTCAGTGCCTGAGCCACTCCTGCTTGCTGGGGCTGACATCCCTCAGACTGTGTGAGAGGGTACAGGGAGTTTTCTTGGCACTAGAAATGAAGTCAGCTCTGGTTTGAAGCCCACTTGCAAAAGCAAGAAAAACAAAGCTTTTAAGAGTGAAGTCTGACTGATATAATTGAAATAATGGAAATTGTTTAAGTAGATGGAAAATAATGAACTTTGCTAGAATATTTGAGGACATCAACAGTAACTCATAATGGTCTCCTTGAGGTAAAAAAGAAACACCAGGAGACCTTTTAAGACCCCAGTATTCCTGCTTTTTTATTTCAGTGAAGATGCTATGAGAGCATGATGCAAATGGAGCCCCAGAAGAGCCCAGCCAGCAGCAACCCTCCCTTCCCCTCTGCCCACTCCCCACCTCCTGCCAGGCACATTGCCCCTTGGTGTTAATCACAGTGTACCAGCTCCTGACAGCCTTTTAATAGGCAAGGCAGGAGGGAAGGAGGCATTTTGTTATAGGTCTTTAGAAAGTACTGAAAGGCAAATTTAAAATGCTCATCACACTCGAGTAGTTCCACTCTACTGAAATACCAGCTCCAGGTTTACTCCATTATCCTCTTACCAGTAATTAAGCTACCTAGAGACAATCAGCAAATAATAAAATTCTGTGGTGGAGGAAATTGGTTTAGACTACAAAGAACTGAATGAAATTATTGTACAAAATAGAGGTAAGCAACTGTGTAAAAAAGGTATTTAGCTATTTCTAGATAAATACATCCTAAGGACCATAATATTTCCTCTACATGAAATATATAAACTGAGGATTCGGAGAAGTCCCTACTCATTTCCCCTCAATGAAGTTTATTAGGTAAATATGGCTTTTCATTCCCATAATGTCTGATCTGTGGACTGAGGATTTTCCTAGATTTTCAGCTGTTTAAATCCAAAGGCTAAAGGCAATGCTTAAATGAATTCTTCTGCCCCTGTCTTCCACCCCATTGACTGAAGAAATCAAAAACATAAATGTATGCAACAAGCAGTTTCTCCTACCCTGAGCTGTAAACAAAGTGTTGAAATCAGATCATCCTGAGGCCAAGGGTTTAGCTAGGCAGTGTCTTCACTCTCTATTTTCCATCTTCTGATCTTATTTTAGCTCATGCAAGCATTTTTTTTCATATTCTAGAGAAACTTTCCTGACCCTGAGCTCAAGTCAGAGCAGGGAAGGACATGTTAATAACAAAACTAAAATAGTCTCCTTTATAATGATTTTATAGCAAACACTTAAAAAAAAAAAAAAAAAAAGTTATGATGATTGGGAGAAGAAAAAGGAGAAGTGGTGGAGGGGTTCTACTTCATGCAGCATCAGTAAATCCTACTTAAATGATCTCAGTTAATTGTCTGAACTGGATTAGAAAAGTGACACACAAGGGAAAGGGACATAAACCTAGCACATGACTGTTCCTTCTCATCCACCCTGCAAACACTGATGTAAAATCTGTGGGGGCTAATTAATTCCTACAGATGAAAAAACTGCTATCAGAAAGCAGGTAAATTTCCAGAGGTAAAAGCCTTACATGTATGGAGCTACATTAAAGGAACAACTTATTCCCTTTTAAAACATTATGGGTGGCAAACCACAAAATAAACTGAATATCTTCATGGTGCACTTTAAAGAAAATCATGCCCTGGACCTTAAATGCTGTCAGGTATTTGCATCAATTCTCAGTTACAGAAAGTGGTTCTGCAGCACTGGTGTTTGTAAAAATGATGAACACTTTGACATCACAGGAGGAAAATACAGACTCTATTTTCTGTGTGACTCTGGAGCACTTAACATGTCAATACAATGGATTTTTTTTTCACAGAACACACCTTCCCCTCAAAAAGCTGCATTTGTTCAATTTCACACTGCAGTGGGCAAATTAAAGACAGCTGACTTTATTATTCATCTGTGATTTTTTGGTTTTGATGGATTACTTGCTTTGTTTCAGGTATTAGTGGAAGGAGAAATTATTCTCCAAGCAGAATAATTAAGATTTTGTTATTGTGCCAGTACAATGTAATCTTAAATTTTAAGGACACAACTGAAGTGAGGGTTGGTGAAAACAAATATCTCCATGGCAGGGTATGAAGATCCACCTGAACCTAGTTGCTCTCTGATCTGATTCATTAGAGCTTTAGAAGAGAAATGAGAAAAATAGGAAGTCAGGTCATTCCTTGTGTTTAGATCCCTGTTTATGTTCTCTGCTGTCCTGATGGCATTGCCATCAATCCAATTACACTGCAAAGTAAAAATATTTGGTGTATTTCTAAAATCTAAAGTCCCTGAAGTCATGTGATTATAACTCCCTTGCCCCTTTGTGGCTGTACTAATTTCTCTGTCCTCAGAGGTACCATGAAACTGTGACTTCTAAAAGGTCCAAATCCAAAAGGCAAATTCAAAATCTGATGTGTGTGTGTGTGTGTGTGTGTCTTTAAAATATATTTTTAGTCTATCATTATGATACTTACAGGGTCTTGCTCTAAATTTTTGAGTATTCACAGTAGGTAAGGCTGAATATTTAAGTTCCATTCACGGCCACAGGAAAAAGAAAATGTCTGTGATGGATACATATTCCCTTTGAAAAAGGTTTGTGTCCTATGAGCACCATCAGTGGGCTTAATTACAAACCAGCTTTTCACTGGCTGTTTCTAGAAAATAAAGAAATTCTTGCAAATTGTAGAGACACCGACTTGAACACTTATTTCACTGTCAGGACTTAAGAAAAATGACAACTCATTTTGAAGTTTTCCTTACCTGTTTTATCAGAGTTTGTTTGTATAAAAAAAATCTAGTCAATTTTGTTTAAGTTTGGGTTTTTTTTTTTTTTTTTTTTTTCTTTTCTAATTAAATAATGGCATTCTGAAAGTAATGGGTTTTCATGATTTAAATAAAAAATGGCATATAGGCTGAGTTGTTTTGTTGTTTTTTTTAATGAGAGAAAACTAAAGTATTTTTCAATACTTGGTAAAAAACACTCTGAGGTACATATCATGTATGATAAACATTTTGGAATATAAAAAGGTAACACTTAATGCAGCATATGAATTGCTGAATAAATTTTAGTAATGCTGTTATTTTTCTCCACTATTGTAAGTGGAAATTTACTAAAAATTGTAAATACACTTTCCAAACTGATGTCCCATAAAACTGCTAGAACATCACAAGCAGAATCCTTGTGGTTATTAACTGAATCCTGGTATTATACTAGTTGAAAGGCTGTTTCAGATAATGATGTAATAATAAATATTTTCTCTGAGAAAGCACAGTTAAAAAATATGTTTTAAAGTAGAGGAGTTTAAATTATCCCAAGAAATGAAGTGTACTATGAAAACTTACTTCTTAGGAGCCATTTTCCATCTGACAATATAAACAAGACTTCTTTTCCTGGGAGTGGAGGCAAATAAAGTTTGAAATATATTATTTTGCTAAGCTTGGGGTAGCTTTTTCTGGGATAAAAGATTAATGTTGCTTTGTCCAGTTAATACATCATAAATTAAAATTCTACCAAAGTCTGTTAGGTGGCTTACTGAAAGACTGCTATTCATAGCATGCAAAGTCACTTATTTTTCAGGAAGAACATAATTTCTCCACTAAAGGGTTTTTATTTTTCATTCCAGTGCACTGTATGTGAAAATCTTTTATATTGAGTTCTTTCTCTAAATTTTTAATGTAAAAAGAATATGGAAAACACAATGATAATCAAGCTGTATTATAGCACTATATTTGGTTTAGAAATAATCAAAAAGATAAATACTGAATAGGCAGCAAAGCCTTATCTTCCTCCCCAGCCTGTTCCATGTGGTGTTTTGTTCCAAAATTATTGGCCATTTCTATAAAACTTATTAGTCTATTTAGTAAATTAAAACTTTTCTGTGATTCAACAGCAAGATTTATCCTATATGTGTGGCTCATGGGAGCTGCACAACTTTGTTAATATTACAAACTCATGTCCCCTTGCAAGGCTTTACATTAATAAGTATAAAGCACGTGCAGGCTGCAGCTGTGGAGGGACAGCAGAGGGAATGGATTGCCCTTGGTAAAGGTCAGAATGTGTGGCACCCTGCAATCTGTGGCTGTTTGGGGACACTGCTGGGTGTCACTGGGGCATGGCAGTAATCACACCAGGGCTTGATTGTCAGCCACTTGCACCAGCTGAAACACACAGTAGAACCACAGAAATTATTGTGTTAGCGAGAAGGAGAAAGTCTAGTCCAAACTGCTGGATCTCACTTGGAGATCAGAACACATAACAAACATGGTTGACAATAACAAAACTCTTGTGCCCTCTATCTTTTCTCCATGCAGACTTACACCCACACTGCACAGGGATGGTGCCTCATGGAGATGCAGGGAATGTCCCCTGAGCTGGGGAAAGCCCAAGGAAAGCGCACAGCTGCCCCATACGCTAAGTGTGAAGTGGGGTGCCTGCTTGTGAGGAGTCAGCTCCTTGGCACTGCTGCTGCAGAAGAGCCTGGGCACAGCTGTCATGTCCCTTACTTTCCCACCAGGCCCTCCAGAATAAAGCTAATGACAGCCTGGTAGGGCTTGCACCACTGCTAGTTGTGCTCCAAAGACTCTTGGCCCCTCCTCTTGGCAACATTTTAAAGACATTTCGAAAGGTCTCATTTTGGCAACTTCATCAAGCATATGCTTTATTAAAAGGAACAGTTCCTCTGCTTTAACTATTTAGATCTGTGTTTGAACAGTGGTTTGCTTGCCTAGTTACTACTTAGGATATTGAAATCTGGTTTTAGGTGCATTTAAATCTTTAAAAACTTTTTTTATTTCCTACTTAAACTTGAAGATGCCCAATGGCTTTCTGTATCTGCATTTTTGCTCCAGGGTGCGTGTGGAGCAGTGGAAGAATTTATACCTTGCATGTAGTTATGAATTGGGACAGATACTCTTGATAAGTCCCCCAGGGACTCATTCAGTAAGTATTCTCCAGACTCATTTGTGCCACACATAAGAAAAGGTCACATTTGTGCCAATGATTTTTTTATCCTTCTCAAAGCGCTCACCTGAATGTGTTTTACCCAGTTTCAAATCTCTTTCTAATTTCTCTCTTCACTACTGGGATTAATAAGCACCAATATATTCCTTGACTGGAAATATCTCTCTAGGTTGAGCTACTGCACGTGTGCATGCATAAAGAAATACAGACTTCAGTCCTGGTGCCACGAGGATAGGGTTAATGCCACGAAACAAAACAGCCTTTATGTATTCCTAGGTTACTTACACTAGTGCTCATAACAGTGCCTCCCCACAAGCCTTCGTGCTTGCTGCTAGCAAATGAAAGTGTATTTCATTTATTTTTAACTTATTTTTCAGGCAGACACTGGAGGAAGGCTTTACCTGCAGGTGAAAGATCTCCATTCTAACCAAAGCAGCCTACTTATAAATAACTTCTCTCTTCCAGTAAAGTTGTTGGATTATATATAAGTAATTATTTGATGAAATAAGTCTCATCTGGATCAGAAAAAATGAATTTTGTCTCTGACTTAAAAGCAGAAGTAATGCTTCCAACAAATAGATCTTGAAATAACTCACATTTTTCATGAGCTGCAGTTGTCTTACATTAAACAAGGCTGAAATAAAAACTGGATGGGATAGGAAAAAGAGTGAATAAAGATATTTAAAAACCAAATATTTTTCCTGATGAATTAAGATCCTTGTAGATATTACATAATTTCTCACTTTGAAATTTCTATACATTTTTTGTTGTCAACAATCTGACTCACGATAGTATTCAGGGGCTTTCTCTACTAAATTTTACTTCACTCCTACACATATAGACACTTTTCAGTCTATTGACATTTTTTTATATTTCTGGTAGGTGAAAGTCATTCAAGGTAGAGGAACCTCTTTGGTTGAATTTTGTGAGGAACTCCAGCAGAGAGGATAATTAAATGGGAACTTCATTGATTTGCTTTTTACTTGCCTCAGAGATCTCTTTCTTCCATGCCTGCTTCCTCAGAGATGTCATAGAATCCTTCTTTATGTACAATGTATATTGTACATAAACATAATGGTATGTTTAAACAACTATACTACATGTTTCCATGTAGTAGGGATTAAAAGTTGAAGGAACAAGAGCTATTGCCTTCTGTTCTGAATACAGGAAGCCTCTGCAATTCAATTCTTTTCTCTCTCTTTGGTGAAAATGTCATTACTTATTTGTTTCCTTAAATTCAATTTCACCTCCATGAAAAAGAGATCCCTGCATTTATTGCAGATCTTCTGCAGTCCAAGAAGAGGGAATTGATTATATTTTAAATCTTCCTATACTGGTTTTACAGAGCAAATATGATCTTGTAAAGTACAGTGCATGTGTGCTGGTTCTCTGCTGTGTAGCTTGAGAGTAGTTTCATTATGTATTACTGAAGCTTGCTGGAAATCTTCATCTGCTCCAGTCTACCCTCGGTGCCTGAGATTTCATCTGAAATTGAAACACTGCCAATTTCAAACAAATATTGGAACCCTGTGTGCAGTGGAGGACTTTTTAATACAGCTCCATGTGTCACAAGCCACATCTATATCGAGAACATACTGCAGTTCTTTTTTAGCAAAAATGACAGAGGTCTCCAATTGCAGTGGTAGATTTGTCTTGCTGACACCATCAGCTGGGGATTCTCCTCTTCTTTTTAGTTCATAATTCTGCCAGAAGACTGGTTGTTGTAGATTTAACTATTTCTAGGAGCAGTGAAGACAAAAGACATATGTACCTTCACACTACCCAGGTCTCCTTAAGTCCTTGATATCTCTTATTAGTTTTTTTGTTTGTTTGTTTGTTTTGGTGGGGTTTTTTTGGTTTTTTTTTTTTTTTTTTTTTTTTTTTTTTTTTTTTTTTGAGAAGTCGTTCTGGCAAAGCATTTATTCTATTTGTTTTGATGGAACTAAAAAGAAAAAAAAAAGTCTTTTTCTTCCAAATATTGTCACTAATAATGAGCAGTTATAAGTATTGGGTGTCACAGCAAGGGCACTGCTGTGATGAAGCTGGAGCCTGCAAAGAGGTGACAGGAAAGAGGGACTGAATGAAGTCAAGGATCCCCCCCAGGACTGCTGGGATGCAATATGAGGGAAAGGAGATGGCAGAGGGCTGGTCTTGGCTTCCATGAGAACTACAGTACCACAGACCTGGCACTGTCAACTCTTCATCCAGCCCCATGCCCCGATGTGCTTCAGACTCCTTTCCTGTGCTGCAGCATCTGTCTTTCTGGTAAAAAGCTCTGAGCAGCTTTAAGTACAGAGAAATAGAATCAGAGCTCTAATTAAGATGTCATAACTTGGGTTTGTACCAAATTATACTCTGATTTTCTATTTAACCAGGAAAAGGCCTTTGACTTTACTGCACACCTACTCACACATCTCTTTTATTCTTGTAGGATTTGTGCCAGTCTGTGCTCTCACTGGGAGAGAAGCACCATAGTTAATAGGGGACCAGTGTATGCCTGTCTCCAGTCTGAACTCAATTTGCACATCCCTGGTACTGAATTTATTCACCTGTTGCTGCCTTTCCAAAACACCAATCAGGCAGCAGACTTTATTTTCTATTTTTCACTATTCTTATTGTGTCACTTTTTTTTAAAGTACACTTTGCCAAGACTGATATCTAGAAAAAAACCCACATCATTCACATTTCTTTCCATTACCTTATGTAATTATTTGCTGATAATGATATTCCATAGTCTCCATCTTGCTGCTTACCATATTTCTATGGTGAAATGAATCTTATGAGTAAATCAGAGGATTTTGTCTGAGGAAATGTCTGTTGGGGACTGTGTGGGGAAGGAGAGAGCTTGCTGTGAAGGCACATTGTCACTGTGCTGAGGAGGAACAATAGTTGTCCCCAAAATTCTGCCACCACCAGAGTAAGACAAATCCACTGAAAAATTGCTTAGCTCCAGTCACTGGTGGCCCACACCATAAAATATGTGGAATATTCTGCTTGGAATTTTTTTTCCTGGAGAATCTTGACAGCAACAGGAAAGGGCATTATATGTCACCCCAGTATTTTTTCTCCTTTTGCTATCCTCCTGCTCCATATTCACTAGATAGAAAAACACTGTTTCCATGGAATCTTAGAAGAGGAATAGCACTGGAAGTGTAGCTATAAACCTCTTCTGTGCTCAAACACAGCAACTGCTGTTGGAAGGGCTTTGATCAGACCTAGAAAAGGGAAAGTGCTTTATTGTTTCTAGAGGACGGCATGACTTATCACTGTGAAATAAAAATAACTTGAAAAAATTTAAAAAGGCACTTTTGAGGGAATTAAGAATATAACATGTCTGAGTATAGATTTCTTCATGAAATAAATTGAAAACACTGTTATTCATAAGTATGAAATCTTAAATCAGATCAAACCACAACCAGAAGTTAGGTACTAAAATTTAATCTACCCCTCTCCTCTCCTCTACTGCCCATATACCTTGTAGAAATAACTTGTAACATCTTTCTGTTAAAAATGCCTTAAAAATTAAAAATTAAAAGTGCCTTAAAATGATAAAAGTTCAGAAGAGAGAGCAAAATGGTTGCAAATTTTCTAAAGAAAAGAGTATATTCTCCTTTTTGATTATGGATACTCTAAAAATTTACCATCACTAGGCCTTCTCTCTATGGTACCAAAATCTTGAGTCCTCCTGGGTCCTTCTGAAGACCCATGGCTTGTTGGTCAGCTAGCAGTGATTTTTCAATGCATCTTTGTAGTCTCCAGCGCAGCCTGAAGCCACAGTAGACAATTCCTTTGATATAGTTTCTTGACAATTTCCATTTTTCTGTATTTTTAAAGGAAATTCTCAATTCTGGTGTATCCCCTACTGAATAATACAGGATATGGAGGCTACTCCTTGATGCTCAGTTACCCAGTTAATGAACTGAAAAATGATTGCATATGGATAAAAATTTGTTGCACAAAAAAGTCCTCTTTTTTCTTTCTTAAGAAATGATATTTAAGAAACTGAGAAGATTAAGATTTCTGTTTCCATCAGAGTAGAAAAGCTTTTCACAATCTGAATCCTCTACTTCCAGCCAGGACAATATTAGTCTTTAAAAAAACTTTCTTATAATTTTGTACTATCTACTAGGAATGTTTCAGGAGAGTATTCACATCAGACTGGAATGGCTTTCAACACTGAACATGTAATATCTCTCTTAAATATTATTCTGCCATGTAAGAAAAAATTGCCTGTTTCCAAGGTACATTTCAGAACAGGAATACTGGTTGATCTTGGGGACACTCCCCATGCTTCCTGGTCAGATAATGTGACTACAAGAGTCTTCTTCTCACCTCACCAAGGAAGCCAACAAGCAGAGAGATCCTCTGACATAAAGCTGATGCATTATACATAACTGGAAGGACTTTGAGGAAAACTCTGCAGTGTTATTTGACTTGGTGGGTTTGCAGGAGCTTTTTGATGCTGACCTCCCAGTCAAGCCCAAAGACCATGGCCAAAGCTTTGTGGTGTCCTGTAGGTTCATCCTTAATTTTCTCATGAAATTAAAGATGGTGCACACACAGTGTTCTCTCCATTCTTGACCTCCATGAGCTGTTCCACCATGGTCACCTCCCTGGCATTGTTTGCTGTATGGTAACAACTATATTATATAGATATAACTAGTTATATTAACAGGAGATAAACGTTACTGCTGCACTGAGGTGCACCTCTTTACAGAGGGGAAGGGCCTGGGACCCAATCAAAATCTTTTTAAGAGCTAGAGAAGACCTTGGCAACCCAGCCACAGACTTTATGAGCACCAGTTAATGCTATTTTTAAGGGTAAGCTTGAAACAGGTCATTAATGCAGTGACTGATGGAAGCGAATTTCTTTGAAAACAGAAGACTGACTTATGGCGGGTCACAGAAAGATCAAGAAGCAAAGTTCCCAGTAAGAATCTCCCTACTGGAAAGAGAAAAGAGACAGGAGAAAATAAACATTGCCTGTTAATATTTAAGAGTTTTTATTTTGAAAGAGAAATGTGATACACGTCTGGAAGAATTTTAAAAATTGTATGATAAAATAGTACAAAGGTATGGAAATTTTTATCAGTTACTTCTTTTTCTTCTATGTCATTTACTAAAACGCATGACTATCCTGAAGAAATCCGGATAGTCTGGGTGTATTGGGTAAGGTAATATTCACTATGCACTAATACGTATATGCAAATGTTCAAGCAAAAAGACATTTAAGTAATTTCCTCCATAAGGAAACTTTAATGATGCAATATTTTGCTTTATGCAAATTTCTTAGCACAGAAGATAGGGCCTAAAAACTGGTTTGGGTTTTTTGGGGGTTTTTTGGGTTTTTTTTTTTGCTTAGAACAGGTGAGTGAATGACACATTTCATTTCTGGTTTGGTGATAGTCTGAAGTACTGTCATTTGTAGCACATGACATTTGCTGAAGAGAAAAAGCATATGATTCAAATATTCCTGATTGGGCTGAAGCTATTCTTTATATTATAATATTCCTGCAATCTGGAAGATGCACAAAGGCTTAGCTGATAGTAGCAGTAATTTCAAGTGAATTCAAATTAGATATACTTATTGCAGATCAAAGACACTGCTTAATAGCATCACGCTGTCATGGTTGAGAAAACAGAGAACTGTTTCAGAGAGCTCAAAGATTTTTGTTTTCAGCCCTCTGAATTTCAGTGACTTTCCCAGCCAGAGTTCTTCATTTCCAAAGTCAAATCTTCAAGGAAAACTTGAATAAATTAAACTCCAAGGCTTTTTCAGTCAGCTGCCTACAATTCTCTAATGCAACAAATAACACATTTTAGAGAGAACCCCTAGCCTGTACATGGAACCAAGACGGATTATCTAATTTCTAATGTGTTACTGAAACGGGCCAATCAAACTTAGTTTTTTTACAAAACCTATTGCAAGGAAGTCGAAAATGTGAGTATGTTTTCTTATCTGTTTATTAAACGAGTTTAAAAGTTTCTCTACCGAAAAGTGGAAGTCAGCAAAGTAGGATATGAAGGGCAAATAAACCCAGTGTTCTTCCCTGACAATGTATTTTGTGACATACGTTAAAACGTAAACTGATTTTCCTTTTTTAAGGTAAATCTAATATGTAGTGATTGTATTCAAACAATAAATTTCTTACTTGAAAATACTTTTATAAAAATCACAATTAAAACCATGCACAACTCAAAAATGAAATCTTGTAGGCACCCTTTCAGTTGCTGCTCTCATTTTAATGATCAGGTACTACATATTACCTTTGAGTCAATGAGAATTGTTTTCAGCACTGCCATTGATTTCACATACTTCAAACCAAAATAATTATATATTGAAAAACGTAGTTAAAATACGCTGAAGTTTAGTTACATTTCTTACAAATAATAATGCACTGTTGAGACATTAAAGAAATTTCATGGCTGTTCAAGCTGACTAGGTTATTTTGGATGAAATTCATTTGACTAACATGTTTTTGCTAAGCCTGAAACTGGAAAGCTTCCAGTCAGCCAAGCACTAAGGCAGAAAAGAGTAAGCTGGGGGCAGCATCCTGTGTATTATCTCTCTTCCTGGACATACAGAGAAAAGGTTTAAGTTCTTCACCTGCATGACCATCAGTAACAGAGTAGGAATGCTTCCAGTGTAACAACAACTGCAACATTTTAAGGCATATCTTGTTTTGAAGAAGAATTTTGCTTTGAAAACTTTCATCAGATTCTATGGGGTTTTTTTAAACATTTTTCAAATGCCAGGCAAAACCTGCATGCATTCTTGCTGGTGAGTCCTTGTCCAGAGTCAATCCATATAAGTTATCTATTAACCCAAATTTTATTTTGGGGTATTTTTAACTTGAACAAGAGCACTCTGTATGGGGAATGGATCAGTTCTCCCCCACACAGCTCTGCACCTTGTACATTGGCATATACTGAAATGAGGAACCCTCACACCAGACATCTCAACTCATTTCTGCTTTTGTGTAAACATTTTTAGAGCATTGCTCTTTTGTCCAACACAAAGCAAGAACACAGATCTTAAATACCTGATGCTGCTGCCCAGATCTGTTGTGCAATTTTTCATTGTGGATGTCGTGACTACTTGGAAGCTTTTGGGAAAATCACAAGTGAACAGCACAGTTGGCTTCTTATACATTCACTTATCCAAAGTGCTGGTGGCAGAACTCTCCCCAGCCAGCTCTCTCACAAAGCAGCTCTACTGGCATGAGCTGAATGTGGAATCACTTAAGGGCAGAAATGTCCTTACAGGTCTGACCTGGCATGCAGAGTGCCACTTGGATCTCTACCACGACTAACACTTCTGAGTAAGCAGACTCTCTTCCCTGCTATCCTGTGGCAATCATTAGTGGTGGCACAGTTAAACTATTCATTCATCCATCCAGGCAATACCTGGATAAAAAGTCATTTGTTAACAGTGCATATATTTGGAAAAATGTCTTTGCATCCCTCTGTGTCTCTGCTTAAGGACCCTAGTGGTTTTTAAGTACAGAAAAGCCACCAGTGTTTTTCTGAAAAAGACAATCCATTTGGTTTTGGGAAGATTTTTCCTTGCTCCAGATGCTGAGCATTTCTAAAAATAGTCGTCCTGATTTCACTAAAACTACTGAATTATGAACGTCTCAGTTCAACCACATGTTTTACAAGAATGTGCTTAAAGACCAGGAGGTTCCTAAGATGATTAATGTGGTGAAGGGTGTTCTTCTTTTTTTTCTACTGGAGCTCTAAGACAAACTCTGGTACACAGGAAATTTGACTTGTGTTTTTATGGCAGTGAGTCAAATTCAAATACTCCCAGTTTTGAGCATCCTTCTGCTTAATTTATGATCTTGATTTGCTCAGGACAGGATGGAAACAGAAGATCTAGTTGTGAAAGAGTTATACAGTATCTGCTCAGTTTTTTCCTGTTTTACATTTGTCCTGTTTTGTTATCCTATTGTTTGGTGAGATTTTTGGGTTTTTTTCATTTTTCTCCAGAGACTAGCTGCAAAATAAAAAGGCCCTTTTTGCAGCCAACAAAAGCTGCAAGAAGCTTAGCATCTTCCAAGATTTAACCTTGCTCAAAACTGCACCTTTAAAGAGAGCATTTTTTATGTGTGTAGTATTGTAGCATTCTTATTTTACACTGAATAAACTGTAGGAGAAAAGTAATGTCTTTCTCCTTTCCAATCCTCTCTCTCCCTATCATCCATCCCATTCTGGCCTCCACAAGCAATTTTAAGGTCATCTGAAGGAGGCTTTCCTTCCTCTATAGCAAAGTTCCTCTTATCATTTCCCAGATATTAGTATTTCCTGCTCAGACTAATTGCTTTTATTTTAATTTTCAAGGTCTGTTTTTTTTCAAAGAGATGTAGGTGGTTTGCACTTTTATTCTGTTCTTAAGCTAGGAAACATAGCGAATAAGAAGTTAATCCAAGCCTGGCATTCCTTCAGTTCTTTCACAGCTCCCAAACATACTGCTCACCTTCTGCTCACCATTTACTTTCTTCATATTTTACCATTGTTTGCATATCTTACTCCAAAAATATTTTAATGTAAATAAGCTCTGAGACTTTACAGCTTTCCTTGGTACTGCTTGGAGCTGAACTCTCATGTGCCTCTGCTGATACCTCTTTCCCTGACACCATGCAAGTGGCAGTCTTGCAACCAAATGCAAGGCATTTGGCTCACTTTACAAGTACAGAAAATCAAGTGTCTTGTTCATAATGAGATTGCAATCAAGGTTTGAAATTCCCTAGCTCAGCATTTCAGGGGTTCACACATTCAGAGGTGATTACATTTCCTACCAGTGAAGGACTTTCTAACATTATTTCTGTGGACTTGGATAGATTTAGCTCTAAAATGAGGCATGTTTCTGCTTTAATATTATGCTTTTTGAGTAGACTGTGTATGTGTTCAGCAGACAGCTCACTGCATCTTAGAAGCACTATAATTTTGTGCTACAAGAAGCTTCTAAAACTGTAGCAAGCAAATCTCTTCTTATAAAGGTTTCAAGTTTAGTGTAGGGCTAAAATACATGTTGGAACAGGACTGAGATAAGAAGATTTCAATTCTATGGGAAATTTTTCAGGAGGGATATGTCAATGTCTGTGCTCCAGGCAACTTGTGTAATGAAAGTTAAACTTGTAGAGGTCTTGATTATTAGTTACACACCTGCAGTGCACCAGCAGTGGAAATAGCATGCACACACACACACACACAAACAAAAAAACCCTACAAAACCTCAAACCCCAAAAAACCACAAGTTTATTCACAGTCTAAGGAGGGCAGCATCACTGATATTTTGCTCTTTAAAGTGAATGGTATGTAATCTAGCTTGACTATTGGCATATAAACATTAACCTGGGAACTTCCTCTTAATTTTGGATTTCTATTTAGCTATGGCATATTTTATTACTGGACATGTTTTTGATTTTTACAGAAAAGAGAATTTTTCTCCTTTCTACTTAGGCAGGATTCTCTGAAAAGAAGATATTTTTATAGTAACTCTAATCATGATAACTCTTACTTTCCAAATAGATCCAGAGTTCATGGAAACCTTTGTGAAGCAGTAAATGTCAAGAGTCAGTATGTAGCCTTTTCACAAAGGCTCTCATTACACCTAACAAAAGAGTGACTGATAAACACATACCCTTAAAGGCCATTACAGAAAATTTCTCAGCTGAGTAGAAAGTGTAAATAGAAAAACTTTTCTGAGGTCAATCAAGGCCTTTCTTGAGAAAGGTCCAGACCATCCAGAGCTAGATCATCTCTAAAAAGTTAGCTTTTTCCTCATATTGTGGAATTACCATTTGAATAGATTCCTGGGCTCAGGTGGTATGTGCCAAGCCACACACCTTCAATCCTTCTGAGAAAAGGGTGGCTCTCAGCCTGCTGACATAGGCACTGCACTGCTGTGAAAGAGGCAAAGCCCTCAGACAGCTCTGCCCAACAGCTCAGTGTTGGTAAAGTACCTGTGGGGCTGCTCACAAGCAGCCTCATCTGCTGTTCTGGCTCTCCCTAAAGCTCTTCTGGGGACTGCTGGCTCAGGGCAGTCCATGCAGGACACTCCAACCTCTGCTGCTGGCCATCCCCCCACATTCCTGATGGGAATTGGATCAGTTCTCAGCACAGCCATGCAGGCAGACACAGACTGGGGTGCAAAGTCTTCCTCTCTTCTGAGATGTGATGTGACTCATGCCCAGACACCAGATACATCCCAGTATCCCAACTAGCAGCTGCTTGGGTGGGAAAGGAAAGAGAGGAGCACAGCTCTTGATTCCCTCCACTGAAGTGTCTATTTGACATAGAAATTCAGTATTTAAATGACAGCTACATTTGGTCAGCAGCAGTAAATTGGCCAGCAATTAATTAGAACCATGTACTAGTCCTTGTTCTACTGGGTCTTTGTTTATCACAACACCTACATTCCTTACATGAAATCTGTAAATAGTCAGTGGGACAGAAGTCCATGCTGGGATTCCTTTCTACTGAGGGCTTTGCCAAGGGTGGCTGAAGTGATTGGTTCAGGAGAGGTCATCCAATCAGGTGGGAATGGCAAAGTGATTTGGGTGGAAATTCACATCAAAAGGGACAAAGCACACCAAAGCAGGGACTGAGGGTATTTGAGTGCTCAGGTGAACATGCTTTGGTTTCCCAAATACATAATATAGAACAAACATGCCTTTTTAGAAGGAGCAGAGCAAAGAAAAACCCACGGATTTTCCCCAGGTAAAAGTAAATAATTATTTTGCTATAAATTTTCTTCAAGGTAATCAAGATGCATTTTCAAGTCATCTCCACTGACCTGAGCACTGTCCCTTGACTGAGGTCATGATAAAATAGATAAGGAAAAGTTTGCATTGACCTTACTGCAATACAATGACTCTTGTGTGAGCTGTCATATTTCATGAGTCAATAAACAAAATACGACCACAGCTGAATACAGAATTCATTAATCACAAAGGGATTAAAACGTTTTTTGTTAAAAGACACATCTGCTGTATATCAGGCAAAGACTTGCTGCTGCCATGCAAATTAAATTCCAATGTAAACCCAAAATGACTTTGTTACCCCTGTTTGGACCTGGGACTATGGAAACCATCAATAACTGGGGTTTGGCCAGGTCCCAGCATGAGCAGAATTTAACTCTTCCCTCTCTTGGATGTCAGGGTCATGGGAACACCACTTACCAAAAAGTGTTCATTCATCACAGGAATTTCTCTGAGCAGCTTTCTTCTTGTGGCTGTTTAGATTGTCCCATCTTTGACACATACTCCACGTCACAAAGAGACAGGAATGATAATTTCAGTGGTGTATGAGACACACAGATATAAGCGACCATTTTGTTCTATTCCTGAAAAAAATGAAGCAATTAATTGATAAATGGTTCAGAAAACAACTGATGCTATCTAATAATGACAAAGGATACAGTGTGGTCAATTTCTTCCATGAATGAAATTCGGTCATACTTTTGGCTTGTTAAATCACAGTGTGGTTTCATGCTCTTTTGGCTGTAAATTAATTGAATCTGACCTACAAAGATGTTTGTTACAGCTTGACTCCACAGAATTATAGTCAATCTTGTTGTTTTCCTAGTTAAAACCCTAATTAATGTTGAATTCCCTTAAACTACTCAGACAAATGTTGGTATTCCAAAATTTATTGGCATCAAACAAATTAGATTTCAACTTTTTATAATTTTAAGTAGTCTTCCAAAATTACATAATGTACAAACAATAGGTAATGACTTTGAGAATAATTCCTATGTTTTTATTGTAAATCTGCAAATGAATTTTACCCCTTGAGTACTTCTACCTATTATCTGACACCACAAATTTCCCTATAGGAAATGCAATACATTTTAACTTTCATTTTTCATAGGCTTTGTAAGAATTTTTAATGTATTCCCTTGACAAAATATTTTTCTCTTCAATATGTCACAAAACTTGCATTGGTCTCTTAAAAAAACCCTCAGCAGACACCAAAGGATGAACTTAAACCACACAAAAATGTGTTGGAAATTGTATCTACTGTAACTGTGAAAATAAAGAATGTGTACATTGGATAGAACCAAAACTCCAGGATTTATTATATATTTAACATCATATATGTTAGGTTAATTATATTATTTGTTTTGTGAAACCAGGAAAAGTATAGAACAATTGTTTTTCATTTTATCTGAGCCATTCCAATCCATTCTTGGTGCAGCACACACTTTACACTTTTAGATATTATTCATTTTATTTCTCCCTTCTCCAATCAAGGGAACCTCAGGGAAGCAAATGTGAAAACAATAAGTTTTTAAGTAATTATAGTCTTTAGGAAAGTAGAAAGGAAAAAAAAGAAAAGAAAAAAAAATAAAGAAAGTGATCATCCTCTGAAAATGTTGAAATAAAGTATTTAAACAACTCTCTCCTTTTTTTCCCTGAATAATGTTAGTCTTCCCAAAATGCCAGCTTTTGGTAAATTGCCTCCTCATCAAAACATATTTAGTCAGCCTTGCTGTAAATAGAAAAGCACTGTAAAAACACATAAAATATGAGAGCTTAGCAATGTGGGGCAAATCTGAATAAAACATCCTTTCGGTAACCAAGGAAGCTGGGGTGCTCTTTCCATTGGAGGTGATGTGGAAAGCAGGAGAGGCAGAGACCATCAGAAGAACATCTCGGGATTTTCCCTTTTCCCGATTTCCCTTTTTCCAGGATCCCCCGGCCACAGCGGGGCCCCTCTGTGCGGGCTCCAGCGGCACCTAGCACCGCGCCCGGGTACTGCAGGGACCGGAGCGACTGCAGGGACCCTGAGTGACAGCAGGGACCCTGAGTGACAGCAGGGACCGGAGCGACTGCAGGGACCGGAGCGACTGCAGGGACCCTGAGTGACAGCAGGGACCCTGAGTGACAGCAGGGACCGGAGCGACTCCAGGGACCGGAGTGACAGCAGGGACCGGAGTGAGTGCAGGGACCGGAGCGACAGCAGGGACCGGAGTGACAGCAGGGACCGGAGTGAGTGCAGGGACCGGAGTGACAGCAGGGACCGGAGCGACAGCAGGGACCGGGAGTGACAGCAGGGACCCTGAGTGACAGCAGGGACCGGAGTGAGTGCAGGGACCGGAGTGACAGCAGGGACCGGAGGACAGGACCGGAGTGAGTGCAGGGACCGGGAGTGAGTGACTGCAGGGACTAGGAGTGAGTGCAGGGACCCGGAGCGACTGCAGGGACCGGAGTGACAGCAGGGACCCTGAGTGACAGCAGGGAACGGAGTGACAGCAGGGACCCTGAGTGACAGCAGGGACCGGAGTGACAGCAGGGACCCTGAGTGAGTGCAGGGACCCGGAGTGAGTGCAGGGACCGGGACCTGACTGCAGGGACCCTGAGTGAGTGCAGGGACCCGGAGTGACAGCAGGGACCGGAGTGACAGCAGGGACCCGGAGTGACAGCAGGGACCCGGAGTGACCGCAGGGACCGGGGCTGACTGCTGCAGGAACTCGGACTGCTGCCCTTAGCTCACCCAAATCTCGCCGGCAATGCTGCCAAACTATAGTCTCCAGGATGTTATAATGCCACGAGTTCTGGGGTAAACTCCTGTAGGGTTTGAGCTGCACCACAGTGTGTCTGCATTGCCGACCTTCTGCAGGGAATGGTAATGCCAAACCTTAATGGTGATCAAAGTGGTTTGGACCCTTCCAAAGATAAAACCCTTTAGCTGGTGACAGAGATTATTATGAACAAAACCAACGATAACAAAACCAAAACCAAGCAAACAAAACAAAACCAAAACAAGCAAACAAAACAAAACCAAAACAAAACCAAAACAAAACCAAAACAAAAAAAACCTGAAAAAAACAACCAACTAACCAAACCACCCAAACCCAAAGAAAACCTCAGAACCAACCCCACCCCCCCACCCCCCCCAAACTTAAGAAGACACCCGAAAAGTGACAAAAAAATGAAACATTTTACTGGAATCAGACCTGGTGTGATTAAATTTTCATTGGGAAAGTCTATTTAAGTTCCCAGGTGGATTTCCTCCATAAATGTTTTGCAAAAAAAGCTCTAGAATAGAGCTTGGTGAAGCTACAGCCCTTAAGGCAAGAACTATTATGCCTAAGCTACCTCTGAGAAATGATAGTTCAAATTACACTACACAACCTTCATTCCTATGCATTGCTTTGATTGGGGTTTTTATTTGGTTGTTTTTTTTATTGTTTGGGTTATTTTTTTTTTTTTGTTTGGGTTTTTTTTTTTTTTTAGAAATCTTTTCCTTATTTCTGAGCAGAACCTTGTCTTATGTAACGTGATCCAATTATTTCTTGTCTATCTACCCTGGACATGGAGAGGTAGCTCCCTCCAGGGATATCTTTGTACCTAGCAAAGTTGCTACTGTATCACTTCTTCAATCTTCTTTTCTTCAGGCTATAAGTCCCAATTCCTTCAATATTTTCTCAGAGGTTTTCAGACTCCTGATTGCCCCTGACGTGCTCTTGTCACCAGGGGCTTAGGGCACTCATGGACAGCATGACCCCTTTGCTTTGCCAAAATCAGATAGAATGAAAGCAAAAGCTTTACCTGACAGCATTGCAAAGCAATACCTCTGACCCAGGTTTTATAGGTACTCTCATTAGTGAATGACTTTGAAAGTACACAGTGATGTTGGCCTAGTTTAAGTTGAGCATAGATGTTCAAATCTTTTAAGAGTTTTATTTTACATCACTTTATGTTCTGATGGGAAGCCATGAAATATGCAAAATATTTTGATGCCTCTTACTTGCCTTCACTTTAGCAGGCTACCAAAAAATTCCCAGTTTGGGTATGTTTAAAAAACAAATGCAATTAACTCAGAGTTTTTAATGCATCCTGACTGTAAATAAAAGAAACAAGAAATCAATTTCTCCTGAGATCTATGGTCTCCATATCAACTTAAATAATTAACAGCTCTTACCATGCCAGCAATTATTGGGAGACATTTCCTGGAGATGGCCTCTTGCCCTCAAGAAACACATTGACTAATTTTGACAAATATCATTGGTCTCAGAAAAATGCTTATTCCTGGTAGCACATTTAATGATCTGTAGAGCGTGTCCCTTTCTAATACTTAGCAGTTATAAAATATACCTCCTACACCCTGCAATTAAAACAGTCTGAAAAATAATTAATCACAGGGAAAGAATGTCAGACACGAATAAGGGTTCCTAAGATCACAACCATTTCAGTAATAATTGTTAACAAACTAGAGAACTACTCAGAAAGCTGCTGAAAGACATAATTTTAATGCTAACATTATTTTTAGAGAGAGTTTATAAGAAATATTCAAAATTAGTAGATTTCATGAAAATAAAATATGCTGTTTGGATATTTATCACAATGAAAAAAACCACAACCAAACAAATATTGCTAAATTAGGGTTCCAGATCTTTCCCAAAGTATCTTAGAATACTGTAAGAATCGATTAGCTAATATGAATCTCACTAATATAGTTTAATTTCACAGGATATTTCAGCAACAACATTCCTACACTCCTTCTATGAGAAAGTAAAGAGGAGAAAATAAACATCAATGGAACAATAATGTATTTTAGTAGGGGCAGAAATGATGTTATAAGATCCTGAGACAGATTCTGGACACAAATTCAAGCCCTGAACCAAGCTCATGCCAAAGGCAGTGTCTATTCTGTGCCTGTGCAAAGGGGTGCCTGCCCATCAGAGCTGCCCAGAGTGCTGGTCATCCCTTCTTTGCACATCACTGGCCATGGGCACCACCCAAACCATGCCAGCCCGTGGTTCTGGGGACAGGGACAGCTGTTTGGTTCCATTTTATCAGCACTCAAGTTTTCTTTTTCCTGGGTCTCTGGTAGGTAATGCCAAACACTGTCTGACACTATAGCCCACAGTTATTTACAGTGAGCTTTTGGGAAATTCTGCATGAAGGTGCAGCAAAGCTTCCAATAAGAAGGGTATAGCATATTCTATTCACAATAGAAATCAACCTTGTATCAAGTCCATCTTTCATTACAGATAGCTTCCTGTAACATTGGAGTCTTTGTTTTGATGTAACAGGCTTTTCTGTGTCTTTTCAGTGGCTGATGTTTAAAATGGCATTGGACTTGTCTACCTCACTAGTTTTTGGCTTCTAGTTCACAGATGATCATTGCTATTATAATCTTATTTTACTTTGACTAAGAGGGATTTCCCATTTTCGGAAATGTTTCATCTAATGGAAGGCAAGCAGCAGATGTTTCATACACATCCTCATTAGTCTCTCTGAAAGATTACTGTGTGGGTAGAAACATCTTCTGTTTTCAAAGTAATTGTCATATAGCAACTTAATCTAGTGCACACAATATTCCAAGTTTTATATAATTGCCTTAGACAAGACTCAAGAAGAGAAACAGGTCTCTCTTTCTCTTGAGGTCTACAGGAACATTTTTGACCTTGGGTATGCCACTTTTACTTCCTTTTTACTTACTGTTTCCCTCCTAGTTTATGGCACAAGTTCTTTGACACAGAGATTATCTTTCATATATGGTTTTATGACAGGTGTCTTTTGTAGTCAGAGCTTCTATGCTCAGTGTAATAAAAATAAACAACAGTAACAATAAATGAAATAATGTAGGCCTTTATTCTGCTGTGGTAATAAAGTGAACAGAAAGGAGTTTGAGGGTGTTATCATGTGAAGATCATTCTCTGACTCATGAGTGAAGAGATTAAATTCAAGGCATGAGGTCAGAGAAACTCCCACCATAGTCACCATGCAGATAAGTAGATTGACTTTATCCACATCTCTTCATCTTATAAAACTGAAGGAGAAGAGAAATGGGGAGATACCTGATGGCAATAGTAGCATGGAACAAACTAACTATTCACAATTTGGAAATTTTCTGGCTTGTTTGAGTTGTTCATGCCAGTCTGAGATATAGACTCCAAGTGACTTTTATTCAAAAGTGACTCAGTCTGAAGACTGAGAGAATTTTTATTGAGAACTCTCAGTCCAAAGACCCAATAAAGACAGAACAGTGAAATTTTTCACTGAGGAATATATTGTTACAATGCACCAGTTACAGTGAGTACAACTTTGTGTCTCTGTTTCCTTAGCGGGCAACCTGTGTAAAAAAAGGTTAAATTAGAACCATAAATTAGAAACTGTTCTTTCAAATTAGCTATTGAAAAATGTTCTACATATTGGGCTACAACATCTTACTGTTCTGAGTAGGGATACTAGGTTGAACACTTCAATATTCATGAAAAGAGTAGTCAGAGCATCACAACCGACCAAAAAAATACATTTTCTTCCACTACAACTTCAGTTCCAATTATGAACTTGACTGTACCATCACAGCCATGCTGACATGGTGGCTGTAAAGGCTGGCCTGGTGCAACCATACCTGCACAATCCCACCTAGTGCAGCAACACTCCTCATTTGCCATGTTTAAACACTGCTTTTGCTGCCATTGTTACTGACACTACAAAAGCTGTTTGTCTGTGTAAAAAAATCTCTTTCCAGCAGAATTCTTTTCTGTGACTCCTGGGGTTAGTTTAGAGTAGTTCTAATAAATATCAAATTAATTCTGAGTTGTAATACATGTATAATGTGGTTTTCCAGTAATATTTTCAGTATGTCACGAAAAGAGAATGTTCTTTCTGATTTATTCTAATTTACTTTCTTCTAGAAAGAAAACTGAATACATTTAGGTTGCAGAGTCAAAAGCATTAAAAATGTAATCATTTTCAGAAATTACCTCCATAAACTTGCATGTAAACAAGAACCAAATACCCTTATCTGTGACAGGTGGAGGGAGGTAAGTAGCTACCCTCAGCCTGGTGTGCAGGCTGCTGAAATGGGTAGAGCATGTCCACAAGAGGGACTGGGCAGGCACACAGCCACCTTACTGGCTGTGTGGGCTGCTAAATTTATCATTTACTGAATAAACTTGCATAGAAAGAGAAAAGGATGGAAAAATATTAAGATGTCTCAATTTAATTACATATTATTTCTAAACAGCTCTTTATGACCTGTCAATGTTATTTTTAATAGGTATGTTTATGGCCTATTATAAGTATGAGGATATTTCTTCTTCACATTTTTTATTAACACTGCTTAATGGCCAGTCAAATATATTTTCTAATGAATTGTGTGGATGGGAGTGAAAAATGTATATTAAAACAGTCTAAAATTTTATAATGAAAAAAAAATCACTAGGTACTAGTATGAAAAAGTTAAAATTTCTCAAGAGATAATGTTGATTTCAGTGTAAATTCCAACAAAAATTTTCCTGCCAAATGACTATCCAGGTCTAGGATTCAGGATTTTTATTCTGCCCACTACACATTTAGAAATATCAGATCTTGATGTCTGACACCCTGAGATGGGATTTCATTTAGTCATTTTCTGTCCTTCTCCGCCAAAGAGCCACACCATTGCCTCTCACCCTGGGCCAAACACAACCAGCTGCCATATCTTGGTGACAGAGTTTTTTTCTCTTGGGAAGGCTTTCACATGTCAGAGGAGAACTGGTCACCATTATGCCTGGAGTTTTATCCTGTAACAGGGAAGCTTCAAGCAACTTGAGTGGAAAAATTAGCGCTCAGGCATTGTGTTAAATTAAAAAAAAAAAAAAAAAAATTTGGTCAAAATATCTAAAGATAACATTGTTTCTGGTCTGACCTCCTTGTTCTTCTTAGCCTGTGAGTCTTTGGCACAGAAATCTGGGACTAATTATTCTCCTGTGCCTGTACAATTTTAGGGTTTCTTTGCAACACCTGAAGTTTGCTAGAAGACTATGATTTAAGGAGCAAAAGAGCATAACGTTAAGTTGACATATTAGAAATTTAGTTATATCCTATCCAATGCATTGGAACAGTCTCTTATTCTTTTCTCAGCCAGGCAAAATCTATTCAGTTGTGCATTTTCAGCAGTAATGTGTTTTGAAGGAAAGCTGCCTTATATCGTAACAGACTTTAACTCTTTTATATATGTTCCACATTGGACACTTCTGGGTATTAGTTTCAGTGGTAGTTCACCTAAACATTTTCAGCAACATCTACAAATTGTATTCAAGACAAGACTTCTAAATTAATAAGGCTCAGAAGTTCAAAGTAATCAAGGCTGGCAAAAAATATTTCTTAGAGAACTACATTAATGTAAAATAAATTAAAAAACACCCTTCCACTAAAACAAAACAAAACAAAACCTCACCAGTCATTCATCCAGACTTAGTTTCCAACACAATTAAGAAATGACTGTGAGGAGAACAGTCTAGGAACTAACATGCAGTTAAGTTATGAAGTTTTCTGCATTGTCTGATTGTATCCACAGTCCTTATAATGAGAAGTAACCCTCAAAATTAAAATAGTCTAGGCAAGTGTGGACAGCCTCATATTTCCTGTACTCAGATAACAATTTAAAATAAAATGACTTGTGTAAGGATGAATTCTGAGCATGTTCAAGCTTTCTGATTGACAAGACAGATAGCCAAAAAATTAATGACAAGAAATATTCTGGCTTATCTTTGGACTTTGCAAAAAGTATAAAATATAGATATATGCAAAATATAGATATATGCAAACAGCATAAAATATAGAATATAGTTACAGATAGAAACTCTTTATCACCCACCAAATAATTGTTCTTTGCCTTCTTACAATATTGACCAAGACTCTTTCTGCAAACACTTGAATTTTGTAGGAAATTAAACCCTGCCCTCCTAAAAAACTTAAAGTGGAGAATTTTAAACTATTACTTCATAATTTTCATGATTTCACAATTCAGAGTGGGATTAAAGGTGACAAAATTCACGTAGAATTTAAGAAAAATTGGGAAAACAATTGTAATCCAAGTGAGAAGGCTGGTGTCTTGCACTGCTGCATCTCAAAGCAGCTCATCAGCTCCAAGGCACTGAAATGTAATGATAAACAAACTGAAGCTCTTCAGTGTGCTCACTCCCTAGGAAAAGAAGGGAGTTTGTTTCCTCTCCTAGCACATAAAATATTTAATCAGCCACTGGAACACAAGGCACTGTGGATTATATTTTTCCTCACAGTCTGCTGTTCTGCAGAGGGGCCATGGCTCTGGGTGACAGCAAGGACTTACAGCAAGCATCTCTGTTCCATCCCACCCTCTCACCCTCCTTTTCCTCCTTTGGATTGAAATTGCAGACTCATTTTAGATAACACTAAAGCTTGTGATGAATACAGTTGAGCCAATATCTTATCCTTTGTTTTAATGTTCTTCAAAACAATCCAGTGAACCTTTTGATATTTCTGAGGGAGAATAAATCATTAATATCATGGTGTTAGAGTACACAATAAGCATATTTAGAGGCTCTCCACTCATAGCAGCATTTCAGATATCCAATATTTGAACTCCTTTGGATAAACAAATATGTGGAAAAATAAAATACTTATATAATGAAATGTCATTCATCATTCAGTGTTACAGATGATGTTAGACAAAATGCCAAGTACAGAAATCTGTGTACTGAAACCAACATTCATCTTAAAAAAATCAATGTGCTAAGTAATAATAACTAACCTGAAAAAATATATTTGCAGAAGCTCAGTTACACATGAAGAAAATGGATGCGAGTAAAGAATAAATGCTCAACAAGAAATAATACATCAATTTTTTATCTACTAAAAATTTATCTACAGAAAATTTTAGCACTTTTTTCCCAAAGCACATAAGTTATGCAAAATTCACACAAGATGTGTTTTACATTCCAGAGGAAGTTCACTTTTCTGTTACAAAAAGACTATAAGGATCCCATGAGTTTATAAACAAAAAGAATCACTCAAATTAGGTAGTATACAAAAAAAAAAAAAAAAAAAAAAAAAAAAAAAAAAAGAAGAAATGGTTAAAGCAGTCACATAGTCCATCTGCTGGGGTAGTTTAATCTAAATAAGACCTTGTCCATCAGCATTTTGTTATTCAGTATTCAGTTTTTAACAGGGAATAAAAAAACTGAGGCAAACCCTTCACACTGTTAACTCTGACAAATGCTTCCTTCATATTCGTATCTAAAGTGAAATGGAATATGGTAAAATATTTTAATTACTGTGAGTTAGGGTATTTACACCAACAAACTTAGAAGAGCTCCATTGCTCAAGGCAGTGCTTTGTAATGCTTGTGTGCAAAGCAAGGTTGAATGCCTTGTAGTATTCACACAGTTATCAAAATCCCAGAAAACTGAAAACAAAAACAGCTCTTCACTCACTAAAAAGTCCAGAAGTAGATAACCCACAACTGTGGGTGAAGCTGGGTTCAAGGAAACTCCCATAATTAAAGTAATTACAATACCAAAACACTGAGCCAGAAGAATTATCCGAGATGTCCCTGCATTGTTTTGCAGTGTACATAAATGAGCTCCTACTATAAAGACCTGACACTTAGCAGTGTTTTGTCCATGGGGAAGACTGAATGATACATCAGAGACATCATACCCGTAGAGACCTCAACTCATGGCACTGGAACACCTGAATGAACTTGAATTCATGCAGGTCTATATCTACCAGACTTGAAACAATATGCTTAATTTGGCCATAACAGAGGGGAAGTAAAATACACAGCAGAGTTCTGTATGCTTAATTCTTAGCCTGACTTCACAGTTTGGCTGTAAAATTCTAACATAGTTGTTACCAAAAGATGGCCAGGTGCAAAATCCTCAACACAATAAACATAATTATTTTGTCAGTATCTCAGACATTCATAGTGATGAAAATACAACCAAAGCAGCAAAACTGTGTTTGAGCCAAAACCAATATGAGGCATTATACCACAGTGGTATTTTTCAGTATCTGGCATCTGTTTAGAGCTCAGTACAGCATGTATAAGTGCCTGGTGGACTACTGAGACTGTTTGCTGTAAAACATCTTACCTCAAAAAACACACGGCAGCCTCGTTATAGAGGAGCTTTGAGATGAATTATAGCTGAATCTAATAAGAGATATAAACCATTATTATAATGTCTTTCCAATTTGTTTACTGAATAACTGAATATCTCTGCTTTTGGATTAGGAGCCATGAGCTATGCATCTCAAGGGCTGCTGCTATTATTGAAATGGTTTATAAAATGGGATGCTTTTTATGCTATCCTAAATTATTTACATCTAGCAATCTCAGGAAGAAGTCCTTTCCCACACAGAATTCCCTTCAAATTCACTGAAACGAATATACAATGCTTTTCTGATAAAAAGTTTGTGTCCCACAGTTATATGAATAATAACTCCGCTCCAAAATTTTTTAAACTACAAATCCAGTCAAGAATGCCTCTCATTCTCTTCTGCTGTCATTCAGATCACTGAAAGTTAGAACATAGAAAAATATTTTCTTTAGCCCCCAAGACATTTTCAAAAGCAAGATGCTAATTTTTACTTCATTCAAATCGTTGTGTTGTTCCTTCCATAGAACAATGCATAACTCAAATAAAAGTTTTTTTCTGCTGATATACGAGATACAAGCTGCTTTCTGGTTTCATTTTATGACAAATTATCTTTTCATCCCCAGCATGGGTTTCAGTGTCTCTCCATATATGTGACCATGACTTTTCTGTGCAAAGTCAGAAACAAATTTGGACACACACATTGGTATCTAAATGAGGTCCTCTGAGAATTACCAGATCTTAAGAGAAATCAACAATCTTCAGAAATGCAGCCTAAGCACCATGTCAATGATGGTTCTCTCTATGAAAATAACACTATTCGTAACACTTGCTGTAACCAAGCTTGAAATTGGAGGCAGTCTTGAAAGAATAAATCCACAGTACTGTATATAGAAGTACTTCATTCTAGGAAATGGATTTTAATTAGAACATCACTGGTGTCAAATTTCTAATAAAATGTTTAAAGACAAATGGAGATAGCAGAACCTTGGGAGCTCTGCTAATGTAGAAACAGCTGTTAATTGCTGGGGATTTACATTTCTACATTAGCACAAAGTCTGAGGCACAGAACTGATAAAGAGACACAAAGGCTTTGTACTAATCTAAGCTCTTTTCAGACTGCCAATAAATGGTGTGTTCAGCTGGTGTGCAGCACCCAGACTCTCACAGAGGAATGAACCCATAAGAATCATCAAAGTCCAGCTCCTGGCCCTGCACAGCACCATCCCCAAGAGCCACCCATGTGCCTGAGAGCATTTTCCAAATGCTTCTTGAGCTGTCTCAGGCTGTGCTTTGACCAGTTCCCTGGGGATCCTGTTCCAGTGCTCAGCCACACTCTGGGTGAAGAATCTTTGTCTAATATCCAACCTAAGCCTCCCCAGAAAAACTTTAATGCCATTCCCTTGAGTCCTGCCATTGGTCACCAGAGAGAAGAGATTGGCATCAGCTCCTACACTTCACCTCATGAGGAAGATGTAGATTGTGATGGGCTTTTCCCTCAGTCTTGTCTTCTTCAAGCTGAACAAGTCAGGAAACCTCATCTGCTCCTTATATGGCTTCACCTTTTTTGTGGTCCTTCTTTGTATCTTCTCTAAGAACTGTATGTTCTTTGTGGCACCCAAGACTGCACACAGTAGGTGCATAGGTGCATAAAGGTCTCTCATTTCTGGGCAGGATACCAGGTCATTGGGACAACATTGTCAAAGGACATGAGCTCCACACTAACAGACAAACCAGCACAGCTTGGGCATAAGGTGGTGAACTCAAGAGAGGAGGATGTGGAGGCTATTCCTGAGCTCCTCTGTCCATGTCAGATAGCACTCTCTGCAGATACAGCTGCACACCAGAGGCAGGCTCTCTTCACTAACATTTATACCAGACACCTCTCTTGCCCATTTCACCCTGCTCCTGCAATTATCAGGCTCCAGGTGTCACTTTTGCCAGGGAAATGCAGTGCATGTCTGTGAGAAATAGAAACAGAGTCTAAGAAACAGACTTGCAGTGCTGTCACTGGTGTTAGGTTGGCTCTGTTTAGGAGGAGATACTGAGGACTTGAATGGACAAGGTTCTGAGCAACTGAAGTCTGTCTGTCCCTGCTTGGGGTTGGGTTTAAACTGACTGAAGTCTTGGGCTGTGTCTCAGTGGTACTGCAGACACCACTGCAGGTTTGTCCTGCATGTCACTCACCACCCTACACCTCCTTACCTGTTAAGGACAGTAATAACACCAGAGGTCTAAGCACTGGATTTGTACCTGTTAGAAAGAAAACAACCAACAGAACAAACAAAACCCCTGAAAAATTCCTGGTTTTCATACAGTCATTGAAAGTAGTTGTTTTACACAGCATCCAGGATGTTTACATTTGGAGAGAGGAAAACTGAAGTCCTGCTAGAGGAGGAGTGACTCTGTAACCTACATTTTGCCAGAACTGCATGAGGAGAACAGTTTTATATAAGGCAAATACATGGGGACTGGAGGTTTTCTCATCTGCTGTGGTGATTTTTCACGTTTGTTGGCTGGAGAAAATCGTCTGTACAGAATATCAAAGCGTTCACTTCTTATTTAAACACCTGTAAGGGACTAATAGTTGTAAAGCATCATCAGTTCATCCTGAAATGGACTATAGTACCAAGCTGAATGTGCTTGAGAGTGTCCAGATGCCTCACTCTGTTCTAAAAAACAATCAAACATTTTTAACAAGTTCTGCTAATTCAGAATGAAATAATTAAAACTTACACATTAAACTGCAAGAAACACTTCTGAGATGAGATTCATTTTATTAAGCTATTTTAAATACTAAAGTTTATTGCAACATAGAGTTTGTGCTCCTTTCATTGAATTTCTGGCACTAAAACCTTGGTAATTTGAGTATCTAAATGATCTGGAAGGGAATAAGTAGAGTTATAACCGCTTTCATTTAAAAATATATATATCATACATCTATGGGCTGGGTTGTGGCACTATCGAGGCCTAGCATAAAGAGACTTATTTAGGGATGCTGCCTCAGATGAGGCCAGGGCTGAACTGGGGTTCATTAAGTCATACTTCCATTTCTGACAGTGCTTTTTGCAGGGCACAAGGAGTGGGGAAAGCTTTAGCCCTGATGCACAGTACCTGAGTTATTCCTGCTTGATGTCTCTGCCCACAGGAATCCTTTCCCACCATCTGTCCCATGTAAGTGGTTGGCTGCCTTTGCTCCAGGAACATAACTCTTGATGCAGATTGGTCTAACCAAGGAAGCAAAATCTTTGCAGTTTGTCACAAGATTCAGCAAGGGTAGATGTGGAAATTGGGGTGGACAGGGAAATAGCTTCACTTGCAGATGCAGAGAACTTTGGCTTCAAACCCTGAGAGACATCTAGCTAGGAGAAATTACATCCCTTATATCATGGCAAGAGAATAGACAGAAGGGTTGTCTAGTTTTGATAGATGGTTGGCTGGCTGCCAGCTGCATATATGGTTTTGTTCTTTATCCTCATTATTGATTGGCTCCTGTACCCTCCACCCCACCTATATACCTCTGTGCTTTCTGGGTTTCATGGTCTTTGAATGTTGCCCCTCATACCATGCAGTTTTTCTACATTTGTTATTTTATATATTTAAAATGTATAAATTTTGCCAACCCCATAATTCCTGTCTCTATATATTTACACCACAGATTCCCTGGCTGGCCTGGTCCTGTTACAGCTGCCCGCAGTGACCATAGGTAGAGGAGTTTTTAATCCTTAAAATCATTAAAAATAAATTGGAATCACTTTCAAATCACAGGTAAACACCAACCATGCCCTTGTTATCATGCATTATCTGCTACGTCAATACCTGAGTAAAACTGTAAGAACATATTTTCATGCTTACTTTTGTTAAGTAAATGAGAAAGAACTTTCTTGCTCTGAGGATTCTTCTCTGAATGTATTATTAGGTATTACATAAATACTGAGATTAACCCCTCTGTACTTTGTTTATCCAGTATTAAAACCTACTGCACTGACAGATATGGTGATCATGGTGTAATAAACTGGAAAGATAAAAGCCAATTCAACTATATTTGCTATGCAAAAGCAGTCAACACTCAATAACATTTTTGACAATCTTTTTAGGTGTGAACTAAAAGTAGCTAGAGAAAGATGGTCTTTCTTTTCTGTACAGCTTACAATTTCATAAGAAAACGTTTATAGATTTAATGGTTACTGGGAAAAAAGTAATCTAAGTACCAAAATCTGGGGGTCTAAAAGAGCTCAATCTTTTAAGAGAGCTTTTCTGCATTAAGGACAGCAGGATTTGGTTCTGTGCTTTTAAATGAACAAACAAATAAATAGTTTTGAAGACTCAAAGTCAAAAAAATAGTAAATAAAGGTTTTTGATGGATTAACTGTAGAAAAGATTCAACTAATCACTGCTTATGAAGGGGTGACCTTCAACATAAATAGAGCTATTTTGTCAAACCGAAGTTGATTTGATGGAAACAGAACTAATGGGGAATAAAATCACAAATTGTCTGCAGTCAAAATGCTTTGTGCAAGGTTATAAAAACATTTAGTACATCTATCAGTAACAGGGCACTGACATATTTTTGGTCTATGATTGTGAAGAGTGTGATATAATAGACTCATAAAGGCTGAGACTGGAAGGACCTTTCGATCATTTATCTGACCAACATCACAAGACTTCACATGTCCCCCATGCACCAGCACACTGAGTCCAACAGTTCTTCTGGACAAAGCCATGATTTGATTTAAACTCTAGGAAATGCATATTCTTGCATGTTCTGTGGAATAAGGTTATAGATGCAGGAAGCCATCTTCATTCTCACATGGATTGTAGGCCACTGCAAGGGAGTGGTTTGGCTCTTCCCTGTACTGAGGAGGCAGGATGCAAAGGATATCTACCCTACCCTTGTCCTGGGGTGACTTTATGGTGCTGAATTGTATACCAATTCATCTGCTTAGCCCAGAAATAAGTTCTGCACCTTTTAAACTAGGTCTGAGAGTGAAGGGGGAGAAGGAGAAGTGGTGGAATGTCTGAGGTGGCTGCATTCAGAACACAGAGATAAGAGCTTCAGCTCTCCTGCTCCTGGCCTGTGTTTGCAGCACGGACAGACAGCAGGACAGAGCTCTCCTTTGCTTTTGTTGGTTTTTAGCTAGCTGAGGCAGTGAAGTTCCCTGGACTGTGGTTTTTGTTTTTCTTGGAACTGTTCAAACCTGCTCTGGACTGAAAAGCAAGAGGAACACCAGGAGCTCCCACCTGTGTCCCACCGGGACCAGGACGGGCATTTTCCAGCAGGAGGGACTGATGGAGGCTGAGAGAGCTGAGATACAGCCACGACAGGGACTTTCTGGGTTTGCCATCTCTTCAGAACAGAGACAGACTTTATTGTTTAATAGTATTCATTTTTCTATGCCTGCGAATACTTTGCTTGTCAAATAAACAGGTTTTTTCCACTTTTCTCCAAGGAAATCTTAACCCAAACCAGTAGGGGGAGGGTCTGCTTGAATCTGCTTTCTAGAGTTTCCTCCCAAATTTGCCCTAAACCAGACACCCCTCTACACAAGAGACCAGCTAGCTTTATTGCTCAACACGAGCTTGGAATTCATGGTGGTGAGTCCTAAAGGGTGGAGAGACCCCCTTACAGGCTCAACCATGGCCCTCATCCAGGACAAAGAAAAATTACTGACCTGGCTTCATCATGTGTCTTCAGATTTTTCCTCAGTCTTTCTCTGGTCTGTGACAGGAATGAAACCTTCAGTCCCTGCCTTGGGGGAGAGGGACAAGTGAAATTCTGTTGATCTGTGATGAAGAGAAGCTTTGGGAGAGCTCCAGGGTCTAACAGGCCTGAATTAACTGCCTGTTGCATTGAGAAAAGATTGGAAGGGATGGTGCAATTAAAATACAAAGAGAAGTCCACGGGCAGTCAGAAATTACTACAGGGCCTGGGAAAATTTGTAGAGTGATCAAGAGCACACAAAGTGATTTCCTGGATTATTCTAATAATAACAAATAATAAAAAAATAATATTGATATGAATAGGCAGATCAATCAGGTCAATGCATGGCTCTGAGATTGGTGCCAGCTGAAAATTTTGATTTGTCAGCCATGGGAGGATCTGCTCAATACCTGGTCTACTGACACCAGACAGGATGCACCTAACTCACAGGGGCAAAAGAATTCTAGCACAGGAGTTAGCAGGACTCATTGCACTGCTTGTCAACAGAGAGAATCACATGAGTGGAGATTGGTGATCCTCTTGGCCACAATGACCACAAAGTGATGGAGTTTAAAATCTGTTGACAGGAGGAAAAGTGCCAGCAGATCCTCAGCTCTGGACATGAGGAGAGCTGACTTCAGGCTGCTCAGAGAATTGGTAAAGAAGGACCATTGGGAAAAATGTTTTTGCAGGTTCTGGGATCCATCAACCATACAAAGTTCCTCAGGGAAAAGTGCTGGATTCTGCACCTGGGATGAGGCAACCCTGGATGTATGGACAGGCTGGGGAATGAGATGCTGGAAAGCAATGCCATGGTAAGGGACCTGGGGGGTTCTGGACAGCACAAAGTTGAATGTGAGTCAGCAGTGCCCTGCCAGCCCAGGAGCAGGACTTAATTATCCTTGTGGGTCTGTTCCAACTCAGCATGTTCTGTCATTCTGCAAATACCAGATGCCCCTCTGAACACAGATCAGTACCTTGCATCTAAGGACTGGGCACTACGACTGCCTTTCCTTACAAAGACTGTTAGAGATGCTTGGAGACTGCAGTCTTCATTTCAGCCATCAACCTGCTTGCACAGTGCTTTTATTCTAACTGCCTTTTATTTCCACAGGTGATTCCATTTGATTTGTTGCTATTTTTATAGGCAAATGCCTGAATGGTCCAGTACACTATTTAAAGGGAAAGTGCTTGTTATTAGCAATTCAGCTGTAGAGCTGATGAAGCATGATCCTGGAGTGGGAAAAAGACAATTAACACAGTGACAACCCAAAACCTACAACCTGTTGACTTATTATATCATGTAAAGTACCAGTTATTTTTGCTCTACAAATTACAGTATTAGAGAAAAAACAAAGTTTAATATTTTTAGCTGGAGATAAGAAAGAAATGGAGCAAGTGATTATGGAGATAACAGTATAACCGTTCTCTTGGATAAATAAAGGTCTTTTAGGCCAAACTATGAAACATGATCTTTCTATACAGAGCTTTTAGCAGCTCATATTCAAATCTGTCAATATGGTGAGTATTGCTGAAATAATTTCTACCTTCAAAAGAGTACTCTACCAAATTTCAGTACTCATTCAGAAGTTCTTTTTTAGATATATTCTCCCAATTATCTCTGTTGTCTGTTGTTGCCTCTGAACCATCCAGAGATAAACTTTCCTTAATTTTTTTCTTCCCAGGCAACTCCATGGTTATGACTCAGAATTGGTTTATTCAATCCAAATATTACCTATTTATCTGAGACAGATAAAAATGCAATTCATCCAGGTGCTTACGCTCCCTGAGACACTTACTTTAAATATCAAGTGAGTGCACGTCATCATAGCCAAATTGTGGAGTAAGTGGACATCTTGTAAATGGGAGTTTGTAAGGCTTTTCATTTAATTCTAGTTTGACATTTCAAAGGAAATGGGGCAGATCTCCTCAAATTAATGGAAGGGCAGAGAAACCTTTACAAAGACTATTGTTAGGCCTGTGAAAGATAAGTGTTACTTTTCATACCCAGTGAGCAGGAAATTTTTATGTCTGAAAAAGCGGGGAAAAAAGCAGCAATTAGACTCTTTAATGGTGAAATACAAGTATGTGAATAGTTTGAGAGAATTGTATGTCCACAAGGTCAGTTCAACATTCTTACCAATTTAGACCTGAGATTGTTTCCATTATGCACATCTAATACTGCCTTTCCAGATTCTCCTGAGTTGTAAATAAAGTGACAGACTTTTATGTCAGTAATTGGGTGGTATTGAGTTATTGAGAAGTGGGCTCAAGGGGCATGATAACGTTAATGAAAGCTCCTGCACAATACACATTCTTGAAAGGAGTACAAAGGTATAACTTGTCTAGGATGGCCTATTTCAGTAGTCAGTGGGAAGATTAATACGATGGTGTCAAACAGAGATAATTGATACCAATTTTATGTATTTAAGTTTCTATCAAGGAAGTGCACTGAAATCCATCATTCCATTTAGAGTGACAAGCTGGTGTAATAGCAGCAGAATTTTTAGGTTTAATTCTTTCATAACTTGTGATAAGCTGTTATTCTGAATTATCAAGATTATGAACTGGCAGATTTGAAGATCACACTTGGGGCCCGGGGATGCATTCCATATGAAAAAGATATTGAAAAAGATGGAAAAATATTTTCTGAGAACCAAGCTGCCAGGCAACACTGATACTGTATAAAAAGCTTTTCAAGTGAAAGGCTACCACATATCTCTCTTCTTTCTGTTAGATCCCACTATTCAAGTAGTCATCCAGCATAATTTTGTATATTTTTTGCACCTTCTGCAGAATTATCTAAACTTTCATCAGTGCCCCCTTATACTCAATAAATCCTCACTCTTCCCAGTGTGTCACCAAGAACTTGGGACATTTGGCTAAACAAGAACTGTGTGGTGAATTGCTGTATAAACAAACAGCAAACAGCTTGGAATTATCAGTTAACAAGGGATGAGTAACACATTCTTCACATGTACAGAGAATCCATCTCTTCCAAGTAATATCATCTTCTTGGGAAAGCCAGAGGTCCACTGAAGGACTCCAGAAAAGTTTATGTGCAGACAGCAATCATGGAAAGGGAAAACAAGCTGGAAAAGGTCCTGCCTTGATCCTAGGCAGAAGCAGGTGGGATCACCAGAGCAGGTGGGATCACCAATGCCTCCCTGTAGTCAGTTCTGGTGCCATGCACCTATAGCCTCCTGTCCTGAAGGTTGCTCTTGTAGAACTGTTACTGCTTGCTAAGGACTGTCCTGAGCCTATATCACCAATGTAAATGTGTAAATTTTTCAGTAGTTGATTTATTAGGTAGGCGATAAAATTCCAACACAATTTCTTTTGCATTGAGAGGTGTGTCAATAGAACATTTATTTCCGTTCAGACTGAGTGAAAGCACTGCATTATTATTTTAGTTACAGATTTCTTACAGTTCATTTAGCCACAACCAGCTTTGTACATACAGGAAAATTTTAAAAATAAAGAAACTTTTATTATAAACATGAAAGATCCTGCCCTCCTGCAGACAGATGTTTAAATAAATACTCTGGCAGTTGTTTAGTTTTTCAACATTTTTATTTTCTTTTACATTTTGCTGAACAAAAAAAAAAGGTATATAAATACATCACCAATCTCCATATGGTTTCAATATTTAATTGACTGGAAATTTATTAAAAGATTTTACAAAAACATTTTCTAAATTAAAGCATACACGTCACTGTTGCAAATTTAATGTTTTGTTTGCTTATAAATGAAATTGAGTATGCTACACAGTAATTTCAACTTTGCAATGATTTGTATTTGTTTTGTCTTAATTTTTCAAAGTTGACAATGCATTTACAGGGCCTATTGATAGGGGTGAATTTTTATTTACTCTGTAATATTCTGGCATACAAAGGGATGTGTTTTGTTATCCAAACAGATGAAGAATACCCCTATATATTTCCATATTCTTTTTATTTAAAGAACATAGAACTTACACTTCTGTTTGGTCAGGATAGAGGACTCTGATGTTTCATCACTAGTAGTTTAGAAAAGAGATATTTAACACTAACAGTCTTTCTCATTTCAAGTGGACATGGGGCTTTTGACAACAATTACTCATCCAAAAGACCCACATGCAGAAACCCTTCAAGTAAGAGCCTTTTCATAAGACAACCAATGTTCCTCAAGACAACCAATATTCCTCAATATTCCAATATTCCCAGTCCAACAAAAGTTCTCCTCCTTCTTCTGTTCTCTGTGTTTTCCACAACTAATTACAAAATGGAACACCAAAAACACAGACTCATTCTCTCCCAGCAAGCCTGTACCACCCCATATGTTCTGATCCATTAGGAACACTTTGCAATTTGTCATTTGACCTGATTTTCAGAGGGAAGTCTGAAATGTTGTAAGTGGCTTCATATAACAGTTTCCTATTTATCACAGAAAAGAGTGTGTGATGGTAAGGAGCTGGTAAAAAAATAAATCTCCATACAAAATGTTTACTTAGAAAATGAAAATATTTCAATTCTGATCAGCTACTGCTGTTTATCACTAGAGTCATATTTTGACTGTGTTTTATCTCTGTTCCCTGTGGGCCTATCTTCTTGTTTGAATTTTTCTTAACTCAAAAATATTTTTATGAAAAAAATGTGATTTTCTAACCAGTAAATAGATTTATATTTGTCTGCTTTGTTCAGAGAATAGATTTGTATAGATTATTTCATACTAATGCTATAGATTCTTATTAATAATATAATTAATGTTCAAATTTAGATTATGGATTTGGTAATATAGCATAGATAATGCATGTATGTTTATTTTTATGTCTATAATATAACAACTGTAATATGTAGCATGTGCAATAATGTATTATTTTTACATTAATGCAATTTATATGAATATTATGTATTTATGCAGCTTAACCTGCATGTCCTAGGGTGACTTTATGATGCTGAATTGCATCCCCATCTGTTTAGCCAGAAACAATTTGGCCTTTTTCTGAGAGAGCTGAAGACCATCAATCTTTTATAAACTGGGATATAATTTTCAGAAAATTCATGGAATCAAAGGGAAGTTTCTTTTTATCGTCTTCCTTCTCTATGTGTCTATTAGCTATCTAAAAAAAAACCAAACATGCAAAAAAATTTCGTCAAACAATTTAAATATTTGGTATTATAAGTCATAAAAATTATAGACATTTAAAAACCACTTCTTTGTTAAAAATCCCCAAAGACAAACAAATTTCTTGTTAATATTTGCATAGTTTTAGAGTTATTTGCAATGTATAGACAGATTTCTCCTCCATAAAAACAGAGCATAACCAGACTGGCACAGTCTTCCAAGGTTGACAGCTTTTGTTGGACAGATTTTGTATGAAACCTCACAAGACTTACACAGAGGAACAGACCATAGTTAACATTATTTTCCAGTGTCCCTTTCTTCTGCCCCCAGAAGCAGACCTAGAAGAGGGACTGGTGCTTCAGGCTGCAGTGCCATCCTCACCCAAAGCCACTCTGGAAAACTCGTCCAAACCCCATGCTCCAGCCTGCAGCTGTGGTGGCTGGGCATTGTGCAGTAAGGTCACCTGATGGTCAAGGTCCCTGGGCTCTTTTTGAGCACATGTTTAAAAAATCCTTTTGGCAAACATACAGAAAACCTCTGCAGAACCTTCCTTTTAGGCATCACTAAGAAGGTACATTTTTCCCTGTGCAATTCAAAAGGTCTGTCGGAAGTTTTCTTGGGCCATTCTTCGAACTTTTCAGAGGATATTCTTTTGAAGATGCATTTTCCATGGCAATCCTACAGGTGATAAACCAGCACTACTGCAGCAGGGCTGTGTTTAGCCAAATCTACTGCCTCAGCTTCCAAATGGGTGCCTGCAGGAGCAGTGCTGCCAAAACCAGCTCTCTACAAATGAGGCTGGGCTATTTAGATCAGTGTATGTTGATCTGTTAATCATCAACCGTCTTGACCAAGGTTTTAATTTTTATTATGCCAGATGTCATTTCTATTAAAATTACATCAGTTATTGAAGTGTAAGCAGCTCTATATGCTTGTTTTTGGTTTTTTTCCTGGTTGTTCTTATGCTAAGGATGAAATCCAAAACTAGGGAATCTTAGAATATGTTAGCATATTCATTATCACTCTAAAGCTCGTTAAAAATAAGCCCCAACTGGATAACTATATTTCTAGTCACAGATTCTTATGAAATAAATATAAAAATGTCAAAATGCCAGTGCTTGAAACAACATGGAATTCATTTGTCACTCTGTAAAACAAACCAAAGCATGATTAGATATAGTTAGGTAAAGAACAAGACTGAAAGAACTTTCATTTTGTTTCTTTTATGACTGTGTGTTTCCCTTTCCTGCCCAGATACAGGCTCTATTTGTACTTCAGGCTGTTTGTTTCACATTTTTTTAGCAGGTGCTTAGCTACACTCTCAGTTCTTTGCCACCATATATATCTGGGCGTTTCCCCCCTTTTATCTACTACAAAAATACAAGAAAGTATGTAGATACTTCAGCTACACTGAGATAGAATGTTTGCTTTTACTGAGTAAAGAATGCACAGTAAAGATACGAAGCTGAAAAGCTGAAAATGTTCAAAGCTTAAACATCTAATTTATAAATTTCAACCAAATGCTGCCAAGCCCTGCTTTGCTTCACAGTCCTGCTGCTTGGGTGAGGAGCAATGGACAATGGGGAATCAATGTTGACTGGGTTCCTACAGGGCCCAGTACATGTGGTTCTTTGGAGAATTGTAAAGCAAAACAGAATGACCCACATAATGCTCTCTGAAATATATATCAGTTAGATGATATTAATAGGAGAGATAGAATCCCTGGAAATCTCAATACACTTGATCGTTTTTTCTTCTGCCACTAAATTCCAAAAATATTACCTTTCAAGTCTTTCACAAACACTAAATATTCAAGTTCCCAAGTTTGCACAAGAAAGGAAGTTGCTGATTAATAGGAACTTTTTTTTTTCCTATTCATCCAAAGAGGCTGAAGCTAAAATCCTGGTTGTTGTAGACTATGGATGTTCTAGGCTTCAGATTAGGAAATGCATCCTAGCTTCCATCAGGCTTTCATTTCAAACTTTTTGTTAGAAGGCAAGCCTGTCCACTTTCAAAGTACTGGGATTTAGATCCAAACTTTTAATACTGCTAAGAATTCGCAAAGTGTGGACAATTTCAGAGAAGTATTCTTAGAATGAAGTCACAAACACAATTTAGCAGTTTACAGTTGCCTGTCCTGGATATTAGCAAGGGTTGAAAGTACAGTCCTTTAAAATAAAATAAAACAGAAGCTAAGACCTAAAACCTTACTCTTTTTTTGGTGTGATGTGATATTTACTGCCACTGTTTTCCTCCTTCCCTATGATCCAGCTGGCCCTGTACTTTGAAAATGTGTGTGAGCTTAAATTACTAAGATCTTTGATAAAACAGTTAAGGAATGAAATACCAGTGATATCAGCTGCCTAATTATTGCAAAAGCCAGGTATTACCCTCAGAGGGGTGGTCTTCTTTGCATTGACTTTTGTTTGTATCAGAGACAGAGCTAGACCAGAAATCTTAAGTGTAATCAGGCATTTAGAACAGGGAGGCAAAAAGATATGTGCTCTGGTGTTACATTGGCATATAAATGAGGGCAGTTAAAGACAGAAATGGATCAATTGTGATCTAATTCCTTGCAAATGAAACATACACCAGCATAGGCCCTTGGCTTTAGTGAGACTGTGAAGATCTATGTGTCAGTCTATGTATCTTGGATTTTAAAATAAAAGAAGAAAATGGCTAAAGGTGAATCCTGCCTATCAATGAAATACCATTTGAATTTAAAAAGAAGGAAAACATTTAAGTTCTCCATGGGGGTGAGCATCAGTAAAGCTTTCAGACTCTTGGCAGCTACAGGGATCTTCAAATGTTTAAGTTGAAAGTATTACAGAAATCCTGAATAATCAGGAAAGCAACTTTAATGAGGTTAACCTCAGGGAGCACAAGGAGTTTTTTCCTTCCTTAATGGTTAGGTATTCTCCTTTAGAAGGACAATTGTAACTGTTAGGGTAATTTATTGAGATGATTTTTTACCACTTTTCTTCCTTCAGTTATATCCAGAGGTGAATTAATATGGAAAATAATCATAAATTCCCACCAAATTTTGCTCCTGCTTTTGTTACTCAAAACCAGACAGGAACTTGGCTACACCAATTAGAACAATTTGTTTAAAAAGTGAACTATACCATGATGCAAAAGCTAGATTTGTAATGGCTAAGATGGCTGAGTTTTTTTGTTTGTTTGTTTGTTTTGTTTTGGTTTGGTTTGGTTTTTTTTTTTGGTTTTTTTTTTTTTTTTTTTGGAGGTGATCACTTTTGAAGAAAAGCTAAGGAGATAATATTTTCAGAAGAAGGTAATTGTTCTCATGTTTTAATCAGAATAGAAGAAATATGTGAAATGTTGATGAACTGTCAAAAGTAGTTATAAAGCTACCACAGTGTTTGACAGTGCAAGCAAAACTGGTTAGATAATGCACGTTTCTTACTTTGTAAGGTAAGGTGAAGGGAATCAACCTTCCCGCAGGATCACAGAATCATTTAGATTGGAAAACACCTTCACCATCATCGAGTCCAATCTTGGAACAATCATGATCCTGCCAAGATATCTGAGGACTGTGGAACACAGTTCCTTCATGGAGCACAAGGCAGTTAACTGAACAGGTGATTTAGCACAGTGGGCAATAGTGGCTCCTTCCTTTGCTATTACAAAGAAGCAACTCCAAAGGGTAATTTGAACTCTACATAGGATGAATCCCTTTCCTCTCTCCTTACTGTAATTTGGAAGGGTGTAAACCATTGTAAGTTGGATCTTGTGAGCCTAACAGTACACACCTTGCAAAGAGCTGTGTGTGTTAGTCAGAAGCAGGCACAAAAACACTTGGAAAAGTCCAGCCAAACAGCTGGTGCAGAAAGATGCTGGGAAGTATGATGACTATCATTAAAGAAAAGATTCCTGCCTTGATTGGTTATTTTGCTGTTGCAAATCTACCATTGCCAAGTTTTGATTTACAACACACTGCAATAAAGTAATAAACCAAAGTACAATTCCCCTCTCTAAAAACCAGAGCTGAAAGAAGACCTGATCCAAAGCCAACCAATGTTTTTCTACTGATTTCAGTGGACGTCAGAATATGCCCATAAAATCAATTCTAAATTCTCATCTAACCAGCAATGCGGCACAGCAAAGACATGACTGATTTTATTGCACACATAAATGTGGACAGGAACTCTTCTCCCCCAGAATTTGACTTGTTTATCTGATCAGTCTTTAATACCAGGCCTTGCTCATGTGCTTTTTAATCGTACCCAGCTATAAAATCATGACTGACACTTTTCTGCAAGAGAGGTGTTAGGTCTGGTATCTCAGCTGACTCCAAATTTGGGTAATTACCTTCTGCCCCTGCAGTTTAAACAAGATACACCATTTGTCTTCATTACCTGCCCTAAAATTGCTGTTCCAATTTGCTGTGCTTTACTGCAATAGCTGCTGCATTTCACTGCACTGCTTTAAGTGGTAGGTGAGCTGATTTCAGAAAGATAGATAGTTTGTATAAAATATTTTGTTATCCTTTGAAGTGAGCAGTGCTCAGAATTATTTTTGATTTTTACAGTCCTTATGGGTATGCCAGGATAGTCACATTAAATATGCTACTTGGCAGGTTTTATTTTTAAAGACTACCATATGGTATATGTTCATCACCCAAGCTATTTCCTAGAACAATTCCATATGAGTGTTTGATGTTAATTTTATTTGGGACTGTACTGAGATCATCATGCCAGGTTAATTAAAACATGGCAAAGAATTCTCACAATGAACTGATGCTAAAACAGAAGGAAGTGTCAGTTTTCAGTGAATAAAATAACAATGCTAGAAGGTAATTATTTCTTGTTGTTAGCAGAGAGAAAATAAGAATATTTCAGAGCTCTGGTTAAAAAACAAACAAGCAAACAAAATCTCCCAAACAAAAAAAAACAAAAAACAAAAAACCCCAAACCAAACACAAAAAACCCCAAAAAACTAAACAAAACAAAACCCACAAAAAACAACAAAAAAAACCCCAAAAAACAAAAACAAAGAAAAAAAGACAAACCCACCAACAAGAGGCTGTCCAAAAGTTGTAGTAAAGATTAACAACATTGGTGAATTTATTCCTTACTTGGCAGCATTGAAGGTAATATTTAGAACATTGTCATATAACATCACAGGGAACAGTGTATGTGAGTCAACAGGGTTGGAAGTATATTTCAGTCTGAGTCTTTAATTTATGAATATTGCCACTGATAACTTGAAATGTAAAGTGCTTTATTCTCTGTGGGTGTGACACATTCAATTCAAATAAGGCACTTATTTGATTAAATTTATCTTTCCTTCAAATGTGTTTCTGCCAGTATTTCTGAACTAAAGCACTTTCCAGAGTCCTGGATTTGGCTTTCATTGTAATTCAGTGGGTTTAATTAATCACTAGAGTGATTCTGTTTTATACCTGTGCAATTCCATAAATTTGAATTCAGGCACTTCCATGCTAGCTGTAGTTATGCAGTATTGAATAAAATGTCATGCCAGAAGACCATCAAAACTGCAGGACTACAGGAAACATTTTTTGGTTGCCTCATAGTTTCCTTGAAGTGAAATGCACTTCGTTGTGAATCAAAAATAAACATAATATCTTAAAATTTTAAAACCAAAATATTTTCTAGCAAAGCAAAATCTTTTAAAATCAAGAAGCAAGCAAAATCGGAGTAAGCAACTATGAATCAGTACACTGGAATTTTTCATTTAGTAGAAGCACTTCTACAGGTGCTGACATCAGTGTCATTCTTCCACCCAAAGTGATGTGCTGCTGCTCTGTTGCATTAGTTACAAATGAAAACCACAAAATTCTAGAAAACTGAAACCCTCATCTCTTAGGAAAACAGGGCTAACTAAAAAGGCAGTGCAATTAACCTGCACTATGACATTTCATGTTGCTTGTGAAAGAGTCAACCATCCCTGCAGGAGAAGGTGGAACTCACTAAATAATGTCTACTGCTATAGCATCCCCTACACTGGAGAGGCCAGTTCCTAACCTTGAGAGTACCACTAGAAGGGGAAAATTGGGGAGCATTTGGCTCCTATAGTACCCTTTCCCCCTTCAATTAGCAATTTTCATGATTTGGGCCACAGAGTTCACATCTCACATTGACCTACACCATAAAGCAATATGATCTATATGCAATACTTGTAGTATGGACAATCTTTTGCCTTCCATGCCATGTCAAAAATTTCAAGGCAGAGGCAGAAGCAGTGCTATCACATATGGAGACCCCAGAGAGCAAGCCAAGCCTGCCAAGAGGGCTACCCTGCCTGAAATCCTTGTTGGCATCCAGGGCATCATGACAGGCCTGCAGACATCAAGGAAGGGTGAATTAAGGGGTTCTGGGGGGCAGCTTGAGGCCCCATGATCAATAATATTACAGAAAGTACAATATCCATGAGGAAAATATCTTCATCTTTAAGGTTCCTTTAAACAACAAAGTATACTGCTACATACTTTTACATCTTGATTCCAGGCAGCCCAAGAGATCCAGCTAAAAAGTGGTCAGTCTGACATGGCCATGTAAAGGGACACAATGAGCAAAAATAAAATACTTTTTTCTCTAAACTCTAATTCCTTTTTGATGTGTAATAGATTTTAAAAATATATATTACAGCAACACAGTGATATTTTCTATTATTGCTTTCTAATATCCATTTCTTTACAGGTGGCTAGAAAATGTTTCTGTTCCTTTTCTTGCAAATCCAGTATGATCTTGCTAAAAGTATGTATGGGGCACAAGCACTCTTATGAAACCCAGATGAGGTTTGGGAAGCTGAAAATTTGATCTTAAATTTTTAGAGTTAATAAAGATATTTTATATTAATAAAAAAGACAGGCAGCTGATGCTTTTGGAAGCTAAGCCTGACCTTTTCTGTAATGCAAAACGATTGTACACACCTTATGTGTGTACAATTTTCATTCTTAGCCTTAAAAGATTAATGTAATTGTATTTAACTTTGTTCTCTCAAGAGGAAAGACAACATTCTCAATTTAGTTTAACATTGTCTTTACTGTTAAATAAAGGTTTAAATGTGCTACACAAAGCACAGAAAACTGTGAATGACATTTCCTGGGAAGTTTTCTAATCTCACACTATGGTCTGTTCACTCAAATGCTTATAGAAATTAATGTCAAGTCATCAGACTTCTTTCCACTTTTTAATTTGTCATTTTAGATCCTTTCAAATTTACATCTAGATATTCACTCTGTAACAGCACTCCCGTGAAAAATTTGCCAACTAAAGAGAAATAACCGCCTCTCTCATAACAGAGCCACAAATCTCATCTGAACAGTGTCAGTCATAGTCTGGGTGGAGGTCTGCTTAACAGTTTCTGTAGTGATTTAGACCTGTGTGTGCTGCAAGCCTGGGGCTCACTTTGGAAATGTACATTCAGTGTCAGATGGCATGTTTATTTTGGGCCCATATTGGGCTACATCATTACGTGCTCATTTAGCACCAGACTTGGCAGGCATTGTTTGCAGAGGTCTAACACTGTTCCCACTGGCTTCTCCTAGGCATACTGTGTGCTACTGGCCAAGGTTCCTGGTTTGAATGTACACTGTACACAGTATGTAATGCAGCCAGCCACAAATATTCCACCTAAATATTTGCCTTTACATTACTGGGGTGCCTTACATCAAATCAAGGTAATGCATCAACCAAGTGCACCAAGAGCATGAAATTTAACTGGACCAGATGCCAGATTCTGTATCTGGAATGGACAGAGTAACACCAGGCACAAGAATAAATGGGGAGAGGAGCAGCTGGAGCTCAGCCCTGCAGGAAGGTCTGGGGTGCTGTGTGCCCAGCAGCATCTCAGTGGAGCCAGCAGGGTGCCCTGGCACCCCAGGGCAAACCCCACCCTGGGCAGCATCGAGCAGAGCCCAGCAGAGCAGAGCAGGGACTGTCCCACCTGCAGTGGGAGCAACTCAGGGATGCTCAGGGCTCTGAGTGCACCCAGAGGAGGGTGACAGAGCTGTGGAAGGGCTGGAAGGAATGTCCTGTGAGCAGTGGCTGAGGACTCAGGGCTCTGAGTGCACCCAGAGGAGGGTGACAGAGCTTTGAAGGAATGTCCTGTGAGCAGTGGCTGAGGACTCAGGGCTTCTCTGGTTTGAGAAAAGGACACTGAGGGGTGACCTCATTGCTCTCTGCAGCTTCCTGAGGAGGGGAGCTGGGGAGGGAAATGCCAATCTCTTCTCCAGAAATCCAGTGATTCCCATACAGGAATGGTTCAAAGCTATGCCAGAGGATGTTTAGGCCAGACATCAGGAAACACTTCTTTACTGAAAGGGTGGTCAAGCTCTGGGACAGGCTTCCTGTAGAGGTGGTCAATGCCTGAAGTTGTCAGTGTTTACAAGGCATTTGGACAATGTCCTTGATTACAGGTTTTAAGTTGCTCACCCTTGAAGTGGTTGGGCAGTTGGACTAGAAGATCTTTGTAAGCCCTTCCATCTGACATATTCTAGCCTAATTTAGTCTAATTTAATCTATGCAAAAGTAGATGAAAGAGGTGAGGTGAAGCTTCATAAAAATATGGTAACTCCAGTGCCAAAAGCCAAGAACCTTACTGAGGTAGCTCTTGTATGCCATTAGTATATTTTAAAAGCAGAGTATCTTACTTCACTCAGGGATATTTCTAATAATTAGCAAATGTGCACTGTGTTGTTTAGCATGGAGTACTTCATGTGCCCAATTGTAAATTCTACTTGCCTTTGAAAAGTCATCTACATGCATACCTAACTATCTGGAATGTTTTGAAAAATGACAGAACATAATGTAATACAAATATTTATGTATATACATTATTCTTCATACTCTTACTTGCTTTCTTTTAAGTGGCAGGTATCCAGTCACTGATTTGCTTGTAGCTTCAATGACACTAAAAGAGAACAAGGAGAATTGTATGAATTATACTGTTATTTTCTATCTTTCAAAGAGTTCTAAGCTGTTAAAAAAACAGCTATTATATATTTTCAGGATTGTTTGTTCAATCACTGATCTTGTTAGAGTAAACTATGTACAATAATTGAGGGCTGTATAAGGAGTATAAGCTTGGTCAGAAAAACAGGCATGCATGAACACAGTGACAGAACTGACTGAATATCTCTTCTGTTTCTTGGGAATTGGCTGTCATTCATGTCTACTATTTAACTAGGACAAAGAATTTTAATTGAGAGACTGACTGCACTCTTGCTCAATAAATGCCCTTTCCTTGAAAAAATTTTGTGTCAAATGTCATTGTTCTTCACTGATATATCCTCATTACTACAGCTTCAGTCTAACAAACATATCTCAGTAACCAGTTTTTCTCCACCTCCTCACTTTTTAAATGCATTTTGTTCTGGCTTTAAGTATGGCACATTAATTCACATGAAAATATTGATAGATAATTTTACATGCTGAGGACTGAAGAGTAAAGATTTTTGTAGCACCTGTGTAAAAAAACACCAGAAGTTAACATTTACTTATTTGATAACTCTTTATTTTAGGATGAAATTACAAAATATAAGAAAAAATTCCAGCTTTAAGCCAATAGCAGAAAATCACGTTTAGAGTGAAAAAATGGAAAACAAGGTCTATTTCCTTAAAGAAAACTTTCACTGAAGCTCAGCTGGTAGCTACCGAGGCAGGAAAATCCCATCTTACAAACCAGAAATTTTTTGATGGTAAGATTTTGCAATTTCCCCACCTTTTTTTTCCTAGCATCTTTTATACACACATCAGCAGAAGTTCTGTTTTCTCTTAACATCAGCAAGTTTGCCAAAAGTCTTTGTTAGACTGCAGCTAGGTTTTGTTTCCTTTGAAAATCCTAGTTCAAATAAGCTAATTTGGATAATGTTCATCAGACAGCTTCAGGCACAAACCACTCCTGACACATTTCAATTTGAAGCATTGATACTTTATACCTCAGAGCAGTTAAAGTTTTCAGAGACTTTAGCTAATTTTATCTCAAAGGAGTAAAACCAGCCCAAAGTAAATTAAAATCGTATATTAAATAAATTTCATTTGATCAGAAAATGAAGCAAATAAATTTGATCTCCAAATTAATGATTTTTTTTTTTCCTAGCTTGGTCTGTTTAAAATGCTTCTGCTACACATATACTTGTGTTTGTGTGAATCATCAAATTTTCCACATATTTATACATACATTTACTGGTGAGTGGCTGTGCTGCTGCCAAGACTGTCTAAGTGCATAAATGATCTATATTTGTAGGGAACTGCAATAATCTTTATTAGACCAACTGATACAGCTGGTATGAAACAAACAAGCTTCCAGGCTTACAAGGTCTGCTCCAGATCTGGAACAGATGCAACCACCTCAGGCTAAATACTCACTGCAGACAACTGCTCCGAGTTTCTCTTGATTATGTTAAATTTGAGGAAATATGAGACAATTAAAAAAAAAAAAAAAAAAAAAAAAGTGATATTGGGCACCAGAAGAGCAGAAGAGCAGGTTAGCAAAAGGAGAGATGATAGTGTTGTTTACCCCCATGGGACAAGCAGAAATTGAGAGAGGAAATAATTATCAGCTTGAACTCTGAGATGCAAGTGCCACTTTTTGCTTCAGTCAAATAATGAGGGAATTAAATATCTTTTTGTTTTGTGATAGCTAAAAACAATGGAATGCACTGTTAAAGGCAACAATCAGCTTGGGAAAAACCTGGTGTGGATCTGAGGAATAAGTTGATACATATTCTTTGGGGAAAATTTTCTTGTAATCAGTTTCTGATTTCCTTCGTCTTGAGACCCAAATCCCGGTGCCTTACTTGTGCCAAGCACTATCTGCAGGGATTTCATGGAAGCACTGGAATATATTAGGCTTGCTCAGCAAACTGGTTTGCTTTTTTCCTGGTCCAAATTGTTGATCCCTTTCATGGTATTTTCCTCTGCCTGCACAAACAGTCCTACTGCACCATGGGTACAGCATATCTGGTGACATATATAACAATGAAATGTTAAAGGAAATATGTTTAATTGAAAATGTCTTAGTGCTTTAAGAGATTTCATTTGTACTATAGCTAGATTAGGTACAAAGAATGGCCTTTTTTGCACTGGAAACATTCTGATATATTTCAGCATTAGAATCTAGAGATGATTTTCATTCTCTGAAGGACAAGGTGCAAACATGTTCAATAATTTTGTTATTATCCGCTGCATCAAGCATCAGATGTATTTCAGAAAATGTAGTCACCAGTAATTCACTCACTCTTGACTGTGTAAAAAACAATAGATAGAAAATGAAATGAGAATAATGTTTTTGAAATACTATCCCAGGGAAACATTTCTTTGTTCCATCATTTTTAAGTTTAAATATTTAATACTAAATTACTATGAAGTTGAAATTGGATAAGGAAATGCATTGTGTTCCAGCAAGTGCCTTCTTTCAGGTCTGTGCACAAAGAAGGTGACCCCCACTTAAGAGTGTGTGCAGCAATGGAGAGGGCAGTGCCTGTGTACTGCCCAGCAGCCTGCATGAGGTTGCAAGGAAATGTTTGTGGAAATGGAGATGAGGAAGAGACACTGGATGAAAAGAGGTGATTCAGTTCCCTCCTTTGTTAAAGACTTTGTGTGGGAGCTTGCTTAGGACTCATTCATAAACATCACAGTAACACCTTTTAGATACAATTCTGCCCATTTCAGGATTAACTCTATTCCAAGCCTCCCTATATCATGGTAAACAAGAATTATTCACCTAAAATAATTGGATTCAGTGATGGCAGAATGTTAGGCAAAGGGCTTAAAAATATGCACAGCCATACCCTGTCCCATAAAGCTGATACAGCAAAGTATGGTCAATAACACTGTGAAGTGTAAGGAGTAGGAAAAGCTAAGATAAATCACCATCAAGCTCAGTCTCAGTTATTCTTGTGCTTCTCACTTCTGCTGAGTAGCAGGTGTAAAGTTGTCAGAGCATGAGAACATAACATCAGTCAGGTGACTGACATCCATTTGCCTACTTGTGAAATAGGTATTGGACAATACACACATATATGCACTGATGCAATACATGTATAGCTGTATAGATGCATATATATGTATATATGTATATATGCATATATGCATATATGTATATAAGTATATAAGGATATATGGATATATGGATATATGGATATATGGATATATGCATATATGTATATATGTATATATGTATACATGTATATATGTATATAAGTACACATGTATACATGTATACATGTATATATGTATATATGGAAGACTTTGCCATGGAATGCAGTTGTGGGGTGAATGTGATCTCCAAAACACGACTTGATCCAAAGATGGTCCCTCCACTCAGTCATCTGACTAATAAAAATTATCTGTTCAATAAAAATTAAATGCTTGATTAAAAAGAGCTTTTGACTGTAAACATAAGCCCCTTCCCTCTTCCAGTGCTATTCTTTTTTCTAAATACAAAGGAAGTGCTATTTTAACTGTGGATATGTTAGCCCTAAATCAGGATTTAAAAATTAAAAAAAAAAAAAAAAAAATCTCCTTTTCAACTTTTCACAGTTCAACATAAATTATTCCCGTCTGTGACTTATTCCATTGAAAAGATAAGTTTTGCCCAGTAATCCTATATACATTTTTAAACATAATAGGATAAAGAAATGATGCCGTTTTTCCCAAGGACTTCTGTTTATTCTCCATAGTAGTTTTCATCACCCCTTTACTCCACATACTCATCTGTAATGTTCTGCCTCTCTTCTTCTTATTTTCATGGCTTAGATTTTCATCAGCAAACCAGAAAATATTTGTTTTATGTCATGATTTAACTTATCATTTCAGTGAACTTTTTCTGACAGTGTTCATACTGTAGTTAGTGTGTGTACAGATGATAACATTTGCATTGGTTACCTTACTGACAAGTAATAATAAAAGGAAAGAAACTAATTGGAATGGCTTCTCAAGGAATGAGAAATTTTTCAGTATTATAAAGGGAAAGGCAGAATGATATAAGCTGTAGCAATAAAGATGAAAATTAATTCCAAGCTTTTACAGATGAGTGCAGCTGTATTGCTTAGTATGCATGTCAGCTGCAGGAGAATGCTTAAGAAAGGAGATTCAGTTCTACAGTAAAAAACCATAAAGGTTCTTAAATGGGCCAGATTCAGCAGTAGGGTAAAACACTGAGGTCAGAGGAATTACAAACCAGGTAAATTTTGCACCCTATGTTCTGCATCTTTTAAAAATTTAAACAAAATTAGAGGGGAAATACTTGTTGTCTGCTAAGTTGCTCTCACTGACAGGTTACCAATACCATATTAAAGAGAATGCTAAAGCAAGGTAAAGTGCTTTCCTTTCATTTTTTATGCATTTCTCTAGTAGAAGAGTATTCTACAACCTTTCATGCTAGAATTGCAATTTCCATCGATAGGAATGCAGATTATGGTATTAGATTGAGGACAAGTTTAAAAATAGAAGCACAATCTTTATTAAAACAGAAGTCACCATTAGAGCTTTCACCTCACCAAGAAGTCCACTGCTGAAAAGCCACACTGTGCTCCAATGGGTAAAGACAGAACTAAATGAGAGTTCAGTGCATTAACCTGCTTTGAGTAGATACCATAAAAAGCATCTGGAAGCTGCAGTAACAATTAACTTCCAGATTTATGATAGGCACAATATTTCTCAAAATACGTTCTTTCATATCTGATATAGCATATTTCTGATTTTCTTTGCCAATAAAGAAGTTTAAATGTTTTAAAGGCATAGTAAATGAAGATATTTTTCTTATTTTAGAAAACTGATTGTTATTATGTTTCACATTGATTTTTTTCACTTATTCAAATTCTAAATGCAGAAAAGTATTCAAGACCTTACTGACAAAATTACAATCGGGTTTTATTTTGAATATTTCACTTTACAAGAAAAGCAGAAAGAAGGAAGAGTGGTTTACTATAATTTTCCTAAATCTATGATGACATTTTTGGAAACTTCTAGGTGATTTGGGCTTTAAAGTCCTCTTCTCTAAGAAGAGTTTTACAATTCCAAAAAGGCATTTCATGGAGCGTATGTTTCAAGAGTTGCATCTGTACTGCAAGATAACTGCTCTCTGTGGAACTGAGAATCTCAGCTATGAGATTCTTTGATCACCAAGCCCAGGGTGCTGCTGGATGATCTGTGTGGACCCCTGCCGTGTTTCCATCAAAGAAAAACAGCCTGCAGGAAGGTTAGTGACAAAGCAGGTTTCATCCTCAAATTACTGTCATGAGGAAGGCATATCATAACAGAATAAGGGGTGAACAGAGATGGCATTTCATTTGTCAGAAATTTTATTTTAGTTTGAATTTTCATCAGCCTCACTGGGACAATCACTACATTGAAGTGAAGCCTGTCACTCAGTTTTTGAGGATTGGAACCTAAAAGAGAAGTGAACAGAAGTGAGAATGCCTGTAGTGCAGAACTGAAGTCAGGGTGGTCTCTTCCCCAAATCCACTTGCTCTGGAGGGTGCCTCCTGATTTAGGGGACACTGACCCAGCTGGTCTCCTCTCTTGTTCAAGGTACAGGAGTTTCCTCATTACTGATGCCCAAATGCAACTGCTTGGGTGCTTCCTGTGGCCTTGGCAACTGCACACAGCTCTAGCCCCCCCATGGGATCCAGCACTTGCACATTCATCTCAGTAAATGCTGGAGTGTTGCCACCTCACTAGAGAACCATAGAATCAATTGGGTTGGAAAAGTCTTCTGAAATTATCAAGTCCAGCCTGTGACCGAACACCACCCTCTCAACTAGGCCATGGCACTGAGATCCATGTCCAGGCTTTCCTTAAAAGCTCCCGGGGTGGTGAGTCCAGCACCACCCTGGGAAGCTCCTTTTAATGTCTAATCACCATTTCTGTGAAGGAATTCTTCCAAATATCCAACATAACCTCCCCTGGACTATGGTGTCCCAGTTCTAGCTGCCTAGAGGCCGATTGCCACCTGGCTAAACCTCCTTTCCTTCCATGTAGCTGTGGAGAGCAATAGGATCTCTTTGCAGCCCCCTTTTCTCCAGGCTGAACACCCCCAGCTTTTCCAGGCACTCCACATCAAAGTTGTGCTCCAGCCCCTTCACCAGCTTCTTTGCCCTTCTCTGGAGTTGCCCCAGTGTCTCAATGTGTTTCTTGCAGTAAGGGGCCAAAAACTGGACACAGCAGCCAAGGTTTGGCATCAGCAGTACTGAGTACAGGGGACAATCACTGCCCTGGTCCTGCTGGCCACACCATTGATGACACAGGCCAGGTGCCATTGGCTTTCTTGGCCACCTGGGCACACACTGGCTCATGTTCAGTCACTGTCAACCTGTGGGAGTCTTTGTGGTCTGGGGTGCACGGACATCAGGGACAAACTCAGGCGTTCTCTATACACTGGTCATGAAGTTGCAGTTTATTATAAGGGCATGGGTGTACAGAGTCCTGCTGAGAGCTACCAGCCGCAGCTCAGAGCAGGATGGAAAGAAGTGGGGGTATGAGAGAGAAGAGAGGGATGAGAGAGAGAGAGAAGGTAAGAGGGTAAGAGGGTAAGAAGGTAAGAGAAAGAGAGCTAAGTAAGAGAAAGATTTTCCCATTTACAACACAATAAATCTTCTTCTATGTTGAATATTCTAATTTCCACTAACCAATCTAACACAAGATACAAATCCTATAACATTTACATAGAGCCTATAAGAATCATTGCATTACCATACTGTGTCACACTTTAAACCCTAAAAACTACTCTTTGGACCCTAGCATAGTCTTCTCTGACTTTTGGACCTGCTCTCCAGCAGAAGCCATTGTTCAATCACAAGGGGATTACCCTCTGCAAGCCATCCTATTGTCTTCTAGTTTTTAGTAACTAAGTTGTGGTATCTCAAAGATGGCTGGCATTTCAATCTCGCTTATGGTTTCTATATTCTCAGAATCCTTTGCTAAGCATTCATATTTGTAAGATTTTCCTGAATCAACCTTCCCAACATTAACCAGTACCTCAAGGTCCTTTTTCAGGAGGCAGATTTCCAGCCATTCTATCTTCAAACCTGTAGGATCTCTTCAAACCTAAACCCCTGTAGTGTTGCATGGAGTTTTTGTGTCCCAAGAGCAGGGCTCAGCACTTGGCCTTGTATAACCTCCAACAGTCCAGTGCAGAGCCCTGGGAGCAGCTCTGGCTGCCAGCCGGATGCACTCACCACCACTCTGCACCTGCCCATCAACCTCTTCATGACCCAGAGGTGAGCATGCCCACCCAAGCCATGAACTGCCAGGTGCAGTTTACAGCCTAACAAACTCCTGGAAAACATAGTCATGCTGACCTTTCTAACTGCTGTGGAAGGGAATCAGCAGAAAGAGAGAACAAGAATGAATAAAAAAGGAAATTTTGTCACTTCTATGTATTGTTTCCACCTCTTCAGCAGAACTGCACAGTTCAAAAGACTGGGCTGTCAGTGCAGGACATGTGTTGATTTTAATAATTAAGCACTGCTGGATTGCTGACACTATTAGTCAGGGGTCAGTAGACATTTTCATTACAGTTGCCATTTTCCAAGACTTCATAAATGTCATTTTGATTCACGCTGGGTTGAGACTTAGAGTGTAGGTTATCAACGTCCTGGCACTTTTGCCTCACCATAATAATCTATTTGTAAAATTTTTTAACCACAGCAGTTAAGATTTTTTTTCAGTCAGCTTCCATTAGCACTGTGTAAGCTGTGGGAACTGAAAAAGCAGAGATTTTGAAACCTCGTTTCTTCTCACTTTATAACAAACAACACTGAAGCTTCAGGTCTGTAGATGGAGTAGCAGAGAACAATATAAATCAGGGGAGGACTGTTGGAGCTGTGGAGACAGGGTTCTTAAGGTCTTGAGAGAGAAGTCTGAGATACAGGTAACTTTTTGAATGTAGTACCATCTTCCAAGACACAAGTTTTGGAAAAGGAAATGTCGTTTAAAGCTCATCAAGTAGATGGAGAACATTTGATAGCTGAGCCAATACAAGGCATGAGGATGTTGGGAAACCTTCACTGCTGCCCTTCCTGTTCCCTTTCCTCCTCTCCTGCCATACAGCACATTATGCTATTTACTGAGCTCTGTTTCACTGTCAGCTAATGGATGTTCTATATGCATCTATGCTATAAGAAATTATACATAAACAGTCTGTCAGCTAGACCTCCCTGCACACTAATCCCAAATTTAACAAAGTTTTCCCTCAGGAAGAATGCTAAGTGTATTTGTTGTGACAGAAAAAGGATGCAGTCCTTGCCACTATATATAGATGTCCTTGCAACACAGAATACTTCTATTTTGACAACCCAGATGAATTTGTCTGTTTGGGCTTCAGCTACTTGTTTTGCTTTGTGATATTTAGAAAACCTGCAGCAATTTGCTTTTTACAGTGACTTTTTTTTTTTTTTTCCCCCTTTCTTATCCAGCTTTGCATTGGGAGGGCATAAGATCTCAGGAACAGTAGAAAACCCTTCCATATAGGCTCAAGCCCTGATGCTAGTAAATACAAATGTTAGGAATAGATAACATGGGCTGTAACACAGTGCTCAGGTCATGGATAGACCTTTTCTGCTCACCCAGGAGGATGGCACTTGAAGTGGAGGGCCAGTTAAAATAAAAAAGTCTTAATGCTTCTGTATTCTGTATTCTTGCTTATCCAGCCCTTACCAATCAGAAGTGCCAAACAAAACTTCAGCAGAGCAAGCTTTAAAGAAACTTGCTGCTCTGTTTTAGATTAATTATATGTCACATTAGATAAATACAGAATATAGAAGACACAATTCTCTTGCTATTCTCTCTATCAAAGTCCAATGAACAGTATTTGAAATGGATCCCACTATTCCATATTTCTCTTATTTATTATTAATTTTTATAATATGATTAAAAGGATAGTATGCTGCAGGTCAACATGGTGAGCTTTGGTTCAGTGGCTATTGGGGATCTCTTGATGTTCTTGAATTGTATTAGGCTGAAGCACATAATTCCCAGAGAAAAATGTGTGCTTGTGCTCACCTGAAGAATTCCAATTACTTGGAAAATCATTCTCACCTCTTCCCAAAAAGAAGCTTCAGTGTTGACTGGAGCCCAAATTCTGAGACAAACTGGTAAAATATTTTTCATGTCTATCAATTGCTTAAAAAACATTACCTTGAGCAAAGAGTTGATAGACATCAGAAAATTAAATAAATTTATTTCAAATGCATAGCTACTGGAGAAATTCTATTGTTTGTTGAATTTTGATTGGTTTGAAAATATATTGAATTTTCATGATACACATAAAAAATGTTTTCATGTAGTCATTTACCTTAGATACAGCTCTTCAAATTTAGTCATATGCAGCTGTTATCAAGAAAGGGAATATCAAAATTAGGTGAATTTAAATGTGAACAGAAACATTTCTTTATTACACGTGAACCAGTAAATAACCATCAATTTCGTTCTCTGAGTTTCAGATTTAAACAAAATGTCATCAAAGTAGTAAAGATGTATGTATTCAAGTATACATGAAAATAAAGACAAAGTCAAAAGATTCAAATCCAAAAAAGTAAGTTTTTATGTTTTAAATATGCAATAAACTAAACTATCAGAATTCAATTTTGCTCATATTTCTAAGTATTCTCTTTGTGGTATGAAAATAAAAGCAAAATACAGAAAAATTTTCATAGTCTTCATTTGATGAAAATTGTTTTAGTTTACCTGGGAAAATAATAAATAAATAAATAAATAAATACACACAGAGAAAAAACTACAGCTTCCAAACACCTATATATCTTTGGTTGTGTTACTGGTTTGCAGATTTGTCTATAGAGGCTTTGAAACTGCACTGAATAATTGTGTTTAAAGAGAGGAAACATCCCTCTGCAGTTATTACAACCACAAAGGAACCCTAGGTGAGGAGAAGTTCATAACTATATTACCCACTCTACAATTATAAGTGTGGCAATTAACTGAAAGCCAGAGTCAGCATTCCAGTTCATTTTACTCACAGCAAAGCTACCTGCAAAATTTTACAGAAGTTCATTGAAAAAGCTCATATCAACCGTTAGAAAAAAAAAAATTCTATAAAAAATTCTATTTAGAATTTTCTATGTAATAACCCTGATGAAATAAAAATATACATATGTTTATCAGGAGTTTGGTAGAGAGCAGATGAAAAAACAGCCAAGCACAAAACCCCACACCAAACGAGTACCCACATTGACTATGAAAGAAATTCGAAATCTCGAAAAAGTTAATTAAAAATTCAAGACATAACATTCAGCCAAGTAAAACAGATTTTCTTCTTTAATTTTTCGTGTCTAAACATGGTTTTACATTTTTCAGCTTTATGTTAGATTATATTTCAAAAGAGTAGTCATTTCAGCCAAGGATTGAAGCACTGTTTTTTCTCTTTGCTGTCTTGAGCACACCAACAAGCTCCAACTGCCCTGATCAGCTGTAACCATCACTATCAGTAATGAGCTTCCAAGAGAGTCTCCCCACCAGGGCTTTATCTGCTGGTGCTGAGGTCAGCTCTGACCCGTGTGTGACCTTGGATCAGGCTGCTGTGAAGGGACTCGGGGCTCCCCTGGTCTCAGCTCACACCTGAGGCTGAATGCAAGCTCAGGACCTGCACCTTGCTGTAGGGAAGGGCTGTAGGGACTTGTCTTTGCCCAGCCTCACACTGACTTTGACCCTGTTTTTATATCCCTTTCTTGTCCTTGCTCCTGAACTGTGGAATCATAGAATGGTTTGGGCTGTAAAGGACATTAAAGATCCTCTTGTTCCAATATTCTGCCATAGGCAGGGACACCTTCCACTAGAGCAGCTCCATCCATCTAGTTCAGGGCTCCATACAGCTTGGCCTTGGGCAATTCCTGAGATGGAGCATCCTCAGCTTCTCAGAGCAGCCTCTTCCAGTGCCTTACCACGCCCATAGTAAAGAATTTCTTTATAATAGCAAACCTAAACTCTCTTCTTTTAGTTCTCACCTGCAATGCTGATGCCTGGCTATCCCTGTCCTGCTGGATGCCCTGGTTTCCATCCTGGACCTTCTCTGCTGAGGCATGGTGGGACTGCATCCATGCCAATGAGGACCCTGCCTGGCCCCTCATTTGACTCAGAATTCCCATCTCCCACAGCCCCATGGGATCATCTCATGATTGCAATGTCCTGGCAATAATAAGCCAAAGTGCATCATGAAGCAATATTGAAATGTCTAGGTATAAAAAAGAAATAGGAACTTGTCATGATGGACATTCCTAGCAGTTAACATTTTCTCATTAAAAAAGATGCTGGAGGAGAAAAAAAAATCCCAAATCCCAAACTATTCATGTGTTACTTTGCATTTGCCCTACTTGACCGTATACATGTGAGGAATTGTGAGGTGAACTTGATGGATGCTTCTAAAAAACAAAGTCGTGAAACCTGTGCTGAAGACCTTCCAATAACTTAGTCATCATGCATGTCAAACATTATCCAAAAAGACCATGAATTTAGCAAATTCTCTTCAACTGCTTTCTGTCTTATGTTTTGATTATTCTAAATCAAGCATGAATATCTGGACAACTGATTAATTTCCCTCATTAAGAAACATTTTGATGTTTTGCACATTTTAAAGTGTGACATTTGGTTGAATTAAATGCAAACTTTACAATTTAACTTTTTGTGAGGAATTACATTAGATCTAGGTTACAGTCTGAGCATTGAGGTATCATCTCTTTAATCTTGTTCCATTCAATAAACTTTTTTTTCAGATACTGGCACTGATTAACTATATGTAATTACAAATGATAATGGGACTACAGAGGTAGGTAAACAGTAACAGAGATTTGCTTAATGATCGGTTCTTTCTCCATCCTTAATTTCAAGGTAGTAAACAATGGTAGCAGCAGGTTCATTAAGGGAATCAGTATTTTTATGGACAGTTAAATACTAATTGTAAAGGTTGCTGCATTCAAGTGAATTGTATCTTCTTTTTTTTTCTTCTTTTTTAATTAGAAGAAAAGCTAAGGATGTCAAGGGGAACCACATCCTTCAGACAGGAACATCAATTTTAGAAGAACCACAAAGTTTTATATAATCAGAAATGTAAGACCCAGAACACTTGCCATACTGAAATTGTTTATATGCAAAAACAAAACCAACCAATCAACCAACCAACCAATCAACCAACCAAACAAACAACCTGCCCCCCCAAAAAAAACAACACAAAAACCAAACTTCATTTTCTTTTATGGTTTTGCTTTGTTTTTAACTTGCAGTTTCTAGCCATGTTTTTCCCTCTGTATTTTTTGGATGTAAAGCATCATTTTAATTCTGTGCCTGTAAGACAAAGGAATAAATGAGGCTCCTGATTTTTCATTTCAAAGTTGTATATTCATAAAGAAGAAACAAGTGTGTGCAGTGGGTGAACTGCTGTTTGCCACTGTCCTCACCCATGTTCTAAATATCAAAATTAAGGGAAAGACCCATTTTCCACTTTTTTTTTTTGAGTTTTTTCCTCATTATATCTAAGTTTCTATCTGTACAAATAAGCTTAAGGCAAAGGACTTGGGGAATATTAGCACTGAGCAGAAAAGAGCAAGTGAATTACATAAACAATATTTTTTGGTTACTAAAGATGAATACCAATTACAATTTCAACCCCATCACACATTCCAGTACTTCTTTGTTTTTTTCACAAACAGGAATAAATTGCAAATATATTGAGATTTTCACAGAAGAGAATTTTTTTTTTTAATTAATCCTTTTAATTGTTAAAATTTCTTTGATTAGGAAAAAAAAAGTATTAAAAGTTCCCACAGGAGCTAAAGTCCATCAAAAGTTTGATGCTTCTTTTCCAAACACCAAAATATTTTTTCTTCAGTGCGTTTACTCCAATACAAATATAATGTGACAATAAAATAAAATAACTAACTAGCAACAAAGTCAAAACAAAGCACTGCATGTGCAGTTCTTTGCCTAAGGAGAGAATGACAGTGAGAATGGATAAGACATGACTAAAATTACTGAGAGTGTTTAATGCATTTCTGGAATTCTGCTCTCACATGATGTCAGTGGGAGCCCTGCAAGAATCTATAAAGTAAAAAAGTTGTTGCTTTTTGTTCTTGCACCAAATTGAAATGTGTTTGTTTTCCGTTTGTTATTTAGATTTCCCTGTGGCTATGTCTATATAAGCAAATAGCTTGATGCAGAAAGAAGAGATCAGTAGATCAAAATTGGTACTCAGGATCTCACACCCACACTGCCTGTGGCTGGAGAGTTTTGTTGAATTTCACCAGGTCCCACATATCCCAAATGTCTCCATGCTCATCTGACAGCATGTGTCAGAGGAAGCTGCCTCCAGGTTGTTAGCTGGAGTACATGTCCTCATGATCTCACTTTTAGCAGTGCACCACAAGCCTGAGAGTTATGCACAACAGAATTTTGAGTAGGGGAGGTCACAGTGAATCATGGGTGACACATCCTAATCTGGAGAGCACAGCTAGATAACACAGGAGCTGACTGATCACATGGAAACCACTAAGCTTCTGCAAATTGTGATGTTTCACATGGCATCTATCATGGGATTTCTGTATTGGGAAATTAAAGACCTCAAAATTTAACACTTTCAAAAGTTTTAGGAGAACTAGTGGGCATAATGTCTAAAATTATTGCCTTTAAATTAGCTTTTATTATTTTTGAAAAATATTTTGGATCTTGGTAACAGTAAGCTAAGCAGGATGGTAGAGGAACAACAGATGTTTTTCTTAGGTCAGATACTAACATTTTAGGAGGCCAAAATGTACTATGATTAATGCTATTTGTGATAAAATGCACGAAATTGAAATCCAGAAGTATGCTTTGCTGTTAAATAGACCTGGAGTATTAAATACAGAAAGTTTGCCATGCTTGTATTTATTGTGCTAAGTTATGTTCCTGAGCCATATAGAACTATTAGAAAGCAAATGAAGGTTACAAAGACTAGGTTAAAAGAGGGTCTAGAGCCGTGTGAGGAGCAGCTCAGGTCTCTTGGTCTGTTCAGCCTGGAGGAGAGGAGTCTCAGGGCACATCCCATTGCAGTCTTCAGCTTCCCCTCTCTGTGTGACCAGTGACAGGACAAGAGGGAACGTCAGGAAACTGTGTCTGGGTGTTAGGAACACTGGAACAGCCTCCCCAGGGAAGTGGTCATAGCTCCAAGCCTGACAGAGTTCCAGAAGTGTTTGGACAATTCTCTCAGGCACACTGTGTCATTCTTGTGCAGGACCCGGAGATGGAGTTTAATGATCCTTGTGAGTTCCTCCCATTTCTGGATATTCTATGATTCTATGCTATGATTATTTTTTAAAACATAAAGAAAGGAGAATTATACTAATAGCACTAAGGGTACACCTACCAAATGATAAGGGCAATCACCTCTGAGATGGGAGAACCCAAAATGTACAGCTAACTCAGAAGGGTTTCCAGTGCCCATATGTTCCCAGAAGGATAGTTTAGCCTAGGAAAGAGCCATCTTACATCAAGTCTGTGAAAGTCACAGCAAAGAATGCAGCAGAAAGAAAAAAATAAAAGGAAAAGGTAGTATTTTGCAGCTTAGTGCTATAAAGACATTTGGCTGGAAAAGTGGGACTCAGGATTCCTTGTCTTATATGAAACAAGTACTGGAAAAAAATAACAAGAAATAAGTAAAAATAGAAAAAATCCTACTCAATTATTTAAAAAATAGTCAGGAAATGAAAATTCAGACCCAGACTCAGAGTGAACAGCATTGCTGTTGCAATGAGTACATAGCTTATCTGAGGGACAGGGACTGGATTTAATTTGTATCTCTATGTGCTCTGGTAACTAAGCCATTGTCCCAATGAAGAGAAAAGTTTGCTAGACAGAGATTCACCTGACCACATATAAGTCACCTATAATCTTCCCAAAAGAGATTAAATCAGTTGCATCCCACAACAATCCTGACTAGAGATGGACACTAGATCAGATAAAGGTATCTCGAATAAGATGAGAGAAGTTACTTTGGTAACTTAGTATCTCCAGGAAATTGTGATGGCAGTAGGGGCCTAAATCTGGGATTTACATTTGTCATTTGGGTACTTAGATAAGATACTCTACTACATTAGGCACCTCAGCCTTTTATTAGATATAGGTCTTACTGATGATACAGGCATGAAGTAAATTCAATTTCTTCTTACAATTTTCTTCCTTGGTTAGCCCAGCCCAGAAGGGACACTTCTAGCACTTAGAAGCTCAACAAAGGAAATAAAACATAGTTTAAGTGCAGAGATGTTTTAAAATGTTAAGTGATACAATACTGAGAGTTGCACAATTATTAGAATTTAGCCACTTAATAAGGTAGCAGTTCTGATTATGTGCATCAGCTACCTCTGTGTATTGCAAATCCAGAAACAGGTTAGAAATGACAATTTATTTTAAAGATGTTTCTATTTAAGTTAATGGTATGGAAAAATCTAAAAAAATTGTTCTATCAAAACAATCATCTTCATTTTAATAGACATGAGAAACTTTTTGCAAAAGGTTTTGAAAATATCCCTTATAGTTTTAGATAAATTTATGCTTATAGCAGCTGATTCATAAGTAGAAAACAGAATATTGTAAAGTTTTATTCATCCTGCACTTTCAAATTTACTAAATAGAGATAAACAGAATGGGCATGCTAAGATTTTTTTTTCTGATTAATTTTATGGTAATTCAAAGTGTTTCAGTTTTAAATTAATTGTTTGAATACTAAATTATGCAGCTTTATGATCCAGGAGATAAGCAGAGCTCTAAAGATGCCTCTGAGACTTGAAAGAGACAGCATTAGAAGCTCATTATTGCCGGCACATTTAACATGGTTAAAGTAGGGGAAAATAGCCATTAAGTTAATGTAATAGTTAAACTGAATTAATTTGAAAAACTGCCCAGTGAAATGCTTACAGTGATGGTGTTGGGGTTCTGTTTGGATTTTTGGCTGGTTTGTTGGAGTTTTTTATTCTGTAGCATCTTCAAATATTAGAGTCAAAACCATTTGAAGAGTAGTTATTTACAAGCAACTTAACATAATGTTTATACTTGAAGAAACATTCAGTTTATCACTCAAATATGTGTCAGAGTATCAACATTTTGTAAAGAGAGAAGATCAGATGTTAATATGCATAATGAATGAATTCAGAGCTACTGGGTGATAACAAACAAACAAAAGCTCCAACTCTCCTTCCCATCAGTCCCTTCATCCTCTGGGTCCTTTCTTCCAAACTTTGGAAACAGAAGAATTTAATGAAAGCAATAATATCTGTCTCCTAATTGCTTAAAACACCAAAGTAAACACTGAAAAGTGTTGATAAAGGGAGCAAAAAGGTAACACCTAAGTCCTAGGAAAGTTCACATTGAAGAAACATAACGATTGATATCATAGGATCAGATTTAATATATTTTATGTCTCCTAAAATGAAGTAATCAACCCCACAAAAGTAAAATGCAGAGTAACCTCAAGACATATATATGTCTTACCACTTGCTTCAGGGTGGTTGCAGAATACAGTGCTATGTTTAATGTCTCCTCAATATTTTATTTCATATTAATTATAAAAACTTCAGATTTTTTTTAATTCCTGTTCCAATTTTGCCACTTTTTTGTTATCTTGTCACATGTTTGATCTCAATAACTTTCTTAGTAACAGAACTCACTATTCAACCACTTTGGAAAAAAAATAAAGATGTTATCCCTAGATTTTCACTTCAAATTACTTCTTGTGTTTTAGATTTGAGACAATGATCTATTGAGGTTCTACTACTCAAACTTCATAAGGATCATTGTAGATCCCAAGGATTCTGGCTGCAGGTGGTGGCATTATGTAGAAGTGAGGCAATACCTTTCAGACCATCAAGCTGAAGAGTGCAATGTGGAGTACAACAGTCTCTAGACACAACATACAGAAAGAGTATTATTCACAGAATTTCATTGTCAGGGAGCATTGACTGGGTAATACAAAGTTTGGAGCTACTTGCCATACACTGATATCATACACTGATGTATCACACCCGAGCTCACAGCTGATAAAACCTGGACAGCTGATGTCACTCTCTGTTATGGTGGCCAGCAGGTGTGGGGCAGATGGGCTGGGACTGAGCCAACAAGAACTGGAAGAAGAGACTTGGGCTTTTCAAGAAGCTCATCCCTGATGCTGCCTCAAAGTAGAAGTAGAACTTCCCAAATCTCCTACTAAAGCAAGGAGTAAACTGGTCTGGGCCAGGTGAAAAAAAAAAATAAAGTGGGGGAAATTTGGCAGCTGCTTTGTACCCCATCTGTGTGCTGCTTCTGGCCAAGATGCTTTTGGTGGAAGAAGAGGACAAGAAAAGGTGAAGGACTGCTCTTTGTTCTTAATCTCAGACATGGAATTAGCACACACAGTCTCCTAAGTCATGGGCCAAAACAGTGTTTGTGGGAACAGAAGGCTGATGCAGATCTGGAAGAGAGCAGTGGAGCCAGTATCTCTCGTGTCAGTGCTGAGAAGCTTTCGGGCAGCTCAGACATACCTAATTTACTCATTGTAACCAGGAAAAATGTGACTGTTATGATCTCCTACTCTGTGGCTCCACACCATGGTGGTTGAGGAAGGAGGATTTCAGACAAACCATTCTTCATTATTTATTCATTTTTCCTCCCCATCAGCCCTGATTACAGGATTACAGAGTTCATTGTTCCTCCACTCTCTCCCTAGGCAATGGTGGAAGCCTCAAAAGCTGCAAATATTACTTCTTTGCAAAAATAATTAGAAGTCTGCGCTGTATGGGGATCAAGTATCTACCTGAGGAGAAGGTTGCATCTCTGTGCTGTCCATTTTGCTAATCAGGGTTGTCCATATTATTAATTTGATAGCACTGGAAACGGGTGCTAAAACCCAACTACTTCAAATTTGACATGGAGATGTAGAATCAAAAGATGGAGAAAGACATCAGGAATATTTTCCACCTCTACTTTTGGAAGTAAAATAAGCCTTAGACTTCCTGAATCCCAGTGAGATTATGTTATACTTTAGCTCCAAACCCACCCCTGGTAAAATAAAATCAGTGGGAATTTTTTCCAAAATCAGTGTAGTTACCTCAACTATAACTTGTCAGAGATCATAAGTGAGTAGAGAATAAAGTGAAATTACACTCAATATATTTAGATTCCATTTGAAGGATAACTTTTCTACTACTAAATCAACTGGAAATCGATTGAGGCAAGAGCATCCTATAATTTACTGTTCCCAATATCTGCACTGTAAATTGCCTTTCTTCTTGCCTTGGCTAGCGTAAACTCTACTAAATTTTCCTGACTTACTAAGATTTTCTTAAAGAAAAAAAATTAGAAAAGAAACATATAACAAAAAAAGTTTTAAATTATTTTGTATTTTCCACTGATATTTCAATATGTTCAAATATTTGCTTAAGTATTATTAACATAAGTTATGATTCCTTATTTCCTTTTAAGAAACGTCCAGGCCACACCAAAAGCACTTTTGGTGAAGATATACCTTTGGAAGATATTTTTGAGACCAATTTGCCAGTTTTCCAAAATGAAGAAACTGTTGCCTCCACAATTCCATGTCAGTGAGGTGAATGTATGAACAAATGAAAAATTTCCTCCCCTCTCCTGAATTCCCTACACTGATTATATGATTATATGACCTTCACTGACATGAAATTAAAAAGACAGAGGAATTGCATGAGAAAGAGTGGCAAACAGCTTTTCATTTGTTGGCAAATTCACTTTGTTATCTCCAAAAGAAATTTTAAATAGATGATTCTCTGACCGTCTTTACAATGGAATCTAACCAAAGTTTATGCCTTCCAAACAGGAGCAGAGAACTATTTCTATGTAAAATGTGTGCTCCAAAACCATTATAGTTACACACAGCATAAAAATCTCATGTTTACACACGAGTAAAAAATGGGTGTGCCTTGAAGGAATTTGTTTGTCCAGTCTAGCCTTGAATATTCAGATGCAAAAGGGCCCAAAGAGGCATCTTCTTTTAGGTTTAATTCCCTTTAGACACAGATACATAAGAGATGCCTTTTGGCACTTTTGTACCACTATAATAACACTGTGTACACCTACTACAACTGCAAATTCTTCTAGTATATTCCACTGGTACTGATTTATATTTGAATTAATTTGCCTGTTTTTTTCTCTGACATTTTTTATTCTCCTTTCTTACTTTCTTTTCTGTCCATTGTCTTGAATGTTGCTTGAAGAATGCCTACCATTTAACTTAGCATAGAGCAAAACAGCTGGAAGACTTGAAGACCAAGCATTAGAATCATTATGATCACCAGGCCTCCCATGAGTTTATCCCATTAAATATAAGCAACTTTCCATTTAATACAAAAATAGAGCTTCAATTTCTGTAACCTCAAGGGACCTTAGACTGGAATTTTGGGTTGTGAAATTCAGATTATTGGATTCCATATTTCTTTGCTCCATACTTCCATACTGCTTCCATACTAAGTAATTCTCTGCAGACTATAGAATAACCACATAAACCAAAGAAAACATTCTTTTGCAGATTGCTCTACAAGAATTCATTTTGTTAACTCTCTCTTTGCCCCAAGTCATGGCCTCACCGTTCTCTTTATCAATGGCTATAAACAGTGAAATGATGTCATTATGTGAAAACACATTCTATATTTTCAAATCTCACAGCATGCACAGATCAGCTGCAAGGTGAAATTACACAGATCAGATAACATACTATCAAAGAAGATGGCCAATCTTTTGAAGGAGGCTCATAAGTATAAATTGCAATTAATTATGAGAATTAAAAATCTATTACATAAACATACTGAAGACTGCTTGTTACCTTACAAAAGATTATATTCTTCTCTCTTCAATTAATGCAATTTTTATAATCAGAGAATATAAGGCTCCCAAAGAGTTGGACAGAGCAAAACAAATGTGGATCTCTTTAAACTTAAGTACCTGTAAAATGCCATTAACTGATGTAAAATTGACTGCCAATTAGCCTCTCTGATGTTATAGGTGCTTTTAATATTTGGAAGAAAACATCTCAGACCCTAATTTTAAATTCAAAATAGGCTTAATTTAGTTGGTTCTAAAGTTTTGTTGCCAGAGTAGAAAGTTTTTTATAATGAACAACAGGGATTCTGAGAACAGTTGCCATAAGTCAGACTGGAGCTATGTCACATTTTCTTAAGCATGCTTAACACTCCCCAGTTATAAAAAAATGATTTTTCACTTTCATATAATTTTGTCATATTCCAACAATTTCTCATGAAAGATTTTACTCCAGGTGTGTATCTATGGCTCATCATTTCTTTATCCCTGAAAAAGTCAGTGAAGTAGTTCAATATATGGTTTTGCAGTGTTAAAAATGCAATTCAGCTTAGAATTATAGAGCGATTCATGTGTCCACAGAAGGGCTTTCATTGACTTCACTTACAGCTGTGTGTACTCTGCACCTGTGCAAATCAGGCTCCAGAGTGTGCCCAGAAAATCGAGGAAAACATGCAATTCAACCACCTGTGAAAAATTTAACAGCTTGATCCCCAAATAAAAGTCAAAAATACATAGCATTTTCTATGTCTTCTTGTTGAAGTGTCTCTTTTAATGTAAATTAGAAGTGAGAGATGGGCATGTGTACTCCTAATGATTTGAGTGTTATTCTGGAGGGGTATGTGGGTTCTGTGACTGGAACAAGAAATGTGTTAATTCTGCATTTAGATTGTCTTTGAAAGTGACTTATTTCCTCTGTGCTACATCTATATTTCCACCATAGCTACCATAGAAGAACACTGCCCTGGGATACAGCAGATATGCTTATACTAGGCTACAAAACCTACGTTACATTAAATTATCAGCATTTTCAGCATTTTCTTGATGCAGGGAAGACAAATCAGTCTGCCACCACTAAACCCCACTGCCAAAAGGAGTTTTACTTGCCATGAGTGCCTTTTTCTGAGACTTTACAGGCATTGCTGGATATCTGACTCATTAAGAACAAAGAAAATTGTGCCAGCAGAACTTTATAACAGAGACAAAGCCTTTGAAAGACTTGGTATCACTTGTGCAGTCATTTAACTGAGACTTGTTTTCTTCAAGGCTGCAAGCTTTTCCTTTTGTGATACACAATTTCAAGGGATCACTGAAGTGTTTGCTTTATGAAGAGAGGCACTTCGTTTCTTTCTGATATTTCAATTTAAATTGTTTCATCCCTTGCTGTGATTACTCCTCATAAGGCAGCAGAACAAAACAGATCTTTGCTTGTCTTGTAAACGACTTTCAGTTCTCATAACTATTTTGCCACAAGAATACATTCATTTGGTGCAATTTTCCACTTTTCTTGAATTTATTATTTTGACCCAGAGAGTAACAAGGACACATGATTACCTATTGAAATTGCAAGACATTGATGATAATACACATAATTTTCCAGAACTCCCAATAACATATTTTCAAAAGAGTAACTCTCAACTTCTGCTTCTAGGTTAGTTTTTTTTTCACCAAGACACCCAGTGCTACAAGGCTTTGCCACTGTACCATGGGGGTCTGTACCATGTACAGGCAAAAAACAGTATTGCCTTGTAGAAAGATATTTTTCTACTTTTTCATAAAGCAGGCTTTGTTCCTTGGTGGAAAATGCATTGCTAATGTGCCAGTTTAATAGGATAATTCAGATATTCTATTTCAGTGGGACAGTATGATATTCACTCCTTCTGTTTCCATTTTGGTTTTCTTTTTTTCTGGAACTTAGACTTGGCCAATACCCACATGAGGTAATATGTGATGACCCCAGAGAGACTGAAGCTCTTACGAGCAAAGCTCTTTTTAGTTGCTTGTTAAATTAAGACATTAGAACATGCCAAATCCAGCAACCCTACAGTGGCAGAGCTGCTGTTCTGGTGTCCCCACGTCCAGCCATGGTGAGGCTGAGCGTGCAGAAGTGCACACGTGGGCACCCTTGCATGGAGTACATGCACATGTGCACACAGCCAGCCATGCAGGGCAGCATGGAGAGAAAAATCCACACTCATGCAAATGCCAACAGCACCACAGGGTAGAACTCCTTACTCAGTAAAATGGTTAGAAATGGAGTTTGATGGGAGCATAGGACAGACTGCAGTGATTAGGCACAGCTAACATGCCACTGGCCCCTTTAATTCCTATCCCTCTGCTTCCATGCCTGCTCCTTTGCAGAGCATGCTGATTTCTCCATTCCATGTCTTTGGTTCCTCCCCTAAACATCTCATAATGAGATCTTGTATCATCCCAAGATGCACTTCCACAGCATCACAGAGTGACCCCCAAACTTGGTAGGCAGTAACCTCCTCGTGGACACAGCCAGGCCCTTTTTCAGGTTCTGAGCCTCTTTCCCAGGCCATGAGACTTTCCCAGCTCTGGCCCGGATTTTTCCCAGGGTGATAGCTCTCTTACAAATAGAAAGGAATTAATAAACATGGATTAGCACCTGGTGTTGACTGAGGGACAGTGCATGATGTACGTGACATGGGAGGTTTTCTCCTATTGCCCAATGAACTACTGTCCTGTCTGAGATTCATGAACTGTCCTATAAATATGGGTTGGTTGTTCAATAAAGTCTTCTTTGGCCCAAGAAGAAGTGTGTCTCTGTTATTTGCTGCTCCTAGCTCGACAGTGACACCTCCTCACCCCATCTCCTCCCTACAACCCGTGAAGAGATCCAGAAAGCTCTCTCAGCCACCAATGGTGATGGCTGCCATGCCCAAAGCACTGATGGCTGTCCTCTGACAGCCCTGGGAGGAGCCACGGCAGGGGCTCATTTTCATAATGAGTTTATTGTGATTCACTCACTTCTAATGTGACTCTCTGCATCTTAGTGTTTGTGGATATGAGCTTTGAATAATATAACCACACACACAGGTACATTCTTCAGAAAAAGTGGATGACTTCTGCACAGTGGTCTGTTTGGACGTTCAAAGTGGCTTAAATGCAATTTTGACAATAATGACATGTTATAGTGCATTTGTGTTCAGCCACCTCTTTGATGACTCGAAGTATTACAGTAACTCAAATATATTCCTGAAACTGAACAGGAATTTATGCTCTTCAGACAGGATGTATAGCAATATCTGAACAGTCTGTTTACAATGTACCATGTTAAAATACAATTTCATTTTGCTTGATATAGTGATGTCTAAGCTCAGTATAAGGGAGTGTATTTATGTCCTATTTCTTTGCCCATGCCAAAAGGGCACAAAGCCTTGGAGTGGAAAAGACCAGACATTTGAAGGCATTAAATATTTTACCCTTCCCAGTTGATTTGCCATGAAGTAGGATTCAATGTACTTAAATCTGTAATATATTCCTCTGCAAGCGTGTGTGTGTATATATATATATATAAATATATGTATATAATATTTTTTCTTATGATTCCATTGTTTTCAGTTACTTGAACTAATGCAAATGAATTCTGCAAACAGCATTGCTGTGTCAGTGGAGGAAGAATCTGTGTCAAGTGGGAAGAACTTTCAGCCTGGCATTAGGACTTCAGAGGAGCATCAGCAGAAGGTGCTGGTGATGCTTAGCATGTCCCAGGCACTAGATCATCAAGGCTGTTGTCTCTTTTCTCAGTGTTCTTGATAATGTGTTAAGTTCAGCTTCTTTCCTCACTGTCCTGCCATGCTTGATTGAAAGATGAATTCCTGAGGCTGACCCCTCTGATTGATAAATATGGGATTGATCTTAAGAGGCAAACATCAAATATCCAAATATCAGTCATTACCATATACTGAAGGATCCAGCCTCTCATTCAACAACACTTAAAAAATAAAATAGAAACACAAACTCAGAATTCTTGAACAGGTACCTGACTGTACTTGGAAACAGGTACAGATAAACAAAAAAAAAAGTGTCGTGATGTAAAATCATCATCCTAGGATCTTCTGGTTAGTGACAGTCATGTTAAATTATCTTCTGTCATGCTTTCTCTAAATGAACCCCAGTCACTGACATATCCTGTCCTTGGCTTCCCCTCTCTGAAGTAAATAGAGACTGAAATGACTGTATTGATTTTACATTTTCTTTCTTAGTTAGAATTACTCCAGTAAGTGCATGCTCTCTCCCAAAGTTTTCTACAATCTCCAGTCCTGATGATTTAATTAAGCAAACTGCTCATTTCTAACCTACAGAAGTATAGTTTAGTTTCACAGAAATTGTCTTTTTTTCATTCCATTTAGAGATGTCTTTGAAATTCTCTATTCTACTAGTGAAACTTCACACACAGGAATGTGTTTTTGATTGTAAATCTGCCTAGTTACAGATGCAGTGCAGCATATCCTGGCAGATAAATGGGTCTTTCCAGACTGCATCTTCTCATCACAGATTGAAGCACCTAAGTTTTTCAGAAAGCTGCGTGTTTATCATGCAAATCCATAAATGAGGAGAAAGAATATATCCCTTTACCAGGCCTTGTCATAAAGTAGATATGATGTCATAGAAAAAAAAAATCCCTTGGTGTGTTTGGCTTAGATGACCCTTGGAGACAGCCTGCTGAGATTTAGAGAAATGCTGGTAACAATCTGAGTTATCCTGCAAGGCAAAAACAAGTTCTGCTATCTGTACAATTGTTGGGCTGTTCATTGCTAGATCCTTGCTGACTTTAGGAATGTACTGCAGGCACAAGAGACTTGCAGAAGAAATCAGGCACACAGATGAATCCTGGTTAGGTAGCTTACTTCTTTTAATCCTTGATAAGATTAGAAAGCCCTGCTTTACAATTTTAGAGTACTGTGCATTCCTTTAAAAAACAGGTTTGTGTGTCAGGGCCAAAGTAATTTAAAAAAAATTAAAATTAGAAGTGTTTATGCAAGGTCATGAATTTAAATTATGGAGAAAGATGTCCCAGAGGGAATATAGTAATATCTACCAGCAAAAAGGATTTTGGGACTTTATTCCAGACCTGGCTTGCAGAGGGTTGCTACTGCACTGGTCAGTGGAGTGAGTCAGTAATGATCCCCTAAAGCAACATTTTGATGTCCAACATAGGTGAGAATGATGCAAATTTGCCCTCTGCAGTAATAGGGAGGAAGTGAGGAAGAATAAATGTTTCTGTACTGCTTCTGCCAGATCACTTCTGCTCTCTCTTGTTGGCACAGCCAGCAGTATGCTGGTGTGGTGGTTTCTGTTTGGTTTGCAGTGGAGATCCCAGTCTAATCAGTACCAAAAAGAAAACATCAGTTCCTTCAGAACTGATACAGAATGCAGCATTACCTTCAGGGATATTCTGAGAGAGTCAAGGATGCAGTTTGTAATCTTTGCCTCTAGTCTAGCATTATGTATCATTATAGCAATCTTTCAATTGCCTTGACAAAGGAAGAAGGTGCTTTGCACACAAATCTTATAACCTTTTTCTGTAAAGTGTCTCTTTTTCTACTAATATCAGAAAATATGATCCATCCATCAAATTTTCAGACACTACCTACATGGGAGATTAACAAATTTTGTTCAAATGAGTTTTAGGGAAGATGAATAAATTATTTTAAAAAAAGATAGTGACACCTGCCCACAGTACCATTTGGTCCAATTCCAAATCTGATATAGCTATTTGAAGTTCTTCCTAGGTTGTCTGGAGCAATATGGAGAGTTGAATTTGGCCCTATCTATAGAAAATGACTTGCTACTTTACTATGACAATTTGGGGAGAGTGCATATCGATCCTCCCACTCTAAGTGATACAGGCTCCATTTTAACTAGATTATTCTGGTAGCAGTACACCCAGTATTACAGTTTTTACAATAAATTCATGTTTAAATTATTAATTATTGCATTATTACCTTAATAAATGCTGAAGGTACAATAAAACTGTGATTAAAGGTGCATTATGAGGAGAATATTATAGCATATTTTAAGTTCTGTTGTTTACTGCTAGGCAATGATATTACTGTGCTATGACACACTTACAGCGTTTTCAACCATCAGCATTAAGGAACCATTTAGCCACTTACCAGTTCATTTTGAGATAGTTCTCTGTTGTTAAGAAACAGAATCAATGTACTGAATGTAGTTCTTTGTAGGTGGGAAAGCTTTAGGCTTGAGCTTCTCAAATATTATAACAAACCTCAAATATCAGGAATGTTTCTTGAAGCTGATGTAATGGTCAAAACAATGAACAAATAGAATGACTCTTCCACAGGTGAAGAGAGATTTGATGTCAGAGGATTCTGCCTCATGATGAAGAGTCTCGAGGTGATGGACAGCATTGGCTGAAGTATTTCTATTTTAACAGTTCACTATTAAAAGAAATACACAAGATTTTAGTACTCTACTTACCTAGAGCTCCCCACTGTAAGAGACTACAAGACATTTTTCATTTGCTGTTGCCTAATGTGTTTCCATCACATGTATTCCTGATTAGAATAAAGTGAAGAATTTCTATTGAATTTCCATTGAAACACAATGATGAGTCTGATTCCCAGTGTAACTGAGCTGGTATAGCTTTGGTAATTAGTCTGCAGCATCTTTCAAATTTTTTTGCAAACGTTTTTTAGTTAAAAAAAAAAAAAAAAAAAAAAAAAAAAAGAAAAGACCTTCTATATCCACATAGAAACAAAGAAACCTTGCAATTTATTCTTCACTTCATAAATATTCTATCTTAATGGATCAGCTTTGATGCTTATCTGATTCCTGGCAATTCTGTTAAGCAGTGCTAAAAGAGGTTTAAACATCATGTTACTGTTTGTTGAAATTTCATAATTTTGAGGAGAAAAAAATTATTACATTTCCACTAGTGGTCTTTATGAAGAGGATATTCACATCTGACCTGACAGTGCAGAACACAGTGTAGTGCACAGAGGCTTTTGCTAGCTCTCCACAAGATAAAACAACCCTGTGAAGTGAGCAGTCCAACTCTGTTACCTTAGAGCTCTAAACACCAATTAACCCCAGAGTTTAGCTCATATTTCTTCCTTCTATATTGTGGTTTATATTGCAGTTACAATTCTAATTAGAAAATCTATCTGGATGTTTCATGTTTCTATTTAAAATGACAGATTCTCTTAGATAAGGTGATAAAAAAGTCATATATGTGGGAGCTGTAATGACAACGGTGTGGAATTTCTTTTAGCTTTGAGTGATGGTGAAAATTTATCATTTAAGAGACAGATATAATTTTCTAGCCACAGTTTGTTTTCTGTTGCACATCAATGTTTGCAGCTGTCCTGCATTTCTCTTCACCATATGCCAAATATAAGGTCCTTTTTGCATCAACATGTCACACTTGCTTAGTTGAGAATTAATTGAGCTTGATGTATGTTGCCACATTTTCTTTTCTGCTTCTAATATTTCTTGCATGCATAAAGTAGACAGGTTTGATGGGAGTTAAGAAGTTACTGCAGGTTGGGGTGGAAACAATGCCTCCCAAGAAAGATAAGAAAAAGAAAAAATGTAGAGGAATTGCAGTCATATCTTATATGCACAGAAAGTGCAAGGTAGGTCAGGTAGTAGAGTTACACAGCTGACATTACACTGCAGAACTTTTCCTTACTTTCCCCAAATCTATCCTCTCTCCACCAAGGAAGGACCCACTCTGGAGAATGCTTTGGTCACCTAAAGATTGCATCTTCACTGAATTTGCTCAAGATGTTTGATTTATCCTCCCACTGGAACCAACATCTATTCACAAAGAAACACGTCCTCTAACAATGACAAGGAGATATAGTGCCACAAGAAGAATAAATCACGCAGATAAATTGCCATAACTTGAATATTCATTTGCTATAAAACCTGAAAATGAACTAATGCTTTATCTACATAATATCATAGAATAGAATCATAGAATACTCTGAGCTGGAAGGATCCCACAAGGATCATTGAATCCAACTCCTGGCTCAGCACAGGGCAGCCCCAAGAATAACACCATGGGCCTGAGATCAGTGTCCAAACACTTCTTAAACTATGAGTCAACTGTGAAGTGCTACACACACACCTCAGTTACATGCTGTGTTCACAGAAAGGAAAGTATGCTGTAAGCCAGGAGCAACACCATATATTTTCATTTCTTGACACCTGGTCTGCAAATGTGTATTTAGTCAGATTCCTTTAAGACAAAGCAGTCCTTGAATATAAGCAGTCAGGAAACTATGAGATTTTAATGGTTATAATCTCCAATGCATAAATTATCTGAATAAATGAAATTTCATATTGATGCCAAATTAGCAAAGTAGTTCTGAATAACCCTTCCCTTCCCTTCCCTTCCCTTCCCTTCCCTTCCCTTCCCTTCCCTTCCCTTCCCTTCCCTTCCCTTCCCTTCCCTTCCTTCCCTTCCCTTCCCTTCCCTTCCTTCCCTTCCCTTCCCTTCCTTCCCTTCCTTCCCTTCCCTTCCCTTCCCTCCCTCTCCCTTCCCTCCCCTTCCCTTCCCTTCCCTTCCCTTCCCTTCCCTTCCCTTCCCTTCCCTTCCCTTCCCTTCCCTGAAACTTCCCTGAAACTTCCCTGAAACTTCCCTGAAACTTCCCTGAAACTTCCCTGAAACTTCCCTGAAACTTCCCTGAAACTTCCCTGAAACTTCCCTTCCCTGAAACTTCCCTTCCCTGAAACTTCCCTGAAACTTCCCTGAAACTTCCCTTCCCTGAAACTTCCCTTCCCTTCCCTTCCCTTCCCTTCCCTTCCCTTCCCTTCCCTTCCCCTCCCTTCCCTTCCCTTCCCTTCCCTTCCCTTCCCTTCCCCTTCCCTTCCTTCCCTTCCTTCCTTCCTTCCCTTCCCTTCCCTTCCTTCCCTTCCCCTTCCCTTCCTTCCCTTCCTTCCCTTCCCTTCCCTTCCCTTCCTTCCCTTCCCTTCCCTTCCTTTCCTTCCCTTCCCTTCCCTTCCCTTCCCTTCCTTCCCCTTCCTTCCTTCCCTTCCCTTCCCTTCCCTTCCCTTCCTTCCCCTTTCCCTTCCCTTCCTTCCTTCCCTTCCCTTCCCTTCCTTCCCTTCCCTTCCCTTCCTTCCCTTCCTTTCCCCTTCCCTTCCTCTTAAACCAGGTTTCTTTTCATAGCCCAGACACCCTACTCTGGATGAGAACAGTAAAAGGTCAATTGCTGCATGGAGTGCAAATTTTTTTGCTTGTTGCACACAAATTGCAGGTGCACATGAATATATAGGAGGAGAAATTGGCCAAATATATATATATGTATATATATATATATATATATATATATATATATATATAATGCTGACTTTAACCAAATTTGTCTGAGTGTGAGCCCGTTACTGAGTTGCTTGATTCTTCTGCTTCAGCAGGGTCAAAAATCACCAGAATTTCTCTATTTTCTTACATTGCCTCACAGCCCAGACTTAGTTGAACTATCAGGACCTTCCTAACAAAATGAAAATATACCAACATATTCACTAGAGCCAAAATAATAACCTATAACTGCAATTAGGACAATATTCTGAGCAAGGCAACAAAAGCAAAGGCTTATTCTGCCTTCTCCAGAGAAATGCCAGATCAAAATTTAAGGAATTAAACACAACAGATGGCTTCTATGACTAAGGCCAGCTCTCTAAGCAACATGGGTTATAAATACACTTATTAAACAGAATTGCTTGCATTTTGGAACCAAAGCCAGATACTTCGATATCTTTCCCTTCCTATTTAAGTGTCTGAAAGGTTTTATTTTTGTTCCAGAACAGAACAAAAATACAATTCTAAAGTTCTTTTGATACAAAATTTTCATCCTTCTCAGTGTAGTGCCAGATACTTCCTGAAAATATGTGCTCTTAAGTTCTCTACATCAGTTGAATTAACTTTGACACATAACAATCTGTGGCTTTCAGAAATAACACCTAAAGAATAAACCTTTTACACTGGTCCAAATGTTTAGGAGTTTAGAAGGAAGTAATTGCCTAGGCTATTTCACTAAGCAACCAAAGAGGCTGAAGTGCAGAAATTTTCTCTTCACATCCTCAGAGAACAGTCAAGGTATGCAGAATGTGAAGAAACACATAGAATGCTGCATAGAATGAAGATGCAATTGAAAGGGGTAATTTTAGCAAATCCTGGAAGATTTAATGAAGGCAATCATAGAGTGAGTAGTGCTCCTTTGTATCTAAAACACTAACAACAATCCGCTGTCAATGATGTAAAGTTTTCTTGTGAACATACTTCTTTGTCCCCAGGAGCTGAATAGTTTATTATAAGCCTGCAGATCAGCATGTCTGTAGTCCACCAACAGCTGTATCATTGAAATACATCTATGAAAGTGATCAGATGTAAATAACAAAACAGGACTTACCCATGACCTTCCACAGCTATTGAAAAGTGTAAGGAAATATTACTTTAAGCCATAAATGTACAGTAGAGATAATGCCAAGAGAATTAAACAACCATCTGGTGTAATTATTCATGTTCTCTAAAAATAGTTTGCATGTGAATGTGGCACCATATTTCCCTATATAATTTAGAGGTTTGAATCTAAAGGAAAATTACAGAAAATCACAGGAAGTAAAGACTACTTTTTTTTTTTTTTTTTTTTTTTTTAATTCAGATTAACACATTCTCTTCCAAACAAGAAGGCACTGGGAAAAATGCAGGGAGTGGGGGTGAATGGAGAGACAGGAGTGTAGTACTGGTACTTCTAAAGCAGACCTACATGTGATAATACATCTGAATTCATAATGATCTTTCCTTTATGTGCTGGTGTTTTCATGATACTTTGTAATACAGATATTTTTGGATTGTACAGTTAACAGGTGAGGAATTGCATGAAGATTTTGGTGGCTGTTATTCTAAATATGTGATGTAAAAATGGGTTTGAAGTAATACAAATGTTAATAAAAGAGCTTTTTGTCATAGAAATAAATAATTCATCCCTGAGAAGGATATTTTGTGCATAAAAGACAATTTCCAATCCCTGCTGCAAGAACCTACCAATGTTTTTAGGAGCATGAGGCATTATAGAGAGCTTCAGCAGCACCCAAACACTGGCCAAAATTCTTTAGTAAGCCAGAGACTGAGCTGCATTTGAATACTGTGTTCCAACAACTCAAACCCAAATTAAATTAGTAGCAACCTGTCCAAGGACAAACTGTAGAAATTGTTCTCCTCACTCTTAATTACAGATTTGTGTTCTGTTACAATAGGAAATAAAATATCCATTTATAACACAGGCAGTGCTATGAAACTGTAAATTCTGTTGGGCAACTTGAGAAAAATTCAGCAGAAGTATCTTTCAGTGATAATATGTGACTAATGCACATCAGTATTGAATTTACAGAGAACGTGAAATTGCTCCTGTTCACTAAGATAAGATGACCAGAATTACCACAAAGGAGGATATGAAAATGTGTGGTGAGAACTAAGGGATGCTGATTGCAAAATAAATACCTGCAATAGGTGTTGTTTGATGCATCATTTCCCAAAACTGCATATGTGGAGGAGATCAGACATACCACTGTGTACTCTGGGAGCCAAGTTTCCTATGCAAGTATGGGAAACAGAGATGTGAGCTTAGCTGTAACTCTCCCATATCAGATGGAGGTACCACCCCGTGTGTAAAAAACTCAGTAAAATATTATCTCAGACAAAAAGTTTTGGAACTAAATCTACCACAGAAGGCAAGAATGGACAGGAAAACCACAAGCAGACTTTCTCTTGCATTTTATTTTATTTGTTTTATTTATTTTATTTATTTTATTTATTTTATTTATTTTGCTTCAGTCAGGCTTCAGGAGACACAAGCACACTTGATGTCAATTCTCAATTCCTTCTTCTAACTTTTAGGTTCATCTAAAGTTTAGCAGTTTGGTTTCAATACTCCCAGAATCCTATTCAATAGAGAGACTGTGTATTCCCTCTTAAATCAACTAATCAGAAATTAAGAGCAAGTAGGCAGCAAGACAGCAGAGTTAGGAAAAGGAAGAGCTGAGCTTGTCAAAGTTGTGTTCCTAGGACTTTATTTAATTGTCAATACAGACTTTACACTCTTCTAGAAAGAGAAGAATAAAGATTGACACAAAAATGGATAGTAACAGTACTTTCATGATTTATTCCCACAAAGTCAACTTGTTATGAGTGCATCTCCATTCCTACTTTTTTCAAAAAAATATTTTTGTATCACGATGGTCTCTTGGTTTTCTCAGGTTTTGGGGGTTTAGTGGGTTTTTTGTGCGTGGTTTTTTTGTTTTTTTGGGATTTTTGGTTGGGTTTTTTTTTTTTTTTTTTTTTTTTTGTGTGTGTGTCTGTGTGTTTGGTTTTTTTTTTTTTTTTTGTTTTGGGTTTTTCTTTTTTTTTTTTTTTTTTTTTTTTTTTTTTAAGTTTTTTTTTTTCCTTGGGTTTTTTTTTTTTTTTAATAACTGAGGAATGAATTCAAACTAATTAAAGAAATTCTGTCATGCTTTGTTTTCTGTCAGGTGCTTGACTAAGACCAGTGCTCAGGATATTGCCTTTCTGTGGATTAATACAAAGGCTATGCACACATGTAAAATGAGCAAAAGGTGAGTAATTCCTATCTTGTCTCCACTTCTTACAATGTTTTGTATTATGTTCTTATAAATATATAAGAGCTGCTTTTTTAACATATGCAGTGTATATGGTAGGAATCTCTAAATAAAAAAGTAGAAGACTATTATAGAAACCTTGTATACATTTCACTGTCATTTAAAACAGCTTCTTTTGCCACCAGAATTCCTTCCTCCAGTATCAAATGTTTGCTTTTAGAACATGATTGCTACCTCAGAAAAAAATTGGTTTGAAAGCAATGTTAGTCTTACAAAGATAGAGTGCTTTATCAAAAGTAATGTCTAGGCATTATGTCTGAAGAACAAAGAGGTCTATTATAAGAACAGGAAAACAAAGCAGTAGTAAAAGTAAATATGACCCTGTCCACATTCTTCTTTTCAAGGTAAAATCTCTGCACACTCTTGGGTCATCCTACAAAAAAAAAAAAAAAAAATTGAATATCTACATATACTAATAATCCTCTAGAGACTTGGAGAAAATCAGGAATGGTGGGAAAATATTTTCCATATGCTGATGCTTGCTTTCATCTAACTCCTGTTACAATTAAGACATTAACCATGTCTTTCTCTTGAAATGCTAAAGATAAAACAAATCCCTTTTCAGAACTGTGCTTGCCAATACTCTTTATATTATTAATCAGGAAATAACAACTTCCAGATAACCATATTGGATGACTAGTAAAATGTTTCATGTATCCAAAAAATCAAACTTCAGTGGGTTCCTTACTAGGAACAAAAGCCATTTGAGCATATGCTATTTATGTTAATTGGGGAAGTTGTTATCTGACAATACTTACACCATGTCTGTGCCAAATTCAGAAAGACAAAAGTTGTCTCTCCAAGAGCTATTAATATGCTACTGTGCCTTTTGGGATGGCTGCTTAAATTTAAAGACACTTTAAAAAAGGTGTTATGTTTAGAGAGGCTATTTTGAAAACAGAGGAGCTTCATAATAAGTGAGATTTAAATCAGAGGAGAAATTCTTGTTGCTTTCTTTAACTAAAGAAATATGCCCTGAAGTCAAGCAGAGGACAGTTTAAAACTCAGATGTAGAGAACTTTTTAACCTCAAAGGCAGTATAATCTCCAAGTTGACAAAATTTACAACCCTGGATATGTAATACCAGGCCCCTTTCATGATGTGAAACTGCTAACAAGAGAGAGATGAAATTATGAAGGAATAACACCAGATAATTTTGAATCCAGCTAAGCCTGAAGGAAGTGCATTTTCCTTTTTTCCATGAAACTGTTGAAATGGTGGGTACTCTAAAAACTCTCTGCAGTGAACAGGCAATAACAGATGCCAGTCCCTTCCTGGGCTCTACAGAGTTCTTCAGAGCTCCTCACAACAGAAAAGCCACCTACAAACACAACATAGAGAAGAATAAAATTCAGCTTGGAAGCAACTGCCCAGGTCACACAGTATCTGGACTATAGTGACTTCATGGGGATTAATTTAATATGGATGAGATAAGGCAAAGTTATTAATTATTACAAAAGTTGAAATTTTACTTTCCCTTGAACTAATGGAAGTAGACATTAAAATAACACCAAAATTCAAAATAATGATAAGTTCTTCTGTAAAAAAATTTGAAAATGCCTAATTCTTCCAATCTTGAATAAACAGAAGAAAGTTAGAAGAAAAGGGACATAAGTGAAATAGAAGAATTCTCTATATGCATAGATTTTTCTATTAGTAAAATAATAGTTTTAACTGTTTTCCTGAAAGGGAATAGGTCATATCAAGTACTTAGGAAACCATTCTTCTCAATATCTGGCACATAACCTGGAAAGCACCCTCTCATTGCTATGTAGGTTCACTGCACTCTATGCCTGATCTGTTAGGTGTGCAGCACACTCAGAATGGTATCAAAGGTACAATATGCTCATAAATGCTTCATTATGTCGAGATAAAAATGGTGAGGACACAAAGGTCTTAATTCTCCATCTTAATTGTCCCAGTGTTTCTCCCCATAGCCATCTTTTCATATATTTTACTTTGGTGGTCACATCATTATAGGTCTTTGAAGCAATTATTGGGGGAGCAGCAAGTTTGAAATTCTTATGAATCAGAATTAGAACCTAGCCCTACTGTTCACAGAGACTAATATTTCAGTTAATTATTGCTTACTTGTAGCATTGGCAACAGTTTCATGATTTGGATAGATTTTTAATTAATTTTACCTCCTTATTTTTGGAGCTGATTAAATTTACAACCCATTTCAGTGCTCAGTGGTGTTTAGCTGTGGCTAACCATGGAAATGCACCTGTGAAGTCACCTCTTCTTATTCTGCTTGAACAGACAAAAAGGTTTATGAAACCTTCTTCTGTGGTTTCATAAACCATTTTGAAGGCTGGCTTGTTGTTTTGGGTTTTTTTTTTTTTTTCTGTAAAATAAGGATGTACCATTCCAGGAGAATCCCAAGCTCCCTGTCTCGTGGAATACCAGAAGGTGCATTCAGCATTTTGCCAAGGCTGTGTTGAGCTGCATTCTTGATCACAGCAATCAAATAGCATGCTTTATCATACATAAGCCACCAAAATAATGACAATTATTGAAGAACAACACAAGTCTGGCATGCCTTAATTATAATTTTGTATTGAAAGATCATGCTGTTCTTTAGTTTGCCATGGGCCAGTCTCTTCAAATGCACAAAATACAAGAGAAATGGAAGTATTGTTTTTTCTCTGAGATCATAGTAAATCACAACTTTGTTTCAGTCAAAGAATCTTATGTTAAATTATGCCTTACCAGTTAATTTCAAAAGCTCATTTAGTGTTTACTTGCATAACATCTGTGTGAGATTACAGATGCAATCTTTCAAACCATCAATACTGCCAATTATATTACCTAAACAACTTAAAATATGTTATGGAGAAAATCTACAAATGTCCATAAAAGCCCAAAAAAGAACTGGCATCATGTTTTAAATACTTTAATCTTGTCTGCAAATGAATTAGACAACTCAACTACAAGTCACCAAGCTAGTAACTGAGACATTGTTAACAACTGCTTGGTGGATAGCAGTTAGTAGTGATTAACTACTAATCTAATTCAAAATTCACTTGGGACTGGATTCATCCATTGTAACTTTAGTTACATAAATGAGATATTGAAGTTAGAAAATTATATGTAAGAAGTAATCTCTACAGTTGCTGCAAAGACCAAAGCCATTCTGAGCTTTATGTGGTTTTTCACCATTAAGAGGTGTCAATCTTCTTTCACTTTCTTCTTACAGAGAAGAAACTCACTCAGGTGATTAAGCTGAAGATGTGGGGACAATGTGGATTTGAAACACTTCTGCCACAGTCAGTGATTGCTAAAAACCCTACTAAATCTGCTGGGCAGCTAATTAAACTTAATATTCAGATGTTGATTCCATAGAGAGACATCACTGTGTCAACTGAAATGAAATCATCAAATGCTTAAACAATTTGGGTGGAAAAATCTGAGAGTTCAAGCATTTTAGATGTTTGATGGCCACATCAAACATTTGCTGCAGCTACACTAAGCTCAGCAGGGTTGTAGTTGAAGAGAAAGCATCTGAGGTGGTTTGTATGCTGAGTGTCCTTGTTATTAACTGCAATGATTATTCTGATCTCACTTTGCAGACCAAGCAGTGATGTGGTGACCAACAGTGCAATCTGTAGACAGATTTTAGGGCCAGTTAGCAAGAGAAGACTGCTATTCCTAGGCTGTTCCTGTTACTACTTTGCTATTGTGAGGTATGGACAGCCTGTTTCTGATTTATCAGGCTGTCAATTTTACCACTGCATCAGTGGTCTCATTGGTGAATTACTAACACCTGCAAGCAAGATAATGCCCCCTGGTGTTGCAAATTGCTGGCAAAGAAGACAAAGTGGTCACATAGTTCATGTACACAATGAGAAAATTCTCGAGGATTATGCCGATGTCTGAATAGAAACTTATCCAAAAGAAGTTGCATTATTAAGACAACTTTGTGCTACTTTTAACTCTTTCCTTTTAACTCTTTGACTTAACACTAGAAGCACATTGCTCAACAGGATTTTGATACAGCAGCTAGTCCTTGGGTTGTGAAAAGCTTTGGAGAAACAAATGATGTTTAAGTGATGTAAAAGCCTGAGTATGGCTTGGTATGTACTGATGGGAAGAAGCAAATTAGCCCATGAGCACACTGTCTTGGTCTCATATCTTTTGTTTGGCTCCTGCTGTATTCAGGCCATTACTGATTTCAGCACACAGAGCACCAGGTAGACCTAACAGCTGTAGAAAGAGCACAAGGCTCAGAAGAACAGAAACAGTTAAGCACAGGGAACACAGAGAAGTCCTTCAGTGATCTGATGTGATCCCTCCCCCAGGCTCTGCTCCCTGCCCCAAGGATTGTTTACACATTTTGGCATTGAAGAATCCACAAATAAAATACAGAAGCAGTATCTGAGCTGGCCCCATCCTGGGACAGGCTGTGTGTTATGAGTAAGTTACATTCCCAGTTGTTTACTCTCTTCTCCTTTCTGGCCCTCTCAGTCTTGTTTTTATTTCTGCACAGTGGTACAACCTCAACAGAAGAGCAGTGAATAAACTTCCATAACTCTTGTCTTAAACCAAGAAATGAAGACACAGCTTCTGGGATATACAAGATTATTTGAACTGCCTCTGAAAGCCCTCTGTTAAAGAAAAGGTGGACAGAAACCAACACCTTCCTTTTCAGGCTGTAAATGCCAGTCTTTCACAAACACCAGCTTTAGAAGTTTTCTGAGCTGCTGAAAACTGGAACAGAAGTATGAATTTCTCTCTGCCCCCAGCCTTTCCTCCTAGCTCTCTGGCTGGCTGAGGCATCCTCAGTTCAGATGAAATTTCACCAGGATACCTCATAATTGCAAATCCCAGCCAGCAGTCTAACTCTTTCCACTTGTGATGCCCAGAAGAGGCAGTTTCTGGAATATGTCAAACCTAGTCATAGCTGACTAAGACCTCAGTGCAGAGTTGTCTGCTCTCCCTTTTCTCTATAAAGCATAAAGAATCACAGCACTAGTCCAGTGTTAGTGTGGTTTTAGGGGGTTTCTATAGCTCCTCATCAGTGGCTTAAGCTAACACACTGAGATAGGAACTGGAGGTGCAAATCTAAGTTCTGTCTTGCTGCTCTGCTCTAGAGGGCAGTGACCATAACAGAGAGGGAGGATAGCCAGTTGCAGAAAGAATTGTTTAAATTTACTACTCTGCCGCCATCACAATCAAAAATTCAGTTTGCTACAGTGAACTTTGTTTTAGCTGACTTTTAAGTAAAAGAAACATATTTCATTCACTACCAAAATGTTCAGGAGTTTGCCAAATGTCAGGTGCTAGATGACCAAATTTGTTATCATAGAGAAGTATTTTGTTTCTCTGGTGATACAGTCAGCACATACAATGAATGTCACCAGAAGTGATCATTCCCTGCCATTTTCACAGCTTTTGGCCTGAGCTGCTGCTACCAGTCAGGAAAGGAAAATTCCACAGTATGAGATAAAGCAGAGCTCTGTTACAGGGTAAGAAAATAAGATCTTTGATTGCTTTTATTGATGATAAATTGTAGAGCTGGCACATCCTGCTGCTTTCCACAGAATCAGATTAAAAGAGAGATCATCTGGCAAAAAAGTACTAGACTGGCAACTCTTGAGTAGATGGTGTTGATTTAATGCTGTTAAAGTCACTCAAGAGAATAGAAACTTCAGATTAGACAGAAGAGTGGCAAGAGCTTATAATGAGTTGCTACTTCATTTCTGAGTGGTTTGAAGCTTAGAAGTCACAAAACAGTAAAATTCCAGGTGCTTCAAAGACAACTGTTTTCCCCAGACTTCAGCATAAATTGAGCAAGAAAAGAAGTTCTCAATAATACATATGTGAAGACAATAAATGGGTTATGCTGTATTTGTATACATAAGAACTATTAAAAATATAACAGATTTCTCTTAAAATAAAAAGCATATCCTTCTTATTTACAATATATAACCTCTCCACTGGCCTTGTATCTCATTCTTCCTAATGTGATTTTGCTTTAGAAGGGCTATTCAGGAAATAACAGCACTGAAAAAGAAAGATGTATTGGTCTGTGAGTCACATAAAATGTAATTTTGGCTTCAGCATGTGAAGCTTTTAGACAGTTTTAAAAGCTCTGAAACTTTATGGTGGCATTAGATCTGGCATAGGAACCTGAACAGGGGCTTTCTGTGATACTATTTCTCTAAACAGGCTAAAGATTTTGTGAGTGATTAAGGAAATATTAATAATGGCTCATGTTTTCAGGGGTATTTAGGTAGGTCAAATCCCTGTTAAATAAGATTTGAGTAAAAGACTTAAGTACTTTTAAACATCTGAGATGATGTTCTCAGTCAGCCCCAATTGACACTATCTGCTTCTGCTTCTGCTCAAATTTTGAACCATAGTTCAATGTTCTTCTCTGCATGAGAATGCATTTCACAATCAGTTTGGTCTGCTTAGCATGACACTAATTTTGCCATTTAACCTATTTATGTGTGTGCTTGCAGGGCTTTTTTAATCCATGCCAAATACCAGGGTTGTTATAGATGTGTTGGCCAGAAAGAGAAAACCATAAGAGCCTTGGTCCATGGTTCCCAGCCCAGCAGTCTGGCATGTCCCATAGCCAGGGATGGAATTCCTTTTGCACTTTCTGGGTCCTAGGCTGGGCTGGTGCTGTGGTGTCTCTCTGTGTCTGTGGGACCCAAGGCAGTGCAGGCTTATTTCTCCCTCAGCCCCCCTGAGCAAAGTTTTCTACCCAGGGAAAACTGCCACTGAGCAAATTTGGGAGTGCATTGTACTTGTGAGTACATTGCACCATTGAAGCAGGGATTAAACTACTGGCTTTAATTCAGTAATGTACTGCTTTTGTCACTAATAGGGATAATTTTAATTAGTTGTAATATTTTAATCCTCTGATATTAATACAGATTTAAGAAACCATGTGGGAACAGGGCAGACAATACAGGAAAAGGAGGAAATGAAAACCACAGTGCTGCATAAAACTTAGAGGAGAAGCAGAATAAAGCTCTGAAGTTGATTCAGCAGGTATTTTGACTTCAGAATGAGTTTTGACAGGCAGATTGGGCACATAATAATCCTAAAACAATATGTTCTGTTCTTTTAAGGGTTGCTTCATGCCATCAGAGGCAGGGAACTTACAAAACTGAGTGCTGGAGGAACTGAGCTTTCTTTGGGGAAACTGAACATGGCCTGAAAAGCAGAAATTTTACTACTAAGTTATACAAAGCCACAGAACCAGTTCCTGCAGGTGTGGGCTACAAATCTTTGCTTACTCAGGAAACATCTCATCCTGCTTGGTGTATTCACCCAGAAACTCATGAAATATTATTTCCCTTTCTAAGTCATTGGAACAGCCAACAAACACAATCACCAGCTCTTTTCATCCTTATCTCAGAACATTAACAATAGCTTTTCAACAATAAAATGTTAGTGGATATGACAACTAAAAATAATATCCAAAGCCATGTTCAGTTAAATTTTAAATTTAAACTACATAGTATATTTCTTTCTTATTTAGTTACAGATATGAATATCTCTGCTAGTAAAAGACAAAAATTATTTCCCTGTGATGCAATACAGATTTTTTTTCAGGTGTACAAAATTTCACTTGTCATTTTTTGGCTATATTATATCTTCTCCCTTTACCATTTTTGTTTGAATTCTCATGTATTTAATTATATATATATATATTTAGAAAAAATCTGTTGGAAGTATGCACTCTTGTCAATAATAACTGTTTATAAAAGAATGGCAGTAAAATTCTGAGAAGATAGAAAATATCAGGGCAAAAATTTTCACTATAAGATTATGAAAATTGAAATTATTGGCAATTTTAAAATGTTTTGGGATGTTGAAAAAGTTTGGCTTTTAGTGAATATCAATTGAGTGCACAATGTCTGGCCATCTTCATAATGTTTCTAATGATACAGCTATATGTTGATCTGACATTCTCAAAGAAATGTTTTTTATGCCACAAAGCATTTCCAGACAATTTATGAAATGAAACAAATCACCTGTTGGCACAGCAGCTGTGGGATGGGATGAGGTCAGTAAATCTGCAAGCTTCTTAATTAACACAAAAATAGCATTATGTCTGTATAGAACAGCTTTAAATTAAAGTTTTGTAGAGAGGTATAAAACCATTTATTCAACTAATTGAGAAAAAAAGGGCAATGGCTTATGAGCCCTTCTTCAAGTCTGTTTTAAGAACTGGGAAAATCTTTAGTTAATTAATCTTGAAGAATGTCTGTGTGTGTCTTTTTTCTCTAAAAATATATTCAACAAACTTCAACCAAAGCTTCTTAAATCTCTCAGGCAGCGTCACACTTGTAGAAAAAGAAAAGCATTACTGCTGTAAATCCTGCACTATAATAACACAAAAAAGAGAGGACATCCTATTTTGACACAAATGCGAATAGAGTGGTGTTAGCTGTAAGCATAAACAAACTAACTAACTAACTAGACAAACCAAAACCACCACATCCATAGGAGCAGTTGTAAAGGATTAAGTCTGTAAATCTTTAAAAAAAGCCCCTCTTGAAACCATGACTGAACTTTTCTAGACACCAAAAGCATCAGTGAAATCACAAAGTCTAGAAAGGGGAAACCTGGTAGACCTGGATGTGTTTGTAGAGCTGGTGTGGATTGAGGTGGAGAAGAGCATGAAGTCAAATGACAGAGTAGAAAATGTCACAGAATCCAGGAGCAAGTGGGAAGCTGAGTATGCAGAAAGTCAGGTGAGGATACAACTTAGGAAAGAACTTTATTCAGGGAAGCAGGTGAGTATTAGCATACATTCATGCACTAAGTGTAGTAAGTGATAGATATTTGCATTGAACTGAATGACATATATTCCAATGCCATACACTCTTCTAAAAAGAGTTCTACTTAAAACAAATGTAAAGGACCAGCTGAGGATTTGCTTGTCCCTGTGTCTGTGGATGCACTTCTGTCCTTAGGGGTAACTGCACCAGATGACCTCTGTTCCCAACTCACATCCAGTGTTACCTAAGCTGAGGCTTGATGGTTGCTCTACTCTAGGAGTTCAGCAGCACAGGCACAAAGAGGGTTCACAGTGCAGGTGTGAATCTCCAGGCAGAAGAATGAGACAAGAGCATCATGGTGTAGGAACCAGGAGAGAAACACATAATTTCCTGGCCAGAAGAAACACTGAGATCAGAAAATGCAAAAAATAGTATAGTGTACTTTGCTGTAGCAACCATATAACAACCAGATTAGTTACTGGAGTGATTGTGTTTTTATAGACATAGTGATGTTGAGGGAGGGAAACAAGGGGAGATCTAAGAGACACTGGGCAGTGGAGGGTGCTGTAAGACTCTGTGTGTGTAAGTGTTTTACCCAGGTAATGTTTTAACAGCATTTAGTCACAGCCCCACACTGCCTCTGTGATGCCCTGCCTCAATGCCATGCTGCTTTCTGGACATGCACTGTAGCCATTGGCTTCTGGTCTTCTGGTGTTCTATGGATTTATTTGATTTGTTTGATATTTATTTGATTTATTTGATATTGTGTGGTATTGTTTGATTTTCCTGTTCATCTCTTGGCTTCATGTTTGGAAAAAAAAACCCACGCTCATTTTCACCAAATTCTCTAATTATTTATGGAATGAACACACCAGTACATTTTTTTTTCCAATGATACAAGCAGAACAAATAACATGAAAAAGAACAACCTAAACTCTCTGTTCTTCAAGGTATACAACAATCAATGAGAACAGGACCCAAATCAAACTATCATCTGGAGGAGAATAATAAATATATTCATTAAGTCTACACACTAAGTGACTGAACACATAGCTCAGTCTTAACAACACAGAATTACAAAACACAATAAAAGTAAAATCTATCCTAATAATGCATCAAAGGAGAAGACCAAAGAGACATAACAAGCATAAGCTTCTTCATTATTAGATGTTGAGTACCTTGGGAATGATGTTTAGTGAAACATATTTGGAGAAAAAGATTTGAATAGGAAAATATTTCTCACAGCAATGAAAAACATTACAATTTGAATTCACTAACAGCAAACAAAACAACCAAGCAGTCTGGGCAGGATTTCAAATGTGAACTGTGTTAATGTTAGAAGCACATTATTTCTTTGATGTTTTACTCCTGAATATTTTGGAAACCAAGAAACTCATCATGATTATTTTTCAGGGTAAGGAGACCACTTGCATGCATAATATTGTCTTTACCTGAACAAATAGAAGTGTTTTCATTTGTCTGTTAATTTTCTCAGCAAAGCTTATGATATACAAAGAAATAAAAATGTTAAGTTACTGTGTCCTAGACTATCTATAACCTGCTGCATACCGGCTCAGTTGCTCATAGCTGAATTTTTCAAAAACAGTAATCATTGAAAGCAGATAGCTCATATAACTGCTAATAAAAAATTAGATTTTATCATCAGAAGCATTAAAGCATATTACTAAATAATGAAAGTTTAAAAAACCCCACCAAACCAAACCATTTTGATCACTTTCCTTTTATTCATGTAATAATTGCAACTATCACTGCTGGGTAGATTGTTGCTGTCTATTTTTCACTTGGGGAATTCAGTTAGCTATATAAAAAGCCAGCACCACATTTCACAGCCCTATATTGTATCTTTCTCTCCAGTCTACTATTTAATTTTTCTTACAATCTTCTATCTTTGGTATATGTACTTGTATTTGTAATTCCAATGATGGAAGTTCTTATTGATTCTTCAAATGCTCAAAATAAAACAAAACTGTTCACTACACAAATAAAACAATATTTTCATTCTGTAGAAACACCCTCTATGATCACAGGGACAGATATGATATGGGTAGGATAAACAGTGTCTGGTTAAAGTATCATGAATTTCCTTGTATAAGTTCTGTACAGAGGTTGTTTGTACAAAATATTGTAATATAACACAGCCCAATATTTCCTCACTCATGAAATAGATACTGTTACATTATGCTTTCACTAAATCCTTGCATTGTAAATTATGTGAATGACATTGATTTAGCTATTAATTCCTTGAAATCTGCCCCCATTCCTTTCCATCAAGCCTTTGTAACATTCTGCAGTGGCATCTGTATTTTTTTAGGTTTTCAGTTTCTTAAAAATGGAAAAAAAATATTTTAAAGGTGTTTATTGATCTCTACTGTGGCTTATTGACCTTCTGGGTATTGATGACTTAGGAGGGAAAATGACAGTAAACAAAAATATAGCTAAAAAAAATGTCTCAGATTAAAACGAATCAAATGAATCTGAGTAAAAAGAGAAATGGATAACCTTAGTCATTACAGATGTTGGCAATAAGAATATCCACTCCTTTGCACTTGGGATTAACTCCTTCTCACTGAGTAAAGAGGCAGAAGACCCTTGATTTAAGATAAATCAGTTTTATCGTCCACCTAAAAACAAGAAACAAAAATAACAGAAAAATTAAAAACAAGAGAACAAAAATAAAGCAATGGCTCTAGCACTGCAGCATGTCTTTTGTTTCCAGAGGAAAAAGGAAAGTGCTCTTGTAAACCTTCCTCTTATCTTTGCCTTTGCACATTGAGAACCTCTGGGGCAAGTGGGCACAAAGAGCCAGGGAAAGCAGCAGGAAATCATATACAGGAGCCTGCTTAAGTCAGCAAAGACCAGCCCATCATCAATTCAGCCTCCTCACCCTGAGCTGAGAGGAGAGCACTCGTGCACTTTCCTTCTGGCATCTCCTTGGAGAGACGATCGAAACAAATGGACACAGATATATCTGAGAGAGAAATAAATACACTTCTTCCTCTTGTAAGGTGTTTTTACAGAAAACAAAAATCTGAAGTACAAGCTGGATGAATTCAGCCCTTAACACAGAAAACCAAATTTACTTAATTGTGGAAACAAAAATCCAAAACCTGAAAATTAAAACCAATGGTCGCAATGCACTGAGTGAATGCTGGATTTTTCTGTTGGTAAAATTCTTACATATTTTGCTTTTCCTTGCCATTATATAGCAGTGGATGAAACCACTAGGGAAGAGCTCCATTACCATGAAAAATGGCATGGAAAACAAAGGATAAAACAAAACTGCAGATTATGGAGCTAAAACCCTTCTGATCATCTACAAAACTTGATGGATTAGAGAGATGGCAAACACCAACCATATGAAGTTTAACAAGTGCCAGATTCTGAACCTGAGATGGGGCAACCCTGGTTGTGTATAAAGATTGGAGAGAATGGCTGGAGAGCAGCAGTGCAGAAAGGGACCTGGGGGTCCTGGCTGGTGACAAGCTGAACACGAGTCAGCAGTGCCCTGGCAGCCAGGAGGGCCAGCCCTGTCCTGGAGCATCAGGCACAGCATGGACAGCTGGGCAAGGGAGGGGATTGTCCTGCTCTGCTCTGAGCTGGGGCAGCCTCACCTCCAGTGCTGGGGGCAGTTTGGGTGCCACAATATAAAAAAGACATTAAACTATTAGAGAGCATCCAAAGGAGGGCCACAAGGATGGTGAAGGGTCTGGAGCAAAAGGTGTATGAAGAGTGGCTGAGGGAACTTGGTCAGTGCCCTAGAGAAGAGGAGACTGAAGGGAAAACCTCATCACAATCTGCAACTGCCTCATGAGGGGGAAAAGAAGGGGCAGGCACTGATCTCTGCTCCCTAGTGACAAGGACCCAAGGGAATGGCCTGAAGTTGTGTCAGGGGAGATTCAGGCTGGATATTAGAAAAATGTTCTTCACCCAGAGGGTGGTTGGGCACTGGAACAGGCTCCCCAGGGCAGGGTCACAGCTCAAATCCTGACAGAGTTCAAGTGTTTGGACACTGCTCTCAGGCACAGGGTGTGACTCCTGGGGATGCTGATGTGCAGGGCCAGGAGCTGGACTTTGATGATCCTTGTGGATCCTTTCCAACTCAGTATATTCTATGATTTTATGATTCCATGATTGCAATTGCTAGCAATTGTTCTCAGTCTTTACCCTGAATAATTGTTTTTATGCAAGAGTATTTATTTCCATAACATTACATCAGGTTGCAACCACCCTTCCCATAAATCAAACTGCAAAAGATGAGAACTAAATCACAAGCCTTTTCCCCAGCCATCAAAACTTGCATTACCAATGTGGAGATCATGTTTTCATACTGCTGACCTATGAACAAATCGAATTTTACAAGCTTCAACTCTCAAATTGAAAGTGACCATTAGGGCTCAGATAGTCTTGTATTAAAAAAAAAGTGTTGCTCCTGAATTTGGCCTCTACTTCACATAATCCTCAATTGCTTGCTCATTTTATCCTGTGGAAGGAATATTTCTAGTCATGTGGAACTAAAAAAAAATTGACATGATTTTTATTGATTATTAAGTAATCACAAAAAGCAAAGGCAAATGAAAGATTGCCTTCTTAAATAAGAGGCTCTCAAATATGACTTGCACATCACCCCAAGACACTGTTCACTGTCAGGGGAGATTGATTAATCAGAGTCTTTAGCCTTTAAGACTGAGATATATATTCTCTTTTGACTTAGAACTGAATAAAGGCACGAGAATATAAAACAGGATTTAGGAGGACACTAGGAATTCTAAATCCAAAATGATGACCTAAAAAGGTTTTTTTACACTCAACTAGACAGGGATGGTGATGGGCTGTCCTTGGAAGGGCAGGGACAGGTGGCTGAGGGACAGCAGTGCAGTGCAAACTGAGAGCAGAGAGACCTGAGAAATCAGGGTGCCCAAAGTCTTACAGGAACCAAAAAGGGAAGTTTGAGCTCACCAGCTACAGAACTCCTGGCCTAAGCTCCCTCTGTCTCTGGCCTGGATGAAAGTTTCCTACACGCCCAGACCACAGTATTGCAGCCAAGAAAATTGCTTGCCAAAAGATCTGCTTAGCCTGATTCTTCCTGCCCTGTCCCTGGGGAGGGTATCAGAGAAGCCTGGAGTGCCAGCAGTGCTGTGGACATGCTCTATGGATTCTTCCTAAGGAATGATATCCAGGCTCAGAATCCTCAGAAACAGTTATTTTTTGGCACAAAACCTATAAAATGGGGGTTGCTGCTGAATCTATGACTTAATGTCAAGTTAGGGAAGAGTAAACAAGAAATCAGGGCTGCCTGCCTTTGTCTGGAGCCCAGTGGAGCTGTTCAAACCCACAGTTATCATCTTTGAATAGCAGCAAGACCCTTCTCTTCAAAAACATTTCTCCATATACATAAAACAAGATTCAAGAGGTGAAAAAGCAGGAGCACAGTGGTTAAAGTATCCTTGTAGATGCAGAATCCTGAGATTCCTGTCTTTAGCACTGAAGCAGCTCTGCCATAGAAATAAATCTTACAAATGTACGGGAAAGGTGCTTTGGAGATCATGTAACATCAATCTCAATTTTCACTTTTTCCTTGCTTGAAACTCTGCAAGATAACACTGAAAGATGTTACAAGTGTAGAAGTGTGTCTCTGCATCAGGATCTAACTTCAAGTATTTACAGGTATGACTAAATGCAGAAAAATGCACAGTTTTAATGAAGCCAGGATCATGTTGTGGTTCTTTTTAGAGACTTTACTTTTGATAAATTTACCAGGTACAATGAGGTGAGGTCATCTAAAAACATGCATTAAACATAACACCAGAGTACTTACTAGCACTATCCGCAGTAAAATTTCCTTTTTTTCATTGATTTCTCATCAAATGTGCTCACAGTAGTTCCTGACATTTTCTGACACTTGTCAAGTGTTGTACACTGACACAGGTCAGTAGATTTTCTTGTAATCCTGATGAAACTTCAGCCAAAGCCTGGGGTTTCTGGTGCACTCTGGGCACACAAGCAGCTTCAGAACTGGAGGACTTCAGAAACTACACAGCTCAAAAGTCGATTTCTATCAGAAACAACAGTAGTGCATTTTCACTTATTTTACTGTTTGATAAACAAAGGCAGGTCCTCCAGCTCAACAAATGCTGGCAAAGCTAATTAATAACACACACAACAAAACGGTCATATCTTAGTGGTGATATGAGATCAGTTCCGCAAATTCCAAGTTGTGAAGGTGTAACAATGAAATTTAAGCTGCAAAAGCAATATACCAAGAGATAATATAGTGATAAGAAAGCAATATCCTGGGATCTTGCCAGCTGGCTAAGCATATTAAAAGAATTTTTTAGAAAGCCATGAAAAACCCATCAATTCTTAACCTGCATCACTGCCATCAGATTAATTTATAATTTGGCTTTCTGGGTATAAGTTTGAACTATGTTTTTTGATAGGTCTACATCTATTTTAATAGAAAGAAAGGATTAGTTTTCTGTTTTCTTAATACTGGCTTCTTTGGATGATTAAAGGCTTTATTTCTTTACTGAAATCCTGCTTTTCTTCACTATCCTGTTGGAACAGGAGGTGAAACCAGCCACAAGGGACCAGCAGAGATCAGTCCTCTGCTCTATGAACTGTTGGTCCAGGCTGGGACCTGGGCTAGGGAACATGGCATTGAGTGGGTGCACCATATTCCCTACCATACACCTGCTGCAGGCAAAGAGAAAAGATATAGAAAACTCTTAAAAACCACCTTGAAAGCATTGGGTGGGTGATCTTTCAAAAATTAAGAGCAACATCTAGCAAAAGCCACCTGGTTAGTCAACAGACAAAGTTCCACCAACCGAGCAGGCCCTGCCCAATCTAAGCCCCCAAATATAATAGGTGGAGACAAATCCCAATGACACATGTTAGAGACTTGGTAAGAAAAGCTGTTTGGACCAGTTCTGCCTCGAGTACAGACAAACCCATCCATGATGTTGTCTTTGCTCAAAGACCAAGTTGTATATAGTGGATAATGCAGAAAGATGGAACACTATGTGTACCTCAGAAAAATCTGATTGTTGAGTGACAATCATGTATAAATATCACTGTTTGCTGAATGTTGCTACCAATATCTGCATATAGCTAGGTATGATATATACATATATATGTATGCACAAATGTGTGTGTGTAAAGTTAAAGTAGATATTAGTTTTGGTAGTAAGCTGACTATATGGGGATAAGGGGTAGAATGTCCCAGGGTGACTTTGTGATGATTGTAACCCCAGCTGTTTGTTCTGTTTGTGCTGAATATTAAGTTCTGCACCTTTAAAGACTGGTTCTGAGAGTGAAAGGAGGAAAGAAGCATGCAGTTTGTTTGCAGAAACTGCACTTGCTCCCCTGCATTCTTCTCCTGGGCTGTGCTGTGTGCAGCACAGACAGTGGGAGAGAGCTCTTCTTTGCTTTTATTTCATTATTTTTAGTTAGCTGAGGCCAGAAGTTTTTTGGAACTGTTCAGCTATGGTTCAGTCTGGGAACACCAGGACTATCATCAAGGGGGCCCCCCAGGCTGCACTGCAGCTGGGACACTAGACCTGAGCCCCAGAGAGAGAGAGACCTGAGCCCTGGAGAGTCTGAGAGAAAGCCAAAGACACACCCACCAAAAAAACTGACCTACAAAAAAAAAAAAATCTCTAAATTTGACATCTCTTCAGAACAATGAAATGTTCCATTATTTAATATTATTCATATTTTCATGTTTCGAGTACTTTGCTTGTTAAATAAACAATATTTTCCACTTTTCCCCAAAAAAATCTTTCCCAAAACAATACAAAAAGAAAGACCACCTAAATTTACTTTTTAAAAAGACCCCACTTAATAGTTTCCTCCCAAATTTGCCCTAAACCAAGACAACATGGATCAATAAGCAACAATAAACTCAATGGCATCATGCTCCCAACAGCAGCCAAGCTTGCTTAAGAACACTGCAAAGGACAGGAATGGTTTGGGTTGCTTTATAAACATTTAGCTTCATGTTCACATCCTCTAAATAACTCATTCTGGAGGACTTCCCATGTAGGAACTTGATTAAAGTTTCAAATATTCTGGTTTCACTCCCATAAGTACCAATATCAGTAAGATCTCAAGCTTTTTTAAATCTAGGCTGAAATAAAGACTTTTGCTGGTTTTTCAATGTCTTGTCATCCTATACTTGCTCTATGAATGCCTGAATTTTCAGATTCCTTGAAAAAATGACAACTGAAACTTCATAAGCTGTCAAAAAAAAGGCGCAAACCAATAAAACAACCAAACAAAAAAGCCCTGATTATTCCACCCTAACTAAACATTTCAGCTTCATTAACTTCTAAAGAAAAATCTGTAAACTTTTGAGATATATAGATATAGATATATATTTAGTTTTAGAATGATTCATTGATTCAATATAAAAAATCAAAATACCTAGTTTATAAACTGTCAAAATGAGCTATTAGAAAAATAGAAAATAGTGTTTATGGTGGGGTGGAGCTATTTGCCAAACTTGGCATAACATCACAAATAGCTGTAGTCAATCAAAAAATGTGGTTTTAGATAAATGAGGTATTTGTGTTTTTATAAAAAATTACCCACTGATATTCTCTAGCGATTGCTTAAACCTAAGGTTTATATATATTTCATTTACTTTTTTATTATATTAGTCCTGTGCTCTTGGAATTACTTTGAAGTCTGATGATCTGCATTGTGAGCAAATTTGGCTTTAGCTTTGTACCCTGTTTGTACTTCAGAATGCAACAATAAAGGCATGTCTAAAGGATTTTTTATCCAATATTTTTTTAAAGTTTAAACACAAAGATTAATAGTTTTAGGTATGATTTTATACACTATATTTATTCTCAGGAAGCACTTTCCCCACCTTACATGAATTACCTGCTCCTCATTCAGACAGGCATTTGGTGCCCTCAGGGTTCAAGACTCAGCATCCCAAACAGTTGCTGCCCACAAGCTAACGGTATTATAATTACTGCAGATGGAATGAACCCAAATAATCCCCCTTTAAGCAGAAGATCAACTATTAATGACTTCCTGGAGATTCCAAGCCCACTCCCATTAAATATTAATTGTAAAACAACCTATAACCCTACTGAGAGCAAGAATAATACGTCCTTAGTGACCTCATGCTTTCTGATGATAGGTAATTCAAGACTTTGGGAAACTGTGGAGCTCAGTGGAGAACATAGGTGCACAGTGAGACTTTATGATGCTGGTGGCACCACACAGGAACCTATATGGCTGCAGTTTACTTTGCTGTTATGCACTGATATCAATCTTCACCTCAGTATGTAAAGTCCCTTGGATGCAAAGTAAGATTTATACACAGAGCTAAGGACCCAAAGATTTCCAAAGGACTGAATACAGAATTTCTGCATACTCATTCAGTTATTAAGTATTAAACTGTCTCCTCTTTCTCTGTTCCCCAACTTTTACCAAGTCCCTGATTTTTCATATAAAGGAGAAAAATGCAACCTCATGCAGCTCATATAGCTGGATTTTGGTGTGAAATTTGCTTCTTTATGGAAAGGTAGAAAAATAATTAACTGCTGACAAAACAGTCTAGAATCTTGGCCTGCTCCCTGTCCTGGAGGAAAAGTCTGTGTGGCCCCAGGCACAGCCTCACACACCAGCCCATCATCCCCAGGTGGGGATGTAGCCCCTGAGCCACTGTGCAGGGCCAGTCAGCCCTTCATCCTATCACATCTGCTGCTCTTCCTCCTGGGGCTCCAGTCTAACCTCCCTCAGCATCAGTGGGTTTGATATTGCAAGAATCTCAGACTGTGATTGACATCCAGATGCCCCACTGCTTTTGTTTGATGCACTGTTGATGCCTCTGGTATGTGTGTCCTAGAGAGAGCAGAGGGTTCTGTAAGGTTGTGTTTGCCATGCCAAGGCAAAGCTTCCATCCAGGTGGGACACCAGGGTGCCATGATGTCTGCTTGGCAATAAAACAAAGAGGAAACAAAAAATACAGGAGAGATGATAAGTAAGCTTCAGGCCTGAAGCCATTGCAGTTGAAAGAAATTACAAAGCACAGCAGCACATACACACAGGGATAGTTCTGCATTTTCTTTATATCTTCACAGAATATTTGAAGGTTGAAGGTAAGGGTTTGAGGAAGGCAAAAGTCAGCCAGAAACAGAAAAGTGGTCTGCTATGACAAAAAGACCTCTTCTCTAAACTAGCAGAATTAACTCCATAATAAATCCACTGTGATGAGCTTAAGGGCTGCAGCACTACAGCTGAGAAACTGTGCACTTGGATATTTTAAGTTTGTAAGGTTTTTTGGCACCTGGAGTTGACTCCTCAGCAGTGATGCCAAATGCAGCAGCACTTAACAGTGGGTGCCTCCGACCCACTGGCACCAAGAGTTGATGGTTAAAAATTTTATTGTGTGTTTTCCAAGCCTGCTACTTGATTAATGCACTGGTCTTGCAGTATTGAATGAAGCTTTAAGTGAATTTAAGATCCACTATCTCAAAGGACAATAGAGTCAAGCTATTTCAAAGCTATTTCATATAAATAAATAAATAAAACCAAACACATTTCCTTATGTTTGAAAGTCTCAGGACCAAGTTTTCCTTATAGATTCTGAACACGATTGGCTCTTTTTTTAAATCTGTCATTCTAGTTAGACCTAGAATTAGAAAGTTCCCAAATATTGGCTGTAAGACCTAGATACCAGGTTTACATAAGGCATGAGGAATGTAGGATTGACCACTAGAATATGTATTTAGAAGATGTTTTAAAAGGCAGTCTTAAAGTACTGCCAAGTTAATTGACTGGTAAACCAAGTGGGATGTGTCAAACAAGAAATTTATAGTAGTTTGGTTGCATAAACAACAGAAATTAATTAAACCAAACTTTTTTGCCTGACAAAAAGACACTCAGACTATATCTGGATAGGATCAGATTTGTCAAAGCTTCACCAAGATGCACCATTTCCTGTTCTGGTAAAATATATCTCCCAGGTGTATCAATCTACAATGGGTTTTGCAAATGAAGAAAACTAATCCAGCCCTGGTGTTTTAAAAAGACATACAGAAGCAGCAATATAATATCATCTATGTTTAAAGTGCATGTAAGGAGCAAACTAGATAATGAGGAATAAAGAAGTAACAAATTAAGAAACCTCAGTTAGGAAATGTAGAGGAATAGCAATGGCTGATAAATTTTCTTACCAACAAGCAAGGAAAATCTATCCCTTACTCAGCTGTGAAGAGCACAAAACATTTAACTCAATTTCCAATGAAAAAAATGGAAGACATCTGCAGAAAAATGAAAGATTTTCCAATCAAACAGCAGGAGAGAATGAACAAAATCCAATTGTTGTAGAGGAAGCTGCTGAAAAATTTTCTGAGCATATTTATTACTTTTCATAATTAACAGACACTTGAAAGTTATAGAAATTTAAGTACTGGAGAAGTGCCAGGATTAAAAACTGAATTCAAGCAGTGGGCTTGGGCTCAGGGCTGTGGGAATTCAAGCGCACTTAGATAGCAATTCCTGGAAAAAAATATGGAACAAATTAAAGACTGCCAATTAAATGTAGACTATGGAACTATTCACCATCAGTCAGCATGAACTCATGGAGAGTAGATCTCTTCAAATCAACCATTTCTTTCTTGTGTCAGGATTTCAGGTCTAAGGGATATAATAAGTTATATTTTTATACATTTGACATCCTATACACAGAATTATGAAAATTCAGTTTCTGATTTTTACTCTCAAGACTTTGGAACTAAAACCAGCAAAATTAATCAAAACTTTTGAGATCCCTGATGGATCTCAAAATACAAATCTTTCTGACAATGTAGTCAGGAATGTAGCTGTAACCATAAGGCCAAAGGGAATTATTTCTTATCTCCTATTTTTATCCAAGCTAAAGCTACCAAAATTTTTGCTAACATGGTAACTGATAGGATGAAAGAGTATAGTTAGTAGTGCTGTTACTCTTACAGGGAGACCTGAATCAGTTGCTAGATGATCACAAAGTAATATAAATACATTTTGTATGGTCAAATATAACACAAGATAGCTAGGAACCCAGAGTGCAGGTTGTACAAATTTCTGTCCTGGAATTAAGTAATTCAGAAAGGGACTCAGAGGTCATCATAGGTAATTGTCTCAACATGAGTTCACAGCACAAAGCTGTGGCAAGAAGTTCTTGTACATTTTAAAAAACTAAGTTCAAGGGGATAACAGAAAGGTGGGGTTTTTTTTATCTTTCTGCACAGCACAGTCATGAGTTTCCTGCTATGATCATCTGGGCATATCTCTCCTAATCAGCTTCCTGCCATTGCAGAGGCCTCAAGCTCACACCTTGGTCTCTCCTGTCTCTTTGCCAGTGGTACACAGCACCTAACTCTCCTGGTAACCGAATTTATTATTAGTTAGGCCAACCATACCACAGCTTTAGAGTCAGTATTGAAGATCCTTGATTAAAATGCAATGAAACAGTGCTATGGGTAAGGGGCATCAAGCTTCATCAGTAAAAGCCAACCCTTCAGCCTTCCCAAGCGGAGTGATAAGAGGCCAACTCTGCTAATACATACAGAATTTCTCTTACCAAGGGCAGAAATGGCTCCTGTATATACTTTTCCCTGTGATGTGGGACAGTTCACACATGGATCTTCAGAGTATTTGCACCTCAGAGCTTTTCTGTGGGGTATTATCCTCCCAGAGAAGCCAAATGCAAACAGAATGAGTAAAAGGGCTACACATTGGTACCCCTTTAGTCAGATGCATCTTGTCAGCCTTAAACTCTAGAATTTGATGTTATATATTGTTCCAGTATTTATTTAATAAAATTAGGCTTCTGCCAGAGACAGAAAACATCATGCTGACAGTTCTACACTCAGCTTTACAAAATGGGTACATGGATTTTTGTACTTGACTGTAAGTTGAAATATGTGGGCAAACTCTTTAGACCAGCACTTCTTTACGCTACCCCAGATTTTTGTCAGATTAACAATTAACTATAAGGTTACTGTTGACTTGCCTATGAGTTTTCATTCAGAATCTGGTGTTTCACATACTCAAAAGGCATAGAAACAGAATTTTCAGAACAATGCTTTATTTAGGTATCTCTTCTCACAATAATTTGAAAAGGTGTGTTTATAGAACAGAAGACACAGAATCATAGCTTTGTGACCAAATTTGAATTCAATTAATGACTACCAGCTCTTTCTGGGAGAGGATGTCACCTGTTTGCTCACAGCATATCACAACTGCTCTGCATTTCTGATGACTAAGAGCCCATCCCACCCCTTCCTAGAGACTCCATTTAGCCTTGTTCTAAAACTTAAGAAGAGTAAACTTCCAGTTTGATGGAGATGGAGAGTACTTCCCCATAGGGAGACTTCCTGTCTTTCCAAACTGGTGTCTATTCCCCACCTCTTTGTTTTATCCCTTAGCAGTTTATTTTGATATAACTCCTAAAGTCAGATAGTATAAAAGAGGGAATTTAAAAGCATGTAATTAAAAAAAAATAAGTTCTGCAGTTCTTTCATTCTTTTGTTTCCCCTTAAAGGATTGCACAAAGTGATTAATTCTTGATATTTGTAGAAAGATCACAAGGTCACATTTTTCTTTTAATAAGTCACAAATTAAGAGAACACAGGGAGCTAAGAGAGATAACTTGGTTAAATCATTAGCACAGTCCTCTAAAAATGTGGTTCAATGCATAATCAATCATTTTTGTCTGATCTTTATTACGGTCCTAGGGCCTGAGTAAAGTAGAGATGATAAAGCACCTGGAGTATTATTAGGAGGAATTAATTGATCTTCATGAAGGTCCTATGCACTACAGAGATGAGGGTCTTAAAAGTCATGCCAGATGGACATTTCTTGAGTTGGTGCAAAAGAATCACAGTCATGATTCTGCCCCATTTCATAGAAAAGGGGACCACTTTCCTTTTACAGATAGCATAGACTAATTTTGCTAGAGGAAAAAACCATTCAGGAAGTCTGGAGTATTCAAGAATTTAGTGCTAGTGCCAGAACAAGGGGCTGTGAAGAGAAGAATCTGGCATTGCTTTAATCCATGGAAAATATTTCCAAGATTATATTCTTCTGGCTATTTTGAAAACAAAACAAAACACTTGTTCTTTCAAAAATTTCTCTTTCTGGATGTTAGCTCTTGACTAGTTGAGTTTCAAGGCATAAATATTTATGTTTATTGAATGTGAAATGCTCAGCTCAGATCAATGTCTCTATTGTAAAGGCTCTGAAGCAGGAATCACTATGGATTTAGGGAGATGTTGACCACTTTAGGAAAAATACATTGGGAGCAATAACCCCATATCTGATAAAGTCTCCTGCTGATTTGTCTTCACTGTGTGAAGCCCTTGCTTCTGTCCATGGGTAATTTGGTACAGGTCCATAGACTTCACCTGAACAGACTTCACCATATCAAGCATCACACATAAACATCAACAAGAGCTGATGTTTATTTAATATTCCATAGGTAAAATTACCATCCGCTTCAGTCAGGCCAGTCCAGAAACTAACTGTAGTGGTTTGACCTGGTCTGGAAGCCAGGTGCTCATCAAAGCTACTCTATTGTTCCCTTTCTCATCTGCACAGGGCAGAGAAAATATAGCAAAAGATTCATGAGTTGAGATAAGGGCAGGGAGAGGTTACTCACTGACTACTGCCATGGACAAAACTGACTCCACTTAAGAAAATTAGATGAATTTATTACCTATCAAGTAATAAAAAATCAGAGTAGGATAATTAGAAATAAAACAGGTCTTAAAACTACCTTTCCCTAACCCTTCCCTCCTTCATGGGATAAACCTTATTCCTGATTTACTACCTCCTCCCCTCAGTTGCTCAGGGAGATGAGGAATAGGGGTTATGGTCAGTTCACCACACACTTCTGTCCCTGCTTCCTCCTTGGGGGAGAACTCCTCACACCCTTCACCTGCTCCACCATGTGGTACTTCATATGAGAGACAGTCCTCCACAAGCTTATCCCATGAGAGTCCTTCCCACAGGGCCCTGAAGTTCATCATAGCCTGCAGCAGTGTGGGTCCCTCCGGTGGGATGCAGTCCTTCAGGAGCAGGCTGCTGTGGGATGGGCTCCCCATGGAGTCACAGGTCCTGCCAGCAAGCATGCTCCATCATGGGCTGCCCTCTCCAAGGATTCACAGGTCCTGCCAGGAGCTGCTCCATCATGGGCTGCCCTCTCCAAGGATTCACAGGTCCTGTCAGGAGCTGCTCCATCATGGGCTGCCCTCTCCAAGGATTCACAGGTCCTGTCAGGAGCTGCTCCATCATGGGCTGCCCTCTCCAAGGATTCACAGGTCCTGTCAGGAGGCTGCTCCATCATGGGCTTCCCACAAGTCACAGCCTCCTTCAGGCCCCAGCCTGCTCTGGTGTGGGGTCCTCCACGGGCTGCAGGTGGTTCCCTGTTCCACCATGGCCCTCCACGGGCTGCAGGTGGTTCTCTGTTCCCCCATGGCCCTCCACGGGCTGCAGGTGGTTCTCTGTTCCACCATGGCCCTGCAGGGGCTGCAGGTGGTTCCCTGCTCCACCATGGCCCTCCATGGGCTGCAGGTGGTTCCCTGCTCCACCATGGCCCTCCATGGGCTGCAGGTGGTTCCCTGCTCCACCATGGCCCTCCATGGGCTGCAGGTGGTTCTCTGTTCCACCATGGCCCTCCATGGGCTGCAGGTGGTTTCCTGTTCCACCATGGCCCTCCATGGGCTGCAGGTGGTTCTCTGTTCCACCATGGCCCTCCACGGGCTGCAGGTGGTTCTCTGCTCCACCATGGCCCTCCATGGGCTGCAGGTGGTTCTCTGCTCCACCATGGCCCTCCACGGGCTGCAGGTGGTTCCCTGTTCCACCATGGCCCTCCATGGGCTGCAGGTGGTTCCCTGCTCCACCATGGCCCTCCACGGGCTGCAGGTGGTTCTCTGTTCCACCATGGCCCTCCATGGGCTGCAGGTGGTTCCTCCCACTACCAAAACCTTGCCATTCAAGCCCAAAACTCTAAGCAATCTATTTCTCATCCATAGAATATTTTGAGGCAGGGAATGCTTGGGACTCTTCTCCCATTTCTTCTGTGTTCTCCATTTGTGGTGCAGCTCTGCATTGTCTTTTGGGAAACACTTAGTCACCTTCAAGAAAGCATCTCTGTTTAGTCTGTGAAGACTTATGAAGCTGACAATATTAAGCAATATTAAGGCCCACAGGACTTCAGCCAGTGCTACTTCAGAAACTATGACAAATTTGAAGACTACAGGCTATTGATAAATTAGCAAGATGACTCAGAATGAGCAATAAATAGATATTAATTTAAATCCTGCTGTCCCTAAGTTTGAAGACAGAAGAATGCATGGAAGTTTAGAAAATTATAATATTCTATAACATATACAATAGAAAGAAGGTAATTCTATTCTATGATTTTATTAAATTGCACAGTAATTTAAAAATACAATTACATTTTAAATGAACAATTGAAAAGAATAATTATATTTCATTATGTCAGCTGGGTTGCTCAGATGAACACTGTGTACTGCTGGATAGGTGCAGTGGCATAATGTGATCAGTTTAAGAAAAGCATGATTAGCAGCCCCATATTCTGGAAGATAATTTATTACTGCTGCTGGCAACAGACATATTTAAAACTCATTAGTTGGAAATGGGATAGAAATTGGGGAGAAACATAGATCAAAAGGTAACACTCATACCTTATAAAACACCCTTTTTCAACTTCAATCCATGATGCAATGGAATTTTTTTGGTATTTGATTACATAAAGATAAACCCTTCTTCTTTAGAATACCATGATTTGTTAAAGCACCTATTCAGCAGCCCTTTGATCATCTCAGGGGCCCTCCTTTGGATTGCCTTCCATCTCTCTGTGTCTTCCTCAAATTCTGGGGACATAGAATCATGGAATCATAGTTGCTTCCTGGGTTGGAAGGGACCCACAAAGACCATCAGGTCCAGCTCCTGGCCCTGCACAGCACCATCCCCAAGAGTCACACTGTGTGCCTGAGAGTTTTGTCTGAAAGGTGCTTAGACTCTGCCAGGCTTGGTGCTGTGACCACTGCCCTGGAGAGCCTGTTCCAGTGCCCAACCATCCTCTGGCTGAAGAACCTTTTCCAAATATCCAACCTAAACCTCCCCTGACACAGCTCCATGCCATTCCTTTGGTCCTGTCACTGGTCACCACCACAAAGACATGTGTGCCTGTGCCTCCACTTCCCCTCATGAGAAAGTTGTAGACAATCATGAGATCTCCTCTCAGCCTGACAAGGGTTGAATAGAGTAGGATGATAATTTCCCTAGGTCTGACAGTGATGCCCCTATGGATGAAGCCCAGGATCTAATTTGCTTTCCTCTTTACATCAGTTTACTGCTGACTCACCTAATTTGTTGTCACTAGGACCCCCATGTCCCTTTCAACCACACAAATTCTGATCTGTGCTGTCCTCTCTGGTTTGCAGTAGCAGGACTTTGAATTTTGCTTATTAAACTTCATCAGTACCTTCACTCTGTACCTGAGAGTGTTCCAGCCTGTCCAGGTCTCTCAACTATCTGTAAGATGTCTTTCCCTTCTGACATGTTCACCTCACCACTCATTTTGAGTCACCAGCAAACTCTACCTTTTCATAAAAAAAAAATATTCTTATATTTGATGTAATACTAATGGAAAGACCTTCAAATGTGTTCTATAGAGATGACCCAGTAGAAGACAGTAGAAATTTTACATCACCTCCTTTGCACACTTTAAAAATATCTCAAGAAAGAGGAATTGAACAAATAGATCAGAAATTCATGTGGCAATATTTCAAATATTATTGAAAACAATTTAGCCTCTAAATCACCACTTGTAGAATAATTCACATTCCCATAAATATCCACCTTGTTGAAAACAGACTGTGTGATGAAAGAAGAAAATTTCACTTCCAAACATACAATTAGAGCTAATGTCAACCTGCAGGTACTTGAGTCTCATTAATGGACATAAAGTGCCTAAGTTGTTTTTTAGCTTCTTAACTAAATTGATTGAACTTAGATCTTTTGGTTTTATAAATACCTGCATTTTCTCACATGTAGCAAAACGTGGATGATTCTAGCTGCAATTTACAAGTCTGAATAATAGCCATCATCTCCTCATGATCTTTTCTGCCTAATTGATTTGCTTTTCGGCCTCACAGTGATTTTTCTTACTGGGGACAATGGTGTTGTCCAAGACAAAGTTTAAGCACAGTATTTCTGATAAATAACATTCACCTTTATGGAAATGTTCGCAGTCATTAAAACTTGCATAACTTTGTAAGACTTCTGAGAAGAGTTTAAAGTAAATACTGTTTATTCATCATCCTAAAAGTTCTAAAACAGGAAGAAACTTTTCCTGGAGACATCTTTCAAACTTGAATTGTTGGGCCCAGATATGTTCTCAGTAATCTCAGAAAAAATCCCTGGTTAATGTACTTCGAGTTTGCACCATTAAACAACAGATTTGTTTGACATAAAGAAACCTGTCATCCATTCTATGAAATTACATTCAATGCAATTCAGAACATACTTGATCCATAGAGCTGCAGACCAATTGTGTGTGTCATGATACAACCAGAATCCACTGAAATACACTCATTCTTTGTGGCATTTAACTTGTGCCATCTGGATGTCAGCTCAGAATACTCTCACAGTGATCTCATCACATTTTCAAGTGGCTTTTGTTTCTAGTAGCTCTAGGAAGACACTGTTCTCAATCTCAGTACATTTTTTAGTTCAGAATTTCACTTAGGCTGAATTTTCCTTTTAATCTATTGTTACTACTTACATGTCATTTTAACATTGTGTATAATTCTTCCTACTCCTCAATATTAATGCATTCGTAGTTGAATTCTCAATTCTTCTATGTTATTTAAAAACTCATGGGCATCAATTTTCAATCTTAAGCAAAAAAAAAATGTGCATACTTCTGGTCCCAGATCAGATTTTTTCTTACAGTGGACAGCTTGTAGAAGAATAAAGTACATATAGTTATGACCCTTTTCTTGACAGATGACAGTAATCAGTAGCTTCAAGGCTCTTCAAGCTGGAGGTTACCTCTGGGCCACTGTATTTCATGCCGCTATTATTCATGAATTTGCCTAATACCTTTTTGAACCAATTTATAATTTTGACCTCCTCACAAATTGAAAGCCATCATTTAAATTACATACAGAGGGAAAAAAGTGCTTCATGCCTTTTAAGTGCTGCATTTATTATTTCACTAAGTCTCCTTGTTCCTGACTGTGGCACAAAGCAACCACTTCTTTACACTATTAATGTGTTACTGACCTTTATCATGTACAGCTACTTTTTTTTTCTTTTTTTTTTTTTTTTTTTTTTTTTTTAAATTAGAAAGTTGCCTATAAATGTAGGGAAGCTTTTCATACTTTGATACTTCTTTGATACTTTCCTTTTCTTCATCTGAATATTTTTAAGATGTAAGGACCAGAACATATACAGTAAGTAAATCAGTTTTGTTTTCCAAACTCCTTCCCAGTTCTAATAAATCTGTTTTTTTCAGGGTTTCAGTCCTGACTGTAACATTGCATTAGTAGTTACACATCCTGGAATTAAAATGCATCATGCAAGTGACAGACAAGAAAACTTCAAGCTGGAGAAAACACAGGAAAGTTGTCAAAACATTGTAAGCCTCTCAGTGCCAGGGACAGGAAAGTGACAGTAGCATGGAAATTACAATTATTCAGGGCCAGAATCTCCTCAGCAGCATTGAGGATGTGTTACAGCTGTGAAGAGATGCAGATATTGTTTCTCAAGAACAGAGAGACAGAGTAAAGGAATTAATAAAGAGTTTTCACTCTCAGCTGGAATAGAAAAGTTGCAAGTAAACATTGAACACCACGAATCATGTGATCTTACAAAAACTACTAAGATTCTAAACCTGCAAGTCTAAGAAGCTCATTGACAGCAAACTGCCTCACCATTTCCAATAGCCCTGCTCACAGTACCACAACTAGTCACAAACACAAATGTTTGCAGTTTCAGGACACAAATTCTAGATTACTGACCAATTTCCAGCAGTGAAATAAAACCAGGATTTATTCTACTGCTGCAAAGTGGTGTAGCACCACTTGATTCAGCACAGTGACATGAACACCAGAAGGACCTTGATTTTACTCCATACTGAGTAACCTATAAGATCAAAGTTTATATATTCAGTTCAATGAGTGGGCCAGGATGTATATGCTTGATGACATCTCGTTTTACCAGTGTCAAATATACTTATGTGGGATTATGGCTTGTGATTTATGGCTTGTGCTTGACTGCAGAATTTGCACCTCAGCTCAGCAATCCACTAGAGAGGAGCCCAGAAAGGGTGCCCCACCTCACCTCCTTCCCTGACCCCCATCAGGGGAAAGGTGTAGATCTGTTGGAAACCTATTTCTACACAAGCTGTCTTAAGAAAGAAAATATTGTAAAAAAGCAGAAAAAGCTAGAACTGCCTGAAAAGGTGAATGTGAAGTCATCCACCACATCTATCACAAAGCATATAATTCTGTACCACTGACCAGAAGAAAATAATGACTCATAAAGATATCTTCTTATTATGATATTTCAAAGGAAAAAAACCTTAACAGAAATAATCTTAAATAATGGAATTAGGCCACAATATCATTATTCTCACTGCTGTTAGGACAACATTCTACATTTAAAAAAAAATAATCTCAGAATCTCAGAAAAATCTCTAGAAATTCTAATTTATGTTGTATAGTAAAGAAAACAATTTCCCTTTTTCTGAGTCTTTCTGTCCAAAATACTTTTAAATATGGTCCCTGGATTTGCAAGGTGCAGGAGAGCCAGGCAGTGAGAGAAATACAAGGAAACTAGCACATATTTCTTTAAGTGGTATTTTTAAGCCCCCTTCTTCCCAATTCTTTTTTTCTCCATGTTCCTTGTCTTGTGACATTTGGCAAGGCAAAGCCTGAAAACTCTATTATTAGTCAGTGAGAAAATGCAGCAAATGGCTTAGATGGCTTAGCTTCCACATTCCCTTTCTCTTATACACAGTGCTATCCTGCAGCTCACCTCCTCTGAAAGGTGGGAGAAGAAATTCTATGTATTGAAACCACTGGTGAGATTGCAGTCAGGGTGAGATTGAGGCAGGGAGGGAGTGCAAGTCCATGTGAGGAAGGACAGAAAAAGTAGAGAAATATAAAGGGTGCTTTGGAAGGAGCCTAATTTACTTGCAATTGGTTGGACTGAGGGTTTGCAAGCATCACAAGATTTCTGAGCAATAGCAGCTAATATATACTTAGATACTGCCTACTAAAATTTCATTTCTAGTGCTACTTTTCTCTGATTCACTGAAGGGGCAGTTGCATTTTCTCTGACATGCCATTGCCAGTGAGTCCTTCAGGGCTCACAGACTGACAGGTAAAGGAAAGATAAAGGCAGAAATACCTCTTTCTCAACAGTATTTCAGTAATCCTTATTTGTCTATTTCCCATAGGGCCATCTCTTTTTTTTTCTTCTTTCATATTTGCTGACATTGGTTTTAAAGGTTAAAAAGGAAACTGTGGCAGGAAATCCACCCTGTTTAAGAAAATGCAGTGCAACACAAAATACTGTTTGAAGCAAATATCACTACATAGAAGAAAAACATTTCTATGAGTAGTATAAAAAAAGAAAATATTTCTACAACAGCAGCCAAGTAATAGGACATTTTCATTCACATTTCATTGTGGTTTATTGGAGAGATACATAAGCATCTCCAAAAAATAAATAAATAAAAAACCAACAAACTAAAAAAAAAGCAAAACAGCCAATGTTCAGAAAATCAGTTCTTTTTAGCTGTTAGGCTAAAATATATCAGAAAAGTCCTGCAGCAAAGATTTGTCTCCTCTGAAATAAGTGAAGAAGTTGCTGTTGTCCCAGTGGAGTTTAATTTTTCACATTTATGATTTTCTGCAAATGCTGGGAAAACCTTGGTGTTATTGTTTTGCTCCACAGAACTGACATGTATAAGATGTTGCTCTGTGCCATTTCTGCACTTTGTCCAGGTGAGCACTGTGTTTCCTACATGAGGCTGCCCAGAGCTGTGAATGACACAGTGTTTAAAGGCAGGCTGCATATGGGGTGTAGCAACCTGGTCTAGTGGAATCTGTCCCTGCACATAGCAGGAGGTTGAAGCTAGATGAGCATTAAGGTCCCTTTCCAAGCCAGACTATTAGAAGATTTTATGATTTAATATTAATCACATGAGTAATCGTATTTTATCAAACAGAGTACTTTCTTGTGTACCAGGTAAGCACTGATATCAATGTTTTATAGTTTAGAGGACATTTTCACATCAGAGTTGAGTATGAAAAACACCTTTCATTGTTAACACATTTGTATCAATGCAATATTGGATGAAAATTCTATCCAGGCACCATTTTCATCCAGCTTGTTAATGAGAAATTTCACTTCAGAATGATAAATTAGCCATCTCTTTATCCAAAGGTTTGGTTTTCATGGCCACTTACATATTGACTTAAATTTTTTGCCTTTAAAAGAACTCTGAATTATTGGAGCTTCTCTCTGCATTGAATTTCTACTGAATATCTACGAGTTTAGCCTCTTACTGATAAGTCTCCCAAGGAATGTTCTGATTGTTATTATTCCAGAAGAGGAAGACAGGTAATTGTAGGTGACATACCTGTCACAGGAATGACATTTAAGCTACAGGGTTTTCTTCTACAGGAAATCACTGTTATGATTACTGCCACTTTCAGATTTAAATGCAAGCATCACCCTTGACTTTCCTTTAGTTCATCAGAAACAAAGGCAAACAAATAAAATCCCATAGAACTCTTTGTCTCAAATTAGGAAAGAAGAGTCCCATTATTTCTATTCTAAGCAGTTAAAGTACATTAAGATTCTACATACCTGAGACCTTATTATTAAAAGGCATTTATGAGAGGTGGAATAAAAGGATGCCTTTTACAGAAACACAAGTGAAAGTTTAACAGGTCCTTTTGGTCCTTTTTGAATCCAAGTATTGGTTTTAAAATCAAGCACAAAAGTAACACAGAAAAGGCAAATGCTTTTCTGTTTGTCTGAGCATAAGCTAACATGAGGATTTATGATTTTTCTGTTATTTTCCATCAACCTTTTTTGTCAGTTTCCCGTTCTTCCTTCTTTTCTTGGCAAAAGCTATTAACAGTTTGTAACATTTCCAAAACACTGAAATATTGCTCAGGAATATGACTTTTTCCATCTCCTTGCTCATTGCCAGTGATTATTTATCCCAAAAGAGAAATCGTTTGAAAAATATTGTCCTTTGAAAACTTATTTGCCAGACTGAAGACTGTTTAAACAACACATTCTTCTCCTTTCCCTGTATTGTCCAGATTTAGAACTGCTAATGTTCAGGAGTAATGACTTAAACTATTATTTCTCATCACTGCTTTGTTAGTATAATAAGGAATGATAAGCATGACACTGCTGTTTTTTCAACCCCTGCATTTTTAAATTTTAAATTCTAAAAGCACAGCAAAACAAATAAAATTTCAGTGCCAGTATAAAGCTGAGCATCTCAAAACTGTTTCTGTAGAACTTGGCAAACCAAATAGGCATTACCACAGATAAAAGAATCATCCTAAAGATGAGTTTTCAAAGTAATAAAAAGGAAACAGGACATGATATTATCTTTGAATTACCCATGATTCGCTAACGTTTTACCACAGCGGATATCCTTACAAACTTAATTTTCCATCATACTACTTCAACAGCAACTGCTGTGCATACACTGTTCATAAATCAGAGTGAAAATGCACTGTTAGAGCAAGCAAGACTCTGCATTGTAAAGATAATTCTGCAATAGGAATCTCTATTCAGATTTGTTTTCTTTTATTTTCGTAAATACCTCTACATTTTCAAGTGGTTACTACAGAGCATGCATGCATAATTAAGCTGAAAATTATTGAAAAAGCATCAACATTAGGGCAAAAGCAAACAAAAGATAATGAAGTCAAGATATTGGATACACTTTAGAATTAACTTTCTACAGAAGAAAGAAAATTTTAACTGAATTCTCAGTAAAAAAAAAAATATTTCAATAGAATTTGGAGGAGTATTTTCATCTTGTAAATGCTAGTTTTTTCCACTTCATTGATATATAGACATTTCAGTGGTTTTGTTCTTGATTCAGAAGAAAAACACATATAAACAATTTGTCCTAAAATGTAAATTTTAAATATTTCGTTTTCAAAATGTGTATATGCTAAATATGTTATGATAATTTTCTTTGGAGACCTTATCCTCCAAATGAGAAAAATCCTATGTGGAAATGTCATGAACATCTTAGCCAAGCTCCAAAGAATTGCTAATTTTGTCAAAACAGCATTTTCTGTACCAAATGGCACCTTCTGCACTTGCATAGATTTTATTTTTGCTACATCATGTGTTAGGACTTTCATTTACTCAAGGTCAATGCAGGACACACACATGCAAGTGTCCTTCACTGAGAGTGTTTATAAACTGAAGAATGTTTCAGAGGAAATTGTCTCATCCCAGTTTTACAGTAAAAAACAGAGACTAAGTTTTCAAAGATAATACAGGAAGTCTGAGGCAGGATCATGACTGAAACACACATTTCCTAAGTGTCAGCGCAGCTCTTGTTATCACAAGGATGAATTTCTGCCCCACAGACATACAATCAGAGATTCTTGATGCACAAGCTTGTTTATAAATTTAATCATTCTTCAATATAGAATTAGGTTTGCAATATAGAACTAACAACCAATACTGCCCACTGTCTCGCATTAAAGCTCATCACAAGGCTGTATTTTATGTAATATAAATTTAGATTTTAGTTTCAACAAAAATAATTTCCCATAAGGATGAAACTGTGTTTGTACCTGAATGACCTTTCTCCAGGAATGTGAAGAAAGGTTCACACCACACTTCAGCACCTGCATGCTATTCCATCTTTAACTCTCCTTCATGGCCAACACAGAAAGTACTGAGTTTTGTCTTGTCTGTGATACGCTGACATTTCCAACCCAATGAAACTGTAGGTGTTGTTTTCACACTGTGTTCTTCCAAACTTTCAAATTTCACTACAGGCAAACCTGTTTCAAGATGTTGCCTGCAGCACTATGTGAACTTGCTGTCAGATCAATTTATTTATGGATGACTGCTGAGTTTTATTCTCTTGAGGTCAATATTTGCTACATGTACACGTATGGATAAGGAGCTGACATATTATCAACATTTTACATAACTTTCATACTTCTGACAATTATTTTTTCAGAATAACAAAGCAAATAAATTACTTTAAATTTTAAAAAACATGCACTTGAAAATGGGGAGAAATAGTAGCAAAAAAATCATAGAATAATACAACCTAAGAGAATAGCTGGAAGGCATTCATAAGTATTGAGTCTAAGAGAAAGAATCCTAAAATCACACTGAGTGTCTTAGAATGGTTTACAAATGCTTCTTGAACTCTGTCAGGATTGGTGCTGTGACCACTTCCCTGGGGAACCTGTTCCAGTGCTCAACAACCCTCTGGGTGAAGAAACTTTTTCTAATATCCAACCTAAATCCCCTCTCTTTGGTCACCAGACAGAAGAGATCAGTGCCTGCCCCTTTGCTTCTCCTCACAAAGAAGTTGTAGATTGTGATGAGGTCATCTCCCAGTCTCCTCTTCCCCAGGCTGAGCAAGACAGGTGATCTCAGACTCTCCTTATAAAAATTCCTCTCCAGACTCTTCACCATCTTAGTAGTCCTCCTTTGGGCATTCTCTAATAGCTTTATATCCTTCTTAGCTTGTGGGATACAGAACTGCACACAGGGCTTGAGGTGAAGCAGCCCCAGAGCAGAGCAGAGCAGAGGGGACAATCCCTCCCTCTGGCCATGCTGTGCCTGATGCTCCCAGGACACAGAGGCCCCTGATGCACCCCAGCCCTCCTGGCTGCCTGGGCACTGTTGACTCATATTCAACTTGCCAGCAGCCAGCAGTTCCCAGGACACTCCCTGCAGCACTGCTTTCCAGCCTCTCACTCCCCAGCCTGGCTGTACCTCCAGGGCTGCCCCACCCCAGGTACAGAATCTGGCCTCTGCTGCTCAGTCCTCTGATTTATTGGGGTGTCTCAGTAGGGCCTTTCTGCCTTTGTGAAGTCACCAGCCCCAGTTTTGTACCATAGGCAAACTTCCTTAGTATAGACTGAAGTCCTGTGTCCAAGTCATTTATGGAGCTGTTGAAGAGCACAGGGCTGAGGATGGAGCCCTGTGGAACCCCACTGGTGACAGGTCTGCTGCCATCCCAGTCACTGTAACCCTTTGTGCCTGACCTGTGAGCCAGCTGTTCACCCATCCCATGATGTGTTTATCCAGCTGTGAGCTGGATATTTTCCCCAGAAGGATCCTGTGAGACACAGCATTAAAAACTTGACATCCTTAAAGATTATATCAATTGGCTTCCCTTGATCAAGTAGGTGGGTAATGGTGCCATGAAAGGAGAATAGGTTGTGATATGCAGGACTTTCCCCTCATGAACCCGTGCTGTCTGTGACCAATGACAGTGACTGACAGGCCTGTATTTACCTACAGGTACAGGAGATCATCCTATCCCTTACTGACGACTGGGAAAACATTTGCCACCCTAAATGCTCCCTCAGCACAAAAGCTGCACAGCACTTACAGAGGCTTTACAAGAATATCCCCATTTCCCATGGCTGTGTAATAAGTGCCCAGAGGGCCACATGACAGAGCACTAAATGACATCACTTTACAGCATGCAGCATTCTGACCTCCAGTATGAGTCACTGTAATTTAGGCAGTTTGCTGTGCTAAAGGAAGAAGCTATGAAAGCAATAATGGATTCAGACACAGCCATAGCCTAAATTCTAGTGCCCTGCCATGCCTTTCTCTCTGGCCACACTGGCACCTGTCAGCCTGTTTCAAGTGCCTGTATCTTCCTGTATCAGTCTGCAAATTTTGAAGAACCTGGTCCTTTGCTTTGCTATTCTTTTCTATGCTTATTTTGTTTTGCTCTGGCTTTCACCTTCAGTCGAGGTTTAGTTATAAACTGTGTTACCAGGAGGGTATTCACAGTTGTATGAGTCACCACAGTTATTTTAGTGACAACTTCACTGCAAAACTCGAACTGGGAGCTGACCCCCTACCATGAGAAATAACACCAAATTCACATTCAATACATAAAACATTTCTAAGCCTCAACTCTATGACAATATTCGATGTACAGACCCTTATGCACCACCAGTGAGTGTTCTGACTTCGACTTCATGGGATCAGCACACTCACAATTATATATCCTCTGCTCAGAGGGATTCCAATGAAATCACCATCTCTGACAAACTATCTACAGAACACTGAATACAAAATTATCAAGAAGGTGCTGAGATTTTGCGGTGTGCTGTGCATTCTCTGTAGACATCAGAGCTGCAAATTTTTTTACATGTAACCAGCATGTCAATTTGAAATACTGAATTAATTCACCTACTGTATTCTTCACAGCAGTTTGCATCCCTTCAGACTTGTATTTAATACCATGTCTAAGCCTGGAACAAAGCAACAGTCCTGTTGAATGCCATGCTTTAAATTTTTTCACTTCTTAGGCTTCAAAAATGAAGCATCTGTGAACTAAATCCTGGTGGGATTAGTGGATGTAGGGCAATGTTCTTCATAAATTTGAAACCTATAGCAAGTTTGAATTTTCAATACTTGCAGATAAATTAACAAACCACAATTCAAAGAAAGCCTGTAATTTATTTAAACACTATACATGAGCACTACTGATGACAGAAAATACTGTATGTATAGTAGTTGTCTTTTACTCTATGATTCTGCAGCCTGGTAAAAGAACTCATAAATGTTGCCAAATAGAAAGATTAATCAATAAGGGAATTTGAAGCTAAGCCTTTGCATAGTGTCACATAGACTTATGTAAGAGTCAATCACTAGGGCTAAACAGATCCCAGAAACTCCCAGAAATGCTTGTATTCCATGGGGCTCTAGACTAATTACAATTACATTAGGTAATTTTCTCATTTAGAGAAATGTTTCAATGTTTCAAAAAAAATTTTGACTTTTTAAATCTTAGGGCAAAACAAAAGTCTTCAGACTTTGGAAAAAAAACTCCTGACGAAAACAAAACAAAACAAACCCCAACCAAACAAAAAAAACCCCAAAACCAAACAAACTAAAGAAATGAAGAAAGAGACACATAATCAAAAATGACCCAACCCAGAGCCTTGAGTGTTGCTGTCTCATAAAGCTGATTGCACTAACACCACACTAACATGGACCTCAGGAAAGATAATTTCCTGTTTTCCAGAGAAAGATATTTCACCATAACCTCCTAGACAATTACAGTAAAATATTTATATATTTCTCTGACACAAAACAAAAACACTTGGATTGCTGTGTTCTGTGATTTGCTTGGGGTTTGTTTTGCTTAAATGAGGCCCTTGCTGTGCCCTGAATTAGCTCCACAGAAACTTTTGTACAGGACAAAGCTTTCTGCTGATCAGGACTCACAGTGAAAGAACAAATATCCATGCAGGAAACCAGCTGGGGAAAATCATCTTTCTGGGGGATGTTTGTCTTGGTTTTAGTTTGTGTGTTCTGCCTTGGACTGCAGAACAGGGTTCAAGGAGAAGTAGGTCAAGAGGTTTTTACCCTGAGAGGTTTGAGAATTCCCAAATACAGAGAAAGGCAAGATAAAGGCACCTATTCTCAATTTATCTGCATTAAAGTGTGTTCCTTACTTGAAAATTGAACTTGGTGGAGAGGCATAAACTTCAACGCAGTTTGTGTAGAAATACAGTGAATAAACAGAGGGAGGTATCCACAGACTAAAATCCTGTAATTCTTGTTAGCATTGATTTCATTGAGCACAGAATCATGCAAAAGGATCTAATGCTCCAGTGAACTCCACTCAGTAAGGAAAGGGAATTTAGTTGTAATGTTGAGTGTCTAGTCTCTGCAGAGGCACATGAAGAACTGATTTATGCAATGGCAGCAGAGAGGGCACTGAGCAGGAGGATAGCTGACACAAGAAAACAAGACATCAGCAAGAAACTTGGGGAGGGCTGTCAGAGACAAGAGAACATTTGGGTGCAGGAGAGGAGAATGAGGCTTTAGGAGGTGAAAGAATTGATATTCATGGAAAAAGAGAGGTAAAGGAGCAGAATGAACAGCACAGTCTGTACTATTAGACCAAAAGTCCATCCAGTCTAGTGTTCTGCTTTCAAAATTGGCTAAAAAACATGTCTAGGATATTCCTCTAGAACAGAGAAGGGAACACAGCTACAAAAACACCCACAGTTTAGGCCAAGGAAGCTGCACTAAGACAGATTCTCTTATTTGAACTGCTGTCTTTGGGAAAGGATCCTCATTCAAGGTTACAGAATTTCCTCATACCTCTGCTTACAGCCACCATCTCTCTATCTCCCTTGTCTGTGCTTAAAGCTGTTCTTTTCCTCTATCAGTTTGCTGAGAAAGTGGATTTATATGTAAAATTGGCCAAAGACTCTGCCAAGAAAACCCAGCTCTGGCCTTTCTTTGCTACTCATATGAAAATATAATCCCCTGCTTTGTTTGATATGAACAGCTAAAGAAACATAAACATAAAACAAATATCAAAAGACCAAGAATCTCAGCATATTAGTGAGACCAACAGTCAGGGTGTCAGCCATGCAACTCCCCAGCTCCCATGAGGCACTAACAGGTTATCAGGGCTGAGCTGAGCAAGCTGGGTCTTCATTTCAACCAGAGGTGAGAAATTTATGCCAAAACAATGTTAGGTTTCAAAGATGCAATTTTCAATACTAGCAACCATCTTGTGAAGACTTCTACATAAACCTTGCAATTCATTGCTATTGCAAACATCACCTCTTTTAGAAGATTTCATATCTCTGTCTCTTTTCTCAGGATTCTGGACAGCTTCTGAAAAAATCATATTTAAAAGGAATTTTTGTCAATACAGCTGTTATAGCTTTCCTCCTAATAGATAAGAGTAATGATTTTATGAAACGGCTCAGTAAGTGATATTATCTCAAGTTTTAATCGGTTTATTGATAAGTTACTTTCAATAGGAAAAGTTTCTCCCTATTCAATATTCTTCAAAGTTTTTTATTAGAAAAACAATTTAATAGCTAAAATTTCTTATGAAATGACAGCTTTACCCCCAGTCTTATTCTCTCTCTTTTTTTTCCCTGTGACTTTTGAGTCTCATCTCTTCTATGATGGTCTTTTCTCTTGTAATCCAGTAATACTCCTTTAAATTCTAAAAGGGTGTTTAGGAATTTCCAAGACCCTGGGCTTGTTTTGTTCACCTAGAACCAGTCACTGCATTTCCACTTGTCCCTGATTTGCCATAAGAGGTTCAGATATAGGAACAACTTAATGAATGCCCCTCTGAAAAAGAACATGTGTACAGTCCCAGAAAAATAAGTCCTATCACCTTGTTACAGTCTTTTATTCTCTTGCTGCTTCTCTCCATGTCAGCACAACCCCACAGGATTTCACCTACTTTGTCCTTCCACTGCACAAATGTGCAGTGACCAAGTAGAGAGTAGCACGAGACCAGTATTGTACTGGCAACAAAATGAAAAGGTTATGTCAAACAGGAATTGATAGCAGAACTATGAGAAATGTCACCTGCAGAGACTGAGATTAATTTCTTGAACCCTAATCACCTCTTCCCCAGTAATAAAATAAGCAAGTTATGAGCAAACTTCGAATCTTGTCTTGCAGTTTGTACTTCATGTAAAAAAACCCAATGATATAATAATGATAAAGTTTCTGTCTTAAAATGACCTCAACCCCAAAGAACCTCCTTCTAATAATAGTGCCATTACAATTATCATTATATATACACTATGCAGAATCAATTTAATTGTAGCAAAAGCCTTTGGAAACACTGACCACTGAAATCTCTACACTTCAGAATACATTTACAGCAAAGCAATTGGTTATATGATAAAATATACAGTTTCATAAAAGCCAACTGCTACATTACCGAACAAATAAGTATTGCTCAAAATCTCTATAAAAGTCCTTGGGATACTCTTTATGTTTCTGGCTGTAAAATTTGCTTCTGTATGAGATAAGTTGGACCAAAAAAAATAAAGCAGTGCTACTGGAATTCCTAGAGGAATTTTGCAAAAAGGGGTAAACTGGTACAATGTATTCAAGAAAAATCAAGGATCTTTAGTGGGTTTTTAAGTCAACTTCATTTTGACATTGTTCAATTACAATGGCAAATAACAAAAATATTTTAGTCTTATTTCTAGTATTTCTGTATAATTATGACCAGTACTCAGCATTTTGTATCATAACAATCTTTCAGTTCTCAATGATGAATAGAGCCATGCAATAAAATTCCTTGCTTTAAGAACATAATGGAAATTATTTCAGAAAAAAATAGTGGTGCTATTAAATTCATCATGTATACAGACACAATGAAAATTAGGGGTTCAGATCCCTCCTCCATCTTTGATTTACTTTGTGCCTTTGGAAAAAAACCACTTGAGGCTACATTCAATAAGGACTTGAAAGCACAGGATTTTGTCCACAAGGCAGATCCCCAGCCCAGGTGAAGTCTTGAACCCACAGTAAGAAATAGAGGCTGCTAATTGCAGGTTTGCACCCACAAGCCCCACATCCCACATGTTATATTGAATACACTGCCTACAGCAGTCAGTGGGATATGCCAGGCGTAGGACAGAAATGCAAATGGTTCTTACTATTTCCTAAATACCATGCACACACTGTAGACTGATTTTGAAAATATGGCATGCTGGGAAAGTAAAACCAATAAATACTGAGTACAGAATACATAGCCTGAATTACTATGACTTTCCAGAGGATGACTGCTGGCATCCAGCCAACCGAAAGGTCAGACTCTGCCTTTAAAGACAACAACAGTTATTTTTTTAAAGAAATTAAGATAGATTTCCTTTTCCCCCTCTTTTAAAGTGCAGGTTGGACTTACAAATACACTTATTTATTTCTTACCATTTTTTTGTGGTTTTTGTTTTGTTTTTTGGTTTTTTTTTTTTTTTTTTTTTTTTTTTTTTTTTTTTTCAATTATCTAGTAGTTGGTATGCTCATCCAGGAAGTATGAAAGTCTTAGCTCTAATTAATACCAGCACAAGTCTGAGGAGTGGAACTATTCTTCTCTTCCTCCTGCATGACCACCACGGTTAGGCACTCTACACTGAACCAAGAAGAAAGATCCAGGGAGAGCTCACAGCTCTGGTACAGTAGCTGTCCTCACCTTGGAGATGGGTCCTATATTTCCCTCTCATCATGAGCTTTCTGTACAGGATGAATAAGCATATATGTGTTTGAGAACAGAGCCCAGATTTCCTCCTCTGAAATTAATTTTTTAACGTCTGGTAACATCTGGTAACGTTTTGTGCTCCCAAATCTCATATTCCTTCCTGCAAACTCCACCAGAAAGACAAGGGAAGTTTTGTCTTTCCCCACACACCAGTACCAGCCTCAGAGGAAAACCCTCTCTGAAAAGGTGGGTGTTGTGTCCTTGGGCAGAGCCAAGGCTGGGGAGGGACCTTTTCCTGGGTGAACCCCTTGAGCAGTACTTCTGTGGCAACTGGAAAACTTAAAAAAACAAAAAGCAGGCCAAAATGTTCCATCGTGGTGGTGGTTACGGAGCCACTGCTGGCACATATTAGGTATGCTCAAAGCATACCTGAGTTTCAGGAACACATTGGTCTACAGTGAAACAAGTCAGGTAACTACTGGAGTTTCCCATCAAACAAGGAGTCACAGCTAGGAAAGTTACATGGCAACCAGTCAGAGTTTGCTTGCTTAATCATCATGTTGGAATTCAACATTCAATTCCTGTTCTATGCTCCTCAGGACATTTTGAATGGAGTAGTTTGTGGTATCTTCACATGACTGAAAATTTAGGCAATGTTTCTGAAGACTTTTTCAGTCACCTCACCTATAAATGAAACTTTAGCTATACAGGCTGAAGAATCAGAAGAAAACCAAATGCTTCAGCAGCAGCCAACCTTCTAAAATCAAATATACTTTATTTTTATAATTGGAAGGGACTTAGCAGCTTAGAGAAACATTAGTTACAGAAATTCAGACTTTCATAGGAGTGAAGGTGAGATGAAGATGGTTTAAAGAAGATGGTTAAATCAAATTTAATCAAGAGGACTTAATAGGAAGGAAGATGGAAAACAGGGTCCAGAGCAAATGATTAACTAGGAACAGATTGGGTGTTTCTCATAAAACCAGACTTAAATCCTTGCAAGATGTGTGGCAAGAAAACTCCCTAATGAAATGGAGAAAAAGCTTTACAAAAGCCTTTATATAATAAATACATATATTTAGAAATTTTAAAAAACCCAAACATCATTTTCCAAGGGGAAAGAAAAAAAAAACAGAAAGAAAATAATAGATCTTGCATTTTTTCCTCATTGTTTTTCCTGATGCTTCCATCTATACTAGAAGAGGTGGCTTTGCAGGTATGAGATTCACTATTATTACATTCTTTCAGTAACTTCTTTGGAAATTACAGGTCACATCTGGGCTCACTTTCATTATAGAGATGGCCCTTTAAAAAGTTCACATGTCGTCTGTTATTTCTCAGAATTGCCTAACAATATTTCCAACAACACTATCTCCTAGTTGCCTATCAGTCTAAAAATTTTTTTTCAATAAGACCTGAGGGATGAAGAGGAACTTCAGTGCAAAGAAAAGATTTTAAAACAGTGAATCTAAATATCCAGAAATTACATACAGATACTTTGAAAAATTCTGATAAATATAAAAATTTTTTTACTTCCTGCATGAATACGTTCAAGCATGTTACAGAAATATATGCATATTTTTAATATTCATTTTAATTTCTATCCATGGATGATGGATATCTACCTATAAATGTAAACCCTGTTTTTGGATGACAAGTTTGTACTGGGATCAAGAACATATATGTTTGATTACCTGGTCAACAAAGTTTAGGGATGCACTAGAAAAGTAAGCCAAGCGGATAGATTGAAATTATTTTGGCTGCCCTAATACTTTCTGATTTAATATCTGCATCTTCATATGAAAATCAACATTTTGACCTTCATCCACTTCAAGCTAGATAATCACCTGTTCAAAATTTCCTGTCCTCTGCAGTCCTCCAAATGGTATGGAAAAGCTGTGATGTTGTAATTGCTTTGATGGTGTCAGCACTTCTGGCTTTTTGCATGATATTTAATTAATCCAGAGTCAGTCTTCCTGTGATACACAAGATGGACTTGTACTCCCAGTCCTGCAGCATGGCAGGCCCATAACATGAATGTTTTAATGAAAAATCTGATTCTCAGTTCGTATGTTTGCTCATGCATCACTCATCTTTATTCCTTTCATTCTGAGGCAAAGTTTTCTTTCTAAGCACTTTTGCAGTCCCTTCCCTTTTGTGTGGAACTGAGGCTCTCTGGGAGCTGGCTAGAACTGTGGAGGAAAATAAAAAGAATATTTTCAAATACCTTAATGGCAATAGATAGAGTAAAAATAACATTGGCACATTACAGAATGAGGATGGTCACCTCACAAACAGGGATAATGACAAGGCAGAGGTGTTTAATGCATTCTTTGCCTCTGACTTCAGTATGGATGATGGATCAAGGGGTTCTCAGTGCCCTGAGCTGGAGGACCACAACTGCCAGAATGATCAATTCCCAATTGACCCTGAAACTGTGTGGGATACAGCTGGATCCCTACAAATCTGATGGCTCTGATGGAATTCATCCAAAAATCTTCAAAAATCTGGCTGATGTCATCGTAAAAGCTCTCTCAATTTTTGAGCAGTGTTGGAAACTCAGAGAGATCCCAGCTGACTGGAAGCTGGCAAACATTGTCCCAGGTTTCAAGAAGGGAAAGAGAGAGGATGCTGGAAACCACAGACCTGTCAGTCTCACTTCAGTGCCTGCTGAGATTTGGAGAAGATTATTCTGGGAGGTATTGAAAACCACCTGAAAGACAACTCAGTCATTGGTCTTTTCAACAGTATTACTCCAACTTAGACACATTTTCCTAAAATGTAAACAAATAATACTTCTTCTTTAAGCCGTGCCACTACCCAAATTTCAAATACCTTAATCTTGAGGTGAATGATTGGAGTGATGCAAGTCAGGATGTCATAAGAAAAACAAAGGCTACACATTGCTCTGACTGTAAATACAGCTTTCCCTTAGTGCTGAAAAAGAAAACAAAGGAAGGAAGATCACACACTGGAGACCAGAGCTGAGTTTTCTGAGAAGGGTAAAATGCACTAAGATTTTATGATTACAGGATAGTATAAAGTCTGGCAACTAGATGTAATAAAAGATGACAAGCCAGCAGATCTAGAAGAATAATATCCCATCATTATGAAGTAAGAAGCAGTGGAAGCAGTAAAGCCTTTGGCAAATCTTACAAATATCTCATTGCAGACAGAGGAAGCACTAGAGGAAAGGTGGATGCCTAATACTGTTCCAAAGTTTTAGAAGGATCAAAAGTATAAATGTGATTCTCAACTATTGTAGAAAACACTTGTGTGGGATGCATACCACATAAAATTTACAAATGTATCATTTGGCAAAGGATAGTTTGTGATTCTGACTTGGAGAATATCATCTTCTACTGACCTCTCCTAAGCTGAACCAAAACAGCAAAATAGTGAAGGGTGAGGCAAAGACAGAGTTCCTTTCTGAACAAAAGGAAGAAGTGGCTTGCACAGCAGTGCTTATTGTGTTCAGCTCTGCGGTTTTCAGTTGGTTTCAGAAAAACTTTACATGTATACTTTTGAAATATTTTTGTAATGGCATAAAATTGAAGACATTTATAAAAGCCACTGCAAGAGAAGACAGATTAAAAGTGACAAAAGATTCAGAATTCAGAAGGAAAGAGATGTTTTTGTTATTCAGAGAAAGCCAGGTAGAATTTAATGGAACTTCTGATAACTTTCCGTTTTTAAATAGCCTGTAAAGCTGAACACAATGGAAAACACTTTGAAAAAGTTCTGAGGGTGAAACACATAAGGAATCCCAGACATGACTCAAAATTTTCCATTTTATTGGAGAGATAGCAGCATAAGGAGAAAAATCATCATTTTCCTACTTTTCAATACGCCTAACAGTAGTGCCCAATCTGATATTGTCATACATGTAAAATTACTCAAATGCTACCAAAATGTAGGTGTGCAAGAGATATAAATGCAAGAAGGCATTCATTCAGGCAGATATGTTCTTCTAATATTCTCATGACAAATTATGTAAAGCAGAAACTTAAATCAAATCTCAGTGATATCTGAAGTAACAGAATTTCAAAAGCAGTAATACATCTCCATTAATAATTTCTTCTTGCTAGAAAACCTAGATATTGGCTACCAGCATATATTTTCTCCAGTCATGAGGGATGACAGTAAAATCCACATTAAACATCTCTGACCACTCAGAAAAATGTATCACATTTAAATTCTTTGAGCCATGAACTATCATGTGTCCTAACTGGCTCTGGTGGTACCATTTCTTTCATGGTTTATTTCCTAATATATACCATTTCCTAATAATATATTTCCTAAAATAAAACTGGAGCCGTTCATTAAGTTTGATAACACAACTTAGGTTTCTAGACCTTATTGTATTGTTACTTTCCTTCCTGAAACACTAAAGGTTTAAACTCACTTTTCCCTACCACCCATTACTGAAAGCTAGAGCTTCAGGTTAATAATATATATATATGTGTATATGGTTTGTTGGGGGGTTTTTTTGTATGGAATGTATCAATACAAATTGTCAGCTTCACAGAGGATTCCATTGTACATAACTTCCTAGCTCAAAGAAATCTCTAAGATCCTTTTCAATACTTCCTTCACATGACTTAGGATGTGGCTCATGGCATCCAATGATCTTCCCTCCACAGCCTTTACAGCTCACCTAACTTTCTTGTATCTGTCTTGCAACAAAGCCAAACCAGGGTTCTGCTTCTGTCTCGTGTCAGAACATTGCACTAGGGTACAAGAATTTACAGCTTTTTTTCACCTGCAAACATACATGCCCCTTAATCATCTCCTAAGGTTCATCTCTTTCAAAATATTACATTCTTTCTTATCATGCCTAAAGCAATTCAAAATTGAAAAATAGAAAATTTTCCTCATTCCCCACTCTAAATCTTGACATTCCCACTAAATAGTATGACCTTTCCTATGTATATGCAATCACCTTAAGAGTTCTGATGTGCCGCAGGTACAAGCTCTACTTGTAATATGGGAAGATATTTTAAGTATATGCACAGAATCATGGCTGGAGGAAGTACAGGCTGAAATACTGCCTTACTGCTCACTTTCTCCTGCTTCTACAAACACAAGAGTCTGGAGTAATCACCTGAATGTGGCTCTGAATGCTGATCAGCCCCCATTCATAAGACTTATCATAACTTAAGTCATCAGTAGCTTGGGGCCTGTCTTCAAAGTAGCCATATATGGGGTGGGTTTTACCTTGTAAATTTAAAGTCATAGAAATGACCTGCTTGTTTCAGGCCAAATGAAACCTGAGTGCTTAGACATTCACTCAGATCAACAAGGAGAACTTTCTCGTGCTGAATGTGTCATTTTGCTTTTGGGGTGGACTTTGTAACAGTAGAGAGAGTTTCACATACAATGTGACAAAGTAGGAGATGACAATTTGCACAAAACAAAACTGGAAAACTTCAGAACTCAAATGCTAAGCCTTAAACTTGCTCTATCATGCTGTGTAAAGTTAAGATTCACCAATGACATCAGGCTTTGCTCCACTGTATTGGAGAGAATATTAGTAGAAATACAGTAGTTGCAAAAGCTCTCAGATGAAATCTCATGTCATTCTTTGTTGCTGATGTCCCTGACAATTTGAGTTATCAGAGAACATAACCCTTGCTATTGCAGTTGGGTTGGACTCTGTAGCTCAAACTTGCTCCAGTTTTGCTCATCACACCCAATGTCATTGCACTTGAAATTGCTTAATATCTGTCCAAATATTTCCCAGCACATCCAATTCTTCACCTTGACACTGTCAAGTTATTCAATGTGCAGATGAGATGAATTTTTTCAGTGGTAGGTCAAACACTTCTTTCAAAAGTCTTTTAGCAATGGTAAATCAATAAATTGGAATGGAATCTTAATAAAAATGAAGAAAATCCACATGTACAGTAATGACAATCAAACCTGTTAACAGCCTGCGACCAAAAACTCTGTGATGTGAACATAAGGAAAAAAAAAAAGCGTGCTCCAAAGAAAGAGAACAGGAAACATTTACTGTGACTCTCAGGAAGGAGATGCCCATACCACTCACAAGAAAACAACCTGACAGCATTCCAGGCTGCAGTTGATCCAGCCCAGGAAGCCAGGAAAGCATTTCAATCCATTGTCTTACACTTTTTAAGCTTACTTTGAGACAAAACAAGGTGCTGTGGTTAGAAGATAAACTGCAAGCTGAGATTAGAGGGACCCATGCTCTAATTCTGGCATTGTTCTGGCACCATTTCTTTGCTTTCAGCTCACATCTCTGTGCCGTCAGTAAAATATAGACATTGAGTACCTTTGAAATCTATTGATTAAAAGTTTTTTTTTTAAAAACAACATAATTATTCTGCTAAGTAAAACCTTTGCCTTGTATTTATCTTACAGCTTCCCTTGACTGACAGCTTCTTTGCTCTCAGCTGCCAGGAAATTTTGACCCTTCCCGTTGTAGCACACCCATTCTCTTGAGGACACTCCAAGTGCCTGCCAGCCCCCTTCCCTTGCAGCTCAGAAGAGTGAAGAGACTCAAACGTTCAATAATTGCATGAAAACAAGTGCACAAGACATGATGCAGCCAATTCCACACGGAGAATAAAGGCACATTTTGGGAGGGGCCCTTCCAGCAATAACATTCAGAGGTTGTTAGTAATATGCCTTGGGTTGAAAACACAACATTCCTTGAATTATTAAAGAGACCATATACTTCTAAGGAGTGAGATGGGTGCAGAAAAGCAGTATGGACTACAGCTTACTGATGCCTGTTTGGAAATAATATCTTTATTCCATCGAAGTCTAGGCTTTTCTTGTAATTATTTTCCTGATAGTCATTCATCAAATGGCAAATGACATTGGAAGTTTAGCACCTCACTTTCCATTGATTTGTATTGTAAAGGGGCACAGATTAGAAAAAGTAGGAAGGTCTTTGACTCCTCTCTCTTTCATTCAAAGGCAAGTGGTAATGAATCTGAAAAAGGGTTGATATTGAAGTTGTCACAACTCTTAACACAGGGGACAAATGAATGAGAGCAGAAACTTAGCTTGACTGCTCCAGAAAAATATAAAAAATTTTATAAAAATTTTTTTTTTTTCAAGTGCAACCATTCCAGAAAAGTCTTGCCACAAATCAATTTTTCAGGCTCTATTAAGTTGTCTGGGCATCATGACTATAACATTATCTCCACCCTTATTCCTAGAGTTCAAAAATAAAAGTAATTGAAAATAATCTAAGACTGAAAGCCTCCAGTCTATAGAAAATGCACAATTTTTTAATTAACACTTCTGAATTCTGAACATATGCCTTTTTCAAGGAAAATAAATCCCCATTTTATTAGTTTTGGTGACTTTATTTCAAAATGAATAGTGGACTTCAAATGCAGAGCCAGATAGCCAGCTCTCACTGGTTTCCACATGCTGTTTCAGTAGCCTTTCTGGATGTGATATGTGCACTTCTGAAATGTTTATTCATGAGAATAACCCTTAACCCTCACCCCCAAGGCATTAATTTAATGAAATTGAGCATCTGACTAGGACCACAGCCTAGCCAACTAAGCAGAATTAAGTCTAAGCAAAGTTTGCTACCCAGCTGATAAGGCCTGACTTCCTTTTGTGTTAAGAGGTTGAATTGCTCTTAACTCAGAAACTGACTTAAATTTAGATAAAACATGTTGGCAATCTATTGGCTGAATCAGATACTTTCCTGCTTCCTGTTTCAATCTCATATACATCTCTTCTTCTTCTTCTGCCAAATCCCTTCAACCATATGTTCCTTAAGCATTTCTTTACTTCAGGAAGTAACAGATGCCTGCCCTGGGGGGAAAAATCAATTTATTTCTGTAACTTGGTTCCAGTAATGTAACAGAGTTATTTTGTTTTAAGGAAAGGGCAACCAACCCTGAAAGGATGCTTCTTTTACCTTTAAGAAATATTACATAAGTGGTTTGTACTGAATAATTTATGAGCTTATAAAGAAGAGTTATTCAAAATAGCTCACACTGTACATTCATCATAACCTTTTTCTTCAGCTTTCCACTAATTAATGCTTCTGAAAATTCCTAATTTTAAGTTTCAGAAAACATGCATGTTTGGAAAAGTATCTCATTTTATGTTCGCAATGAAATATACATGAACCATTTTATGAATTTTAATGACTCTTTATTAACTTTGGTCAGTTAACATTATTCATTAACAATTCATAAACACTTCAACCTACCCCTATTATGCAGCATTATGAACTCTTATGAGAGTGTTTGATACAAAACAGTCGTGATATCAATTTTGAAATAGAGGGGAAAAAAACCAAAAAGCTTCTTCATATGCCAACAACGTACTTTTCTCAAATTAAAATTTCAGCAGGTTCATAGATACTATTCAAGTGGGTCTGTGAGGATCTAGCCATGTCTGACTTCAGATCCCAGACAGTGCTACTATCTCAACCTGGAACATATCCTATCTATAAGTTACTGAATTCACCTAAACTAGGCCCACTGTAAAATGCAATATGAGCTTATGGTTCAATCATGTTCATTTACTATATTGGAAAAAGTAATTTTCTGCATATCAATTAATGGCATTGGATTTTTCTGGGTAAGAGTGTTGTGATTTGACTTCTAAAAGTATTTACAAAAGGAGTAAAGGTTAAAAAAGGGGGGAATTCATTCTTCTTTTATATTAAGTGTGCCTAAATTTTGCAGTCATGGCCAATTTAGCCTTTGGAAGCTCTTGGTTTGCTGGAAAACTGGCTGTATCCATGCCCTTTTTATGCTTTTGTTATAGTCACTTTCCCAATACCTGCAGAAGTCAAAGATGACTACTTTTTCTCCAGATAAGAGCAAAGATCCTTAAGGTTACTCATAAAGCAGGTAGACAGGCTGTGCATATGAACCAAATTTTCCTACAGCTAGATGTTAAAGACCTGAGCTGCCAGATTGCCATTTCCCAAAGAGGAGAGGGCCAGCCTGACTCAGGCATGGAGCTGGGGAGTTATCCTGAGCAGCAGCAAACACAGCTCTGTGGGTGGGAGCTGCTCCCAGCCTCCAAGTGCTCTCATTATGCTCTAGATAACTTTCCTCTTCTCTCAGCACCTGGGATTTTCTGAACACCATTACTAAGTGTCTAATTAACATCAGGTGTTTTAGGGATATGAATTTCATTGCTCCCCTGTGTCAGGCATTTGAAATGAAACACTGGCCTTGATGGGTTTCTACCTGTACATTACTCATCCAATTCAATGGATGAATCTGCAGCAGATGGATTTGTAGCCAAATGCCCAGCTGCCCAAACTCTCTCTGTGATCCTTCTCTAGGCCAGAAAAGCATGTACCAAACAGAAGCAGCTGAGCTATGCACTGCCTGTGAAATCTGTCACAGCAAGGAATTTCACCCAACCATTTTTATTGTCAGAAGCGTAAGAAATTGGGAGAAAGTGGCATTGTGCTGATAAGAGCACATGAAGTATACAAGAAAATACAATTTGTTGAGGATGCAGGTAGATGAAAAACATCCCCATTGACAGAATGAGTTCTGTGGGCACTTATTACTTTTTGTCAGACCTCTCAATCTGATTGATCAATAATGTGCATGTTTTAAACTACTCCAATCCATTCTATACTCAACATTTTAAAATCAATTCTTCGGTGTTTTCCTTAGACAACATGCCACAATTCACTCTCCTGTGCCTAATTCATCCACAAAATGCATTTTGTCAAACTAGTCAATTCTCTCCCTTGAATGAAGCACATTCCATCAAACCAAGCCATCTGTTCTTACAACAGAATGAATTCTAACATGATAAGCAGTGTATGAAGAGAGGCATTTAATCTAACATATATGTTTAACAAAAGAAATAATTCCTTATTTGGCCAGACATATTTTAAATTCTCTATGAATTTTAAAATATTACACCACTGTAAATCAACAAATGAATCCTATACAGCTTTTGAACAGAGCAACTGATGTATACAAATCTTTCTAAAACCTTCTCTATTTAGAAAATTCAGAAACAGGAATGGTTGATATTAACCAGCTTCATGCTTTGTAAAGTTGAATTAAACTACTGAAAAATTGATCTGGTTTTTAATCTTAAAAGGTTTGTAGTGATTAACTCTTGCAGAGGGAACTGAGGAGAGGCAGCTACTCAGCTCAGCTATAGCTGTGATACTATACTGAGAGTTCCTTTAAATATGCTTCTCACATTCACACTGGTTATTATTCGGTAATGAAAATCTCTTTATTCCCTCCTAAAATCCCAGAAACCATACCCAATTTTTTTCAAAGAATGAAAATGAAATACGACCTTAAAGACACACATTAACATTCCTGACATCTGGTCCAGTTGTCCGATTTTGCTTCATGCCAGGGATGTTCCAGGGATTGCAATGAACATTGAAATTGCAACTGACATGTCATTTGTACTCTTCCTCCTTCTGGCATGTGAATAATTCTTACCAGAGCTTTTCTATGTGAAAAGTCTGGACAGGAAATATATGTACATGTAGTGCTTGGGTTAAAGGTTTTAGCAGTAAAAGCTTCATCTGACTACATTACTTCACCATTACCATCACAAGTTATTGTAAAAAAGGATGCAGAAAATGTTTATCCTAACACTCTGTATTACTTACTTCATGATATATGTCACATTTTAAATTACCATAACTATTTCAAGTATTATAGTTTAGGCTGAACTTCTATTTCTTGTAATGCTTTTCTGAAACATTATACTTAGGCTGTTATTTGGACTTATACTTGCTCAAAAAAATAAAAATAATCAGACCCCCTTATAGGACCTAAGAGATTGAAGGCTTATAACTTTTACCAGAAAAGAGGTTCATATGTGGTCTTGGAAGTGACTCACTAAAAGCTCTGATTGGTGATAAAAACCTAACACCTCAGAAAGGAGAAAAACAAATGCAATGCTGAGGGGGAAGCAGCAGAAAATTATCTGATCAAGCCCTGGAAAATGACCTTGAGAAAAACTTGGGGAAATTCCAGAGATGAGCAGTATCGAAAAGGAGGTGGCAACTATAGAATAATAGATTAGAAAAACAGATTTCTATGGTCTTGATAAACATGAATATTTGTTTTCTCCTTTTATTCAACTATATGGCTCTGAATTTTGACTAAAATCCTCAACACAAAATGTGATTGACTTTTATAATTACATTTTTCTTGAGAAAAAAACAAGAAATATTCTCCCACATACCACCTGCAAACCCAGCTGATTTAATTACTCTGACTAACTACACATCTGGCAAAACCCAGCATGCTTTCCCCAGTCAAAGCCAAGATATTTTTCTAAAATATTATATTGAGCACCTTTTCACAGCAAACTGTAAAACAGACCACATATGCATATTTATGTATATAGATGTATGTATTTGCAGGGGGAAATACTTGATGTTATAGTATCATTCATGCCTTAAAACAAACTTTATGATACAGGGAGAAATCTTGCCTACATTTTAAGGTGAAAGAAGAAGAGTGAAGGAGCAGCTAAGGCACAGGAAGTGAGAGGCATAGTGGGAGCAGCAGAAGGTCCTTGTGAGCAGATGCAGGCACCAGGAGCCTGATGCTGGCATTTGGAAGAGCAGGAGGAGCAGAAGATGCTGTGCAAGGCTGGGATTGCAGTCACTGCCTTCAGAAGCACCACTGTCTGTCTGCAGGACCCTGGGATGACCAAGCTCCATGCATCCCACAGAGCACCATTTTCCTCTCTGCAGGATCAGCTCCTGTTCATGCAGATGTTTCACATAGAAGTGCTGAAATAAAATGGTCAGTTCACCTATGTGATACTTAACTAACTCAAAAGATGGTCAGAAAGTTTAATTCAGGAAGTACTTTGAAAGCTCTGGAGGAAAGATGCACACTCTGATGAGTACAGTGAACTACCTTTCACTCTACCCTTTAAAAGCTCTTCACCACACAAATGAATTTGAATTGCTGACAAACGAATGAAAATGAGTGTTTCATCAATTGTATTTGCCATATTTTCAGCTTGCAGAATTTTGTATGCCAAAGGCCCTTCAACATAAATACAGAAAGGGAACAGAAGATCACAAAAAAAGTGACTTCTCTGATTTTCCTCAATAGAGTTTTACAAAGAAATACTTAAAAAAAAAATTAAAAAAAAAATTAAAAAGAGAAAGAAATATAAGGACATGCTCACTCTACTCAAAAAGAAGTTTTCCTTCAAAATTGTTTTAAAGAAATAGTATTTCCCAATCATTGTATCTAAGTGTTATGCTGAGAAATTGAAGGCTCATGATTTAGGCTGTATGTGCCCAGTAGAGTAGATTAGGACTATACCATATAACCGGGTTTCACAGAAATTTACAATACAACCCTGGCTGGTAGGATTTTATGAGTCATATCTTTTTTAATCTCAACTGCAGCAGAACCTCCTCTCCAGTTCATAAATACATAATCACTCTTTACATATGTCTCCATTTACTCAAAGATACTGTACTAATGTATTGGATCTATAATGTCATCACTGGTTTGTAATGCAATTTTTGAAACAAAGCTTAGCTGGAAGCCAGGAAGTGAATCCACATGCCTAACCAGTCTTGAGTGTGAAATTGTTCAAGACATTCTGAGTCAAAGGTTTCTGATTTTGTTAAAGCAAAAGAAGATTTGTACTGAAAGACTCCCAAACAAGGGCTGTGTCTCAGATCTGACAGAGCTTATGGGAGGGAATGTAACCTGTGCTCTGATACGCTCTTGACTCTGGACAAAGGCAGAACTCCCACTGGCTCCAGGCTGTAAAATCTTGCTCTTTGCTGTCAGAAATACAGTTTGTTAAAAGAGGCACCTCCACCATGCCAAAACAAGATTTATCCATGTGTAAAAGCAGTCTGATGTTGTCAAAAAAAAAAAAAAAAAAAAAAAGCTGCTCTGCTAGTTTTTGGCATTTTATTTGTTAAACTCAAGACAGACGTTACTGCTGTGAAAAAAAAAAAAAAAAAAAAAAAAAGCCAGGTATAAACTTTCAATAAGTTTAAGCAGTAAAATTATGAAATTAAGATGTCTTCAGTTAAGCAGAACATTCTAGCATGTAAGCCTTGCATGAAAATTTAACAACAGAGTATTTGAGCTCTTAGTGACAATTATTTTCAATAGATTGCTTTGAGCTTCAGTTTGACTGCAGCAGGAACTGAGTCTCACGACTCCAAGGGGGATATTTTCAGTCTTTTTATCACATACTTAGGATTCTGATCCAATAAAACTTTTCTTCTTTTTCAGTCAAAATTTTAGTCAATGGTCTCAAAAATTCCAACCAGCACAAAATTTTTACATGGCAATTAGCATAAAATGGAAGTTAGGATACCAGATTTAAAAGTGTATACTCAATTTAATTGTTTCCTTTCTGCACTTATATTTAGGAAACTTATGAGCTTGTTTGGTGGTTGTCACTCACTGAAAAAAAAAAAGAATCTGTATTTTCTTCACTTCAAAACCATTTTGCTTTACAAAAAAATTAATTCAGACATACCAGGGATTACCTGTTTTACCTTGGAGGGGTATGAAAGTATTATTTTTGAGAATTGTCCTGCAGAAATGTGGTAAGGCCTGTCTTTCATTTCTCTCTGCTTAGGGAATCACAGGATAGTGGTCAAATAATTATGTTAAATACAGTTTGAAGAAAGCACTGCAGTGTCAAAAATACTTAAATATTATCATATTATTTTAAACCAAATTTTCACACCCCTTCTCTGAGTTGCCAGACTCTTGATTGGTCATATTTACCCTTACTTTATCTCAAGGAGCACTTAATTCAGTGAGAATTTACATCAGATGTGGATCAGGAGATGGTCAACTCACAAAGATTTATGATAACAATTTTCTGAGAACTGAACTCAGATTTTATATCTGTACTAAATTAGAAAAAGAGTAGATTTAAACCAAGATCTGTAGCTTCCTGTTGGATGTTCTAACCACAGATTACGAAAAAAAAAATCACATTAAAACAAAAGTATAGATGATAATGCAGCTCATATCTGCAAATACATCCAAATTGTCTGTCCAGGGACATAAAACTGGCACACAAAATATTCAAATATATATTTTGCAGATATGCCAATACTTGACAACACAATTCTCAAATAAAGGCATTGGTGGGATTCTTTTTGCAGCTTCTGGGGGCTTGAGTATTTTTTCTGTTGTAATTTATTTTCTCTTAAAATATATTATAATTAAATCTGGAAAAGAATGTAAGGGATGGATGCAAACTATTAAAAATATTAGATAGCAGTCACTGTCCTTTTTGAGGCACAGTCTGTAAATACACACAATGCTGCACGGAATGTTTTCATGATATAACCATTGTTCAGTTTCTGTGTGGATACAATTAATTGACAAGCACAAAAATCTTTTCTCCAACCAGGAACTCTACTAGCTTTGATTTCCTAAACAGTCTTTAGCTGAAATTATTACTATTACAGTGTACAGTAGACAGTAATAGACAATGTGTCGACACAAAGGAGGCCATGACCCTTTCCAGAGGTAGTCTGAGGCATGATAAAGTGGTTGCTTTGCACATTGGGAGCATCAGGATGAGCAGCAGCAATAATCTGGGTACCCACCAGCACACCAAGCACAGGAAGAGCCCCTGATGCACCCAAAATGCCCAATCTGTGCAGAGCTGCTCCAGTGACAGCTGATGACTAAGCAGATAAAATGACTACATGCAGCCTTTCAGGCTGACTAATGCGTTATCTAAACATATAGAAGGAAGAGGAAAATTGAGATGTTCTTACAAAAGGGTTTCCTGTCAGGAAGTCTTTTTTTTAAACTAAAAAGAGTCAGAACTTCACACTAAAATTGAATAGCTTCATGTCCTCTCACCATAAACATGAAAAACAACAAAATTCAAAGTCATAAGTATTACTGAGTCAAGGTGAGCCCCTATAAAGGTTTGATTTTCTTAAAAAGAAGAAAAAGAATATCAAATGTTAATAACACTTATGAACTAGCAGAAGATATACAGAAAGTAAAAGTTAGCTATAAAATTGCTACTTCAGGGCTGTAGCACTTATATTGTGTAAAATATAAAGGACAATTGTCAAACCTTCCTGGAAAAAAGTAGTGTGAATAACTCAGGATTGAAGGGTAAGTATATAACAGGCAATTATGGGGAGATGGTGAGGATGAAATAGTTTTGTGATACAAGATTCTGCTAGATTTTATTTCTGAATTTATCCAGAGAAAATTCTGTGTCAGTAATTCTTCCCTTCTTCAGTATATTTTAATGCATTTTATAAAAAGCAATTCTAAAAGCTCTCCTCCCAATTCAATAATTTTATAATGTCAAAATATAGACTTTATTTCACAGTATCAAACCTATCAAATTTATTTCAGTTTATTTCCTAATAAAGCTGTGGATGATAAGGTTTACACAAAAATTTATGCTTTTAAATTTGTTCATCCACCTTATTTGTACATACAAAGAATTTTCCAAATGGGAAGACTACTGAATTATATTTCACTATGTATATTGCAAAAGTACTTACTAGACTTCCTGCTAAAGTAATAAAAAAAAATTCATGTTCAAGCATAACACACAATAAATGATGCTGCCCTATAGGAATTTAGTATACAGAAAAATGTCAGATGGAGAAAATCCCTTACTCCTGTTTAAGAGAACATTAACACAGAAGAAAACTTACATTCATTATATATCAATTACTGCCTATGTTTGTAGATTATATGTTTGCAAAAATGGTCCTTTAACACACACAAAAAAAATACTGCGGCACTATTTTGTAAGGCATTAACTTTTCTTGTAAGTTCCTCTTTGTGGATTCTTCAACATGAATCTGGGTCAAATCACATAAAAATTACTGTCACCTTTTCCCAAGCTATCAAATGTATGAAATAAAAAAGGCTAACACTATGTCACTCAAAAACATTTCAAAAAGCTAGTGGTATAAAGTCAACATTTCTGTAACTTGTTACAGCTAGGTTCAAGCTAAGAAATTTTGAGTCCATTGACTTGAAATAGGATATTCCAGAACCAGATTTGAACCTTCATTTCCTTCTGTCTTAAATATTTGGTTGTTGGTATTGCCCTCACAAGTACAGCACTATCTAATGTAGTGACTCCTTTATGCTTAACACCATAAAGATAACCATAACAATCACTACAAGTAACAACCCCTCCCTTTTTTCCAGCCTACAGAAGACACAGTTTGTTTACACTGTGTAGGTTTTTTCAGTCGATTCTCTGAGTGTAGAAGTGAAAATTGTGTGTAAAAAGTGATTACTGAGGAAAAAAACTGGAAGACAGGCTACATAATTACCTCTCAAATATTTAAGCCAGTAGTTAATAATTCACATTGTGTGGTTCAGAAAGGTCCATTGACTAATACAGATTCTGGTGAAACCATGAGCCCGAAGTTCCTCATGACAATCTGGCAGCAACCTTTCCTACAAACTTTATCAGAAAAACAAAAATAAACCTATGATGGAATTAAATACCTTTTCTCAGTAACTGTTTACCATTCAACAAAAAGTATTTTTCAGAATACTCTGAAATATTGGGGAAATCTTTCTCAAGAAGCTGATGACCTTTATAGGAATTGGTGATAACTGTGTTCAGCAACTGGTGTCTAGCAAAGATTACCTCTTAAATAAATCAAAGATCAAGTTAGGAATTAGTATTAGTTGTCTTATGAAAATTGTTCTCTTATTTTTATCATGTATTTATAAAAAAATCAGTCTGTACATTTCTTATATATAATATTACGTCACTCAGCATGTTTAGGTAAAGCAGATACTGTGGTAACATCTTTACATAGTAGAAAGGGAGTGAATAATTACATCCCATCAGACAGAATATAAGCATTCAAGTATCTGGTGTCAGAAAGTGGGATTAAAATTTCATGTGATAAGAGCAAATTGGCTTAAACACGTTTTAAAAAGAGACACAATTTTTTCCAACTGGAACTTTATAGCTTGTATATTAATATACATGCACCTACAAAGAAAAGAAAAGCTAAAATAGCTCATAGAAGAAATAACTGTGGGAAGACATGGGAGAAGAGTCCAGACACAGATGGTTGCAGTCTGTATTTATTCTCAAGGAAATATCACGAAGCAGCCCATATGATGCTGAGGAAATAAATAGTGTATTTGGATGCTAGCATATACTGTGTTTAAAAAGATCATCCATCCTGTCAGAAACAGAAATTTTATATTGAGGAAATATGGAGGCTGCAATTTGTGTGCAACCTCTGCTCCCTCCCTTCCTTTTGCTGAAATGCCAGGCAAAGATAGCAGCAGCCGTGCTGGCTGTGCATGGATAGATGCAACAAGGACTACCAATGCTAAAGTGGATAAAATTCTCTTTGTGCTGTTCCAGCTACATAATCTCCTTCCTGGCCCTGTCATTGGAATCTATTTGTTTTGGTACCAGGTTCAGCCACTCAGTCCCTGCTGTCAGACCGATGCCACTGCAGAGACCTTTGCAGGTTTCAGCCTGAGCTGCCCCCGAGGAACACCCTCAGTGCCACCACACCCGGCAGGGAGGGCAGATCCTTTCCTGCTTTATGACCTCCTTTTGTTTCCAAACTAAGACTTTCCCCTCTGAATAATTCCTCTTACTTTTGTTTTAACTGACATAGTGCATGTACTCCCATAAAAAAGCTTAAAAGCAACTACAAAAGTCTTGAATATTACACCTCTAATCATTAAAAGTCTTATCTTTCTACAGTTAAAAAAATAATTAATTTTTTCCTGATATTTTTCATTAAATATTATCATTTTTACTTTTATTTCTTTGTTTTAAAAAATTGAAATAATTCTTCTAAGTTAATAAAACTGTTTATATGCACAAATCCACTATTAACAGCTATATAGCTATATGTGATTGGTATCATAATAGATTTACTCTGTTATATTTATTTTGTACAATTTTAGGGATGAGGAGATTGTTTTTTGTTCCTGGAAAAAGCAAAAAAACCCCACAACCAAACAAAACAAAAAAAAAACCCCAACCAACAAAAAAAATCACCAAATAATATAAACCAAAAAACAACCACACCAAACAAACAAACAAAAGCACAAAAAGCCCAAAACCAACCCAAAAAAAATCCCAATCACAAGGAATGAACAGTGTTATTTTAGTCCTGATCAGTTATCTAAGATACAGCAGAACATCACTGCAATATGAAAACGAAGGTACAGTTAAAATTATTGCTTCCTTTATCTTCCTGTTGTAAAATCAACTTAGACATGATTTTTTCAAGTTTTCAGGGCATATGTTAGCTAAAGAACATTATAGCAGCTGCAAAGCACATAATGCTAACAATGTTCCAAGGAAAATATTAGGCTTTTTGAACACTTACCATACTATAATAAGGTTATATTACAGAACATGCCACTCTTATTTGTGTATTTTAATGACTACCTCCTCAGCTGTGTAGGTTGTTTAAATTCCTTAATACTCTATCATAAAAGTTAGCAAAGTGAAGCAGTCTATTTTTTGACACCAAAAAAAAAAAAAAAACAGAAAATTTCTTGGGAAACTACACATAACAAGTCTTTAAGTGGTTTTGTGTTGAAGAAAATCCACACTTACTCTGAGAAACTAAACACAGAGTCAAAGGTCCCCTTGGAGTATTCGTCTAAGAAAGCTCTTTGGAACTGGTCCAAAACATTTTTGCAAGTGACAGTGTATTTAGGAATTCAAATTTTATGGATCTTAGAATGAAGAATAAGCTTGAACTATTAAGTATCATACACTAGCCTTCCAAAATTATAGACATTGTATTTAGGGGTTGATGTGTCTGTTAACAGCATGACAATGAAAACCATGCCCTTTAGCTTATGAGGAGAGGGCTTTGCATTAGCAACTATAAATATTAAGTTCAATTTCAGTGCTGTCATAATATCACTCAAATTTTATATATATGTATTTTTATATACATCATCTTTCCTAAAAGTGTAATGGATGGCTAGTTCATGATAAAGAGTATGTTCTACTAGTTGCACAATTTCAAAAGTCTACTATCATTCTAGCTGGATCAATAGGAAGTATGTGACCTCATAATGGCCACGCTGAAAAATTTCAATCCTCTTATGGCTTTTCAGTCAGTTCACTATTTGTGTACTTAAGGACCAGCATATTCTTAATTTCTCAGTATCAGGAAGCACCAAACACCGCTGCTGCACTGTAAGATCACTTGCAGCAGACCCACCCTCCCTCCCTGACTGCAGAGTAAGTCCTTGCAACAAGAGGTTTTTTTATGTTTACAGCCACATCTCTCTCCCTGTCTTTGTTTATTCTGTAAATCAAGTTTATTTGGCTTAGGAAGTTGTAAAAGCTGTTCTCAAATAACTGAAGCTCGTCGATCTCTTTTCAAACACAAAACCATAAATTTTGTGTTTTCTTTTTTTTGATTGTGAGGGTAAATTTAATATTTTATATCAATAATTTAGGACTATCTGCAAACTAGATGCCTAATCCAAACTCTGCTTAATCTTTTGAAGAAATGTCTACCTTTTTTTTTTTTAACAGGAACAAGATCAATGTGTTCAAAGCTGTAATAATGAAAGGCATAATAGCTTGGTTTATTCAGCTTTATAATCCTCTAAGGCAGTGCTGACTGAAGGTTGAATAAACATTGGGTTTATGATACTGGTAAACTCTTAGGAGATAAAAAATTGGGGATAAAGTCTTCCCAAAACTAATAAGATATTAATATGCAATAAAATTAAGCAAATATTTTTAATCCTTCAAAATCAAATTAGATTGCTGACTTATACCATTAACCTGTTAAAAACAGCAAAATACAGAAACTACCAAATGGGTACTCCTGTTTTCTAGAGAGCCACTGATTAATCAGTATAAGATAGTCTTGATAGTCACACAGGAGTGACTCAAGACAGGACTGTGTTTTGTTATTATGGTGTATTTCTGCAAGATGCCAACTTTTAGAGCACCTCAAAAATTGCTTGTCCATAGTGATTTTGCAGAGGGTATTGAAATATAAATTATTGGGTTCAATCATCTAAACTGAAGCATAGCTTTAAGTAATTCTTTTATCCATAGCTGTGCGACACCAGCTCACCGCCTTCAGTCACCACTTTTAACATTAGCAGTTAAGCCATCTTAAAGAAGCTTAGACATTCAGAAAATAAACTCTATCTGAACCCTCTGTTGCTCCCAGGAAAATGCCATTTGAATTTTAATGCTCTCATTCACAGACTGTCTAGATCCACCCAGTTTTATTTCACAGTTCTGTGGTCTGTATCAGACCTTTCTAGCAACCACTATTTACTGCAAAAATAGAGCTTCAAAGCTCGATTCATGTATCTTAATCAAATTATTGATAAGTGAAAAGAAATAATCAGTTTTTCACAATCTCAAAAACTAGCAAAAAGTTTCTGCCATGCCTTTTGTTATTATTGAGACACATATTTCTTTTGTTATTGAGAGATGTGGCCAATACATTGGCACAGGGCACCTTATCAAAGAAGCTTCAGCCTCCTTGCATTTTTCCATGCTTGAGTACATCAAACAATCCTGTGTTTATCCCTGCTTCTGAAAAAGACTGAATTGGAGCTCTGCTTAAAACCACTCTTGGCCCAGAATTTAGCATCTTGGATGTAAATATTGAAATTTTCCTTGCAGCTCTTTCAATACACAATTATCAACAGGTAATCTTTCTTTTTTGGACTTATTAAGTTAGCTTGAACCTTGGAAAATAATTCCATTATCATTAGCACCACATCTGTGCACCAGCTTTGCCACCCAGAAGTACGAATCTGGCACATTTGTTTTACATTATTCATAGATAATGAGTTTACATCAGCTTGATGCTTTTGTCATGTTTTTTTATAGTTCAAGCTGTATGAAAAAGGTGACTCCAAACATTTTAAAAGTGTTTTTGCATGAACACTTATCCTTGACAAGTTGAATGTCAACAGATTTGATTTTATATTAAAATCTAAATATTTAAAAATTGTTGAACAATTAGCAAAAATATGTTTAAGCTCAATCTTACCTTGTAATAAATGTGCCAAGCATCTGCAAGGTATAAAATTAAGAACCTTTCTGAGAATTAAACCCAAATAGATCTGATTCTAGAGTTTCCAATCAACACCAGTTCAGTATAGCAAAGATTAAAGAAGAAAATAGAAAGAAGAAAACCCTGTAAGCAGCCATAGGATGGAGGAACCACGACTTCTCAGGGCTCCAGCTTGCAATATGGAGTAAGGACAATCTGGGAAAAGAAGTCCTCTTCACATCTTCAAATCCCTGAGAGTACTAGGAAAGTTTGAGGCCTGGATGTCTAATTCTTCTAGATCACCTTGAATGATTCAGCCTCCATCATTAATGTTTTCTCTCACTTTCTGTAATGAAATTCACCTTCAAAAGACTACAAAATCTCCTAAAGACCTACCTAGGCTTTAAACACACTGTCCTCTTTCAAATCTGTCTGGATCCTGTGGACAGTTTGCTTTCCACCTGTAGGCAATGCAATGGATCAGCTACAGATGATTTCCCCCTCTGTGCTAGAACAGGAACCATCTCTTCCACAGCCAATGCAAATTATGCATTCTGTTCTTGGGGATTTTAACAATACCAAAATACTGTGATGAAGACTGAATCCTAATCTGCAATGCCAAATGTCACAGCACTGCACAGATCCAGGCATAACCAGAGTTGTTAAGACATATGTTATGGCACAAATGTGGCTGTGCAATTCCTTATTACACCATTTACCAATAAAGTGTAAAACTTCTGTTCTTATACTGCTTGCATTTTGTGCACCTTATTTTTTAATGGTAAATAATTGTCTTGGAGCACACTTAGTGTGCTTCTGGTCTTGTTTCTATTCCTTGATGGTAGTGGTTAGTCCAGAGAGGTGAAAATTTTTTTGAGAGAGTAGAATTATTAAAATGTAGCACGAAACAACACTGTTTCTCTATGCTTTACCTTTTTTGCTTGTTCAGGAATAAATATTCTAATAAGATTCAACCTAAAAGTTGCTGAAATCAACAGGCACCTTTCCATTAACTTCAGAAGGTTACAAACTTTAGAAGTTTAGAAAGACTAATAAGGGTCAGATTGCACTGATTAATTTTCTTTTAGTCTTTTTAATTAGTGACAGAAAAAATGTCATAAATGTTACAGAGGTAAGCTGATACTTGCTTTGATTGTTATGGAAGGCCAATCACAGAGCAATAATTCTAGATTCTATATATGAAATATATGACTACTAAATGCCCAAGAGAACATACTTTTTTGTATCTCTGATGTTTTTATTCTTATGGCTGGTGCATGCCATGGATTAAAAACCACACAAACTTTTAAGACTTTGGTATATATATACAAAGGGGATTTTTGAAAAATATAGACTCTTTATGATATTGGAATTAGTAAGAAGTAATCCTTTTAAAACTTCATTTTGCATGACTTTACAGAAATAGACCTGAAATTGGTCCATGATTTTTTAAGCTGATAGAGTCCTTTTGTTATTAAAAAAAAAAAAAAAAAAAAAAAAAGACATTTATCACAAGATCTCTCTGTTTAAAATAAAGGTAACAGGTAAATCAAGGACAGTATGCAAATGTGAAACCAGTGATTTTCAATTTCTTTTTCTATTAAATGTTTTACTCATGTATACTTAACCCTCTTTGGTCTTCCAGTATGTTTTTAGAATGAAAATTAAGTTCCCAGGGATACAAACAGTGTATTTTTCTCTGTGAGAAATAATCTACAGATCCATTGCAGCAGTGCTACTAAGAGGCTATTTGAAGTATCCCTCAGCACAAGCAGGTGATATGGCACCTCTCAGAAGAGCTCAGGACATATTTGTGAGAAGGGATTATTTATCTGTGTCCATACATACAGTAATAGTAAGGAAACAGGATTTTATGTGGATTTCAGTGTTTATTGTGGATCTTCTGTTGACATTAATGTGTCTGGAAGAAGTCCATGATAGCTGTTACAGTACATTAACAGACCAGCTTTCAGTGCAAAGGATGCACAAGCATACTGCAAACTGTAAGTGTATGCACCCTTCAAATGTATTCTGAAAGTGTATGGCACTTTACAGGGACTGTGGAAAATGGATTACCTACTTGAAAATGTAGAGGGAAACAAGGTAGAGTGGGTGCTCCAAGTGGAGCTGTCCAATGGAGTTAATGCAGCTTCAATTTTCTATTTAATGCCAAAACTTTAAAGAATTTTAGTGTCTGGTATTGGGCGCATCTATTGGGTCAGTTGGAGAAGCAGCAGCAGCAGTGTTGGGGACAGCACTGGTGACTGAGGCAAATCCCAGGGTGAGGGTTAGAGCCAGCTGCACAGGGGCATTCCTGAGCTCAGGGACACCTGAGCAGCAGTTCTGAGACCCACCTGGATCAGGATGATCTGGGCAGACAAACAGGCATGAAGGAGGCATTTCCAGGAGCAGATGGGAAATTTAAATGGATCTAGGGAGCATGAATAATGCAGAGTGTGGCAAGTAGGGGTGTGGTATGGAGGTGAAGGTGTGGTGTGGTAGATTGCATGGCAGTTCAGGCAGGTGGGGGAGCAGGAAAGGCTCCTCTACAACCACCCAGGAGGAGCCAGCAGGCAGATAAACAGTGTCTGGTGAAGGGGAGCACAAAGAGACCCCTTCAGCCTTATTGGTGCACCAGTGAAATCTTCAGTTGTGGTGTTGACACTGTAGAGCTCATTCCCCTGCAGCTGCTGGAGTCTCAGATCCAGCTGTGCCAGAGGCTGCCAGCCAGAGCTGCTGACAGCAGATGCACCTGCCCAGCTCCCAGGGCCCAGGAGTGACTGAAGCCTCCTCAAGACTGGGGCTGACAAAGAGTTCTGTTGCAGGGGTGCTGTGGTGGAGGAGCTGTGTCACCAGGGAGGAAGGGAGCTACAGGAGGAAGTGAATAAACTGCATTGTATTTGAGAGAATGAACAAGAGACTGGTTATTTCCAGAGAAGCTGCAGGCTCAAGACAAACCTTCATTGTAGTGGAGAAGCAAGTGGACTCAGACTCCTGCAAGGTGATTAGTCAAAGGTCTGTTGAGGATGAAGGCCTGAAGCAGGTCACTGCACATACGAGGAGGAAGGATACTCCTAATTCTGAAAATTTAACAGATAGCACAGGCACCTTCTACAACATGTATGAGGCCCTGGAACTAGAAGGACAGACAAGAGATGAGGTGGATGAAGGTCCACACTGGCATAAGTGAAACCTGGTGGGAGGAGTGCTGTGACTGAAGTGCCCTGTTGGATGTTACAGGCTCTCCAGGAGGAACAGGGAGGGCAGACTTTTCTGGGAGTGGCACTGTGTGTAATAAAAGGGTTAAAACACGTGTTGCCCACAGCTGGCAATGGCACTGTTGAGAGCCTCTGGATAAGAATCAAGGGATGTCCTTGTGGAGTCTACTACAGACCTCCCAGCCAGGACAATGACACCAGTGAATTATTCTTCAAGGAGCTAAGAGATGCTTCCAAGTTGAGTGCCCTTGTCAGTCTGGGCAACTTCAACTCCACAGAAATAACTGGAAACATCACAGAGGTGCTGCAACCTGGGCCAGAGGATTCTCAAAAATCTGGATGACAGCTTGATGGAACAGGTCCTAAGGGAGACATCTCAGAAAGAAGCCCTTCTTGATCTACTGCTTGTCAACAGAGAGGACCTGTGAGTGGAGATGGGTGGCTGTATTGGCCACAATGACCTCAAAGTGATGGAGTTTAAAATCTGTTGACAGGAGGAAAAGTGCCAGCAAAACTTCAGCTCTGCACATGAGGACAGCTGACTTCAGGCTGCTCAGAGAATTAGTAAATAAGGACCATTAGGAAAAATGTTTTTACAGGTGCTGGGGTCCATCACTGCTGGTCACTTTTTAATCATCATCTCCTGAGGGCACAAGAGCAGGCAAGTCCCAAATGTTGCAAATCAAGGAGGCAAGGCAGAAGGCTGGCTTGGCTGAACAGGGATCTTCTCTTGGAAATAAGGAAATAAAAGGAAGGTACATGCCCAGTGGAACCAAGGTCAGGTGACATGGAAAGAATAGAGAAGTGTTGCTTATCATTGTAGGGAGAAAATTCAGGCAGCCAAAGTTCAACAGGAGTTGAAGCTGGAAAGAACCGTGGGGGACAATAAAAAGAGGTTTTTTCCCAGTAACAGTTTTCTCCCAGTAAAAGAGATTTTTCCCAATTAATGGAAACAGGGTGGAGAGCAGCACCGTGGAAAGGGACCTGCTAAGTTGAACATGAGCCAGCAGTGCCCTGGCAGTCAAGAGGAGCAACCCTGTCCTGGGTTCTGGGCCATCAGGCACAGAATCACCAGCTGGGCAAGGGAGGGGATTTTGCTGCTCAGCTCCACCCTGGTGTGGCCTCAGCCTGGATCCTGTGTGCAGTGTCACAGTGCAAAAAAGACATAAAGCTGTTAGAGATTGTCCAGAGGAGGGCCAGGGTGAAGGGTCTGGAGGGGAGGCTGTATGAGGTGTGGCTGAGGGCACTCAGTCTGTAAACCTCATTGTGGTTTACAACTTCCTTGTGAGGGGAATCAGGGCAGGTACTGATCTCTTCACTCTATGATCAGTGACTGGACTCGAATGAAGTCATGAAGCTGAGTCAGGGGAGATTTAGGGTGGATATCAGGAAAAGGCTTCTCACCCAACAGAGTTCAAGAAGCTTTTGGACACCACTCTCAGGCACTCACTTGGGGAACGGCTGGGAAGGGCCAGGAGCTGAACTCCATTATATTGATGAGTCCCTTCCAACTCACTATATTCTATGATTTCTATGACCTTTTGTGAATAGCAACTAGAGTCAGAGCAGATTTTTAAGAAACAGAGTGGAACAAGTTTAACTCCAGGTCTCAAACCTTTTTCAGAAATAAGATACATAAGAAGGAAAATATTCTGTATGAGGTTTTGGTTTTCCTTTTTTTGTAGGTTGATAAAAAAAATTCTATATGTTTCATGAATGTTCCACAAAAAAAAACCAAACCAGAATTTGATAAAATTTTCAATGTACTTGCATGAGGATTCCAGCACAACAGACGACAGTTTTCATACTCACTGCATAGTATTCTCCCCTAAGATATTCGATGCCTGGGCAGAAAAAGCTGAGTGCATACTACATTTAGTCTTACACATTTCTTGCCTGCTCAACTGCACATGGCCTGTTTTATTCTAAGCTGTGCGTGGGGAAATTTCATCCTGCAGATTTCAAAAGATAGGAGACATGAACCTGCTGGTGAGTCCTACTGACAGAAATCAGGGGCTTGAAAGTAATGGGCAAGGATGTAATAAGTTAATGAATTCCCTCAGGCATTTCCCATTCTCCCTCTGAGAATGTCTGTATCTTGCATTGTTATCCACATACTGATTCATAATCATAGTATTTCCATGGGCTCCCATTGGTGTTGTCAATTAAATACTGATATAGCTAAGAGAACTACACCATATGGTGGCATTGCTACATTGGGTACAGTTAAATACAGAAGTGATGTGAGTTGCATGTATGAAGCTGTATTTTTAGTATTCAGAATGACAGTACAGGTCCAATTTTTTCAAAACTCTTACCTCTCATCAGGGTATTGAAACAGGAGCCACATTTTCAACTTTTCAACTTAACAGCTTCTTGTGCTGGGATACAAATTGTTAGATTTTTCAAAAGAGTTTTCAATCAAAAGTACTATGATCTTTTGATTAGGTTAATCAGCTATGACAGATACTGCAGTTTCCTTATGGACTGGAGATTTTTATTTCATGTAAATGTAAATGTAGCTATTAATGAAGTCAGCTGGACTTGTTCTGCCTCTGCTCACTTACAGACATGTAACTTCATGGGCATAACTCCTGCATACACTGATCTAAGAGGACAATCAATTTCATATGCAGAAAAAGCTTCTAGAGGGAGCAGAAAGACCAGTATGATCCTTCTGTGAATGTACTTACAAATTCCTGGCCACTGGAAACATTATTAGAAGTGGAATTTTGTTTTTCTATACATGTGATAATAGGAGATGATGAAGAAGGTGAGAAGAGGAGACTCAAGGGTGATCTTGCTCTCTACAACTTCCTGTAAGAAGGTTGTAGCCAGGAGGGAGTTGCCCTGTTCTCCCAGGAACCAGAGGCAGGACAAGAGGACACAGAGTTAAGCTGTACCAGGGGAGCTGTAGGTGATTAGATGTTGGAATGGGCTGCCCAGGGCAGTGGTGGAGTCACCATCCCTGGAGGTGTTTAAGGAAGGACTGGACCTGGCACTCAGTCCATGGTCTGGCAGACAAGGTGGTGCTCAGTCACAGGTTGGACTTGATGATCTCAGAGGTCTTTTCCAACCTAATCAATTCTGTGATTACTACATGCCATTCTATCTCAACAAGAGAAAAAAGATAAACATGAAATAAAGTATTTGCCTAGTTGGTACTTTGAAAGTATGTGATTGTTCTTAGAAATCTACATGTAAACTTTAGTCCTCACTGAATTATTAAAATAAGAATGTGACCAGTGCAGATACTGTAATATTTAGGATAAACTTACTATCCTTAATTAGAAAGATAATTTCAGAATCTGCCACTATTTTCAGATCTAGTTCCTTTTCTCATAAAATCAGTAACAGGTTATAGTGCCCACAGTATTTAATCACAGTATGACTGATGTTCGTGTAACACGATGTTACTGGCTTGTGATGAAAACTTTCTAACAAACAGAAATATTTTCATATGTAATTCTCTGTGACATTTTACACTAGTTTTCCAGTCATTTTTCTCATGCTGACTGCTGTGACTGCTGTGACTTCTGTTTCTCTTGTGCACCCACTATTTTTAAATGGATAGTCATGGCATGTGACTTGGAATAGAACAGTACAGAATGGTTTGGGTTGAATGGGACTTATGAATACATACAATTCCAAATCCCCAGCTGTGAGCAGGGACATCTTCCACTAGATTAGTTGTTCAAAGCTCCACCCAACCTGACTTTGAAGACTATCCTCCTTCTTCCTCACTATCCACCCTGTCACTGGTGCTTGGATTACGCCAGAGCTCTTATCTTGATTGAGTTATTCCATCCCCAAGTACCATCTGTTTTGTCTCCTCCCCTGTAAAACACTGGGCTGGGTAATAATACCCATCTTCCACATGTCTTGGGTTTCCATAAAGACAAATATGATTTCTTTATATAGATATATTTAGTTTTGCATTCACTTTTATGGTATTTCAGTTAGGAGATTTCCAGGAATGTAGCCCAGAATGGAAGCCATCTTGTGTGACAGTAATTGAAAAATGTAATAAATTATTTTTTATCTATAAATGTCTCTCATTTTAATTACAAGTTATCTGAGTCATGCTTAAATATGCTCATATCCCTCATTTTTAACCCTAATTTATATACTCACTCAAGACAGTGCTTCTGAAAAATAGAATTAATTTTCAAAATGTGATTGAGGAAAGTGTAACACTGAGGTAATGTTATGCAAAATAAGATTTTATCAGCTATTCACAACAATCAGCACTGAAAGAAAAGTGTATGTGTCCAAAGCATGAGGTTGAATTTTTGAGCATGTGTAAGTGTCACTGACTTCAACAGGACTCTTAAGACTCAGCATCTGTTAGTCCAAGTCTGTAGATCGTATCTATCAAGTGGCAGTGTTGGCAAACAGTATTTAAAGGATGTTTATACCAAAAATCAAGTGTAACTCCAACTTCTCCCTTAGAGGGTATGAAGACAAAAGTGTAATTCTTCTCCCACTTTAGGTGTTTCACAGCAGTGACAACTCTTTAATGTCCAAGCATCAAAAAATAAAGAAAAAGACACTTTGCATATTTTTATTTTTATCATTTGAATGAAAACTTATGCAGATATTAAGCAATTTAATGATTCCATTAATTTCTTCCAACGATTCCTGAAAGCATTTTTCATAAACACTAGACACTGATTTGTCTTCCTGAACCCACTGTTAGGAGCAAACACAATTCATTTTGATGTTAATCTTTAATTTGTTCGGGGAACTTCAGGTTTCACAGAAATGGAACTTAGTCACCATGGAATAATCAGTACACTTCCAGACAACATTCTTCCCTTTAATCTGCAGATTGTGAGGTTAAAGGCAAGAAGGCTAGTAAATAATTCCCCATGGAGATTTTATGCATGTATAAATATGTCTGGAGGAGTGGAATCCAGTTGCTTTAAGAAATAAGGGTTTCTTTGTTTAAAACCTGTTCTGGGGTTTGATGCAAGGAGAAGAATAAGTAAAAATCATGATTGTTTGCCATTAAGTCATGAGTTACTTCATTGGCATCCCTGTAAAATCAGTGAGGTGAAAAGAAAATTGCAACATTTCATTTGCCAATATATTTGTCAAAGGTGGTAATTGTACCTGTGCTGCTGAAGGTCATACCAATCTGCCCTATTTCAAAACATATTTCCTGCTCTTTTTTGCCTACAGATGATTCAAAATCACTAATAAGATGTAAGAAAACTGCACAGAAGCAGAGTAAAACATGGGAACTGAGCATATGTGTGCATATAAGGAAACATAAAATAAAGCTAAGACTTAAAGGTTTGCATATGCAATTATGCATAGGCTGTGAGGAGTCTGTGCAGTTTTGCATTAAAGCATGAAGTATTAGCATGTTATCCTCTGACAAAGGCTAACTAGAGATATACTTGGACTTGCTAGTAGAGAGTTTACTTGTATTTTTTGATTTTTCAGTGTTTAATCTGGCAACAAGACCTACCTACACTGGTCAAACACAAAGACAATCATGTGAAGAGATTGGATGAAAACCTGTTAGCAGGAAGTGAGGACAGTTAATAAGTAAAGGCACTCTTGGTACTACAATTTTGCTGAGCCTGTTGAAAATATTGTGTTAAATAGCACAATATTTACAGCATGATCAAATAACAGTGAAACTTGTCTAATGCTTCCAAAATAGGTAGGAAGATCCTTCCTTCCTTCCTTCCTTCCTTCCTTCCTTCCTTCCTTCCTTCCTTCCTTCCTTCCTTCCTTCCTTCCTTCCTTCCTTCCTTCCTTCCTTCCTTCCTTCCTTCCTTCCTTCCTTCCTTCCTTCCTTCCTTCCTTCCTTCCTTCCTTCCTTCCTTCCTTCCTTCCTTCCTTCCTTCCTTCCTTCCTTCCTTCCTTCCTTCCTTCCTTCCTTCTCCCTGACCATTCTGTTTTCTGTTTCTCCCACACTGGATTCCCACAACTTTCCCTATGATTCTTTATGATTCTGGTGATATTATTTGTCTTCCTAACCTCTTGTTGCAAAAGTTTCAAGAGGTCCTGTATCCACCGTGTAAAAAAGTACTTTTCATTGTCTGGTTTGAACCTTACCCTCTGTTGACTTCACTTACTGCCCAATCAGCTGGTACAGTGGGGTTGGTGAATAACAGCTCACATACACCTCGTTCATCATGTAGATATTGAAAACCTTTGTCATACTCTGCTGTCTGCTCTTGAAACTGAAGAGTTGCAGACTCCTTAGTGTCCCCTTGTAATGCAGTGGCTTTACCTCCTTTTACCTCCTTACTCATTTCAGTTGCTCATTGTACTCTCTCAAACTCCACAGACTTTTCTGAGATGCAGAAACCAAACAAACACACAATATTCCAGGGTGTATCAACAGTTCAAATTGAAAAACACTTTATTTTTTTGCTACAATACTTTTTTGGTTTTTGGTTTTTCTCAGTACTGTTCCTGATGATGCCACTTCTTGTAATTCAGTTAATTCCACTCAGCTGAGGATAATGAATTAAATCACTCCTCTGAGTTGTACCTCCCATTTCGGAGCACAGAATTATGTAAACATGATTGGATTTTTTTTTTTTTTCCTACCTTAATGTTTTCTACTCTCAAGCTTATCTGTTGAGTTTTTCCCTAATTCCTTGCTGTGGTTCTTATGAAGATCCTGCTTAAAATAACTTACTATCATCCATGAAATTAGAAATTTCACAATTCATTCCCTTTTCCAGATTACTGGTAAAGATCTTGAACCAAACTGGTCTGAATACAGATTCATTTATAACCCCTCTCCCAACTCAACCTCTTCAAAAGTGACTATTGAACCCTTCCAGTTCTTATCTAACCATCTTTCAATCCACAAAAGGACTTCTTATTCAACTTCAAAGCAGTTTTAATTCCTCAGGAGCCTTTAGTTAAAAAACTGTCAAAAGGTTTTAGAAAGTAAATGTGTTCAGACTGCTTTAGCCCCTTTGTCCACACATCCACTAGCACACCTGGTAAACCAGAATGATGAAAACTCCACCAGTGAAGCAGGAATAACCCTACCCGAGTCCTCCCAATAAATCACCTTACCATGCTCAGGAACCTTTTACTCATCACAGACTCAATGGGGGGAGAGCAGATTCACCAGATTGTATGCCCCAGGACCTGCCCATCCACACCTCCCTTTAAAGATGGGATTGCATAAACACCACTCCTCTGGTACAATTTTTTTAATAGACTACAATTTTTTTGAGATACTTTTCAAAGTCTCTTATTCCTCTTAATTTTTTTGTGTGTCATGCATTATAGGCTTTTCTTTCTTTTCTTTTGTGCACACCTCCCATTTTTTAATTGCCTTTTTTCTTTCCATAAGATAGTAACTTTTTCCATTTCCCATAATTCGCTATGATAGCTTTTCCCCTGAGCCTTGATGAGATTGCATTTGATGACTTCATTTTCTCCTGGAGCTGCAGTACACAGTTTAACTGGGCTTGCAATACATACTCCAGGCTCTTGCTTATAGAAATATTCCTTACAGGACATTTTTGTTGGCTGGTTGAATTTTTCATTTTGTTTTATTTTATTTTAATGTCTCTTTTTTGATTTAGTGCTCTTTCTTGAAACTGGTTATCTCTCTACAGGATTTCTCTTTTTCTCTCATTATACAAAATTAATTTCAACTATATTGTGATCACAGTTACAGCGTGGTCACCCACTAGTAACTGCTGAGTGAGATCCTGTGCCCTCACTGTACTGTCTGGCCTCCTGTTTTTCCTCTCATTCTGAAACAGACTAATGTAGGAAGAAAATTTATATTGCATTAAAAAAAATTCTTTATCACATCCTTATCAGGTACTAAACTATATCTAGACAGTTAAAATTTACTAATATTTTATCTATCTTAACTGCAGCTTCTTCAGTTTTGCTGAAGAAAATGCTATAATTTCACTATCAAAGTGCTGGATTTCACCTACAGATTCCTCAGTGCTCTTCTTTTCCCACAATATTATACTTGAACTTCCCAAAATATTATATTTGAACTTAGCATTATGCCTCCTGCATTGTGCCTCTCTCACACCCTCTTATCCCCTCTTTACTTTTTATGAAATTGATCTCCTACCACCATAATAATCTTGTTTGCCATGCTTCAACAGTCTCTGTGATGTGTTTTCTGTCAGGTTTGTTGCTGGTGCCAACCATTTTAATTTTTCTATCATTTTTAGACTTCTACTATTGCTGCAGAATCATCTGTAATTTTTTGTCTTGCTCAGTGTTGCAAATGCTGCTAAACTAGCACTCTAAGCAGACTGATTGCCTTTCTCCTTCCATCACAGTTCCCTATTTACATCTCTCCCGACCTTTCTGGAGGTGCTTTGGACATGAGCCACATCCTCTTTGAGGATTGCATCGGACTGGACCAAATGTTCCTCAATGCCTGTCAGCTTTCTCTTGCTTCTAGTGTAGACAATCCTCTATGATTATTTTAACTTCCAGTGCCACAAGCTTAGGTTAAAGAAAAGCCTATGTTTCTAGTATACAACATTCCCCAAGTATTTATCAGTTCTTAATACAAACCAACCCCTCTGTTCTATACCTTTGAATCAAGTCTGCCCTGAGGCTCTAGACCTCTTCCCACCCCGTGGGCCTTGCACTGGAATTGGCAGCATTTCAGAGCAGAGAGGTCACAGAGGCCAGTGTCCTTGCATTTCTATAAAAGCTGTTTCTCCTGTACTAAACACAGGTTGGTGGTAGCAACACGGACCAAGATCAGCAGCTCTTTCCCTGCTCCTCAAACCAAACTAATCAAAGTAAACTAAGACCTGAGGTCTGCTGCTTTTGCACCCTACTGAAAAATTCTATGTGATCCTCCCCAGTTCCACAAGCACAGCTACCCACATGTCTATAAAAGAAGAATACCACTCCCACCACCTGCTTCTGCCAGCCCTGGAGACCCCTCAGCACAGACACCATGGCACCAGCTGGGTGCTGGATCTTATTCAAGAGCCCTCTTACCCTGAGACTTGCGTGCTCCTCAGTCACTCAGCTGTGTGGGGAGCAGGGATGTGTCCCTGGGCATCACTGGTGAACCTCTCTGACTCTCCTAGCTGCTCCTGTTCTTCTTCTCTCAGCTGGGAGAGCAACCCTGTCCTCCCAGGCTAGGGCTGTGCATCCTATTCATTTGTAAATCTCGCTCCTTGGGAGGACACTCCTCCCTGCTGTACCCCTGGCAATGGGTAAGGGACTTCGCAGCCTATTGCTGGACTTCCACTTGAGCTTGAAACATGGTTTTCAGTATATAAAAAAGATTATATTATCCTCTTAATCTATTTTACCCTTTTTAAGCTAGTTAGCAACAAAGTCAAATCTGGCCTGAGACCTGCCATCCTGACAAGCCGTCAGAATTCCTGAAGGCACTGCCATTGTTCTCTTCATTTCACTGTCATTCACAGAGGCAAGATTGATGCAAAATGCTTCTCATCTTGATGTGAAAAGATTTTATTTCCATATATACATATGGGTGTCTACAATTACACAACATGTAAAGAATTACTGAATTAGACCTAGGGTGTTCACATCCCCTTTTTAATCTTTTTGCTCTAATCTTATTTTCTGCATGAATTTATTTTTAAAGAAGAAAGAATCTGATTTTGTTTTAATAAATGTTTAGAGTATGGATCAGAAGAATACTATTTGTTTTCATTCAATTTAATTAATTTAACATTTCATATTATGTGATTTCTAGGAATTTGCACTGATCTACCTTGACTATAACAGATTACTTTTTAAAACTCCATGAACAGCTTATACACTTTTTTTTATGGCTGTGTCCTCAACTGCAACAAACTAATATCTTGTCATTACATGATTACAGCTCACTGAAGATTTGACTCTGTAATTTCAGATGAAAGGTCTCTTCATCAGTGAGAGCAAGCCACTCTGAGACATACATATAAACCAGCTGCTGGTGAAGTATTTTACTAGCCAAGAGAACACAACTTGAGGCCTTCACTTTCAGTTTTACACAATGGCTCAGATATCTAAAAGCTAGTTGCCTAGATAAAACCAGGAATCTAATGGTGAGAAACAGTCAGGAAATGTGTTTAGATTCTTATCCCAGAAAAGAAAGGAAAAGGAAACTGGCAATGTCTCCAGACCTACTGGAGTAATATAAGAAATGAAGAGCACTAACAATGATGTGCTAGAGATGCTATCTGTAAATAGAGAGTACTGCTGTGGTGAATTCAGAGAATGAAAAAGAATAAGAAAGGACAGGCAGCTAAAGAGAAGTTTTGGATCATCAGGTCATGGCTATAACAATTTTCTTTGTTAAAGGACCATGACAATCTATACCACAAATGACTAGAGCAAAAAAAAGAAAAAAGGAAAAAAAAGGGGGGGAATATGTAGATGCAGGAGAGAACACACACAAGGAAATTATAGAATTTTGTAATTATATGGCACATTTATAAATTTTCAAGTGCCATTCCCTGGGTGATGGCTGTTTTGGATAAGTGCAACCTGAGGCACAACCCATCTAACTCAGTTCCTAACTCAGATCAACAGCTTGAACAAAGTAATGACTATATCTACTGTTCTTCAGCAAGCTGTGATTGTGGCTCTGCAATTTCTCTTTAAAAACTCTTCAGAAATGAGAGCCACAATTACAAATCAGTTGCTCAGGCACTTTTTTAGTAGCTGTATTATTTTTCTCTGATGCTTCACATTCTTACTTAAAAGCTCAACACACTCAGAAACAAATTGGGAATATATTTCAAGACAACACTGTGTGGCTTTGAGTAGATGCAATTTCAGGCATGTAAGCATGGAAACAAAGCAGCACCATTTTTCAAGACTAGCTGTTAATAACTTAAAGCATCTCCATAGGGATCAAAGGCTGCAATGAAGACAGTCAGTGGGGATGGCCAGCCCTCTGGGGATGGCACTGACCTCATCCTGCATTACCCCATGTCAGTGCATTGCAGACCAGCAAAGCTCTGAGAGCTGGGGACAATAAATTTAGGAACCATGCACAGAAATTCAGGGAAGAAAACCGATATGAGGAAGAAAAATGAAATGAAAAGAACATGGCTAAATATCTCCAGAGAGCAAAATCATCCCCTAACACAGGCCACAATGGCCCTTGGCATTTGTAGAACTGTGCCTGCATTCTGCTGACATTCCTTTTTCATTATGAGGAGTTTCCTTCAAGAAAAACTGGGATAAAGGGTTTAGAAACTTCCATGTTCCTGAGATGTGGAATTACTTGATCTCACTGATTGTCATTGCACAGCGATCAATGAGGGAGAGAACAGCCATTAAAAGAGGATACTTAAGAGTGCATTTCTCAGTAGGGACAGAAAATATTTATTTCCACCTTCATTACAGCCACATTACAGTGTGGTTTTGTTGCTGTTGCAATGTAAAAATGCAGTTATGAAAACCTACCATGATTTCATGAGCACACATTCTCAAATATATATATTTTAACTATATACTTTTGTATTTTAAAGCATATAAGACATCTTAGATTACATTTAAAGTGCTGCAGAGATTTCCAGAATGAGGTTAAGAAGTTGGTCAAAGTACTTGTTAATATAATCAAAACAGAGTGAGAATCAAAATAAACTCACATCTGAGCATTCCACATAAATGTAAAGAAAACCAATTAAACATCCCTCTCGCTATAAATTCCTGAGAGTTATATAAAAAATCCTTGAAGTCTCCAGGTAAAGATTCAGTTAAGGACTGTCAGGCCAGGTGCTCCCCTGCTCATTAACAAATAATCTCTTCCACTGACAGTTCTTTTACTACCAGAGAACAGGGGAGGAAATATTGTCCTTCTACCTCATCTTTCTCCCTGAGAACATCAATTACAGAGGGGGACAAGGTGAGACCTACCATGTGTGCATTGACCACCAGAAAAACCTTCCCTCAACATTACAGCAAAACTGAAAGAACTGGAGCAAAGTGCAAATCCCCCCACTCCAAGATCATGAAATAGGAACTGCCCTTCACACAGAGCAAGAGCAGAAGTGTCATAGTTTTGCCTGGGAGGGGTGTTTCCAAGAAGAACTGCATAAACTTTCAGTCTTTGGGAGGAAAGACTTTAAAAAAAAAAAAAAAAAAAAAAAAAAGGCTGTCTTACAATTTAATTGGAAACTATAGCCACTTTTTTTTTTTTTTTTTTGAATAATAAATCTCATGCAGATATGATTGAGACAGGAGACCAGCAGTTTGACCAAAGTCATACCACCAGTTTGTCCGGTGGGGTAGAGCAAGGAGCTGGGAGAGAGAAACCCCTTTTTCCTCAGTCAAAAATCGACACTTGGGATTGGTTTCTCTAATTACACATTACTATTTTATTTTCTTCTTAAAAAAGAAATCACAAAGCAGAAAGGAATAGTATTCTCTGTAGAAAAGAGGCTTTTTCCATTCTTTTTCTTCAAATATGTGAATAAATGGATTTACATTTTAAAATAGTATTGGGGGAATATAGTGAGAATTTTCTAGGAGAAAGACTATCATTGAAAGCTCACCATCCAAAAGCAAAAAAATTGCAGGGAATGAGGGGTGGTGGTTAAGGATTTAAATGAGTTTTTTATTTGAACTTTCAACCAAAATGGTCAGAATCTGGCACCCATCCACACATTGAATGCTTCCCTAAATGAATAGTCCTACACTGAAATAAGGGGAAACCAGGCAGCCTCAGCTACTGAAATGGAGACTGCAAAATGAAATTTGCTTAATTCTTAAGAAAACTTATTTTTGTGAGGAGAGGGGATGGAGTGTTTCTAGAATTTCTAGAATTATTTTTTTATAATGAGAAAAACTTAAAAGATGCATTTTCGCTTTTAGAAAACTTTGCACATAACACAAGTGTTTATGTGACTCATACATTATAGCAGAAAAGTAAGATGGTTTTTTCTCTACTTTTAGTTTTAGTGAAAAAATCTTAGCTGAATGACATACTAATTTTTTTTTTTTTTTTTTTTTTTTTAATTCAGTGCAATTTTTTGGTGATCTCTAATAGGGAAGTTACAAGAACAGTGAGCCTGGAATGATGTATGAGATAAAGTCATTTATTATCTTTGACATAACTCTGACATTACTTTGCTTTGTTAATAGAGTGGGATTCTTTGGCCTGTTATGTTAAACAAACAATCAGGTAAAGTTGTGAATACAAATAGCAAATTTTGGGTTAAGTATAAAAAGCAATTTTATTCATACATGAAGTTGCATCTAAGAATATTTAGACTGCTGAAGAAAACTGAAAGCAAAAACTGAGGCTAAGCCACTTGTATGCTAAGACAGATTGAGAGCAAAAATTCTCTGTGCAAATTCTCATTAATTCAAATCAGGATGAACTGGTGCCCTTTGATGGATAATGATCGGAAGAGAAGACTGCAAGAACAGAACAAAAGGAAATAAGTAAAATATCAATCTTTGAAATAATAAAAATACACATTCAAGACAAACATACTACTGAACCCAGAAGATACTGATCTGGTGGAAAATAAAATTATAGGGAGATAACTCCTAGAATATCTGGTTTTGCTTTGAAGAAGATTTTGTCTAAACAAGAGTGGAAAAACTTTGTAGGCAGGAGATAGAACATGCTAGAATCAGAAGTTAAACTAGATTATGAAATAAAATGGATTAGAATTTGTGACAAAAGTAGTCATCAGCCTGAAGAAACTACAGTAAAAATGCTTAGACCCTTAAGCTTTTGAAACAGCATTCTTAATTTGAAATTTGTTTCCATCTCACATGAAGCAGGTCCACTGAACTCCAAGAACCTAATTTTCCTAAGGAGCATTGTCATTTTGATTTATGCTTCAAGCACCATGGAAGAAAAAAAAATTCTGTCTTTTTACCACCAAAATTGTAAATGGATCTGGCTTGTGGTTCTCATCCAAGTTTATCTGCATTTTTTTCCCAGCATAAATCACTTATTTTACATTTGGATTGTGGAATGGAGAATAGTGTATTAATTCATAACATTAAATTTCCACTTCTGAATTATGTAAAAATTTACTTCTAAACAGCAGCTGTTCTCAACTATTTTTCTGTATAATTTTTCTTGGTCAGATTTGTATTTTGAAGCATCCTCTCTTATTGATTTAATTAAATTGGAATAAACTCTAAAACCAGAGTCCTTCCATCAGTGACATAGCCCTGCTTGGCCATATTAAACTAAATCCAGTAGACTGGCAAAAATGTAAAAATATATTTACACAGGAGAGAATAAATATTTTTAATTAAAACAAGACTTTACAACATCTAGTGCTATCAATGAATCATTGTTACCTATTTAAATGTTTAGCAAAAAGAAAAGCAGAATTTTATCACACGAAAAGAGGTAATTAATTTGTAAATATTTTTAAGGACTTACAAGAAAATCAACCCAACAAAAATGAAAAGTGACCTTTAATGCACACTAACATCTCCATGTTATATCCTCACCCATTTTCATCACTTTGTGATATTTTGAGCTTCGGTCCTACATTCAGACCAATTCAGGAGCAGTTCAGTGCAGAGGTGCACAATTTCTTAGTGACCCCAGAAAAACAATGTTCCAGCCCTGCAGCTGAGTGTAAAGACACTCTCCCCAAAGCCTCTGCTCTCGAGCTCTGTCCACTGTGTTCTCTAAGAATACCAGAGGTTTGCTGTTTCATCTGCCACACAAGTGTTTGCCATATGAACAATTCTCCTGCTTTCATACATGAAATTTAAGGCAGCAAAAATCCAATCCGATCTGTCTCCTGAGTTATTTTTATCTTGTTTACCATTACTAGTAAGGCTTAATAGCAGCAAACTTGGATATATTTGAGTATAGCCACTGAGTCCAGCCCTGAGTCCTGCTCACAGGAGTGTTAAATCTCATAAAAATTCCTCATTTGCAAATATATTTGTATATGCACTTACTATGTCTGTATGTACATGTATTCTGAACACAGTTAAGAAAACATGCTGCAACCAGGTGCACACATTTAGACTGCATTAGGTATAAATTGTTTGTGGTAATTAATTTTAAATATACATGATATTAGGATAATGACTTTGTAAATTAAAAGAATAAAACACTAGATAGAAGAAAAAAACCACAGAAAATAATCCAACTATTCCTGCCTTTTAGGTCAGAGTTCTAGGGTGCTTTATTCTGTAAATTCATGAGAGGGAGGAATTCAGTGACAGGCCAAAGTCTTTAGGTCTTAATTAATGTCATGGTGATGATAGATCTGCAGTGCACTCATTTCATGTCATACAAATGACTGCACAAGTCACCTTTGTTATCTACTAACGGCTCTGTGGGAAGAAAAAAAGTCACATACATGAAATTATAATCCAAAAGAAAAGGTCTTAGATCATAATTTTCAAAGACACTTAAAGCGATAAATTTAAAGGATTTAGGATTCCAATATTCTATGTATCTACATCTTGAAGTTGTACTGAAAACCTCAGCTGCAATACCTGCTTTCTTCTAGGCTACACCCTAGCAGTTTATGAAATACAGGGTAATATTAATAGTTAATTAATAATTAAAAATTAATTAATAATTAATAGTTAAATTCCACTCCTATTTCTAACAGTTTTGTTAAAATCACACAGGTATTTATTTTAAGAAATAGCAGGTAATACATGATCCTTTGCTGGCTTCAGCTGGCTGAACACTTACCTGACAAACCATATCTCACTTTAGCTTTCATGCTTGCAAAATTATCTTTATTGGCAACAATTTATTTTTTTTTTCAGAGATGAGTGATATATCAGATTTTTTTTTTTCGTACATAGTCTTCCATGGAGCATAACTGGTGTTTTCAAAATATTTTTTAATATAAATTTTAAGAACACGTGAAAGCCATGTGATTTCAGGACAAACTGATTATAAACTCAAGCTCATATTGACACCAAAAATGGTATGACAGACCTCCACAGATCTGCATCTAGGAGTCTTTAATTATCTGGAATAAGTGTTTCATGTCCTGATATGCTCTGCTCTCAGGGAAAAACAAACAAACAAACAAAAAACCCCAAAAACCAAACAACAACAACAAAAAAAAACCCAGGACACCTCTCCTGGGACAAACAGTCACCCATGTTTGTCAGGAGCTTCAGAAAATAAACTCTGTCACCTGTTTAGGCATTAACATGTAATCTCCTGTTCAATTACAGAGGTCTTTTGTTTAATTCTTTACTCAATATATTCATCCACAACTACATTTGACTCAAAACATAAGTAACTGATGATACTACTCATGGAAATGTATTTCACAGATGCAATATCGTTCAACGTCAGTGATAAGCATTTAAAATTATCTGTTTTCACTTTGAAAACTTTGGAATCAAAAAAATGGAAGGAAAATTCATATGGATGGTAGTCAAAGAGGCAAGTCAGTGGTCACAGTATCAGCCAGGAGTTTCAGAGGCTCAGGATCAGTAATTCCCCACACTTTGCATTTTTCAAGGGGTCTGAGCATTAGCAGACCACTCCATAACCCTTTGTTATCTTGGTTTTACTATATGTTAATCTTACTGGAGGAGGAGATTTTATTACCATTAATGTTCTGGATCTAAATCTAAGTCTGAAATCTCAAAAGTTTGCTATTATAATGCAAATGTGTAATGTAATGGTGTTAAAATGAGGATCACAAATGTCTGGTTCCTTTGTGTACATGCCACAGGATGAGAAAATATTACTTCACTGAGTATGTAATGGAAGGTCTCCCAGAAGGCTGTAAATTATACCGAAATACAGAGCCACAGGTTTATCCTGCACATGAGTGCAGGAAGGAAATTCACACTTTGCATCAAACACTACTTGATCAGCTTCTCTTGTCCATTTTTATGCCCCATGTCTCTAAAAAAATCTCCCAACCACTCGATCTCTTGACTCAGCATTTATGGACTGGTATAAAATACGGGCTAGAATAAGGCCACTCCTGTACTTATTACTTAAATAATCATAATCTAGTGTAGGCCAGTTCTGCAACATTTCTTCTGAGCTCTTTTTTACTCTGTACAAAACCAGAACAGTGTGTCCTGTCTGTAGGGGCTGACAGTCAAATAAAGCAGATAAGATGGGGCTGGATGACCGGGTCCCAGGAAGCATGGAGATAATGGTGGTTAAATTGATAAGCAGTTCATGTTTAGCCAATTGCTCATGAGCTTTTAAGCATCACAGTTTTCCTTGATGAACACAGAGTGGAGAATGAGTGATCTGAGAGATGATAAGGAGGCATTTTTGTCAATGCTCAAGAAGGATGGAGTTTGTCCTAGAATATGTTCATGCTTGAAAATATAACAAGTGGGCAAAGGAAACTGGCACAGAGGTGGATTGCAATCTGGGAGTGAGGGGCTTGACATGACCTGAGAACAAAAAGAAAGGAGGAAAGCAGAGAAATGACAACCAGCACCTTCTGTGCAATGCAGTGGAGGAGAGTACTCTGCACAGGGGCTCAGAATTTCTGTTATTATGGTACTTGAGGAAGGTGGAAGTGAAAAACTGAGGAGGATGGGATAGATTATAGAATGACAGCCCGACACCAACTGTTGTTCCAAAATGACAGGAGGTGTCTATTTGTAACCACAACCCCAGGGCTTTATAACACAGGAGTGTGACAATATATTCCCCAGTCTCTTAAATCTTCAAAATTTAACATTTCCAATGCAGAGTTGCTGCTGACTCTTTAGTTTATCAAGTCCCTTTACTGGAGAAAAAGTTTATTTCTAAAGCAAGACAAAACCTCTTAAGGATGTGATACTCAGCATGGAAAGTTGCTCAACAAACAAGCCTTGAAAGCTACAATTGCACACAAAGATTCAGTTTTTGCAGAGCATCTCAGAGCCACATCTGTGGCTGTAAAGTCTTCACCTTGCTGCATGCAGGAACTCTGGCTGTAACACCAATGGAATTACCAGACTTCAAGCAGGTGTCAAGGGAGGTCTAAAATAGATTTTTGTTACTTTGCCCCTTGGGTGGAACTAAGGTATCGAATATAAGAGACACAGATTGTCTGTTTTACAAATGAGCTAGACTTGATCTGAAAACTTTTACAGACCTGCAACTTTACTACTGACTTCAACAAAAGTTGTCACCACCTAAAGAGTGATGAACGTGTAGGCGACTAAAGCTGTTTGCAGCCCACACAGTCTCTTCACACCCAGGTTGCCACAGACACCCAGACCTGTTCTGAGAAGGGCTAACATGCCCCAAAAGCACTCAACTGCCAGACACAGCCAACACAGGGCTGAAGGAGAGAGGTTGGTCTCTTGTCGTGCATGATTTCTTACTGCTGGAAAAGTTACAGTGCTATGTTCAGAGCTCTGTGCACTCAGGCCATCCAAATCTATTTAGCCTCTGCTACCAGGTTACAAACTTCTGAACAAAGGTCCGAGATGCTTTCAGATCCACAAAACAGTAGAAGAGTGAGAAAATCACTCTCTACTGTTTGACTTGGCAGCAATATTTGATCAGCTGCTAGTCACAAGTAAAGAAGCTCAAAACAGACTTTGATCAAAATACTGATTTTTTTGTATGGAAATTCTGCTTCAGGAAAAAAAAAAAAAAACATGGAAAGTAGGATATCTAGAATGTCAGACAAGAAAAATGTGTCTAATTCTCAAAGATATATTATAGACAGAACAGACTCACATGAAACTTCTGGTATGTCCTAGCCGGAATATTTTCTTTTGAGAAGAAGAGAAATAGAAATAGAATGGAGAATAGAAAAAGAAATAATATAAATATTATTAAACTTATAAAAATATTTTTAAAAATAGGGAAAGGTTCTGAAGTGGCAAAAGAACTTTTATATACACACAGAGATAGAGGGACAAGAATGTGTGGATGTGGGGGTGTGTGTATGTGTCTGTGTGTGTATGTACAGATGTGATCAGAAAATTTTAGCCATCTCTGCCTGTGAAGGAAAAGCAGATGCAGTTGTGGAACTCAAGTCCAGTGCTCCTTGCATCCTGTTTCACATCACTTGTACTCCAGCTGAACCAAGTGCCATACATAATAGGGAACACATTACTTTAACAAGTTAATCTAGCAGCACTAAAAAACTCAGTCTCTCTCAAATGCAGCTGATTTGTTTTACTTCTGTTTACTTCTATTCAGTTCCACAGTTATCTGCTTTCTGACTGTAATTTTCTAAAATTGTGCCAAATATGTCCCAGATTTTTATCACAGCGTATCACAATAGGATCTTTCCAGCCCATGAGAACATACAGTCAACAAAGCTCTTTTCCCTTCATTTCCTGAGCTACTGGCAAAAGCAATTTCATTTTCAGGATGTTAACATTATTATTTCTGGCTAAGAAAATAATAATCCATCATTAAAATGCTGATAAGGCATCAGAAAAGAATGTTTTGATTGTGGTTGCCATCTACAAATGCACATTTATATGTAGCTTTTTGAAAATAAAGGCACACTTTCAAGGTGAATAATAAACCAGTTGCTGAGGAAGACTGTTAATAATGACATAAAATGCAATTCATACTAACAAAAAAACCTATATTTGATGTAAACACATCATACAATACGCAATAACACCTATTCCCATTTCTCACAAATGTTAAAAAAGCCTTTTCAATATTACAGTCCTCTCAGTCCTGCAAGATAACTTCCTACATAAATATTAGTGAGTTTTAATTATAGCCAGAAATGTTGTGAAGCATCTGAAAGCTTATATATAATGGAGAGGGTTCAAAAACTGTGTTTTCTTTAGCAGCTTATCAAACCTTAACTTTCCTTTCCATTCCTTTGTCTTACGGTGCTGCGTAATTTTTTTTTCCATTCATTGTAGAACTCAAAACACAATTGATTTAATGGGTTTCCTGTTTCTAGACCACTTCATGTTATATATAATAAAGAATGCATTTGTATTCTAGGGTGTTCGTGGTTTGTTTTGACCTGAGGCAAACAAAGAAAGATCTTTCTTAACCTAAATCTAATATTATACAACCCTTCCATTGAATGACAGACTTAACCTTCATGCTTTAAAGTTTTTGACTGCAAAGTTTCTCTTCTCCTGTTCCATACCATCTTCCCCATTTTTTTTTTTTGACCCCAGCACCTAGATAACTTTGTTCATTCCTGACTCTTTCAGCAAATTCTCAAAAATCACTAGTAGTTCCTACAGTTATTGTAGCAACAAATCAATAAAGAACTGACCAGATTTTCACATTGAATAACATCAACCTGAAGAGTCTCCCGTTAAAACAAGTACTAAAGAAGATCCAAAGAAACATTTCTGCACCTAAAAGGTAGATATTTCCAGCACTGACAGCAGACAATGAACTGGAGTCACATGAACTGGACATCTCAGAAAGAGGCACAAAAGTCACCATCCCTGTTGCTGAGATGGGCAGTGATAGCACAATGCACCAATGCTTAGAACTGGCCAACTAAGCATCTGTGTCTAAACAGCCCCATTTTAAATTTCTCTGCTCTTTGACCTTGCATTCAGAGGTTTCTCCCCTTACCTGAGTGGAGCATCTATATATTTTATTTCAACAAGCAGAGCTTTGCTAGACAAAATATATTTAAACACAAAATAAGTCATTAAGATATCCTTTTGCTGCAGTTATATCTAGCTGGTAGACTGGAATATTATTTCAGTTCTTCACTAGATAAATTATTTCAATGACCAAAAGCTCAATTCAAGTCAATAATTTTTGCTCTCTCAAAGACTGCAAAAAATACCAAGACAGTTTCTTTAAGATAAAATGCAGCAATGCAGAAAAACATCCAAAGCTATTCTGTAATTCTTCCTCATACCAAGTTGTGAAGTACTTTGTAAGAAGTTTCAATGAGTGCTTGCAAGCTTTCAACAAACCAGAGTGAATTAGTTTTGTTTCTCTTTTTGAAAGGAGAAAAGAGACTAACAGTAAGTATGATTCTATTACAAAGGCCAACTTCAAAAGGTGACAGAAATAGCATGCTGAACTGTGGGAACAGTGACTGACTGGACACATTTAATTCTTATACTACTTAGATTTATCAAAATGAAACTAATATGAGCAAATAAAGGCATAAAATCCATTAATAGAATAAATTTAACTATTGTTCTTCTCAAACACCCTTTGCTTTTGCTTCTATTCAAGTGCTTACTGTATAAGTGTTCTTTTAGACCAGTGTTTATACCAATATTTATGAATATACATGTAGAAATTTATGTTTCCAGGAAGGCTAGTAGTGAGGATTTTTAGATGAAAGCAATAGAAGTGTGGATGGCCAGAGGTGGAGACTTCTACTAGAAACAATTACTGGGTGTTTACTTTAAGTTTGGACTGATATTACTGGGGACTTGTTTTAATGAAAAAAAAAAAGTAAAATATAGAGAGATCTACAGTTACAGATATTTTTTACATCCAATCTATGAAAATGAAATAATAGGAACCCAAGTGTTTGCATTACTATTTAAAGCTTTACTGTAAATATTAGGTTAAAAAATAAGGTTATTGATAGTAAAATACATTAATATTACCCAATCTATGTCTCCTAGAGATGTAAAAACACTGAGAAGCAAATACTTAGAAACAGTCCATTTAATAGTTTAGAAAATGCTGTAAAGTCTAGAGACTTGAAAATATTTAACATGCCATAATAGTGTGAGCTGATGAGGTCAGCAGAAAGGATATACTGAGGTTTTGTACCACTATGAACACGTGAAAGAGGAAGAATAAAAATCCTCAAACACAGCCAGTGTTCAAATTCAAAGGTTCAGTGACATTGCAGCCTTGCACATAGAAGCCATTCTAGGAAAAGCACTTGTGACTTGACATGAAGCAGAAGTTGGGTAACATGCTGGGTACATAGCAGCCAATGAAACAGCAAGCCCAGGAAAGATGGAATAATGTAGTCTGAGTTTAATTAAGGCATTAGAGTTTTAGACATAAACAATTACAAATTCAGATCAGAGTCATGGAGTGTTTAACTCTCCTTGATCAATTGCCAGGTATGAGAGCTAGAACACCAACTCACAACCAAATCAGGGAGAAAACCACAGTCAGGACATTGTTGTAACCTGCTGTAGGTGTCATGCTTGCCCTACTTGAAAAGCAAGAGTGTCCAGTGAAGGAAGTGCAAACTAAGCCAAAACATACAGAAAAAGTGGGTGTCTCAGAGGCAACAGCCATGACTAGAAAGGATTAGCAGAGGAAAGGAAAAGGAAAAGAACAAGAAGGTGAAACACAATCTAATTCATCAGTTTAACACAGTGTGGGAGGCATGACAGCACAGTGAACCATGACGAGTAAAAATGCAATAGACAAAAATGAAAAACCTAACAAAATGCACAGTTTTTGTCAAAAGCTGGTATCTGAGGGAGGACAAAAAAATTATTGTGAGAAAGCAGTCTAAGTTTGTCATTATAAAAAGCTGCATAAATCCAATTTTTCAGCTATTGTAAAACAGTCCGCGTTCAGGGAGCTCTTCATTTACTTAGACCAGATGAGATTTACTTAAACTGAGATGATGATCAGCTGGGATTTTGGAAGGGTTTTAACCCTCTATTTCAACTCTACCACGTAGTATATTTTTCTATAAAATTCATATTATAGACGCTGAACCTAAGGCACTGGTAGTGAAGTAAAAGAATAGTAAAATGTTTGGTTATTTTTTTTTTACAGAGAGAAAATTTCACAAGAACTCTTGCATTCAAACCAATTTCTCTATTTAAATCCTCAGAAGGGTCTCAGTAAACTGTTGATCTCACATTGTCCTGTTAGGAGAAGCTGACAATGATAGAATAGCGTCCTTGGTGATGCTAGGCATCACTATATGTTCCAAAGGCACCACTATTTGTTTCAAAGTCTTGTGAGATCCTTATCCCCAGCTGTCCAGATTAGGAGCTGACTGGGAGTGAACCATGGTCCCTCCTGGAATCCACATACAGATTTCCTTCCTATGGAAACAGATTCACCCCACATCCCTGCTCGTGGGTGGGATGAGATCAGAAGGTATGTGCATGCCCAAACCAGCCCTTCAGAAACACTCCCAAGCCAAACACTTTAAACAGTGACCAAGTTATCACAGATTTGCACTAATGCAAGAGAAACCGGAATTTTTATTTTGTTCCGTATCTTTTCCATGATTAGCACAAAACCTAAATTTACTACCTGCAACAGAAGAGAATACAGCCATCCTATTTCTAGTTCTGCATAATTACCTGCCCAGTCTGTACAGCCTCCCTTTACTGAGAGCTGAGTCTTTCAGCTCTGCCTTCACACAGCACCTAGAACAGTGGATCCTTTCTCTTTGTAAGACTTCCTGTAAGAGAAAATGTGTTGCATTTATACATCTGCAGCCCTCCATGTGGTTGAAAGGTACATTTGCATCTTTCCACTATAACTGCCAGCACTGCCTGCCCAGTACAGCCATTTCCTTGTGCCAAGGGTCAACATCTGATTGCCATGTGATTTTTAGTTGGCCACATTCCTGAAGTAGTGGCATGAGTCCAGTAATCTGATGATCTAACAATAAAAGTTGCAGCAAGCAGATTTTGACCCTGGAAAGTGATTCTCAATCCTTTCCAAAAGTGACTATTTATATTTATTTCTCCCATCATTCATCCACCTTATCAGTAAAGTGCTTTGGAAATTTCTCTGTTTTATCCTAAGGCATAACTTCCCTCTTCACCTGAATTCTTTAAGCATGACTAAAGCCACAATTATTACTTATTTACCTGGCTTTATTCACAGAGAACAATAGATTTGGTATTATCCACTTCCTGCTCAGATTCAGGGAAACACATCACAAGCGTGTGTAACTCTCCCCCTTCAATGAACTTAATAGAGGAAAGAGAATTTATCTGTACAAATTGTGCTGATGTGAAAATCTGAACCCATCAGAACAATGCATCATAAGAACAACTATGAGTGTTGAATATGCTTTTTGATATTAAAAGTGGAGCAAATGTACTTGCTAAATTTCATGCTTCCATTTTTGTTCTCTGATAGAATGGAGAATAGAACAAAGAATACTGGTAGGTGATTAATATTGCTATATTCCAGTGAATTATAATGTGGAACAGCTCAAATCTCAAATTAGCCACTCTCACATAACTGATACAGAGGCTCACAGACCCATGACAATCTCTCCTACAGAGATAATAGCACTTGTTTATAAAGATGACCACTACAATCAGAGGGAGGCAGAAGACAAAGATGCAGACCAGCTGCCGTTGTCTCTTCGTGACTTCTAACTTTCATCTTTAACTGATTAAACAGAAATCTGAAACCAAGCAACTACAATACAGGGATGTATGGGCCTTTGGGTTCTTTCCTCCTAAAAAAATGCATTTATAACTTCTCAAATACACTGTTACACCAATTTTATCTGCATACTAATTTCAAAAGCATGGCCTGTACTTAATCATCCTATTTGCAGTGCTTTGTAAATTAACTGTTGGAGTAATTTACATCTAAGTCTGTCTATGCCAATGAGTTCCTGAGGCATTGCTATGGCATTATTGCAGTTCTACTTCTCATTTATTATGGCTTGGCCTGCAGGCTGTACTAATTCCACACCTTAAAACAAGCCTACTTTTCTGTAGCAGTTAGCGTAGATCAATTGTATGTCATATGGTGTATTGCTTATCTGCATACAGATCTGTATTACATAAACCATCATGAAGGCCCCACAAAGTCTGAATTTGGTAAGTCTTATGACAGATTTTGGGTTGTTTTTGTGGCAAATGTAGTTTTTTTCTTGCCTCTGTTATCAGGAAAAAAAAGCTCTAAAAGTATGTGAACCCATAGCATTTCTGTATATTGAATTTTCTACAGCAAGTCTGAGAGACAGAGGCAGAATCTGATTTAGCAAAAGAAGCTGTTCCATTTTCTGCTTCAGCCTATGGATACAAAACATAAATAAGACTATCATGGGACAATGAAAGAAGACTTTGGAAGATTTTCAGTCAGTGCTGGCATTCACACTTGGCCTCAAAGATATGTGTCTTCTTGCACATTTTCCTCCAAAGACAAGGAGCCTGCCCTATCCTGAGTGTGTCATCCAGGCTGCAGTTGGGGCCTTTTTCTCTGACCTCACAGTCAAGGAATGAGACCTCAGACCACATCAGTGTGAACATGGAGCAATCCCCCTAAAGTCAGTGGAAGAGTTTGGAGTGCCTTGGAAACAAATCAACTTTTGGCACTCTGGGATCAAATCATAAAATTTCAGTCTTCTCAAAAAGTTTGAAACACCACAATTGCTTTCATTTTCAGTAATAGAAGCACTTGCAGAGCTTTGCAGAGGTGTCTTCACACCTACCATCATCCAATTTTCAGAGGTTTTATTTCAACTTTCAGCTACAAAGTACTTGTGCAGTGTTTATCAACATAAATAACCTGAAGATTTATCCATTCTTATCTCTGAAAAAGTTTCTTTCTTCTTATGTAACAAAATGATTTTTTTGTCTCTGTCATAAAGGCTTTCAGAACTACAGAGAAAACTCAATTCTTGGAAACTGATAAAGACCTAAATATAAAGGAAATATAAATATGTGTTATCAAAAAAAACATTTATTCTTTGATTTTCCTGAGAAATGATGACTCATGCAAATTAAAAATGGTGGCATGTAATATTTCAACATATCAAAAAAATCAAACATTTTGCTATTTACATTACACTCATACAGAAACAATGGTAAAAAAATGAATCACTGCTGTAAGGCTGTGAAGGTAAGGCTGTATAGTCAAGCAATGCAACAAAAGGCAATTTGAGCATTTTGCTAACATGCTGACACACTTTACAGTAGTGTTGAGTGATCAAAGAGTGTGATCTTCTGAAATATCTGCTCCACACAAAAAGCACAGGAGTTCTGGGGCTTCCTCACACAGGCTGTGCCTGTTTGCACAGCAATGGTCTGTCTGCCCTTCTCTTCTGGTGTTCATCATTGGGTAGATGAGTATTGCTGATCTTAAATGCACTGACTGATAATTATTATTTTCCTCTACAGACTGTGCTGTTCCCACAGTATTTTAGAACTTTTTAAAAATATAATTAAAAAAAAAAAAAAAATCTGCTATACCCTAAGGATGCCACACATCCTATCCAGTAGCCATGCAGGAGTTATATGAGCTTAAAGTGTGATCAGTCCAAGGGGAGTATTCAAAACAGCCCCCTGGTCTGTTATCCTGTACTCTTCTTGGCATGTTAGAAATCAAACTCTTTAGAATCTTGGAAACCAGCAAAACCAAGATGATTTTTTCAAAAACTGTAAACACATCTGTCTACTACCATAACAAATACCCTGAATAGTTAAAATGCTCGATATAATTCAAACTTCTGAAGAAAGTCCAGTGATCTTTTTGTCAGATGCAAAGAAGAAACAGCAATATTTTTCCTTAACTTCATTTTTAGAAACGGCCAAACCATTAAAAAAATAATTTCCCGAGTCAAACATTCAACATGACAAATGTGTGCCCAAACACATTAAATTTAGCAAAGTTACACACTGCTATAAACATGGCCTTGCAGCATAAATGCATTTATTTTGATAAATATGTTTACACTGCAGGATATAAAAGAGCTAAGAAATGAATTGGATTTGGAATTATCTGCAAACTAGTAAACAGCACTGAAAAGAAGAATTTTTATGTATGTTTATTATATAATACTTAATCTCTTTCTATGATTTTATTTAAGGAAAATGGCCTACTTTATGTCTATTATATGAATAGATATACCTGTGTGGTTTAAAGACTGATTTGACTATAGAAGAGTACCCAATATCACCTAGTCCCCATGCCACATTCTGCAGCCCCCATTACCTCTGTTATCCATGACCAGGAAAAGAAAGGGACACAATTGTATTTGTCCTCAGGTGGTGATGCTTCCATCTGCTGTGACAGGTAAATTGCCTAGTTCTTTCTAAAGAGAATACCTTCTGATGGACTGTGATGAAGCAGCAGGAGAGAGGAGCTGTTCAAAGAAAAGGAAGGGATGTGTAAAAAGAGAGCAGATGCTAGCAGTGGATAACCACTTCTTTCACTTATAACCTTCTTTTTCTTCAGGCAATGCATCAAAATATCTATTCAGGACAAATCTCTTATTAGATATTAAAAATTCAACATGTAGTACTAATTTTGGAATTTATGAATTTGTAGATGTCACCTCTCCCCATTCCTTGAAGAGATAACACTTTTCAATTATTTTGTTGTTTTATAATTCTGCATGGATTTTTTTTCCCACTCATATATTAGTTGGTTTTAAACTTTTAAAAAATTGCTTACAGTAGAAAAGAAATCAAGCTCCTGTAATTGCTTGATTGTACCATCCTGTCCTTTTGAGGTTAAAGCAAGACAGTATGGATTTTATTTCCTTACCCTCTTTCAACAGATGAACCAGGAGCAGACAGTCAGTTGAAACAGTGATGATTACAAATGACAACTTGTAGTATGTGTTATCACAGCCACAGTATACAGTAATTCTGCTAACAATGTATTTTGCTAACCATATGGATTCAGGGAAAATTGTTTTTTCTGTAGGAAATCAACTGCAGATGAATTATCACAATATGTCTTTCCCAGGATCTGTATAGGACAGGCAGGCTTGTCCCAGCAATGCATGGGACAAATGCAATGTTAGTTTACAAGGTCTTTGGCAGACATTGGATGAAAACCAGGCCCCTTTAAAGTTAGTAACTAAATATGCAGAGGTATTAGCATGGCTGAGATTGTTCTATTTACTCAAATAACTGTTGAACTGTCAAATATTTTAGGTTCAATTCAGCCTGTTCACAATATAAGAAAAGTCTTTTCTCTCAATGGTTTTTTCTCTTGGTTATGTTAATCAAATAAATCACATCACAGCCAGGCAGGAATGTGGCAGGTTTTGAAGGTGCCAGATGTGACCCTTGCTGAGCTCAAAGTTTTCCTGAGATAACTGTGAATTTTAAATTCATCCCTTGAAGGACACAGTTCCCATGTATATCACTTCAAACCTCATTACAGAACAGCTGTGCTTGATGGGCACACAGGAAGTAAGGCATAAAATGGAGTTATCCAGTTTAAAGTATGCCTGGACAGAAGATTTAGATATGTCTGGAAGAAGGCATGGCACCACCCCAGAAATGGAAATGTAAGGAATTGCAATGGGGTAAAACCAACATTTCCATACAGAAAGCTAAAGGAGGAGGAAATGTGAACTATGGGGCACCTGTTCCTATGCCTTAGTGGCAGCTTTCTCCTGAGAGTGACAGACAGCATAGCAAGGACCCTCCCTCAGCTTTCAGCAGTGACAGCACAGCAGTGCCAATTCCTGTCCTACATCCACTCTGAAACCTTAATGACAACTTCAGCCAAATTTCCATCCAGCCAAAACAGACTAGGTTCACAGGTTAAGTGTGCTGGTGTCATTAAGCTAAGTACAAAGAATAAACATGATCAATCTCCATAAATAACAAAGACAGGGTGGGGAACACCCTTTGAAAATCAGAAAATAGAAACACAGCAGAAAAAAACAACGAGGGGAATTATTTATGCTACTCTGAAAGCCGAGCAGATAGCTCAGAAGGAAAGATATATATATTTATAGTTTGCAGATTTAAAGAACATTTTTAAACTTTTTTTTTTTTTTTTTTTTTTTAATTAGAGAAGCATTTTAAAAGCTTGGGTCAGATTCTTCAGGTTCACTGATGCAAATCCTTTTGAAGCAGTTTAATCCTCCATTTTTCATTATAATTTTGTTCTGTGGTTATTTGAAAACTCTCCAATTGTCCCAGCATTGTGGGCACCTGTCAATCCTAGAGAAGCAATGGCAAAGGCAAAACACCCCAAAATCTTCAAAGGCACTACTTCTTCCTCTTCAGTTGCTATTTTTGGTAAATATTTTCTAGTTTACCAAGCTATGTGATACCAGCTCAGCTGGAGACTTCACAAAAGATGAAGTCACAGAAGTCCCCTCAAGCTTCAGTTTGTGAAATAAAACCAACTTTCAGCAAGTGACAGGAGAAAAAATCTGTATTATTCCAATGTCTGGAAGAATGTTCATCTTAATGCACTTAAGACCATAGACACATTTCAGTGGGATGTCCACTCCTGTGAACAGTATGCAAGGAAGTGACAAATGAAATCTGCTGCTTTTGGATAACCACGTTAGCTGCAGATATTCTTATATAAAAATTACTGCTATAAAATGTTCTAATGCAATCAGTCAGCAATCCAAATTATATAATTTATAGAAGAAAATTCACTTATTTCATCATCCTGCAGACCAGGGAGTGTGCTTGAACTGTCAAGATAATGGGAACCACCAGGGAGCCCAGAGAGACACTTGCTGACTCAGTCTCTCTCTTTCTCTGGATGTACAGAGAGTTGTGAGGTCATGAGAAAAAAAAAAAAAATCATGAAGTTACAAGGTGTTCTGAGATCATGATTGTGACTCCTTTTAACTTCACATATTCCTACTGCCCAGACACTTCTCTCAGAGTATTTCTAATATAATTTGTCTGGGAAAATGGCATCTTCCAGAATCACTCATTGAGACAGGGAGAACATAAAATATCCTGGGAACTGTCATTTACACTTTCCAATTCATAAGTGGTTTTCCTTGCAAATATTTCTAACAATCTCTGAAAATAGTGTTATGGAAACACCATGGATCCAGTTCTCCATCATGCAACACTTGTCAGCCGTGAATTGTGGTCAGTTTGCCACTGGCTGCTCCATTTTCTCTCCTAAAATGAGGATATTAAAAAAATCTAAAGCCAGAAAGGTCAAAACTGGAGTCTCTGTTATGTTGACCTGGGGAGGGCAGTGCTCACATCAGGGAAGTCAGGGCAAGAGTGGTAGCCTTAAAAAAATCTAAATGATAGCACTTCACATCCCTTTGAAAATGTGTTATTGACTGTTCAAGACTGAAAAAGGAGAGGATAATCACATCTAAAATTGGACATTCTCTTCCTCATATTCAGTTTTTTCCCTGATTCCCAGAGGAAGGCCACTCTCATTTCCCTTAAATCCAAAAAGGCATTTCTTATTTTTAACCTACCCATTGTCATCTAGGTCATTATATAGTGATGATTATTCAAAAATTTCCTCTTACCCCAGTAACTTGAAATGAAATTTGCTCTCTGTGCTGCACACAAACTCAGAGCAGTACATCCAGTGACAGGACACTTTCAAGCAACCTTCAGTTGTATGATTCATTTCCCTACGGCTGTTTCACACGAGTTCCAGCACTTGGAACTTCCCTGCCAACAAGGATTGGCCTCTTGACTTACTTGTTTGGTGAGGGCAGCTTCCCTTAGGCACTTACCTCATAACATCCAATTACCAGTTACCATTGTGTTCATCAGAGTTCATGCTTAACTGGGACTTGCCAGGTGATGTGCTCTCTCTCTCCTTTACAGCTATTATTGGCTTTTTCTGGCACAGCATCACAAATTTGGTCCTTGTATCAGGACCAAATATATATGTACAGGCTTGGTATATGTACAGCAATACAAAGAAATACTTAATAAGCTTTATCACGTAAGCACCACAGAGAAACTCTGGATTCCACAGTGATTGTGTCCAAAATCAGCTTAATTCTGACACCAAATATTTAAATATCTGTAACAGTCCTCCTGGCAAGAGAAAGAAGACAATTCAAGAAACAAGTAAGTGAGTAAATAGTCCCCATTTACTGTGCAAGTTGACAAGTATGTACACAAGAATGTCCTCAGGGAGAAGAGAGCAGACCCTGACCAGAGAGATCTTGTTGGGACTAGGGATTTAGCAGTTATCCTGCTCTTTGCAGCTCCTGAGACTGAAAGAGTGACACCACTGTTGGAGCTGAGAAACGAGTAGCAATGCTCCATATGTGCATCAGCAGAGCTGGGAAATGACTTTGCAGGTCAGCTGCTTTCCTCTGAACAGGTGGATACAAGTAAGAGCAAGATGATATCATCACAAAGCATCTGCTATGTGTCACTGATTAACACTGACCATAACTTGCCAGAAATAATTAGTACTGTGGAATAAGTCATTTTACCTTCATGTAGTCCAATGATAAAGAAACCACACTTTATCTGAAGGTACCTACATCAGATCTAATCAAGTTAGTTTAAGCTGCAAAGGTAGCCATGTTAGCACAGTGTGACACTTTCGTCTCGACAGGGCTAATTAATCTGTACAGAGTGCAGCATTAATGAGGCTATATTGTTTCTGGCAGCAGCCCAGAATGGGTCTGCCCACAGCTCTGCTGTTCATTCTGTCAGGAATGTCAGTTCCACATCAGCCAACACTTCCTGAGCTCAATGAGAACTAAGATTTAAAGCAGTGGTAAACTCTACTGGAAATTTGGACATATAATAGATTTTTGAAACTTGAAATGCAGGAATGTATCACTCAAGCACACTTCCCACATAAAACTCCCTCAAAAAACTCCTCTTCAGGTCACAGGCCAAGTATTGGAGGTCAAAGTGATGGGTGAAGAGGAAATGCTAATAAAAAGATGTATTAGACTGAAGATTGTTTAGTGTCATCCATGGCAGAGTAAGAAGAAGATTCTTTGCAGCCTATATCTTCTTGTGAATGTTGAGACATTGACCTGATATCCATAGCAGCATTTAAGTGGATTTCCATGGAAATACTTAATTATACATCAATTGAGTTTTCTTTACATGGGCAAAATAAGTGTAAATTTTAACAGTAAAATATCTGATGTGTTTTAGGACCTGCTGCTTGATAAGCTCAGTGACTGCTGATTTAATCAGTTTATTTGCTAGATGACAGGCCTCAATTAACACTTTCTTTTATGCCTATTATTGTCTTTAAATTTCTAGTGTTACTTCTAAAAGACTTCTGAAAAGTCTATTTGATCAGAACTAACTCTGAATGGATTCCTGCAAGAGGTTTCTGTTGTCCAGAATAATTATTAATTACCCTAGAATAAAACCAAAAAGCCCATGTGTGACTTCATATCAGGGTATGTGCACAATTGCTTAAACACATATATATACCTCTTTTTTAACAAAGGTATTGAGGTATTAAAATATTTTACAAGCATTTAAAATCTCATTTTCCATCCATCCTTTGAGCAACAAGGCTAAGGGCAGACCTTGTTGTGCAATCAGCCTGCTGTGCTTCAGGCCTGAAGATACAGGAAGTTTTTCTTCAGCTGTCATAGTGCTGGATGGAGACTTTGGAAATGAGGGCTAGAAGTTCAATCAGCTGAAGACTTTCATGGCATGCTGCCAACCTCCTGTGTCCCCTCCCTTTTATTATGGCTTGTCCATATGCAGCCAATTCATCTTAAGATTTGACGCAACATTTGCAAAATGTATAGAGGTTCTTTGATAAAAAGCCATCCACGAATTCTATCATCATCATTATTTGCATTTATCCTACTACTGAGCACTGTAATAGACTTTACTGTCATACACCACCAGCAACCCATGAATCACTGCCACCTAACTCAGCAGGGTATGAACTAGCTGTGGAAAAATTTGACTTGAACATGATTTCTTTTTCCTCAGAAGTATTTGGACAGAATCCACCTTTCAGCCGAGAAGGAACAGCAGCTCCATGGAAATTCTTGTTGAACTGGGTCTTTTAACGCCTTGTTACTTGTACAACCCAATAATTCTCACAAGTGTAAAAAACTGTTTATAGCCTGTCCCAAACACTTTGTCCAAACTTGCACACAGTGAGATAGCATGGAGAAGGTCATTATGAAAAATTTAACAGTGGGTGGCTTCACAGGTCTCAGACACTGCAATATTATCAGAAAATGCCTTATGGAAGGAAAACTAATAACAATTTTCTGCCTCTTCTTCAGGTTCAAGTGTGCTTATAGACACCTGTAGCAGCCTCTACTGAAGTAAAGTTATATATATTCAGCAGATTAAATGTAGTCATGTCTACACATACAAGTTGAAGCTCTGATTTTTAGCTGAACATTTGGCATCATCACCATGGACAGCTTAATACAAGCTATTTTCTGTAATCAGATGTTTGATATAGACTAGGAGGGGTAAAATTATTTTGCTTAATCATTTCTACACTTATACTGACCTGCAGAGCCTTTGTGCTATAGAAGGATTTTGTGTCCCGATGAAAAAAATATGCCAGTAGCACTGGAATGTTCATATGAAAGCTGCCTTTCATACACATCTTCTCTCTTAATACCATTCATTCCTGAGAAGAGTTGCAAAATGTTTTCAATTTACATGAAAAGCTAAGGTACTGAGTAAGGCACTGCAATTGCATATGACTCATAATAAATCACAAGAGCAAAATGATTTCTCAGTCATACCTTTAAGTCCAGATGCAATCAGGTCTAGAGTTATGCAACTTAGTTACAAAGCTGAAGCATCCATTCAAGGGAGGACATATAAACCGAGTTGCTTCTAAAAAACTCACCAAAAAAAAAAAAAAAAAACAAACAAACAAACAAAAAAAAAAACCAAAAAAAAAATAACCACCTCTGAGAGTCCATGAAGGAAATCTAGCAAATTATGTATTTTCATTGTGTCCCATGCTGACTGGACATGCAACAGCCTTATTATGTGGATAAGATGCCACACATACTTTTCTTTTGGGAGGCTTGACACACTGCTTTCTAGGCATGGCATTCATAGAGTAGTTTCTACTGGATAAAAAAAAAAAAAAAAAGAATCAGAAAATTGATTAATGCTCTGTTTCTTCTTCACAGTGAGTCTTCTTGAGCTGACTGACATTCTTGCTTCTTTCAATTTCACTCACTCAAATATGACAATTACACTAACACAGGCAGTGCAGTCTCCTCTCATTTAAATATACTTTTATGATAGCAAAGGAATTAATTTAACTCCAGGAACTCATGAAGAAAAAAGTCATAGCTCTTATGTAATAATACTGCTAACACTGTCAAATAAAATTATATTTAACCATATCTTGAACAAACACAAGGGTTTATTGCTTTTATTAATTAATGTCTGAAAATACCCCTGTGTTCATATTTTTTTAGAAAATTAATTGTTCACCTCAACACTTTTCACTTAGTCTACACTTTGAAGTCTCCTACAATTATTTTTAGAAGAGTTAAACCTTCACAAACACAGGAAAAGGAAAAGCAGTTCTGGAACCAAAGACAAACTCTTCACTTAGTTGCTATTTTGATGCAGTTTTTCTGACAAAGCAGTAAAAAGAAATAGAGCAGATACTCACATAACCACTTGAGAATTGAGGATATAAACCTAGATCATACCTGCTATCTTTGCCATGTCCATTTTTTTAAAGGCTGAGAGCAACAAAAATAGTGTGATGCCATGTACACCTAATTTAAGATTAATAATGTGACTGAGAAAAAATGTAGTATAGCCTGGCACCTAGAAGACAAGTTTCAAAACAGATTCCTATGGTAGTCTCTAGTGTGGATCACAGCCACAGAGAATTAATTCCACTGAGAAAACCAATAAGAATGGGTTTTTTTCAATTACATGTTTAATAAGAAGAAGTTGAAAAAAAAAAATTTAGCTTTCTCAAAGCACACCAGAAATGGGAAACGATTTTATTTTAACGATGCTGTTTTCATTCTTAATTTATATTAGGCTGTGTTCTATTCTATTAAAAGTCAGAGATAAGCAAAGGAAAACATTGAATTGAAATACTTTTTTCTATATTAAAATAATAATAAATACCAATTTCTTGAAATGAAAGCAGAGGATAAACAAATATTAAATCCTTCAGTTGTCCCAAATGACACTAATTTTTTTAAATGTAGAATTTAACTGAGATACTATGTTATCATATCCTCTCTCCCACAAACACAAATCCAGTTTCTGACCCACTTTACTCTATTAACTGCTTGTAAAGAGTATTTTATTACCTCCCTATGAGGCAAATTGTTCCTGTTTGGCACAGACTACTGGAAAAATCAATGCAGACCCATACTACCATGGAAGGAGTAACAGGAAACACTGGGGTTTCTCAGAACTCCCTGGCTGTCCTGGGAGATGTGTCAATTTAAGGCATCCTTTTAGTGAGGTACAGTATATTCACCTCTTATTAATCTCACTGCGCTGGTAACAATAAAGCTCAATAGCTACTTTCATGGCTGATTATTTTTAGAGTTGCAATGGAGGAAGAAATGGGAATGGGCACTGCAATATCCTGCATGAAAACAGAGGAAGGCACAAGACTTACTGTAAGGAAGATCAACAAGATGACCATAAGAATCTCATTACTCACACATGCACAAAGGAAAAAGAACCTGCAGTAAGAGTAGCTATGTGAGTACTTATTTCGAGAGGGAAAAGCAGTTTTGATACAAATGCAGTGTGTTATTTTTCACAGTATGTGAGCCCTCAGGATGGCATACAGTGTGAACTGCCTTTGTGAGGATGTAGAGAACAGGCCAGACACATAAAAGCGGAGTGAAGAAGGCAGGAAAAGAATAATCGTGCCTCAATTAACTGGAGAACAGAACCTCTCCAAGCATCACACATCTCAGGTGTATACAACTCTAGAGTCTCATGAATCATCACCATGAAGCAAACAGTATTCATCTTTACAAAAGGAATTGACATGCAATCTACAGTTTACTTTTTCCTTCTCACACACTGCTCAGAAATGCAGGTTGTCATATTCACTTGATGTTACTGTTAGGTGTTAGATTTCATTATTTCATAAGTAGATGAAACTACGTAGTTTATAAAGCAAACAGATTGCTCTTTGTTCATGTGATGGTTATTCATTCTGTCATTAGGTGAGATACCAGAAAATAAACACTGATGGTTTGGTTTTGAATGCTGTATTGCACAAACTCTGTAAAGTACCTCTTGGGAGAAGTTTGAGGGAATGCTGTTTTCCCTGTGATTAATCATTCTCTACTATTGCAACCTTTTCATGAGAAGGATGATATAATACATATGGCTGCATAAAAACATTTATACTTCTCAATTGAAAAAATAAGTTATCCTCCCTTTGCTCATGTCCTGCCTTGGCCTTTTGACAACATTTTTACATAGTCTATGAAAGAAAAATTAAATAAACAACCAATGAAATTTGTACTTAAAAAGGTCTCAAAGCTAAATGTGTGTTTCTCTAATAGAGTGTAATTTGCAGCACTTACTAGTTCAACAGCACTGACAGAGACATTTTGGACCAAGTGACTGCCAGATGACCCTGATTACATTGCAAGCTGCTGCAGCTAAACTGTTTTACATTGTCATGGAATGAATAAGAGAAGATAAAGTTCCAAAGCTGATTTAGTAAGAAATGGACAGTTTTAGTGACAGGGACCATGACCCAGCTAGTGAATGAAAATGGTGGAGACATGATAGCTGCTGCTGTCCTATGAGTATGAAAGCACCAGGCCCATGACAAGGTCCTCATAGTCCATCTGACTCCAGTATTGATCTAAATATTATAGAAAACTGGCCAGAATATTTATTGGCTTCCATTTGCTCCTCTGCTAGGAGTATAAAATGTTGTCAGTGTAGGTAATGATTCAAAAAGGCAAGGCTAAGCATAAAGCTCACCTTTAAACCTTGAGTTGAGGGAAACCAAGGAGTCTGCACTGGGAAGTTTTCTTCCTGTTCTCCATGCCTTCATGATCTGTAGAGATCTGTAGAGATGTTACTTTGCAGTGCTCACAGTGGGAGTCACAGTTTTACCAATGCTGTACATTTAATTTCAAGAAAGCACAAAACTCTGGTTTTGCCAAAGGAGAGAATCAATAGAACTCAGTTTGGCAATTTTCATATTTTTTCCCCTCCCCCAAAACATTGATTGAAATATAAATATTAACACTACCTTCCTTTTTGCATTCTAAATTGGCTCAAGTCTGTAGACCCAAGTTTTTCCTGGAGTAGAGGCTTTGACTTTTTTTACATGATGTCATGCAAATGGACAAAAGCAAAATTAAAGAATGAAATCCTGCAGTTACTCATATATTATAAAATCTTTCCCATGCAATCACAGTGAAATGCCAACATTTTCTGCATACACTAGGTACACATACAAATCCCAGTTATTTATTCCTGCAATTCTATATTTTAGTCTTTGAGTGCATCTCTATAATGCAAGAAGACAAAGCAAAATATCATGGCAATTCCATTAAAATTAAGATGGAAAATAGCAAGCCAAATTCTTCCACAGTGTGAGCCTAGCAATGTCAGTGGAATTAAATAAAAAATAATTTGGACAAACACAGATACACCACTGGATTAATTCATTGAGCAATTTTTTTTTCATTATACAAGAAAAGCAGTTTGAAATCTAGAGAAACTGTATAGGCTAATCTGACTCAATGCAAGCTGGAATGTTTGCTGTATAATCAACACTCCTTAGCAATATTGCATTATCTTTGCTTAAGGTGCACAGGAAATGATAAATGCTCGTGACTCCTGACGTGCTTTGGCTCTGGAAGTTCAGATGAATGACGAGTCAGACAAATCCCCTCCTGGGATATGTGTGCACCAGTGAAAAGTTTAAAGCAAGAGGCCACAGAGGCTCTAATTCATTCATATAACCTGAATCAGCCACCTTATTTGTTAGATACTTGATAGTTGCATTATATTGACCGGGAAAAAAATGCAAAAAAATAGAACAGGAATGAGCAAGTTGTGCTGTGGTAGCTGAGTAACAGCAGGTGATTTATCACAGAGCACTTGAAAAGAAGAAATTTTACTTCTTAAATACACTAATTATTTTACTCCTAAAAATGTTAGAAATTTGGTGCTAAACTTTTAAAGCGAAACAAAACAACATCTGAATACTTCAAAATTAGATTATTTTGGGACTACAATTTAAATGTGTTTGTGACACTGTATTCCATAAAGAAACAGGTCTGTACAATGATTTTCAGCACACACTAATAATAGCACGGAAAATGTCTACAGAAGACCAGGAATTTCAAAAATGGTGCAGTTCTGTAACAGACTTTTGTAATTTATCAGAGTTCTTCACAGACCATAGCAAATTTCTCACAGATCAATGTGAGGCTGAAATATCAAATTTTATCCAAAACAAACTAAGCAACACAGTTGAGGTTGAGATATCTATAGCTGATTCAATGTCCAATCTTGACTGACCCACCTTAGCTTAGGGACCTCTGAGCTTTGACATGGTGTGTTAGTAGTTATCTTCCTAACTTGCAATCTCCCTCTCCCCTTTCTCCTTTCTTGTTCATGCATGAGGAAAAAGCAAACTTCTGAGCCAAACCCTTACCCTTGCTCTATTCTGACTCACACAGGAATGCAAACAAACATCTTCAAACAGATTAACAATACTGAAGTTTGCAGCCAGTACTAGAACAGGAACTAGTAGATATCACGAGATGATTTTTATCATCATTTTGCCATATATACTGTCCCTAGCAACATATAACCAGTATTTTAACAACACAAATGATTGATTGCAGAGAGGGTACATTATTTTATCTCTAGTTTACAACCAGGTCAGAGCTCAAGCAGGATGCCAAAGTGCTCTTGGATCACACTAAAAGACATTGGCAGGACGGCATTCAGCTGGCAGGCTAGACTGCAGCACTGCATGACCCAGGGTAGGGTCTAAGTGCTGCACAAAACAGCAGGCCTGCTTTGGATGGACAAACATGTTTTCCTAATAAAACCAGCTCATTAAAAAGAGACTGTGACTTGCAGCACAGTGACAAGGCTGTGCCTGGCTCATGTCTGCATCTCTGCAAGGAGTCATGCAAACTCCCCTCCTGTTTTTTAGGCAGGACTCTGTTTTTCTTTGCACTATGTGATGAGCTGTGCACTCCTGTTTGATGATTTCTCAAGAAAAATGAAGCCTTATTTCTACCTAGGTCTTATCCTCATTAAAAATGCTTTTACAACCTGCTTCAAATACTGATGTGGAAGGTGCCCTTTCACTTTCTTTTGCTTCTCAATGAGTAAGTTAATGATTTTCCACAAGTAGTGCAAACTGCTTTACCCTTGCCCTTCACTTTTGTGTTGTTAGGTGAGAAAAGCTCTAGAGCAGTTTTCCTTCTCATTTACTTTGATTATTTACAACCCCACTCTTACCTTCACTGCTATAATTGCTTATGAGTTACACAAAATCAGTCAGTTGCCTTTACTCATACTGAATAGCCCCATAGACCACAGTGAAAGCATGCTGAGTGCAGCATACTTCAGTTTATGACACCCATGAATCTCACCAGACTGAAGAACTTTAACAGGGGAAGTAATTCAGAGAGTAACTTCCACTGTCTCTGCAAAACAGGACATGGCTTCTACCTCACCCTTCCGCAGACTCTGTGTCTCTAAAGTTAACCAAAGAACTGAGGCCACCCCCTACTTCTCCTTCTGGCATAGCTGCAAAAACTGGGAAAGATGTGCAGCAAAATTTAATGTGCAAGTAACACACTCTCCCCAAAAACTGTGGAGAAGTATTCAGAAGACCCATCAGAAACAAATCAACTTGAACTTGAGGCTTGAACTTTAGCCTCAGCTCAGGCTTCTATTACAAGCCTGTCCACAAGTCATCTTAAAACTAACCTGAGACCAAGGAAATCTGCATCCCAAAGCCCTCATGTTTTGAATTTAGCAATATTTTCTGCCCATTCATATCTTCTACTGCAAAGGTGATCAAGACAGTGTATATGACAGTGTATATTTCAAGACAGATGCATTTACATTGAGAATGCAAACTACAGTGAACCACAGACAATAAAACCAGTGAAAATTATGGCATGAAATTGTAGTTACCTTATAGCAGCCAAAAAACGTCCTCTTCAGATTCTAAACTTTTCTTAGAAGAGCTTGTAAAATATCTACCTACAAAAATTACGCAGTGAAAGCTGTTAGATATGGAAGTGGCCAAACAACTATAATTCAGTGTGGTCATGACAGAGAAGGAAGATTCTTCCTGGACTTCTGATACCCTGGTCTACTATCCCAAGTATCAAGACAGAAGAAAAGGTCACATGGCAGTGACAGCAGCAGCACTTTTAGGAGCAAAACTTGCTAAAGCACTGATCAGCAACAGGCACAACCCACCCATTCCTGCACCCATCCTAACTTGGATTGTATCTTGATGTATAATTTGCTTCTATTTTCAGCTCTGCTGCACAGCCAACAAAAAAGGCATATTGCTTGTGTTGTTAACAAGACTGAAAATAAACCCTGAAGCTTAGAAAATGGTATTAATTCTTTGGATGAGCAGTTATTGACACCCTAATATGTTGGCTGTCTCCTCTATTTCAGGAGTTTTATTATCAGGGAGTTACCTCATTCTCTCACAACAAAAAGAAATCTAGGTGTGAGTTAAATTGTTCCTTAACATACTGTGGATGAATTATGCTTATATTGTCTTCTGGCTTTGCTGCCCAAGGGATTTCTCCCCATAAATACAAGCACTCAGAATTTTCCCCATTACTCATTTAATCTTTGCTCAGCTGCCACCATGGCATCTGGGACTGCTCAATACAGTTTTCAAAGCACTGCATCTGATATTTATGAACCTATAAACTGGTGCTGTTTATTTGAAGCAACTCAGGCTGTTGACAGGGCTTGTGTCTGGATTTGATGGTAAACAAGTTTTGACTGCATTTCAGGTTCATTCAGAGTGAAACCTTGAAATATCCAGTGAGAGACACCAAATAACTCCAGGCATGTCTATATTCTTATCAGCCTTGATTGTCTAAAACACCTTCTGAGGACGGGACAGATATGAACTTGTCCTCATTGTCCTTCTTCTTACATGTATCCCTTTCTTCCAGTATTGTTAAATAGCCACCATGGTTCCGAAATAATCTCCCCAAGAAAACCCTATTCCCCAGTCCTACATTTCCTGATTTATGCATTTGCTGGGAAAGAACAAAGACTATAAGGTATATATTTCATATTAGCTCAGCTGTGTCTGTGGAATGCAGACAAGAAAATTTCAGTAATGGCTTGGGCAGCCATATATTGTTTTAGCAACATCACTGCAACCATTGTATAATGGCTGTAATCCAGTTCTTGCTCACTCCAGGGATTTTCTAAGCTAAAGAGAGGAAGAAGACTGGAAAATCCTAAAAATTTCTACCTGATTTCCTACTGTTTCTTCTTTCTCCATCATTCATGCATCATTATCCTGAAGTGATAGAAAAAGTAACACTGTGCATCTTTCTGCTTATTTTTCCACTTTTCACAGTGTACAGTGGAAATGCTCCCAGACTGTAGAGCACTACAAGCTATACTTAACGACTCCTGGTGTCAGAGAAAAGACTGAACAAAGTTTCATCAAAATCTCATCATTTATATGATGCTCCTCAGAGCTTTATTTTTCAAATAAGAAGTTCCCATAGCTCTACTTGCCAATATGAGTATAAACAAGCTCCTCTTTTTTCAGAAGTCCTCCATCACCACAAGCAATTGTTTGAATAAAAAAAAGTAACACCAGATGTGCTGGTTTTGGTTGGGGTAGAGTTTATTTTCTTCGCAGTAGCTAGTATGCAGCTGTGATTTGGATTTGTGTTGGAAAGTGTTGATAAAACACTTTTAGTTATATTATTTATGTTTTAGTTATATATGGGCAGCACTTCCACAAAGTGGAGGTCTTTTCTGCTTTTCACCCACCTCACCAGTGAGGAGGGTGGGGATGAACAAGGAGCTGGGAGGGGGCACAGCTGACCTCACTGGACCACAGGAATATCCCACACCATCATGCTCAGAATATAAACTGAGGGAAGAAGAGAAAGGGGAAAACATTGGGAGTGATGGTGTTTGCCTTCCCAAGTCACTGTTAAATGTGATGGGGCTCTGCTTTCCTGGTGATGGCTGAACATCTGCCTGCCCATGGAAAGTAGTGAATTAATTCCTTGATTTGCTTTGTTTGTGTGTACAGCTTGTGCTTTCCCTATTAAACTGTCTTTATCTCAACTTTTGAGTTTTCACACTTTTATTCTTCCAATTCTCTCCCCATCCCACCACAGTGCAGTGAGTGAGCAGTGGATCTGAGTTGCTATTTGGGGCTAATCCACTTCAGCAGAGAATGTTCCTGACATGAAAAATGCCACATTCCATGCCATTTGAATCATCTCTAGCATGGTTTTGTCAAGGTCTAACTACAGACTCCCAAGAAATTCTCAGCAAAGGTTGGGTAACACAAGCCAAGGACAGACCATTTGCCACTCTGTTTAAGAGGGAACCAGTTTAACCTTCAGTTCATGACCAGACCAGACCACTTGACATGAATGCCAATAATATTCCCTGACATTGTTTAATTTTCTGGCAAATATGTAGTAACAGTGTCTAGGTAACTGTCATACTGAACTTCAGTTTAAGGTGGGAGGAAAGGAATAAATATTGTTGCAATTTGCACTTGGCAAAGGCACAAGGACAATAATGCTTGCTTCCCAAATAGTATTTGGGTAAGTAATTCTCATGACTTCAAAGATCAAAGTAGGTCTAACTTTATTCACCAAGGATTTCCACAGGCAGAGAGGGATTTGAACCCACTATAGCTCAGAATCCAAGCAAATGGAAGAAATTTCCTTCCTGTGGTCAAAGCCTGTAGCTAGGTAGGAATAATGCCAAAATTGATTAATGGTTGTGCCAGCACTAAGCCATAGCAAATGGGATACTTATGCAACTCCAGATATGACTAATTCCATGCTAAGACAGGTCTCTAAAGTACATAAAGTTTTTCCTTTAGTTTAAGTTTTCTCTACTAATTATGAAGACAGCCTTGATGATTATTTTGGTATATATCTTCAAAAATTAGAGAAGAATCCCCCACTGAAACCATCTGTGAAAAAAACCCCAAAACTAAATAAAGAGTGTACAAGGGACAGTACTTAGGAATAACTTAGGAAGTTTAGATTTAGATCTTTATCTTAAAAAGTTATAAGAAATTTTAGCAAGAACTCCTATAATTCAAAATATAAGATGCAATTATTTCACTAACAGTTTTGCAGTTTCTAACCTTTTTTTCTTCCTAATGGTAAGTTTTAGGGGCAATTATTTTTCATTATCATAGACTCAGTGACCTCCAGATAAATTACACTCATTTTATGACATTCTTTTCAGTTTCTTTTATTTCTCACAATCAAATGTAAGTGTGCAACTGTAGTTAAAGGTTAAGAAGTCAGAAGGATTTATCATTGAAATTACACAGATAAAATCTGCTAAGGAACATCTGCTCTAAGAAATTTATTATCTCAATACTTTCTAAGCGCTCGCTTGATTATCTTGCAAAGATCTGCATACTAACAAATCTGCTGAATATCAGTTTGCAGTGCATATATACTTCTTAACATATCAGAAAAGCCTAAATGCATGAAAATTTCAGGCACTGCCTATCATGGGGCACACTTGATTCTAAAAGATTATCTTACAGTGCCACATGCTTTGTCATATTCTCCATCCCAATTCTATATTTCCTGTTCTCAATCTTGAAGCAAACACTGAGGGAGATTGTTAGCTCAGATACATCTTGGATGCCCAAATAAATGAGAATGAATGTCTTGTTTTCTTTTGGTGAAAACTGCCATTCCTTGCAGTTTTGGAGGAATATAAATAAATATACATCAAATTATATAACATGTCACACAGCAGACAGTCATAAGATGAATTTGTATTTTTTAAAGGCATAGCTGAGTATAGATGCAGAGAAAATGAAAACAGTACCTTTGTTATAATGTACAGAATGACTCCTTTGACCTGGAGATAAAGGAAGAAAAAGCAACAAAGCCATGTCATACCTAAAGGATATAAAACCAGAGAAACCAGTGTACCCTGGTTTTGTGTACAAGTTTTCTCTAAATAAAAAAATATTTCCTTTTCCCAGAAAGCAGTACTATAGGTCACTTAGAGAGAAATCACTCATTGCTAATGGAAAAACAAATCAACAGTATATTTACTCAGCTAATGCACTTCTCTAGGTCACATTATACAGGAAAGCTTTTAAAAGTCTTTTGTTTGACTGATCATATTATAACCTGTACTATTAGCTCCTCTGAGTAGGAGGCCTCATTTTAATGCAAAGGCTTTAAAGGTACAGTTCAGACGTGCCCACTGCTGGAAGGAAGGAACAACTGTGGTACAAAACAGCTGTATTTCTGGCAGATGAAAGGTGCCTCAGGAGAACACAAACACTCTCAACACCACCTCCCAGAATTTCTGCTGCAAACTCTGCTCATGACCCTGGTCTAAGAGGGGACAGTCCCAGCCAGCAGGCAGAGCTCCTGGTGGGCTTTCTGGGATGGTGTGACAGAAAGCTGAGCCTTTTCTTGGGCATTTGAATTAACTTTAAAAATCACCATTTTGTGGAAAAGTGAAAGGGGTATTTCATGGTATGCAGTCTGTTCAAGCTCAATTTACCACTGGAAAAAGCCACAGAACATCTGAGCACAAGAAAGCATATCCTGACACTGAGGGTGACCAAAGACTCCCACAGGCTGTGCCTGAAGTTTGTGGAGACTTCAACCTTGTACTGCACTGCACCTGTGCACACATTCCTGCATTTGCTGTACCTGCAGTGTATATGCAGTGATGGTTTACCAAGGAAGAACTGCCATCTTTCCTTAGACAAAGCCTTATAGATCCCCACTTAAAATCAAAGAACAAACTGAAATCTCTTCAGAGGAAATCCATTCTGGCACAAACTATCTGCAAATAATGAGTCCATCTAAATGCAATATTATTTGTATTTCTATATATATATAGATATATATAGATGTAACTTGGGTTTTATCAGTTTTTTTATTTCTGGTTTTAATCTAAATACCAGTTTCTAAATGTCAGAGAATCATAGAATATGCTCAGTTGGAAGAGACCCATCAGGATAATCCAAGTCCAACTCCTGATCCTGCACACCAACACCAAGAGTCACATTGTGTGCATGAGAGTGCTGTCCAAAGGTTCCTTGAACTCTGTCAGGTTTGGTGCCTGGGAGCCTATTCCAGTGCTCAGCCATCCTCTGGGTGAAAAACTTTTTCCCGATATCCAAACTAAACCTCCCTCAACTCAGTTTCATGCCATTTCCTTGAGTCCTGTCACTGGTCACGAGAGTGCAGAGCTCAGCACCTGCCCCTCCTCTTCCTCACATGAGGATGTTGAAGACTGCAATGAGATCTTCCCTCAGTCTCCTCCAGCCTGAGCAGACCAAGTGATCTGAGCTGCTCCTCACACGGCTTCAAGGCCCTTCACCATCCTCATTAGACACTAACTGTGTTCCCCAAAGTCCCTAAAACAGAATTAACTTCTCAGGGAAGCTGGAGGCAGTACAAAAGTTGTCATAGAATCTTTTGAACTGCAAGAAACCCCAAAGGTCATCTAGTTCCAACCCCTGTGGCATCTGATGTGGGGGTTCTTTCTGACCCCCAGGTGCTCTATAGGCACCAGACTCTGCTCTGGAGCTCTTGGCTCCTACTTGTCAGGTAATCTTAATAAGCAAAGCAGCTAATAGTTAAAAATTACAAAGCTATCTTATTACAAAGCACATCAGTCTCAACAGGCAATAGCAATGCAATGGCAAGCAATGGCAAAAGCAGCAGCAATAAGCAATAAGTGAATGGCTAGAAGCCCTGGCAAAAGCCAGTAGCTAAAAGCTGAATGGCTAGAAGCTGAATAACTAAAAGCATCAACTCTCCCCATACATAGTCTTATATAGGATTTTTCCAACAAGCTAAGATGCAAGCTCGGACCACCACTCTTTAACCTATTAGAATTCTAGTTTCTTAGCACACCAGGTTATGTATAACACCACACATAGAATCTATCTTGCTCTATCTAAGAAATGTAAGCAATATTCTTACTATAACTCTATTATGTCTAAGTCCTGTGTACAACTGCAGGCCTGGAGCCTCTACTGAAGATATCAATATATTTGCAACCTTCACTAGAACACAAGCTACCACTGTGGAATCCAGACCTTTTACTCACTAAAAACATCAGAACTCACTCTAAGACTTATTCAATCCCTGCACTCTAAATTCTCTCCGAAGAATTCAGAGAGACCCCTAACTCACTGGCTCCAACAATAGAATCTTTTAAACTGGAAAAAACCCCAAAAGTCATCTAGTTCCAACCTCCTTGCTGTGGACAGACCTTACAACCTCTCACTATACCAGGTTGCTCAGAGCTCCATCCAACCTGGCCTTGAACATTTCCAGGATGAGGCATCCACAGCTTCTCTGGGCAACCCATTCCAGTACCTCACCACCCTCACAGCAAAGAATATCTTCCTAATAACTAATATAAACCTACTTTTATAGTTTAAAGCCACTCCCCCTTGTGCTATGTTACATGCCTTTGTAAAATCTTCCTCACCAGCTCTTTTGTGGCCCCTTTAAGATACTGGAAGGTGCTATAAAGTCTCCACAAAACTTTCTCTTTTCCAGGCTGAACAGCTTCAACTCTCTCAGCCTGTCAAGACACTTCTATGGTTTCCACTAGACAAATATTTCCCTCTACAACATTTTTCTACTTCTGAAATTGAATTTGCATTAACAGCTCAGTACCAGGAACTGACTAAAACAGATAATTCATTATTTGTGAGGAATGTAAAACACAAAAGAAAGGTCTTCAATGCAAAAAAATTGATGGGCATGACAGAGGACTATATATAACCCAAAGGAATTATGCATTGTCCAGCGTATTGCTGTATTCTTTCTTTGTCAGTCTAGTTCACATTCATTGTTTCAGTCTTGGGGAATTTTTCAAGGGATGCTATTATTCTAATTATTTTACATCAATCAGAAGAAACTATATTAAGAAGAGGAGTGTAAGAGAGTAAATAATTTATGTCATCAAATAAAATCTTTTCTGTCTCAAACATGAAACAAGCCCTTTTCGACTGCAAGTGTCAAGGTCAAAATTACATTTTGTTTAGTTATTTATTTTCATCCTTTACACTGACAAGTACAAAAGATAACCTCCTGAATCAAAATGAATGCAACACTAGTTAGGTTCCAAAACAAAATGTAAGATAATAATTCTGCAACACTATTTAGGTTCCAAAACAAAATGTAAGATAATAATTCTGTCTCCCAGAATTTCTCTGTTTTGAAAAAATAAATCCTAATTCTGTATTAATTTACAAGCTCTAGTGCAATTTTTTGTTAATGGTTTGTTCTGTGCATTACTGCTAAAATATTATAAAATCTATTCTGAGCAGCTAATAAATTATAATCCATGCAAATTCATCAGGATTACTGCTGGTCCTGGAAATCCTCTGGAATCCTCTAGAAATTTTTGATTTTGAAAGATTTCAAGAGGTGAGTTATATCACCATTTGCTTGCCCCATTCATGTCTCTAGCACCCTAAATTGGCCACTAGCATACATGCACAGCAGTTCAAACAGACCTTTAGTTTGACTCATTACAGATGTTCTTATGTTCTCAGCATTTAAGATAATTGCTTTAGAGAAGAGAGTATTTAGCTTTCCTAATAAGTTTGTGTTTTGTTTCAAAAAATCAGTGGCAGTGCCATTCTCTTTTTTGATCTGTTTTGCATTGCTTAGTGCAATATTTTGCACTTCCAGTATAAACAGATTGCCCTTTGATGTCAGGCCTAATTCCTTGCATGTTGATGGAGCAGAATATCAGAGATGAAATCAATCATATGGCTCTGAGACAAAAATCCATCTGTACCATCATGTTAATTTGAGAACATATTTGGAGCCAAGATAAAACATAACACTGCATGGAGCTAAACATCAAGCTGATCAGCAGAGACACAACTAAATGCCATTGAAGTCCAAGGAAAATAAAATCAGTAAGCAAATTGAATCAAGTTGTCCAGCAGTATTTCTGTATAGCACTACAAATATGTGTGGTGCATGCATAAGATCATATATTAGAACAATAATAAACTGGGAAACATTTGCAGACGTATCACAGTTGAATTTCAGTGCAAGTATTAAAGGGCATTAGATTTTGGCACTGTTTCTTTGGATCTCACCAACCTCAGCATAAAATAAGTCAAGCCTAAAAAGTTGCTCCTTGTGGCTACTGGAATAGGGTACTTTGTTGACAAGAACTGTTGGCATATGAACTTTAGTTAATCCTATAGGATAAGGGAGTAACTGAGTCCTAGAAATAGATGAGTACATTGAGTGTAAAATACATGTCAAGCATTGTGAGCATGTCTTTGTGGAAAGCCTTTGGATGGGCTGATTGTGAGCACCAGCACCAGAGACTTGTTGGGTGTTGAGGAAGGTTGACCAAAACTTCCTCTACCCAGTGGGTAGAGAAACTTTATGAGGTCCAAAGCTACTGAAGAATGGAAAGGGACCTCACAACCCTGCTCCATTACCATGCACCCACACCTGGAAGCACTACTTTGACTCTCTCCTGGCTCCTCCATAGCTTTGTCTTTCCCATGGGACAGGCAACTCACATAATTTGTAAAATTAGTTAAATCTGTAATTAAAGTGTTCTAGCATCCAAAACATTTACTTTCTGAATAGGCATTTTGGTCTTAAATCACAATACTACTTCTTCATCAATTATAACTGTAGTCTCAGACAACACTTCAGGGAAAGAATTGTTACCACATAAATGTTCTGATATGGAGATTGTACGTGAGTGACCTAGAACACAGGTATCCAACTTTTCATGTTAATAAAGCTCTCATGAAGGTGTGTGACTCCTGTATACTATGGGTCATCTCTGTGCACCCACTCTGTCATAAACTGCAGGTGCCTGCCATCATCCCCATCAGTCTGCAGGCACCTGCCATCATCCCCATCAGTCTGCAGGCATGTGCACAGTCACATGAACAGTGCACACTTTATGCACCTCTCGTTTCTCTGCAAAGCACAGGTTCCATTATCATGAGACAGACCTGCCCTATTCATGTAACAGGGCATGCAAATACCCTTGGGGCACCCAGCCTTACATGTCTGAACGTGCAGAATTCCCTGTCAAGGAGACAGCACAACATTCTGGCCATGTTATGGATACACAACTGGGCATACAGGGGAGAGGACTGGTTACACAGGGAAAGATGACAGCTCTCTGGAGGGAGAGGGTTGCATGGAAGAGGCCAGGCAGAAACAACCTGGACTGGCACATATAGCCTGTGGTGCCCCATCCTGTTGGCATACACCCAACAGGCCTTCCTAATGCTGAATGAGCCTTGCTAAGTCTTTCCAGAGACAGATCTCATTGAAATAAAATACACGTGCACTAACCCATTATGCTCAAATCTCCCCATTAATGTGGGGAATGCTGAGGATGAAAAAACATTTCTACAACACCTGAATGGACATGGCTTATCTCCTCCCTCATGCACCAGCATCATGTCTCCTCCATCAGCAGCAGCACTGAGCACAGCAGGAACACAATTTAAGTTCCTTCTACAAAGGAGCTGGTGGATGAGTGAGAGGACTCCCTCAGTCCCCTACTTAGATTAGGATCAGCCTGGCCTAGGCAGACAAGATCAGAGAAAAATCACACCATGGGGAATCTTAACAGAAACTAACTTTTAATGAATTGTTCAAATCCATAAAAGTGATGTCCTCCATCTGTTTTAAAAAATGTGCAATATTCTTCATGCCACTTAACTTGTTCTGAACACTGTGTGGGAGAACATAGAAGAAATATTAAACTAAGCTAGGAGTATTTCATAACATTTTGTGGCATCTCCTCTCAGTAAATTGCACTGTCCAGTGTAGCTCTTCACATACTTGCATCTTAGGCTGCATTCCTAAAAAGCCACATGACATCTGCCTTTAGGTAAAATTCATAATCACTCAACAGCAGCACACATTCATACATCTACTAGCAGAAACAAAAGAATTTTTTTCCACTAGTATTCTAGTGGAAGTAATTTACAGGAACTGGGAAAATAGGCACTGAGAGCTCTAAGTCAAATACAGAGTCAAATACAGACAGCTGAAAAAGACAGACCTATGTACCTTCACTAAAGAATCACCAGATCAGAAACATAAATGTAAATATTAGCTGGTCATCATGATTCCTTGATTGCAATTAAGGAGGTACAGAAAAAGAATCAGACCATTGAAATGTGTTTCACATTTCACAGCAGTTTTGTTCTGCTTTGGGCACTACAGCTGAACTACTCCTTTTCCTCTTGCCCCACCTGCCTGAAGCTGTATTGCCTGGATCTTGTAGGTAGCTGAGAATATCACTTTTGTACGGGTAAAATCCACTTTTCAATTTTTCACGTGGCCTGCCTAAAACCCCAAGTGGGTGGAGCACTCTTCATGCTCTGACATGCAATCAGTTCAACTTGTTCAACATAAGAAATCATAAGACTGGAAAAAAAGTGACATCTTCTGTTAGGATCCAGTCTGCCTAAGCACAATTCCTGATGGTATTCTAATAAGGCATATGCAATTGTTCGATTTCATATAGTCATGAACTTGCATAATTGTATGAGTGTATGGAAGCCTGGAGTTGAAGGAGAACCACACAAAAGTAAAGATCACAGTTTAGATCTCTCCTCTGCAGTGTGGGTGTAGTATGGAAAATGGGCCCAATGGCAGGTATTTGAAGAAGAAAGGGATTCCATTATTCTACTGTGTCATTTTTTCAATTTTTCAGAAAGTTCCTTTCTTTTCAGAAAGTTTCCTTTGCTTTTCCTTAGATGTGGGATGATTCAACAAAACCTGAAATTCTGCTATCTTCAGCATTGTTTAAAGATGTGCTACAGAAGGAACATGTCAGCCTGAGGAAGACAATAGATGCAGGACATAAACTGAGCACGAAAGGGATGAAAATATTTTTCTATTCCTTTTTCCAAAAGTAAGCAAGGAAGTGTTTACAAGGTACCTATTATGGGGTGCCAGTAGGCCACCTGAAGGGTGGGTGAAAAGACGACAGAACCAGGTTCTTCCCAGTGGTGCCCAATGACAGGATAAATTAATATAAAGGAGGTTCCCCCTGAACATCAGGAAATGCTTTTTTTACTGCGAGGGTGACTGAGCACTGAACAGGTTGCCCAGAGAGCTTGTGGAGCCCCCAGCCTTGTAGATACTCACAAGCTGTATGGTCCTGGGCAACTGTCTGTAAGTGACTGCTTGAAAATAGGATGTGGGCCAGATGACCTCCAGATGTTTCTTCCAAATTCAAGCATTCTATGATTCTGTGACAAAAACGAAGGAAATCTATTTCTTAAACTTGCATTTGAAAATCTTGGCTTGGCAGAGCAATTTAGAAATAATTTCCCTACAGTGAATAAATTACATGGGGAAAAAAGATCAGAACCAGGCTGTATGTAGTTGTTCCATTGTATTAGACTAGTAGCCAAGTTTTAAAAAATTGTAAAGCAATTGCTTGAATAAATGATCAGTGCTATTTGCAAGATATTTGCATGTGTTAAAGTCTACAGATATCACTAATGCATAAAATTAGTTTCTTCCTCTAGTATCAATGGCAGTGTTGAAAGATATGTTCTGGGAGACTATTCACTCCACCAAGAAAAATACAGAAACTTCTCTGGTGCTGTTTATCTCCCATTATTCTCCTCTGGTGCTGTTTATCTCCTATGTTATTTCATTAAAAAGGCACCTATTTCTATTTGAAGGAGCTGAATTTCATTAGAACTAGAAATGGCACACACCTGAGCTAACAGATCAACCTTTCTGCACAGCAGCTGTGTAGTCACCACAGATTATTTCTGCACCACTCCAGGACTGACTGAGCAACGCAGCCCAGAGACCACTGACATCCCAAGAGGACAGGTGGGGTATTTAACCTCTGCACTAAGATAAGGATTTAGTCCCAAATGCTGATTTCATTTTCTTGAGTTTTAACTAGGCTTGTTTGACCTTCTGTGTCTAAAGAATTTGAATAAACGTCTTCTCTGTAGGAGCTATATACCCTCTGCACATCTGACAGCACAGTTTTACTGCAAATGTTTCCATCTCCTTTTAAAAGCAGGTCATTTGTCTAGTTGAATCAGACTTATATAAGACACAGCTTACCAGGGTAGCAAATGTGCATTAGCCCTCTTTTATTAATGAGTTCTACACAATGGTACTCAACAATTCTGCTGTTCTCCCAGAGAACTGAAAACAGGCAATGGGTTTAAAGCAACTTTCTAACCAAGTTGCACCTCATTAATAGGGATTTATTTTTTTTTTAGCTTTTATAACATATACAAGACATATGTATATATGTCTTTCTAATAATATTTTCATTATGTAGGAATTTACATAAAATATAAATATTTATATATAAAATTATTTACATATGGATATATTAGCCAGGCACATTTTGGTGACGAAATAACTACAGCACACACCAGAACCTGTGGACAGAAATAACTAGAAATTGCAAATACTAGAAAATATTCTTATCAGAAATATGTAATTAGATCCATTAAAAAAAAAAAAATCTCAGACTTTGAGTGAGAAATTAAAATAGGTTTTATCTCTGTGGGAAAAATGTACTTGCCTTAATAATGAGTATTTTAAGTATAGAATAGTTTTCTGCTGAAAAAAATATAAGCAGGAGTTTAAGAAAGAAATATGGCAGACTAATACGACCTACAATACAATACAATTCCTAAAATAAAGGAAAAAAGAAAAGGAGGATCCTATAGTAAACCAATAGGTTAAGCTGAGAACTGACTGTACCTGAAAAAATGTCAATGGAAAGGAAATCACAGAAAGAAATCAGGGAGATGATAGAATGCCAAACCAGTTAAGGTAGATATAGCAGAGTCTGCTCAAGAGATTTGCACATAATAAATAGTTTATATGCAAACAATAAAATCACAAGAATTAGTGAAGAACACAGCAGTTGATCAGGCTCTGACTTCAGGCAGGCTGTACTACATTACACAAGATTCCCCTCAACCTGAACTGCTCCTGATCTAAATAAGAATTGACATTAATGATGGTGTCCCAAACCCACAGTACTTGCAGAAAGATGACTGATAAATAAAATTGTAATTGTTTTTATTATATAGTCCCCTTCCTCAACCTATTTGGTGATTAGCAGAATGAATCATGAAGAGGTTGAACCTTGTATTTTCAAAAGTACAATTTGGATCATAGTAAGATTTGAATAACTCAAGGCTACCTCTGCTAAAAGTATTGGTCCTTCAGCATTCCTGATGCCCACGTTCTTCTTGTGCTTCCTCCTTCCAGCACCTCTGAGATGTACTGTCTCCTGCTCATTCCACAGCTCTGAAATTCAGCCCCTCCTCTTCAGAGGAAATGGTAACAGAAGCAGCAATTCACAACATTTGGGTGTATTTACCTCATTTGTCACCCTTCCTTTACTATGGCTCTGCTGCAACATAAAGACAAAATTAGTTTCTTTGAATTGTAAAACTGGACAAAAGGACAAATTGAACAAGTATTCTAACATAGAATACTAGCATTTTTCAAACAGTAGGTGTATAACTGTGTTAAGAGATGTAAAATTTATATTAGTCAGACATAGATACCTTTATTTGTTGATAGCTGCTGAGGAAGACTCATGATCAATCTATGCCACTGGTCACTTCTTTTTCTGACCTATATGAATTGAAATGCTTCTATCTTGTCTGTAATGGAAGAACAGTAGGTGGAATGAGAGGTTTCAGGTGTTTGTTTATACAAAGACACAAGAGCCTAAAAAGGCAGCTGAATTTTAAATCTGCCATATCTTATCAAACACTGCCTTGGAGCAAACTGGTTACTATTCATATACAAACAGCTATTTGAAAAGCCTATCTTACAATCAGTGCAATATATCTTACCCCTCTTCCACTGAGGGAGAGAAGTTGGAAGGAAGAAAATACAGAGGGAGATAAAAAACAATCTATTTTTTCTCTGGAAATGTTTGTCTCTAAAAAACCCACTGAATTACTTAAATTAAAATGTAGTTCCCCTTTTTTCTACACTAGTCATTAAACTGAGACATATGCCCAACAGAGAAGCAAGGACAACAATGGCAGGGGAGAAAAAGACTTTTCAAGAAAAGCTGCAGGTTATTCTTGTACTAAATGCTTTTATATATATATAAATATATTTTCGATTTAATTATGTTAGATTTTGTTTTTAATTATGAATTTAGGGTCAACTTTCTTTTCTGTCACTGAAAGAATGAACTGGCTCATATGATATGGCTTCTCTAGGAATACAGGGACATCCCCAATGAGGATCTCAGGAACAGCTTTCTGATACATCAGTGCATAACCCAAGGGCCTAGCACCTCTAACTACCTTTACCATATTGAAATTGGCCCCAGTCAGAATCAGATCAATACCTGAATTCAGCCAGAAAAATCAAGTGTTACCCTAAGGGACTGAGCATGAGTTGTGGGTTTGGGTTCCTTTCCCATTCCATAAAGGAAGTCTGAACAACACTAGCCCTAAGCATACAATGAAAGCTTTCACCCTGTCCAGTGTGACTGCCTTTCAGTAGGGATAGCCCTATGCAAGGCTCACTTCCACAGGCTTAGGCAGATAAGGCTCATTCCATCTTTGTGATGATTTTGCTATTTCCAAACAAAATTTCTACCAACTACAATTTGATATTTAACAATTCCAAGGGCTGGATTCCTGCCTAATGAAGACACTTGCAACCAGGGAGCCAGGATAATTAAGGGGCCCCACCAGTGCAGCCAGCCCCCAAGATGCCAAGGACCTGGGCAAAAAATCAATCCCAGAAACGAGGAAGGTCTAGGCAGAATTTCACAAATAACTGTTTCTTTCAATCTCCAGCAAACCCAGTTGTAATACTGTCATCTGACTCCATGATTTGGGACAGTACTTCAGCTGAATCTATCTTAACAGCTTTCATCTGTACCTTCTAAAAAGACCCACAAAGAATTGGTGTCAGTCCTGTCCCTCAGTGTCTGGGCAACCTGGATCCATCTCTGGAGAAGTCAAAGAACCTGACTTAGAAAGGTAGTGAGTTTCATTAAAGCTGTATTTTCTAGTAAACAGATAAAAGATTTGCTTTTCATTGTTTCTAACAAGTGAAATAGGGAATAAATGTTCTTCCCCTGAAGCTACAGAAATTTGAAACAAGTCCAAACAGCTTCTCTATTGAATTTACACAAGCAGCAGCTCTAAGCTCATAAAAATATATCACTGTGAAGCCTACAAATATGGCTTCATTTTATTACTCTTACAATGATAATTTGGAACAATAAATATTTTACACTGAACTTGTATTCTGTCTGCAACATGGGTCATCTAATTTCCTCAGACTTCACTCTTTTCTGGAACTCAGGTTTCATAACCCAGTTGGTCTGTGCCTGAAAATTCTGATGGTGTTACTGGCAGTGACATGCAACAAAGGCAAACACAGACCAGCCCACAATACATGAATGTCACCCGATGAAAGCCTGGATCACACTTTCTTTTTTCCTGTTAAAAATGCTTTGCTCTGCAAGGTTAGTTGATTTCCACGGAATTACTTGCAAACTTAGGCAACACTTTGAATCATAGTGCCACAGCTCAGCATTAAGGTTTAGAGGCCACCACAGGAGAAAAAAAAATAAAACCCAAAAAATTCTTTTAAAAGTAACTGTGGCCTTCAAGGAACACAGTCATACTGGATATCATCTGGTAGGTGAAAGGATTCAACCTTGAACTCTGTGTCTAATAAAGGCTACAAAGCATCTGTGTGTCTGGGTATGTTCTTTTTGTCTAAGGCAATCATACCCCTACTCAAGCTATCACAAGCGCCTTGAATATTTTTTAGTGTGAAGAGCAATGACAGCTCTTTTTAGGCCTCTAGTACATTTAGTGGTGTTACAATCTATTTTAAATAAGAAAAGACCCTGCATTTGAAAGGCATTTTTCCTGTAGCACAACCCAAGGGGACAGATGACCACACAGTGGGTCCCAGGCGTGGTCCTGAGCAGGTGAACACTTCACACTGTCTATGGGAAGGATGGCTCCAAAGTGTCCCATCACTTCCTACTGCTCCTGAAAGCACATGGTATTATTCACCTCCTGCTGATTGTGTGAAAGAAAAGTGGGCCATGGCCTTACCTCTCTTTAATCCTTTTAAAGCCAGCAGACATCCCAGACAGCTGCAGTGCTATCTGTCTAGAAGTGAGCTATATACAGCACACATTTTGATTCCCCATTCCCTGCCCATGTCACACACTAAAGGCTGAGTAAAGACTGCCTCTCAACAATATACTGCAGTACTAGAAGAAATATGTTTGTATTTACTACCTCATGCAGGTTTTCATTTGAGTTGCAGAGTATAAATTCAACAGAAAGTGGTTTCTTCACCTGAGCACAAAAGCCAGTAGAATACAGTTCAAATAGAGCATGCAGATTAGCTCTGGCCTATTACTATTAAGTTCTCAGAAACCATGTAACTTTGACACAACAGGTATGTGCTTCTAATGAAAGCAATACACACACAAAAATATCAAACCCAATGCAAACCAAACAAAAAACAAACCAAACAAACAAACCAATCAAACAAACAAAAACAAAAAATCTGTCTGTTATAACATATTCCATCAGGTAGCAGGTACAGAAAAACAAAGAGGAGTAGAACAAATGCAGAACAGTTCTCTCAATCACAGCAATGCCCTCTAAAACCTGAGATGGAAAATGTCACTCTGAAGATCACAAATATCTATCATGAATATCTTTCTCTTAAAATAACCTGAGGCCAATCATTCCTAATTTAGAGTAGCCTGAAGATTGAGCAATGGATTGACTTTTCTTATAGAGACCTTCTGGCTATTTCTTTACATTTGTTCATGGCTGCGAGTAGAAAAAAAAGATATTTCAGCTCTCAGGCTGAAGGTATAATAAACCCAAATAATACAAGATGCTTTCTGACATTGAGAGATGTCTGAAATTGCAAGTCTGGAAACATAATAATGCTTGAATGGGAAGGCAACCCGTTGTTTAGACTGCCTCCTGTCACCATCTTCAGCACTTTTTCTGGATTTGAAACTGCGCAGCAGGGCACAGATGCATGGATTGCTGTCACCTGCTCTGAGTGAAAGGGTCTGTGTGCTGCTAGCAATTTCCAATGGATATAATAGCGTTTGACTTTCCCCCTCTGATTTCAAGTGGCTAAATGCCACTGAAAATATGGATCCTAACCTTTTCTCACCAGCTCCTGGCCACAAGGGAGTCTTCCCAGGGCGGCTTGCACAAAACCAACAGGAAATTATTCTCTTTGCTGGTGGTGTTCTCCTGCTTTAGCAAACTCAGCTGCCTAACAAATGAGTCCAGCAGCAGTAAGGTGAGGATGAGGAAATTCATGTACCTGCCTTTTCAGCACCTGCAAGCTCTGCTGCCTTTGCAAGGCCCTGCTAGACTTAGGATGTCACCCAGAACAGAAAGGTGGGAAATCCTGTGCAGCTGCAACTCCACTGGACTCACACAGCTCTTTGGGAAGATGACATTGCAAAAATTATAATTTTGTACCTTTCCCATTCTCTTTATATAGCAGCACTTTACTTGAACGGGTACCCTACATTCCCAAAGAAAGATTCTTAATTGCTTGCAAAGCTATGACAAGTCTGACACAGAACTGGAACTTAGATCTCATCCATTGTCAACTTACTACTAATCTTTTTCTTCCTTTACTTTGTTAAAACCAACATTCTTCAGATCATGTAAAAGCCATCACTCAAAGTCTTGAATCACCAAGTGATAATCTGTTTCTTATTGCAAACAAACTACAGTTAGGGAAAGAAAAAGTCTTAAAAGTTTATGCTGAACTACAGAATTTTGACAGGCCTCCTTCTTACAGCAGCATAAACCTCCATGCTCAATATTCAACTCCTGGAGCTTAAAGTACTAACCTGAGAATGTTTGAAGAAAATGAATCAGAAGGCCATGGCACCACTGCATGCTTCACAGAGATCATTTTAAATAAAAGTATAAACTGAGCTATGAGGCAGGGCTGTGAGGAATTTTCAGACTAATCCTTTATTTATTTCTCTGGAAAAGTTCAATATTATCACTTAATTATCATTTATCCTCTCTGCATGCTTCACTTCCACCTTGCTTTCATAAGCTCATCTATACTGCAAGCTCTCACTCATTCCCTGTAGTTAAATCATCCCTGAAAATATTTTTAGGAGATTAGGCTTTTTAGATTTTCCTTGCACCTTGCACCTCCTTCAGTATTGTACCTAGACAAGTCTGGTCCTTCTCACACAGTTCCTTTCCATCTGCTACATTTTTAGTTCTTTTTCCTGAATTTTATTGCTTCATATACTGGACCATAGAGAGGATATATGGTAGTGGTGGCTGCCAGCCTGGACTACAATATTACATCTTGTCAATATTACTAAATGCACCATCACTGCTTCTGAGAAGTAGAGCTAGTTATCAGCACCACTGGACACCTGACAAGCAAATTCAGCTCTCAAAAACTGTACAGATTAGTCTTCTCCATTTTTGTTAAAATCTGCTACCCATTCAGAATTAGTCTCATTCCCACAGTGTGTTTCCCTATCTCAGCTGTGCTTTCTACTGTCAGCAACCAACCTGCTTTTTCCACCTTGTGGACAGCTCTTCTCTTCAGGTGTACTTTGACTGTGCAAAGGCTGGCTTACAACCTCACACCCCCAACAATAAACCACCATCCATACTTCCCGACCCTTTTCACTTCCTTTGCTTTTCTAGTCAAAATGGTGCCTTACTCGTGTCTTTACACTCTTGCCCTGGTAGACACATATTCTGTAAATTTTAGACCTGAATTAACACACTTTTTATTTCTTGAATTTAAAATAACATTACAATATATACCTATTAATTGTATTTTAAAATTCTACACCTGAATTCCATTAGCTGACTGGATAACACCACCAATTCCTCTCTGATTTCCCTAGAGTATTTCCTGGTGACAAAAGAGAAATCTGTGAGTCTGGATTCTTAAATTATATTTGCATAACTTCAGCCTGACAAATGTAAATTTTGTTGGGTAACAGACAGCTCCAACCTAGACCGTACACAGAAAGCTCTAAGTATTTATCCAATTAAGAAACTTTCATGTCTTTGCTCTTTCAGCTACTTTTCACCTCTGCATCTCCAAAACACCTATGGTGGGAAGCACAGTGTTTGAAAGAAAGTTTTCAAATCCCTCTGATGCTTGTGACAGCATGAACCCAAAGCTCTCCAGGCTGTGCTGGCAGCTGCTCCAGAGCTGAGCCAGCTGTAAAATCACCTCCAGTGCTGGGTGAGAGGCACTGGGGTCTGTCCTGGGAGCCACACTGCCTCCAGTGAGCCACCACCTTCTCCTTCCCTGCTGTGCAGGCATCTCACCTCTGCTGTCCTCCTGTCACCAACACGGGTCCCTTCCCTTCCCAGTCCCAGCTCAGTCTCCAAATTATCAAATCTTGGCTCTGAACCATTTTGCCATTTCCTTCAGCAGAGTTTTTTTCCTCTAAGCAGGCTCCCATTTTATTTACTCTTTGGGCAGAACACTCTTCCTTTTGCCTGTATGGCACATGTCAGTCATTCAGGATATGCTGGAACTGTGGTAACCCCATTTTTCACATCTTCCTTTTTGGACTAATGAGGGAAGCATAAATGAGTACTTGCAATGTTGCATTGAAAATTTTAGTTTCCTTTCTCATTATTTTGGCTTTAAGAAGTCTCATTGCCTTTTCTAAATTATTCATTACTCAATTAGCAAAATAAAAATATGGCACTGTTGACTCAGTGTCACCCTCTCTTACCACTTTACCCACAGCTGAAGAGACATTACCACCATCAAATCTGCTTTGAGGAAATTACAAATTTGCTCCACAAAGAGAAGTATGAAGGCAGAATACTATCAAAAGGCATCCGATTTAGTAGCTTGGAACATTTGAATTTAAAAAGTAAGGATTACATGACAAGAAAGGTACTTGAAATAGCTTAAGAACTGCTCCAGTAGATCTTGAAATCTTGTTGGCAATTGGGATTCATTATCAAAGCATTGTGAAAATGCTTCCATTGTCAATATTAAGCATCAGTATTGTACTCACTGATGAGATCCTGTGAAAAGTGAAGAAAAGTAATTAAATCTAAACTTTCCTGAGCCTTTCTGTGAGACTCTGCAAGACATCACTTTGTTAGCTTATTAAAAAGAGAAAAAGAATACTGAGAAATGACCTAATTAGAATAAGAAAGTATGTTTTTGGACAAAACATATCTTTAATCTACCTGGGAAGGTGATAATATAAAGCACTGGCTTGAAGTTACACTTAGATACCTTCAGATAAAAAGGTACACAGTTGCTTTCTGTTATTATTTTGACACCAAAGGTAGTTCATGATTGGAACAATAAAGAAATTATAAATTTTTCATCTTTTGATTCTTTTATATCAAGTCTGGGTATTAAACATGGAATTAGTATTATGATATCTGATCTACAGATCACATGGAAGAAATAGTGATCCCTTATGACTGAACTATGTGGGTCTATAGCAGCAGAATAACATTTAAGCTTTTTGTTTTTAACCTGTTTGCAAGACAAACAAAACTCACAGTCATGACATAAATATCAGCGATACACAGCAAGGCTAATCACAAATGAATGTATTTCTCTACTAAACGCTCAGATTTATAATAAAACATACAGAATGGTATAAAAATACAAAGCAAAAAGACAGTGTTACTGTTTTGGGTTTTTTTAATAAACACTCCTGTGAAATGTTCTACTTCTACCTTAAAAAATTAAAAGTAAAGTATTTATATGTATCTATTGGTGCTAAAGCAATTACACTGCAATGACATAGTACACTTAAATACAGAAAACATCTTAAATGTTAAATATGCAAAACCATAAAATAAAATACATTTATAGTTATACCATCCTATTTTCCTTAAGTACTTAAATTCGTTTCGTACTTAAATGTGTTTCTTGAAAACCTTTGACAAGATTCTACTTGGAGATACTCCTTTTAAAATATAATCGAGTAGTCTTCATTCCTCAGATGTTCTCTTAACGTATTTATTTTACTAATTAATTTAGTCATAAAAAAGTAGGCTTATTCAAGGTTAGAGGTAAAAGGTTGTAAACAAAATAACTCCACAAACAGCTACTTCTAATCCATTTGAAATTGCTGGTGATACTTTAATAAACATATCATCTTTGTCCTGCTTCCCTCATCAGAAATCATGGTTAGAAAACAGAGTTCTATAACTGGTAGCTTTGCCTCCTGTTATATTATCAGTGCAGGCCAAGGCTGAAGGTAAAGGATTTAAGAAAATATACAACATGAATATTTGTGCATAGCATTAGTGCACTACGTTGGTTTTTGGAGCAGTGAGTAAATGTGATCCAACATTCCCACAGCCCAGCACTCAAGAAGTAAAAGAGGTGCAAGCAGGGCACAGCCCATGGTTAATGAAGATATTATCCCTGCTGAGAGGGTCAAGGAAGGTGTAACCACCTGATAAACAACACTGGTCAATGGATGAGGAGACTGAGGTACCAAACCACATTTTTCCTCAGTCTACAATGGCAACCATTCCTCCCACAGTTCTATGATGGATGGACAGCAATACAACAAAATATTTGCCATTGGAAGTACAGATCAGGTTTGTGATCAATTGAAGAACCTGAGCATTCACAGCTTTGTGGAACCTGATGAGATACATCTCAGAGTCCTGACAGAATTGTTGGAACTACATCACTTTAGGCAAAAAACCTAAGACCTGTGTACAACCAGTGCTAATAGACTTTATTTTGGAACACCCTACCTCTGTCAGATCTGTTAAACTACAAGGAATTGATCAAAACCAACTGAGAATTTATATTTTTTTAGAAATTTATTTAGGCCTGCCTTTTGCTCAGAAGTAAATTTCAGGAGTTTGGCTGTTGAAATAATGGATGCAGTATGTTAATGCCAGTTTTAATTCATTTTGTCTTTAAAAAACAAAACAAAACAAAACAAATACAGTTCAGTTCATGGTAAATAAAAACCTATTTCAATTAATTAACCCTAGGATTTAAATTCTCAGGTCTTTTCCCCACTGCTCTTAAGGAGTAGTATTTCAGTCATTCTAGACATCCATCCTGCTTCAAATTCATCTGGCTGAACAGAAAGCATTTCAGGAGAAAAACAAAACAAAACAAAACCATCAGAGCCCCCTTGTAAAGTTCCAAGAACGTAAACAAGAAGTAGAAGAAGTAAATACAAGTACTAATAAGTTTGTTATTCACACAACCTCGCATGGGTGGTATTTTTATAAGTACAGGAAGGAGGCAATTGAAGGACTCGGACTCCTTGATGCTTGTGCGTCCCTTCCAACTCAAGATACTCTACGCTTCTACGGAGGCGGGGCAGGTGCGCTTGCTGCGCATAGCCGCTCGTTTCCCAGACCTGGAGCACTATTTGTGCGAGCTCTTGCACACCCTGCCGTGTTCGCGGTGGGGCCGGACCCCGCACGGCGCTGCCCGCACACCCACCCGCACAGCACTGCCCGGACCCCGCACAGCACTGCCCGCACCCCGCACAGCGCTGCCCGCACCCCGCACACCGCTGCCCGCACACCGCCGCTGCCCGCACCCCGCACCCCACCCTGCACCCGCACGGCACTGCCCGCACGGCGCTGCCCGCCCGCAGTCGCTGCCCGCACCCCGCACTGCCCGCACCCCGCGGCCCGGGCGGGGCCTGCCGGTGACGCGGCCCGGGCGGGGCCCTACAAACGAGCCGGCGCCAGGCTCGGGCTGCGGCGCTGCCGGCCGGGCGAGGCTGGCGACAGCGGCGCTCGCAGCCCCGCTCGCCGCTGCCGGGCGCGCTGCCCCGGACGCCGCCGCCACCCTCGGGCGCCCATGGAAGAGCGGGGCGAGCGCTGTTCCCCGGCTCCGCGCCCCGGCGGTGAGTGAGGGACGCGGCGCGCCGGGTGCTGCCCTGGGCGGCGTGGGAAGCTGGGGCTGGACGAGGTGCCGGCGGTCGCGGCTGTGCCGTGCCGGCCCCGGGGAGCGCTGGCTCTGCCGCCCGCCGGCACCTGCAGCCGGCAGGTGCGAGCCCCGCGGCCGCGGCGGGCGAGCGCCGCTGTGGGGCTGCGGAGCTGAGACAGAGCTGTCCCCAGCTCAAAGGGACGCGCTGGGGCTGCGGAGCCTCTGCGCGGCCGGAGCAGAGACAGAGCTGTCCCCAGCTCGGGGGTGACACGCTGTGGGGCTGCGGAGCCTCTGCTCGGCCGGACCTCAGACGGAGCTGTCCCCAGCTCGGGGGGGACCCGCCGCGCTGCCTCGGCTCTCCGCACTCACCGGGTCAGGCTGTGGGAGGCAGCGCTGTCGGGGAGGGAAGGAGCGAAAGGGGGAGGGGGAAGCAAAGTGTTCGGCAGCACCTGGCCAGGTGCGGCTTCTGGGCACTTTCTTCATCTTCTTTCTCTTGTGGCAAAATGACAAGCACAAGTAAGGGTAGAGTGGTAGGGCTCTGGGAGCAGGGCTCCTGCCTGACAGGGAACACTTGCAAAAGCTCTGCTGAGCATCTGCGATCCGCTCCCTCACATAATGCTGGAGCCGGCGGGATGCAGCGTGCTGGACTGGAACCTGGCGAGCTGCACAGGGCTGGGGGTTCGGTGATCTTTGGGGGCTGGCAGGAGGGCACAAAGCCTTAATTCGAGCTCGTTTCTGTTTTGAAGGACTGGCACCCTAGAGTAGTACAGCCGAGGCTTGGTTACTGCAGTTCTCGGTGTGCTTTCCAAGGATAAAGGTGTGTGCAGTTCAAATCTTTTGGGGGTAAAAGGATGCTGAGAGGGAGGGGTGGTAGCCTTCAGATGGAGGAGTTTGGGTTTGGTCTCATATTCCAGCTAGACATTTAAAAAATTAGGAAGGGGTGCACAGCTGAGTACAGGGAGTTCAATCACCTCTGCTGACTGGGAATTAAAGTACATTATTTTCCTTCCTTTCTCTGTTAGTGCAGTGGGTTAAAGGCTTCCCCAGTTGCAAGTCTGTTCCTCTTTAGATTTTGGTGTGGAAAAAAAACAACACCTGTGAAGTTCTAGAAATATCATGTTTGAATGGCACGGGCTGGATGTCTGCAGGGAGCATTTTCTGGCATGAGAGATCCATGCAGTGCCCACTCCCACTGAGAGAGAGCCTCTGCAGTATGTTTGGCAAATGGAACATATAGAACAGGTTCAGGTTGGTGGATGGCTATATATCCTCTGGCTATCAAACTTAATTTGTAAGTATAAATATAACTTGCAATTTACATCTGCCAGCATTTCTTATGCTCTCGAATAAGTGCATTTCTCACATTGCTCAGAAACCTCTCAGTAAGAGCACAGTCACTGACATCAACTTTAGCTCTCTCTTGCACATCCACCCTTTCAGAACCCACCCTGTTTTTATTCCTTTTTCAAAAATGCAGAGGGTTTTGATACGACATAGCCAAAAAATACCCCTGGTAGGTCAGCAGGAAGGTTATGCATCTGAAGCAAGGCCAGCTATTGCAGTGGAGAGACCCTAATTTAACAGAGCAAATTCCAGCCTCAGGATTGCCAGGTTCCTTTTTGTGTCCCTCCCCTTGTCGGGATACTACCTTGGTTATTCTGAACTAGCCATATGCTTACACAGGCATTACAGAAAAATAGAATAGGTGGAAAACACTTTCCAATACATGCATTTATGTATAGATACATACAACTCTTCTTCTTTTCATTAGAGGAAATAAAAATGTTTTTTTAGTTTCGCTAACCTGGAATCTCTCCCTTCCCTCATCTAGAAATGCCACTCATAACGCATGAGGTATCAGAGCTCAAAAACCTGTCAAAGCTGATGGATTTCCATGAAAACTTCTGGTAATGAGAAAAACAAAACTGTAATATGCTAAGGCAGACCAAGATGGGAGATCCTGCTGGTCATCTCATTTGTCTGTACAGAACATGAGGGTTCCCTCCAGGTCACTGTGTGGTGCTTTGCTTAGTAAATGGATTGGTTTAGCTAAGTCTAATACAGTGACCTCACCAGTATTCAGCCTGCTCCAGTGTTATTCTGAAGGCAGGAGAGTGGAAGACACAGAAGTCTACTTGGAATATGAGCTAAATGACTATATTAAGGTGTGGAAGGGTTGTTGTTGCTGTTGTTTGTTTGTTTTTATTTTTGTTTTAAATATTGGTATTTGAAACAGGGCCCACAGTCCTCTGTAAGTGTCAAGGAATTGCCTAGCAGAGGAAATGAGAATGAGATTGCTTAGTCTCCTGTGTTCCCTATTTTAATACATCCAGTTAAGATGAGCCTTTGTACTGAAAGGGGGCAAGACAGGACAGAGCCATCTTTTCACACACGCTGTTTTCTTGGGGACAGCTTTGATGAATTAGGAAGCAACTCCTAATTGCAGTCTAACAGTGCAATGGATTTCTGCTTCCTAATTAGAATGTGACCCATTTTGCTTGGAAAGTGGAGTGGGGAGTAATTTCTGGATTTTGAATTGAGCATTTAGCTTTGTGGAGGGGATAGAGAAGGCAGTGGTACAGTGTACCCTCTTTACTAAAAAAGTCAAATCCTGACAGGTATTAAAAAAATTGCTAAAATGTGTTACGGGGATTCCATGTTGCTCTTCAGTACAAAAAAATTTTGTGTATCCTGAGCTTTTCAAGTTATTTTTATTCTGGTGCGATGTCCCATTTTATTTTTACCTGCATGAGGTTCTCTAAAATCTAGAGTATTTTCTCTTTTAACAGTTTTTATGATCTCTTGGCATGAAAGACTGGAATGGCCCCTTCTGACCTTAAGAAAGAGTGCATGTTATATATAACCACAGTCTATTGTAAATTTGCTACCTTACTGCTCACACTGGAGCTGAACTCCTTTAGAAGTCATGAACTGGTGGCCTATCTAATTTGCATAAACTGTATTTATCACAGCAGGTGCACAAATACAGCAGATTTCAGCCAAAAATACTTCCTACCAGGTCAACATTTCTCAGTTTGTGAAGTTCCCTGTCCCAAAATTTAAAGTCCTTTTAGAGTGTATTTCTGAAGTCTTAGTGCTGATAGACAATATCTCATCTTAACAGCACTGAAATTATTATTAGATTTCTTAACATCTGACTATAGAAGTTAAAGCCATGGTTTAATATCTGCTGGTTATGCAGCAGTTTTAATATAATTTTGGAAATGTACATATCATCTAAGCACTGTATGACAGGTTCATACACTTACATAGAGTTTCCCATCCCTTCTTGATGTGCAAATTACTTTTTTGATGTATCATGAGGTGATCAATAGTTTATGGTTCTAGAGACCTCCAGTAGTATGTAATTCTATTTCATTTATTATACTTATCTCTGTAGCTCTCACTAATGTAGGAAAGCATTTGTAGTTCAATCCTGGAAACTAGAATTCAAGCATTTCATTGGCAAGTGTTTAAAGCTGTTTACTTTTGTTAAAATGGGATTAAAAAACACAAGTTTATGAGGTGGGAAGTATGGGAAGAACTTCTTCATGGAGAGAGCATTGTGATACAGTTTAATCGATAAAAATAGCAAAATGCAGAATATATTTTCAAGATGTTTCATAAATGGAATTAATTTTTTAAATTGTTCTCTTTCCTTTCCTGCTCTTGGCTGAGCTTTAAGTGATAGCTGTACTGTGAAGTTTTATGTTATCAGGGTACCAAGTGGCACTTGAGCTAATATAAACAACTAAGGAGTATATCTTATGGTGGACAGAGTCTACCCTTAGAGAATAGGAATATACTGTTCATATCAATGAGTTCTGGAAGGTTTCAAGTGCACTGCAATTGCTCTAGTTCAGTTTTTTAAAGCACATCACTGAACGCAAATGTTCAGAACACACTGAGTCTTTATCAGCTTAGGAAGTTGGTTATCTCAGTTAGGGGAATTTTTTTTTTTTTCCAAGAGAAGAAGCCAGCATAGCAGATGTGTGGGTTGTACTGCACAGCAGCTAGGTTTAAACCACCAATGTTAGTCTTACATTTTGCAGTACTGTGTGCCCAAATATGTGCAAGGGAAAATACAGTCCACAAACTGTCCTGAGGTTCTATCGCATCAGCAAAACTAAGTATCCTTTGTAAGAACAGAATGTCTCGCTCAGATTTTCAGCTCTAATCTCCCTCTACAGACAAACTTCAGCAAGTGAAGTATAGTTCTCATTCAGTTCAGACTCTTGTTTTTTCAGATGGCAGTACAGAGATCTCTTCAGTGAAGAGATTCAGTTCTGCAAGGAAATAAAGTGAGGCCACCTGAAACTTAACCTGTTTGTCCCCAGTCCCTAAAGAACCAGGAAAACACAACTTCTCTTTGATGAAGGTGCATGCTTATGGAAAGGATGTGGCTTACCTCTCCTAGTTACTGTCCTGGTCCTAGTAACTGCTTTAGCTGTGCTAAACCTGTCTGTGTGCTGCTGTGGGCTGTTTTTGGTGAGGTATGTCCCTTTCAAATCTGCCAGCAGACTGCCTAATGCTTACTGACTGCCCTACAGTCACTTGCTGTGTCTCTTCCTACCCACTTGGGCAGCTAACTCAGAGGTTCCTGTGAAAGTTCAGAGCTAAATATAATCCCATCCAATTCTCAGCAGAAATGAAGTTACCAGTCCAGGAAGGAACTACCTTATTTTCTTAATACATATTAAACTAAGAAGTGTATATAATCTAGGTAGTTTAGACAATGCCACTGACACACACATACAGAGGCATTAAAATACCTTTGTAAAATGGTAAGAAATAGGCAGAAATTACAGAATAGTGACATGTTTCAAAGAGTACTGAAACATGCTTAAAAGTTAATGACATATGACAGCCTCTGGCCCTCATTCTACATTTACTGATTAAATTTTCTATTTATTTCCCAGTTACTATTACTCTTGAAGAGATTTTAATCATAAAATCCACATTGAATCTGGTTAAATAAACAGGATGGCACATTTCACTAATTAATTGGAGAAAGCTGAAGAAAAGATTAAGCAAAAGCGATCAGACTTTTTGGAAAGTCTTGGTATAATCTTCAAAGCATCATTTAACATAAACCGTGTTTCTTTTACAACTTGCCTATTTACTTGTAGCAAATACAGTGGTAATGGCTGTCAGTTAAATTTTTTAACTAATCTGGAATACAAAGTCATCAAGTGAAGTCATGTGTGCTCTGCATGACTTGTGAGTGCAGTGAAGAGAATTCTTAAAGAAGAAAAGTAACTTGGCAAAGTGGCTGCTTTAAACTCCTCTGTCCATGCTTATTATTGTTTAAAGAGTTTTTCAGACCCACAAATTGTAAAGCTATGGAATACATGTTTGCATCATTTTATATAAGCCACTGTAGTTCTAGACACCAAACTACAGATTGACCTAAAATATTAAAGAGAATGTAAGAGATGAGAGCTGAATGACAACCAATTTATATGCTGCTTTATTCCTGAAGACCACTCTTCTCTCACATCATGTATTTTATGCTGAATTTTGAGGCACAGTTGTGTCCATTGTGTTGCATTAGTCTAACAAAACAAAATAATTGATCCAGACATCAGGCCTACACAGTTTGAGAGAAACAAAATAGAATGGGAAGAAAAGGCAAACAAAACAACAATAGCACATAGGTACTCTGAGTGACATAACTACTGATACGGTTCTTTGGAAGTGCATAAAATAAATGCTGCTGATACTGTAGCAGTGTTCTGCAGTGGAAGATGTGCACCTGAACAAGTAGCTGAGGAGGAACAATGAAATTCTCTATGTCTGAAGCAGAAGATATTCCTGTGTTATTATGAGATTTCATGTTAAAACAGGAAACAGTTGCTTTTGTGTATTTAGAAAAAGCTGCACCCCACAAAAGTCTTTAAGAAGAATGGGAAGACATTGAGGCAGAGCTCCACTGAGGCTCAAAAACCTGCCTGGGGTGAGGCTCCTGGTACCACACCTGTAATGTTCCACAGGTCTGATTTCAAATATGCCAGCTAAAACAAGAGTAGAGCTAGAGTGAAGAGACACCTTGCTGTCTTTTTCTCAGAAGTTCCTATGCTATATTCAGCCACAGGAAGGCTTGAATAAAAAAGTTTGCAACTGACTAGTATGCAAATTATGAGTTACAAATTAAGAATCCCAATGAATTAATATATAGCATTAATTTTCTAAAAAAAACCCCAACAACAGAAGAAAAAAAAAATCAACACCACGCCCCTGCTCCAAAATCCAGCAGTCTGTATGAGACCAGCAGCTAAAATTTAATCTTTCTAGAGACAGTCTGCTACAGAACATGGCTGTTAGCATAGAATATTTCCATCTGACTACTAAGAAATAAGTGTTCCTACCAGGAGGCTTTAAATTCACTTCTTTCCCCACAGTTCAACCTGTTCTTGCTGGAATCCTATTATGCTTTTCCAATAAGGTGTTAAGACACTCCAGCTTACTATTTATGGAGCCAGTGACTTAAAATATACTGTGAAGTAAGTGGCTATTCCTTTAATCTGTGACCTTAAAATTCAACAGAGTTGATGTTTTGTTGTTATGTACAGAGCTGCCCATCAGTGACAGGCTGGTGCTGTATCCCATGTACCCATTGCTGTTGAATATTGGGGCAGCACAGCTCAGTGAAATTGCCTATATCGAATTTTCTGTCACCCGGTGTCTTCCCCCATCAACATCCACAGTGTGGGGCTATCACAGTGTGATATAGATTAAGCTGAGAATGATTAGCAGGAATGGTGGGGATAGGGAAAGAGAGCAGAAGACTGATCATGACAGACGAAATGGAACTCTTTCAGACAGAGAAAGCTTAACAGTTGCCAAAAGTAGAAAAAAACCAAATTCTTCAGCAAATTTGCCTCGCATCAGACATCACAGAATAGCCTGAGATAAGCTATGCCACAAGCTCAAAGCCTGTGGGCATACAAGGAGGCACTCTCTTAACTTCACATCTATCATGACACTTTGCTTCTCTTTCTTCCCAGCCTCGATTTCTGCTTCCTAACAATAATATTGCTGCCTTGTAGCCCATTAAAAATGGAAAAAGGGAAAGCACGGAAGTTATAATCAGTAGAAAAGATCAGGAAGCAGACCTGCTCCATTCAGGATGGAGTCAGGACCTCTGTAAATGCAAAGCTATCAAACAGAACTTCACATTACTTAGAAACACATCATTAGTCTTTGTTGCACTGGGACTTAGGTTATTGTGGAAAAGTCATTAGTTTCTTTTCAGATTCTCTGGAGAATTTCCAAAACCTAGCCCTTGCATTTCCTCAGGTAGTTCATATGCAATTTTATATTTCAACCCTTGTTAGCTGGCACAGTATGTGCTGTTCCAGGCTTAAATTCACAATTACAGTATCCTACTATGGCAAAGCCATCAGGTACTCAGCTGTCATGGCTTCTACTTCTAAGTGGAGATAGACAATACTGAAATCCACACCAGCCCTTCACTGAGGGTATAAAGTCTTTGGAAGTCACCGTAATTCAGGGAGCTTGTGTATGCAGCCTGCTCATACTGCAACAATCTAATAGCTCTACTATGTGTGAAAGCATTACAATTTCACTTCAAACATTGCATTAAAAATACCCTGACCTTTAAAGGGTGTTCAGTGATGGTATTTAGTAGTCTTTTGATAAAGCCTAAAGTTAGTTCTTTACATCACAGCAGCTTGCTGGCTAACTCTTGAAATGACCTTCAGAAGTATCCATTGTGTATTTTCTTTCCTGAGTATGGAGACAGGAACCACAAGTCTTTTAGTGTTTTGTTGCTTCTGTCATACTATAGTCTATGGTTTCATTATCTTACCTTTTTGCAGGGCCAGTGTGCAAGCCACCTATTTTATACTTAGAAACAGTAAGCACAAACCAAAAGTTAACTTCACAAAAAAGGACACAAAAGTTAGCTTTTCCTTGGTGTGCTATTTACCTAGAGCTCTTCCTGATTCCTTCCTAGGAGAATGTTGCCTTCTCATGTTGGGCAGCTCTATCTATATTGCATGAGCCTTTTTCCCAGGAGGCTTGACTTCTAAGGTTGCTGTTACATGGTTCTTTGGGAGGCTATAATTCCTAGACATCCTACAAGACCCTCAGTTTTTGGGCATGCTCCTTTGGTCCCCTTCCACACGTTTTCCTTTTTCTGTTTTGTTTCTAAACAAACCTATTCTTGTAGACTAAAAAAAAAAAAAAACATTTTTCTTGTGATTGTGGTTCCAAGGAAACCAGATTTTTAAAAAATAGTAACTAGCAATACTCTGCATGAAAATGAAAGTTTCATAATATTCATATTTCCTAATGACTGGAAATAATTATCTTATGGCATTGTTGCATATGCCTGTCTTTTAAAACATTTAATTACACTAAATTATCTATGAGCCTGGAGTTGGGAAAGCTAAAGTTTTTTCAGTTTTGAAATGAAAAGGATATTTACAGTGTGGCTGAATATAAGATAACGTGCTTTTTCTTTTCCCTCTTTCAGCGAAGTTTTTGCTTGAGAAATACACATTTACTCAACAAAACAAAAACCACTTTTAAGAGTTATTCTTGGTGGAAATCGCTCTATGCCCTATTACCCGCTTGAGTGAAACCAGACTAAGAACTTCTGTCATGGCAGCTTTTCTGCTGGGAGCTGTGTTGCTTATTGTTCAACCTCAGATAGTGCCTTCCAGACCAGCTATAAATTCAAATGCTGAGACTTCTCCTCAGTCTGTTCAGAGAGAGCTTTTAAAGAAAACATCTCAGAAAAATGACTTCAAGGAAAACATTCATTCTAATGGATCATGTCAGCAGCTGCCACAGACTATCATTATTGGAGTGAGAAAAGGTGGAACAAGAGCTTTGTTAGAGATGTTGAGTCTCCATCCAGATATTGCAGCAGCAGAAAGTGAAGTTCACTTCTTTGACTGGGAAGATCATTACAGGAATGGATTGCAGTGGTATGTTAATCAAATGCCATTCTCCTATCCCCATCAGATCACCGTGGAAAAAACTCCAGCATATTTCACATCACCTAAAGTGCCTGAAAGAGTTTATAACATGAACCAATCAATGAGACTACTCCTTATTTTAAGGGACCCAAGTGAGAGAGTACTATCAGATTACACCCAAGTGTTCTACAACCACATGCAGAAGCACAAGCCGTACCCATCCATTGAACAGTTCCTGATTAAAAATGGTGAACTCAATCTGGACTACAAGGCAATAAACAGAAGCTTATACTACATTCACTTGCAGAACTGGCTAAAGTATTTTCCTCTTGATCATATCCACATTGTAGATGGGGATAAACTAATCAAAGATCCCTTTCCAGAAATAGAAAAGGTGGAGAGATTTCTGAAGTTATCACCGCAGATAAATGCGTCAAACTTTTATTTCAATAAAACGAAGGGCTTTTACTGCCTGAGGGACAGTGGTAGAGAGCGCTGTTTGCACGAGTCCAAAGGACGAGCGCACCCACAAGTAGATGCCTGGTTACTGGAGAAACTGCAGGAATATTTCCATGAGCCCAACAAGAAGTTTTTCAAGCTTGTGGGCAGAACATTTGACTGGCGCACATTTGTGGCGAGTTAGTGGTAAGCTTCAGAACCTGTGTTCCAGTGTACAGTGAGAAGATTTGAAAAGGGCATTTAAGCTATTATTTATTTGTAAAATCCATAAATATTTCTGTACAGTATTAGATTCACAATTGCCATATATACTGGTTATATTTTTCTACTTGTTAAATTTGAAAGCATTTTGTATTGTTTTTCATGGTTGTTAACATTGTGTATGATGTGTCTATATAAAGAAACTAAATTATTTCATTGCAGAAGGTGCTCTCTTGAGAATGTGTTGTCTTTTTAATAAATAAGAAATTCATTTCAACAGAACATTTTTGAATTATTTGAATACTTTGGCCTTCCTGGACTATTTTCTCTAATTGCTAATGAATATGCTAAACTTTACCTTTCCATTTTTCTTAGTTTTAAGTGTGGATTCATAAATTCTTCTCCACTTGAAAATATTATTATAGTTAATAAATTGTTCAATCCTGCTTTATGAAATTATTTCCTGTCAAAGTGGTGGTACTTACACATGTTGGGAAATGCACACCCAAAGGACAATGGAAGTTTCTGTGTAATTTGATGTATTAACTGCTGTACTTAACCTTCATAGTCACTGTTATAAAAAATGTTCTTCAATTCTTTGGCAGTACAGTGCAGGTTTCATGGCAGATTTTTAAAGATTCTGTGGGGACCAGTTCATAAAATACAGTTAGCTGTAGAAATATGGTCAACCTGAACACTTCTTAGTCTCTGGATGTGTGCATACTTCATAGAGAGGTATGGTTGAGAGAATTTAAGCAATATAGAGACTTTTTCAAGGCTGCTTTTGACTGTTCCTACATTTCATAGCACATTTATACTTTACCATCACTGAAAATAAACACACCAGAAAATTTAGTTGGTCTACATTCCAGTAAGCAGCAACTTCATTTACATAATTACCACATTTGTCCCCTACTTGAGGCTGTTTTTTATGAGTTTTCAGTTGCCTCATGCAACTGAAAATTGCCTATGGACTACTATTTGATTAATCTCCTTCCAATAAACATGATGCCAGGTCTTGATTAGATGTGTGTTTTGAGATTAACCCAAATTCCAGGAACTTTCCTTGTTTTCCATTTGCTTACAATGGAAATTAGATGTTAGTACATTGGTAAAAGCTGCAGTTGCCCTTATCTGCAGTGGTTTTGATGTCTTGTTAGCCATCACTTTCTGGAGTTAGAGTTAATCCAGTTTCCACACAAGGAAACTTTCAATCCAAGCAACTGATTTTCATTTCATTATCTTAAGTGTTGAATGTACAATGGCAACACCCAGTAACTTTGAACTTGTAGCTGATTGTTACAATCCTTTATAAAATTTAAATGTAGATTCATTCATCTTTTTTCTGGTGAGCTAGTGCAAACTTGGGCACTCTGACAAGGTATCGTCTGGGCACAAATATCCCATAATATGCCTCTTGCATGAAAATTTGCAGATGCTGTCCCTCTCTCTCCCACTCCTTGTGCACCTGCCCAAGCTGTATTCAACCTCAGAGAGGTTGGTGGTGTTTTATAATCCCTACAACAAAATGATACTGTACTCAATAAAATATTTTCTGAATTGCATTTTTCCTTTCTGTTTTTTTCTTCAGTTTCTAGTTTGGAAGACCAGAATTTAGGATTCAACTCCAGTTTAGATTTCATCTAAATGTTACTTAAGAACTTACCTGTTGCTGTTTATATGAAAGTAGTTTTTTGCTGCTGGGTTGTGCCTGAATGGTCCACTTCTGACCCAGAATACACAAGGAGGGAAAGTTTCTGGTGCCAATAATGTAAAATTGTACATGAGGGAGATGTCATAGTACCATCATGTGTCTGTTAAAGTTTTAGAAAAAGAAGTTATGGGGATTTTGTGTAAAGTGGGGCAGTATTTCTTCCTACACTTGCCCCATTTCCTTGGTAATGTTATCTCTGCAGAGCCAGCTGCACCAAAGTGATTTTGGCCCAGACAAAAGCCTTCCATTAGTGCCTTCCTGCAGCCTCAGATTCAGCTTGCCAAATTCACCAAGGCTTTGCTGAGAAGGGAAAAATATGAGCAGGTGTGTGACCAGGAATTGGAGGAGTACAGGAAGGGAGGGTTGCAACAAGTGCCCCGGAGCAGGTTGAACAGGGCAGCATAGGGCACCAGCACTGAATTGGAAATGCCTGTGCAGTACTGACACCTGATGGTGGTACTGAGGATGCTTTCAGTGTCTAGTGCTACTTGATACCAGTATTTTGCCTGTCTCTAAGCTGGGCACATGCACACATCTCCCCACACAATGGGGCATGAACCATTGGGTCACCATTGCTGTTACAGTGCTGGGACCTCACAGACTGTTGTCTGCAGAATCCAGAGGTCAAGTGACCACTTCAGGGAACATTCTGAAGCAGAATATCACATGACTAAGGTCCTAGACACCAAGTTCAGAGAGTCCCACAGAGAGTATATCATACCAATGCCTACACCTTGTGCAGGGATGGCATGATTGTACAGTACCTTATCCTGGAGTTGCGTGGCTAGCTCTCTGTTAGCTGTGACGGTGATGAACAATAAATCACACCCACATTAATAATACCAGTAATGTTTACCTACCATAGGTTCAAGAGTTCAAGATTTAAAATTCTCAAAACTAATCTCAGTGTAATGTTCTGTTTAACCAGAGCAACATTCATTTTCCACACTAGGTACGTACTTAAATATATTTGCTAGGCTGTTTCTAAAGAAGTGTTAGACAAAAACAGCCATCAGAAAATGAAGAGAGAATGAAAGAAGAAGGCTGAGGCACATTCCATTTGGGACTCTAGAAAAATTAATAATGACCTCTGAAGGCATGTCATATCTATTAAAAAAAGAAAAAAATCCCTGAATACTTTTCCAGTGTTATGCAACACAGGTATTTATTTCGGTAAAGCTCTACTATGTCAGGTTTAAAGTACAACCACTTGGGTGTTGCTCCAGAGACCTGTTTTCTCAGGGCACCTAGCCAAGCCTGTGATCACTCTTGCAAACATAAAATAAATACAAAACTTTTTGAGAATTGAAAGCCTGGCACTCCCCTTGTGTACAAAAAGAAATGCTAACCAGATAATTATTCAGGGTGACACTGCAGGACTAAGTCTTGCCCTTTGCGTCACAACATAGATTAAAGTGAGACTTTGAAAGCCAGATATTTTACCTGCAGGGGACAAAGATTAAACTATAATGATTATCCCAGAAACACTGCTAGAAGATTATGGAAAGGGAAAAGAATACCAAAGCTATTATTTAATCAAGAGTATTGCTACATGTGCTGTTGATGCTGCATGATCTTGTTACATGGGCTTTGCTCTTCTTTGTCTATTTTTCTTGCTGTTACAGGTGAAAAAAAATCTATAGTGCTTGAATAAATCAGCATTTCTTTGGAACATATCAGAAAAAAAGATCCATTTTTAATTCTTGTTACATTCATTGATGAGTGTGGGAAACTTAACACTAGAGAATATTTTAGACAAAAACTTTTTTAAGTTTGGTTCTCAAAGCTGATAATTCTATGGTTTTTTGTCTATTGCCATTTTCAGAGTCAGCTTCTGCAGAAAGCCAGGATTTCATTCTCTGTTGTTCAAACAGATTTCAAATGCCAAAGAGAAATATGGGTTATGGAATATGGCATATGGAATATTTTCATGTATCTTCTGCTTTATCTAGCATGGCTGACCATATATTTCAAAAATATCATACATACTCTATAAGAGGCAGTACACCAAAACTACTTTTCATAGGAGTATTTGTTCTCCTTTCTTAAGTCCTAACTAAGACCACATTGTGAATGGAATTTTGCAGGAATATATTAGTAGATGTTCTCTAATACAGTAACAAAGTAATAACACTAAAATAAGGCAAAAGCATAAAACTAAACTAAGCCAACAACATGTGTTGAACTTGATACTAGGTATATACCTGCTGAAATATTTGCAAGTATGTACCTCTACAGCTGTAACAATATTTTCTCAACCCAGCAACTTTTATTTATATGACTGTCTAAATGCCCAGTTATGCTCAAGAGATTGTATATTCGATGTTAATTCTTTCACTTTTCAATTGATTGGAAAGTCCAGCTATGGGTGGAAGCCATGCAAATATCTTGTGAATAGAAAAAAAACTTTCATTAATAATTTAATGATTTAAAATCTTACAAAAAATACATGAAATTGCATTTATGTCTCCTAGAATTTTAGCAGAGAACAATATTATTTTCCTGCAACAATAACCCATCCACAATAAATTTTTTACTTAAATACCACACAACAGTTGATGCAGTTTTTAAGATAATAGTGCAATAAACTCAACAGTGATGCTGCAGATTTTAAATGCCTTCTGGGAAGTATAAAATATGCAAGTCAGGGTGGGAAGCAGCTGGATGCATAGGAACGTCTGATCTCATTGGTTTGCGATAACTTTTATTTTTCAAATGGTAAGGAATGTAAAAGTTTTGGCTTGGGAATAACATTGTGTTGTCTATGAAAGCCATGTCTTCAGTAACTTCCAAGTCAATAATCCTATCATAATTACATAATCTTTATACCTAATATGGATATTATTCTGTGCCAAAACACATTTTAGGAGTCAAACCCCAGATAACAGGTGCATCCCTTAGTGTAAGAAAAAAAAATGCAATACAACTCTGACACATAGCTTCAATTATAAAGGCTCATTGCCTTGCACAAAGGAGTATTCTGAAGCTGATGGCAAAATTCTTCTTTTCCTAGTTTGGATGAATATTACAGAAACAGGAACATTTATACATTCACAGAAAACAGAGCAAGATGCCCTCCCCTCCTTGGTTTACAATCAGTTAGTGAGCAGTATTTCATCAATAAAGATCAAGCCACTTTCCAGGATCCAACACAGTTCAGTTCAGTTCAGATAACACTCAAAGGGGAGTTCTTGTAGTAACTCTTAACCAAACAGACTTTTCAGGCTATCTTCTATTACTGAAATTTTTGTAATTCTTGTTTCCTCCCCTGGTATGCTGCTGTCCAATCAAATCTATGCTATTAATTATTATATTATCACCCTATAAGAAATAGATCCATTATCTGATTTTTTAATAGAATACATGTATTCTATAATACATACAATATATATTTGAATATAGATTTCAAATTGATGAAATCACAGCATTATGGAACTCAAAAAGTACTTTATATGTGTTTATATATGCTCCAATATATTTTAAACTTCAATTGAATAAAATTCAGCTTATTTGGTCTGTGTCATTGCATTATAGGATGACTTATTGTCACACCATCATCACATCTAATGGTAAATGATATTTTATAAATAGAAATGCATAATCAAAGTAACAAAACTTTCTTGTTGCTCATATTATGAGACTTTGACCCATAATGCAAATGGTATCAGTGTTTCTTTGGAAGTGACTGAAGCATTTTGAGATCCATTACCTTAATACATGCAGGTGTAGGGTCTTTGTTCCCTCTGTGACCTTACATAAGGTACAAAGTACAGGAATACAAATTATGTCCTATAGTCAATTAACAACAGTTGGTGATGTTTTGCTAAACCAAAGGTATCAAAAGTGTGCATGTTCTGGAAGAAAAGGATTTAGAACCATTCCAGGTTATTTTAATGTCTTATAATGTTCCTGTGCAAAGAGAATAATAGAGGGGGAATAAAGGCCACGTGCTGCAGAAACAGAGCACCTACTCTATTTTATTGTGACACTGGCTGGACCTCAGCTAGGCAGCTGCATGAAAAAAGGGACACTGGAAGTGTATAGAAAGGGAACACTGGATACAGGTGAACATCTTGTCATAACCTCATTACTTCTGTTCATATCCTTACATATGATGAACAAGCACTCTCAACTCTCAATTCTCAAAACAACTTATTTTCCAGTTCTTGTCTGTGCCAGAGAAAAGACATACAAATCCAACTGGGTGTCCATTGATTCCCATGCCTTAAGGCCTTTTTCACAAGTTACTGCACTGTAATGCAATTAGAGTTATTCACCTCAGTTTCTAATCTTTCCCTTTTTTGTTTTTAAATTTGTACTGAGTTTTCCATCTGCTACAAATAAAAAGGTTTGATGAATAAATTATTTACAGCCTGCAGGAGGAGAAGAGTTCATATGAAACATTTTGCAGACAGGAGACTTGCAAAAGAGTATATTTTCTCATAGAAAAAAGAGCATCTGTGGACCAGTTTTTTTCTTGCTGACTAAGCCAACTGGATGTGATAGTATTTTGGCAGCTTCCTTATTCTTGTGTGGGCTTCAGTTATATGAATACCATAAGATATTTATTATTGAGTGTAACTATATATTGAATATTATGCATATGATGGTTTAGGATGTTGGCATTAGTTTTCTAAGTTAATTATTTAACATCAAATGATATTAAAATCCTAGTGCCATTTTTTCATCATAAACTTGAGTAATTTAATTCTCAGACATTCATAAAGTGGAAAAAAAAAAGAGTAAAAGTTGAACAGCCTCTAATGCTCCTTTTTGTGACTCACAGAAAAACTTTTTTTCTACAGCCTTATGCAAGAAAGTTAAATTTCAAGCATGGTAAGTAAAGGAAAGGATTTACTCTCCCTTAAAAAGATGGCAATGCATGAAAAATGGATTTTAACAAGCGAATTAACTGTTCATGTCATTGAACAGAGATTGACAGCTCATGTAAGTGAAAAGGAAATTCTTCCTTTCTTCTCAGAGCAAGGGTGAAATGGGTGTCAGAGCCTCTGTGGGGACTTTCAGAGTTCTGGTATGTTCCCTCCACCTCAGCAGAAACGCGAGAGTTTTACTGCCTCTTATCTGTCACCTCAAAAAATGCCTTTTCTTCTCCTGTGCTCCAGATTACCAGCCTTAAATTGGTCTGTTTAGCTGTGAGTATACTGGAAATAAGAGTGTAAACATAAGGGAGAAAGTGGCTTAGTAGAAGCAGCTCTCTACTCCACCCACATAACTGCTTGCCTCATAAACAGTCAGCTGAACCAGCTGGGAGGACAGTGTGCCCAGTGCAGACAGAAGGAACACATTTCACTGGTATTGCTGCTAAACTCTTCATTGCCTTATTCAAGAGACAGCTTTGTTGTTGTTCCTACTAAGTGAAGGACCTCAGCATTTAAAATTGCATCCATTTCTTTGGCACACAGGCCATTCTGTCTTCTGTTTGATTGTCTAGTAATAAATACTTGCTGGGAATGATGGCCCTGAATTTCCTATTCCCCAAACCAGTAATTCAGAATGTGATTTCAGCAGATACAAGCCATGGTTGAACACTCAGAGATATTGCTTATTCTGGCCAAAGCTGTTCAGAACTGTGCCAGAACAGGAGTCAATTCAGCTGAAAAGGAACCCAAACAAAACTTGTTTTTTCAGCTGCATCATGTTCCTGGTTCAGGTCATCACAGTTCTGCAAACAGAAGCATCCCTGAGCAGACCTGAATGTGAGACAGCCTTTAATTCCAACACTGCCACCAAAAATTAGCCCATTAAACTACAAAAGTCTTCAGGTATTACAGTACCTGGAGATTTCCCTTCCCTCTATTTTTACTGTCTTACGACTGGTACAACTTTGTGGGCAGTTATTCTTTGAATTGGATAAGGGAACTGATGTGTCTTTTTATACATTAGCTTTAAAGCACTGGCCATGCAGAGGAGTAGAGAAGTAGCATGCAGTTGCTGTGGTGGAGGTTGCTACAAATTGTCCCATGGAACAGTTTGTGGTGTGACACCACCTTTGTGCACACATTTCAGCATGACCTTTCTCTTTATAGAGATACACCCACTGAGTCCTCTAGTTCAGACCAGTCCATGAACTGACAAATGCTTTTGATGAAAACATTTAAGTTGAATGGATGCCCAGAGCTTATTTTGTCCTCCTGACTGATGTTAGACATAATAGTGTTCAAACACTCTGGGAGAAGAGGAGGCACTGGTAAATGACCCCCAAACCTGCCTGTGAGGACACTGCAACAGTGGAAGGGCAGAATTCCCCACACCTCTCCAAATGTTCGTCTTTCAAGAGGTTGTGTTTTCCATTCAATTTTTGTGTTTCCATTAAATTCTAAACATGTTGTCTGTCTGCTAACAAAGGGTAGAGGGTCCAAGATAATTCTGGTTATAGTACAACCCTTAGCCAATTTCACAAAGGAATTGTGCCACAATTTTGTATATTTATAATTGAATACTTGATGAGTGCCACAAACCAGAAAAAGAATGACAAGAAAAAGTCTTTCATTTTCTAAAAGAATATACAATTATTCATTACTTTTAAGCAAAATACCATGAAGTGGGAAAACCTTTATTCCAATTGTCAGGATTGTTATATTGCTCTGCTCTCAGGTGCACTGATTAAACATGCATACAATCCTCCATGTGTGTCCTCCATACAATCATCTGAGGAAAGGGAGACAATTCTACAGGTCCATAGACATAAACTACAGTTTATGCAGAAAATGCAGAAAGGTAACCTTTGGCATTTTCAAAAGCAACTTCAAAAAGTACTGGATTATTTTATGGGCTGTGGCTCTGATGGCTTTTCTCCTGAAGGCTTTGTGAATATTGTCACAGGGAAATAGCCTCCACCTTCTAAAAAACTCCACCAACCCAAAACCACACACACACACACACACAAAAACAGAAATCAATACAAGAAGTCCATAACTGAAGAAAAAATACTACATTTTAAATATCTACAAACTGAAGTGATGAAAATAAAATCTCATCCTTAAAGACACTAAAGACCATCCCAGTTAGGTGGTATCATTTTTCTTTTATGCCATCTTCAGTGATAAATCCCCCTTAGCTTAGCTAGCCTTTTCTGGTTTTGCTTTCTCCATAGGCAAAAGTTAAAAAGAACCAACCAGAAGGCAAGGGAGATTTACCTCAGCCCTACTTTCTATGGAACAGTTGCAAACGTATCACAGGAAATTAGCATTATAGCAAGTTGAATAATGGAAGAAACCCAAATAATCTAATAAAATACACAAACATTAGACATGCACTAGGCTTTTCCAGATGGTAAGCCAAACTGTCATATTGTTTAAATTAACATAGGTTCGTTAAACCCAACACATTTTGATATCATAAAATTTTTACCATTGGGAAAGAGGTGAAGAAAACAAAAAAAAATCTGTAGTTGTTCCATAGTGCCCCTTCATTTATGAAATAATGTAAAGAACTTCATTAAAATGAAACAAAATTCCTCCCTCTATGGTCCCACAAAAGAATACCAAGGTTATTTAGCTATCCTTCTTAAACTAGCCAAACAGCATGAGATAAAAAGGTATCTTTAAAATTACAAGCAGAGTTGTATAGCGCCAGATATCTTTCAAATAACAAGAAATAATGTAGAAATTATCTATAATCAAAGTGTTCCTGAAAACAACCCATTTCTAATAAATTCCCCTCCACTCAAATAAGAACAATTCATTTTTGAGTTACTGCCTATCAGTCCAATGCTTGCTATGTAAACTTGTCTTGTGCAGACTTGACTTGTTCACTGTTTTACAGTTAATTTAAAACTGTGCCTGCTCTACATATTTTCCAGCAGGACAGTCAATAAGTTGCTAGCTTGATATGTTGCTTTGCAATTTATCTCAAAACAGACAATTAAGTTAAATGCAGCAGAAGGATGCAGACAGTCCCAGAAGTTATGGTTCATTGATAGTATATTCTGCAGCTCAAACTAAAGATTTATGGTGGATCAAGCTATTTTTCTTTTATATCCCTGGAAAATTCTACTAAATTGCCCTTATTTTGACACCTGTAGTTCAAGATAAGGGAGAGAATGAAAACAGATCTTTCTTCTGGTTTTCTTGGAACTTGTATAGCAGTAAGGTTTCCAGGCTTCTCTGCCTTTTCTGGTATATTTAGTGAATGCCTCAGGAAAAGGAAATGCCAGTTTCTTTCTCTCCATTTAATACTTCAAAATAAAACCAAAAGAACATGCAGAAGTGTTTACCGAGGCAGATGCCAACTTGCTCATGCAGGCAGGATAAGCAGACAAGATAAAGCAGGCAAGTGCAGATTGGTTTATCAGATGTGAACCATAAGGACAGTCATCATTCCCTGGAAATCATTAATCATTATTTGTCTCCTAACAAGTTATTAGCCTCCACAGAGAATCAAAAAAAAAGCTATACCTTGAAATCTGAGTGTGCAGTCTAAAATGCTAGTTTGAAAAGGAGAAGAAGCCACAACTACTGCCCCTTATTAAATGAAACATCTACGGATCATGCTGATTTGGTGAGAGAGGTCTCTCACACCACGGACACGGTGAACAAAAATTTTCATAAACTGCAAAGCAAGGTCATGACTATGCTCAGATGTCAGCTGTAATTTAGATAAGATGTCAGAGAAATGTGAAGTTGCTCAGCATTTTTCTTCCTTTTTAAAATTATATAATTCATGTACATGTTCACAGAAGAAAGACAACAAGCTCTGCCTACAGCACACCCAGAGGAATACTGTGGAATCTCTATTCTCCCCCAATTTGGTCTAGATCAAGAGGTGGCCACAAAAGAGCACATGATGTTACCATCAAATTGAGGTTAGATTAGGAGGAAGCAGTGAAAGCACGAGCTTCAGAATTGGTCATTAGTAGCTCTCTGACAAGAAATTGACATTTTAATTAATATCTTCCTTGAGATGACTTTATTGAGTGCATACCTGAATAGATATTATGCCTCAAAATCACTAGAATACAGCCTTATTGAGACATAGGGGTGCTGCTTGTATGTTGTTTAGTGTTTGTAAAGTGTTTTGCTGAGTGTATGCTAAGGTCACTTGTTTTGATTATTTATCTAGGAAAAAATAAGATTCATGAAAGAAAGTGTAGGTTTAGGTGAACTTTAGTATCACTGGAAAAGAGTTATATTGCCCTACTTCTGTAGAAATTATGAAAAGGAGAAGCAAATAGCAGGCAGGAAGAAAAAGGTGCTGCAGCAATGAGGTCAATGATTATTAGATTTATAGACTTACCTAAGTTAAGCTAAATATAGGACTACATTCTTTTCTAATAAACACAACAATGAAAGCAAAAAAATACATCAAATATAACTAATTTAAAATGTTTGTTAAAAAATAATAAACTGCCGATAGAATCAAGCTTTTCAACTTTTTTTGAAGTGCTCATACAGATATTTCATTTGCAGGAGGCAACAATGTTTCCTTAAATCATTGAGAGTAATTGGATATATCTGGCTGAAGATTGTTTGCTGTTCTGCAGACTAAAACAGGAAATGTAAATTGCCATTTTATAGTTAATAGTCCTATAAAATAAAAAATGCCTTTTTCTGATTGACTTTTGTAGGTGAATATCAGAATGGAAGTTAATTTTTCACCTAAATAAAATGGCAGCAAATTGTTTAAAAATTTATACACCTACTAGTAAGATGTACCTCATGTCTTCTTTCAAAAAGCATGCAATACAATGTGTTATACCATTTACAGTACTGTTTGCAAAAATTATGTTCTATTGTGGCTTTGTCTGATTGGCTGTAAAAATCACTAACTGGATTTAAACAACATCTGAATGTCTGTGACAACATTACCTCAGATATCCAGATGATGTACAACAAAAACCTTTACAGATTTACTTGCAAAATCAGTCACATAAAGCTGATTTTTTTATGCTATGTTTTCTGCTAAGTGTATTTTAGAACATTCTTGCATGAATGTTGCCAGGTAATATTCAAAAAAGGAATTTAAAAACCTACAGGTACCTCACCATCATCCTTTAAAATTGTGCAAGTACTTAAATGTGAAATGAGATTGGGATTCTGAAAGGGGAACAATAGAATTTCCCTAAGGGTGCCTATGGAGATATTTTTAGAAGCAAACAGCTTTTCTTCAGATGAGCTAGAGGTATAACAGAGACTCCACTCAAATGTTAAAACTTAATGATTTATCTGTTCAGATTTTTTCAAATATTATACATGTTTCATATAATCTCTACATTTTCAAGGACACTGAAATTGTTTTGAAGAGCAAAGAGATCAGGTTAGCACATTTTAAGCAAAACCAACATTGTCTTAGTAGAATTAATATAGTGGAATCCTATAATCACTGAATATAATAAGTTGGAAGGGATCGATCAGGATCATTGAGTCCAACCCCTGGACCTGCACAGGACCCCCCAAAAATCACACCATGTCCCTGAGAGCATTGTCCAAATGCTTCTGGAACTCTGCCAGGCGTGGTGCTGTGACCACTTTCCTGATATCCAACCCTAAAGCTCTCCTGACACAACTTCAGGCCATTCCCTCAAGTTGTCACTGGCCATCAGAGTGAAGAGATCGGTGCCTGTCCCTCCTCTTCCTCTCACAAGGAAATTTTAACTGCAGTGAGGTCTCCTCTCAGTCCCCTCTCCTCCAGGCTGAACAGAACAAGTGATCTCAGCTGCTCCTCATAAAGCTTTCCCTCCAAACCCTTCTACTCTGATTATAGTTTTCTGAATGTAGCAACCTGATTCAACATTTATTGCCCCTTCAAATCATCTTCAACTAAAAACTAAGGGAATTTAAAAAATCCACAAGAGAGCACCTAAAGGGATTTGCACCTGCTAGAAGCTGATCAGCAATATATATAATGCAATTCTATTAACACAATATAAAAAGAGTTAAAAGTTAATCCTTTATGCATCTGTGAATATAAAGCAGCAAAAGATGAAGAATAGTTTTGTAAGAAACATTTTTACTTAATAGAGAATAGATTAAAAAAAATAAAATTAACAAAATAGATAACAGGTTAAATTATGTAACATTTTCATTTTCTACATTACCAACACAGATAACTTCTGTACAAGGTCATTCTGGACAAAACAGGCATAATCTTAATGGTCTATGATGATATTGGCTGTCCTCAGTCTGCCTTAATTGAGGAGAAGAATCTGATTTATAAAATTCTTTTAATGTAATGTTGGAGAAACAATTATGAACATCACTGTCAGAGCTAATAGATATATGAAAATCTCTTTCTTTTGGATCTTCAAAAATGTAAATCAGAGATGCTAGACCTTTATTCAATCTCTCTTTAGTGGGATTTGCAGTTTAACCTGTCCCAGGATTTATCTGAGTAACAGTAAAATATTGGATGTAACTGTTTCTTAAACATATGTACAGAGTCACAGCTATATGATTGCACCTGGGAAACAAGAAATGAAACATGAATTGTGGAAAAGCAGGAACATACACAGAACTGTGTGAAACTTCTATTTTCTCAAGAGCTGAACTAACCTCATTTCAGGAAGTAAAGCAAAACAAAACAAAGCAAAAAACCTCAACACCCCATCAGCTCACCACACTCAATATTTTCCTGTGTCTCTTGCAATCTGACTGTCAGCCTTCCATTGATTCATCCCTTTCCTAGTCTATTAATGCACCCTCCCCTTTCCTAAAGTCTTTGAAGTTTCAGATCTCTGCTGAGCCCAGGCATAGCCCCAGGAAGGGTACCCCATTGCAGCCTACACAGAGCCAGTTTGTATCCCAACAGCCCAGAAGCCACTCATATCTAAAATTCTTTGAAGTTCTATACCTTAGGCTGCCTTATCTGTGTCATTGTTCTACCTTCTAAGGCACTCTTTTAACAACCTTGTTGCCATTTCCCAGGATTTAACTCTTTGCATTCAGATTGGCAACTAAACAAAACTGAACCCTGAAAGAGTCAGAAATAGTCAATACTAAATTCATAACAAATTCTGAAAGTATACATTCCAAGCTTTGTAGCTTGAATAGAAGAAAAATAATTCTGTACATGCCAATTTGATTTTTTTAAATTCTAAGTTGTTACTTAAATTGCAATGAAATTAAAAAGAGCAAATTAATTTTTAGTGCAAGATGTTTCGTGGCTCAGCTTTACTGATACTTTTAGCCCTTGAAATATTTTTTTGGAAGTTGTGAAAAACCAGGCATCCTTAGACTCAAAAATGCTTCACTGTGTGGAACTCACCAGAATTTTGTCCCTTACCTTCCCCATCTTGTGCACGATGAGACATCCCTCAGAAAAGCTGCCCTGCACTGCTAATAGGAAGTTACTCTAAGTACCCATCAGAAAACACAGTGTTCATTTCTATTACTCTGGGGATGATCCTTGCACCCTCCTGGAAGCAGGGTCCAGGACCTACTCCCCAGGATAAGAGCACACCTTTCACACAACTGAGGAGGACTTGTTTTCTTTTAGAAAAAAGCTGTGCCTTGACAGATTTCCTATGAATGCAAAGGGGTAGCATTCCTTCCACACAACTTCAAATGGCTGTGTCTGTTCCTTTCCAGTTCATAGAAAGAAGGAAACATTTGGAGGGTTGGCTGACCTGACATTCTGTAAACAGCTGTAATTCTATTAATCACATCCTGAAGGTGCTGCTTAAATAGTTGATGTAGTTTCCACCTGAAAAGCAGGCACCCCTCACCTCCTCCCAGTATCCTGAATACTTCATGAGGACCCTCTCTAGACTGAGTGGGTTCAGCACCATGCATTGCTTCTCCAGATGGAGAACCCCCATCAGAAGTTTTAAAAGCCTGATTAACTATAGAAATCTGTATATCATTTAGGCCATTTTTTTTCTAGTATGTTTCTTTAGACCAGTGTTCTAGATTAATTCACACAAAAATGTCCTATAAAAACAGTGGGACTTGATGTGAATCAATCAAACTATTAAACAGAAATATTTTCACCTCTTTGTTTTATTAGTATTTATATTTATATATATTTTATTAGTATTTATAGGATTGCAATATGAGGTAATAGGGACCTGTAATAAACTTGGTAAAATTCTTGGTAAAACCAGAATTTGGGACATACTTTCAACAAACTTCTTAAAGTGCAAGCATCAGGGAAATTTGGGTCATGAAGTAAATTTTGGCAGGAAAATATTCAGAGGTTTACTGCATGATTTCAATACAGCAAAATATGCTACTAAGACTCTAAGATTAAGTTGCTATTTAGCCTAACCAAATTTAGGGAGAAAGATATTCCCAAAGTATACTTTAAGTCATATTTCTGATCTCTGGAGAAAAAAACAAACAAACAAACAAACAAACAAACAAACAAAGCCAAAAAATAGTAAGGAATTGCCTAAGAAGTTATTTGGCATAATTGGTTTCAATTTAATTTTGATCCAAAATGAAAATCTACACAGAATTTGTTTATATTGGCTGCACTTCACAAGTAAATGAGGCTGGTGAAAATCTTATGCCTGCCAAGAAAGAACCCCCCTTTGATTATTGGCATTTCAATACAATTACGTAATTCAGGTTTAAAAATTAGACTGACTGATAAAAAGCATATTCTCCATAAATATTTAACCTTCTTCAGCATGACAGTAATTATGGTGTGGAGCTCAGAAGCTGCATATTCCATTTAAAAGATCTGTCATGCCTTCCATTCTAAATGCTTCTTTTCAAAGGTTTGCAATGCCAAGATAAAAAGAAAACTCCCCCAAGGTGGAAACTTGGAAAAAAATCTCATCTTCTTAAACTTATTATTAATGGTAGATTCGAAGGATGAGAGGCTGTTTGAAATATAGTGAGATTTTACAACCACTGCTTTCTTTTCTGGGCTAAATATTTGATAACATTGGGTAGTCATTCAAATTTTACACTCTAAAAATATCTGGAAAAAAACTTGCAAAATAATTTCAAAATGAAATCACTGATTTTCAAGTTTTTGTATTGCAACATCCTTCGATCCTACTGATACCATTTCCTCATTTAAAAATATTTGAAATAAAGTATTAGCTGTTCAATACAATAGTTTCATAATAAATGAAATGTTTCTTTTCCATGGACTCTAAATAACCAAAGAAAACTGTTATTCAGCTTTGGAAAGGTATAAATACATTTTGTTGAATAAAACCATATTTTCCTGTAATGGAAAGCTAGGGAATATCTTTGAAGAAGATTTCAATAATGCTTAACTCAAAACTGTGAGTTTTTTAACTTGGGGAAGCTAATTTAGCCATCTGAAGTCTAACAGTCTGAGTGTGGGGTAAAGAGGGAAGAGAGAAAGTGCTAAACCTCAGCTATATTCTTTAGCTAAGTAAAGATAACAGGTCTTGTCAGGACAGGCTGGTATTTGTGGCTGTGCTGCACCCAGAGATTTGACCCAGGTTTTCACAGGAGTGGGATGTGTAATTCTCTTGCCAGGACAGTCTTGGTTTGTCACTGAGCAGCTGCAGTCAGAGCACCTTAGGAACAGCTAGAGTTCCCTCTTTCCTGCAAGGAGAGAGCAGGAGCATCATCCAGGAGCTATTTTCCCCTTCTGTTCCCACAGTGTGTGGATCAGAATCTAGGCTGGTTTGTGTGTAGGTGGTTATGGGGAGGAGCTAAATAAAGACACACACGTTTATTTGGCACTTCATCTCTACTGCAAGTCAGTGAATTTGGAGCCCAGCTTCTGCTTATGCAGCCTTGAAAAGCTTCTTGTCTGTCCTTGGAGTTGAACTCTTACCAAACAGAAAACTTCTCTCTGGCTTTATGACTGTACAGGTGAAGAGTAACTGGATTAGCCAAAAAAAATGAAGCAAAAATTTGAGTTTCACTTGAGATTCTCTTAAGCACTGAAAGTTTTAATGAGACATCTGTGCTTCACTTCATCCCTCTTCTAGTTTGTTTTTTTTTTTTTAAATATGAAGAATCTTTCTCTTTTTTATTCATAATAGCTTTAGCCATAGTTACCTGGATAGTATCAGAGACTATTATTATTCATTTACATTGCTTTACATCTGTGACATTAATGTCACTGCATTTTTGTCACTGTAGCATTTACTTAACATGAGAATTTTTTGTAACTATTGACAGCCACTCTAAATATTTCTGGTTTAAATATGGTATCATAAAAATCATATACAAACTCACTTATTTCCCTATTAATACCTTTTCCAGATTTTTAAAAATTATGCTACATAGCACTGGATCTCAGTTCTGTCTTCTATTGTCACAACAAGTAGTTACTCTACCTTTTATTTCCTACCTTTTACACAGTTGCTGACCTATAAGGGAACTTTTCTTTATTTCCTGTGACAGCTTAATTTCTCCAGCAATATTGGTTTGATCATCCCTACTGATATGCTGTTGCCTTCAGAAGACCTCTAGCAGATGTGTGAATTAGGAGTTCCCCCTACAGAGCAACTCTTCCCCCAGATAACCTCTCACCATTTCTCCATTAACTCCAGCACACAGGATTCTCATCACTCACTATAAAGCGTGTTTATCTGATTACATAATAATTTCATGTTTCCACATTTTCTCTGAGACAATCCTTAACATATATTTAATATGCAAAAGGATTTGGCATTTAGGTAGTTATTAAGCTAAGTAGACAAAATAGCTGCACAAATCTACACATATTCCTGTTAAAAAAGCCAGGTTAATTGACCCTTGGTTTCTTCAGGTCCTTTCTGTTTCTTCAGAAAGTTTGGTATCACATTGGTCACCTTTTATTACTTCTGTATTCAAGAGTGTATGACATACCACAGTCATTCACTTCAAATTCACTTCATTAGAACCTATTTCCCTTACTGCTACTCTAAATTTACTGAATTTCAGAGAGGGAAATAACAGCAAAAACAAAGACTGAACAATAAAAAGTAGCAAAGAAAGGATAAGTCTAGCCACCACTCACTCGAAAAGATGCATGAAATTTAAAAAAAGGGGGGGAATTTAATGGAACAGAAGTATAACTTTTTCAAAAATTAACTTATTTATTTCTACTACTGAAGACTGTCCCATTCTCAACATTGTGCACCAGGTAGAACACACTTTCTACAAACTCACTACTCTACTTCAAGTCCATCTCCTTTCTAGGATTACAAAATAAGAGGCATTCATCTCTCCTCCTATTGGGGATCCAGGACTAATTCTGTGGATGTGCAGCTTTCCTGGATCGAAACCTATGAAAAAAAAATAAAAACTGGAAAAAGAAGTAATCTTCATTCACTGTTAAAAAATTGGTTTCCCTCTAAAATTGGAACATAAGCAACAAAGTGATGCTTCAAGCAGGAATCTGGGTGACAATTATTTGGAAATAAACAAGCAGTTCATACACTCATGCATTTGAAAATCTGAGGGGGAAACAAGCATGATTTCCTCAGTAAGAGGTGCTTATCTGAGGATGAGGCTGTCATTACTGGGGCTGGGCTACCTCTCTTTCATGCACTGTGCTATTTCTTCACTATGATCAATCACATTTTAACCTCTTCATGTAACCAAGTTCCAAAGACAATTCCCTCACGTTTATCTCCAAAAGTATGTTTGCATTTGCCTACATGCTTTCTAAATTCTTTGTACAACTTAAGAGGAGACATGCAAATAAAAGATTATGGACTAGAATTTTCTGTGAAGAAATCCTAGTTATTAGGAACAGATCATTTTCTGGTTTGATTTCTAGCCAGTGATAATTTTTGATGTTTAGTTCATCTGGGTCAGCTATTATTTAAACATTGTTAAAATGCAAGAAGCCACAATAAATGAAATTTATTTCACCAAAGTTGCTTAAGTTTATGTGATCATAATCATGTAAGTATCAGCATATACAAGTCCATATTTTAAATTTTCCTGCAGTTTTATAGTCTGAACTCCTCTATAACTCTTGCAGTGAATTGTATCTCTTGAGTGTCCATTACAGGAAGGTATTGGAAGACTGTAAGCACTTGGTTGCCTTTGTCCTTATCCTCATTTAGGAGTGAACATATCATCAAAGGTGGATATTGCACAGAGCTGAGGCTTAAGCACCAAACAGAACTGAAAACTGTGTTTGGATGTTGGTCCTCACTGCTGCCATGCAGTCTGGATATGCAGGGTGGTGTCCCAACAGTGCCAAGCACCACATGCTCTAGAGGGTACAGACACACTGGGAGTAGATCTACGTGTTCAAGATGCGTTTTTGTGTGGAAAATAATGTGAACTCAAGGAATTTCCATGACTATACTGCCCTGGGCCACTTAAGCCTCTCATCCCTACCTCTGCACTGAAATTTACTGTCCCTTCAGGGATCCTCTCCCTCATCCTTACATAGTTTGTGCCAATAAAATTGGTTACAGACCATTTCTATGAATTAGATCGCTAAAATTATCTAGAGTTTTTAATGTCCTCTTGGAAATATTTTTCTATTATGTTTTTTAAACACAGAATATTTCCATGAAGCAGGTGTCCCTGATAAGACTGCCCTAACCAAACTCTTTCAGAAATCCTGCTCTTTACTTCCTTCAGAAAACTGCTTGCATTAACACCATTATTATAAATAGATAGCTATTAATCTTCAAAGAAGACTCAAAAAACTTACAAGAATTTGGCAGACAAAATTGAATTTCAATTAAACCTCAGTTTAATGGCGGAAAAAATCCACATGTAAATGCTAAACAGAGTAATACCTTCTTCAATAATTTATTGCCATATAATAAGTAAAAAGTATTACTTTAATAATCAGTTATCAGTGAAATTCCTGACCTATATAAAGTAAATAACTGGGTGTGTGAAAGTACAAGAAAGATTCAGTTCTTGTCAACAAATATTTCTTAATCTTTATGACAAAGGTGGACAGAGTAGAAGGTAGAAGGTAGAAGGGAAGGCACATAAATAGAAATATTTTAAATTACTAGATGCAATTCCAGATGATAGATATTTTCAGAAAATTCACATAGCAAGATAATAACAAGAAATCAAACTCTAATCACAGAGCAGCAAAGCAGAGTTGCTGGTTGCTGGTAAGAGTCTACAAACAAAATCAAAGAGGAAAATAAAGAAGATGGAAAATTCAAATAGGAGTACAAAAGATTGCACACTAGAAATAGAGGTGTGACGAGGAAGACTACATATGAAAGATGGAGACAAAAGATGAAGGAAAGAGATGCCTTCTCCTTTCTAAAATAGTTGTCAAATTTATTTTTCAAAAAATGGTGGAGGCTATAATAGAAATAAGAGGTTATACTTTGCATTGAAAGCCACAGAAAAGGATTCAAGATCTCTAGCTTAGCATACAAAGTGTCTCAGCCCAGGCCTGTAAAACTTCACAAATGAGATTTCCACTCAGCAAAACCAATGCTTGTGTGTCAAAAGGAAAATGAAAGGTTGAGTCCTCTGTTATCATGAAATAATTCAGTGCCATTGACTTCAAACAGAGATGGAGCAATTAACATCAGTGCCAAACCTGGCCTGACCCATTAGTTCCCATACTAACAAGGGGTTACACAATTCTCTGCTAATTTGTGACAAGCTTAAATAACTCTGACTGTTGCAGCTCAGAAAGTGTAAGATGAAACAAGAGCAGTTGAAGAAGGTTCATTTTATGACAAACAACTCTTTATTCTCCTTGCAAAAGCAACACCAGGGCTAATAATCTCACTAGAGATTTCATATGCATCCAATGAGTATAAATACACTGGCTAAGGACCAGTCCTATCTCGAAATCTGAGGAACACAAACATTCAGGAAGGATAAAATTTTCTTTAAGCTCTTAACAATTAAATAAATTCCTCCAGTTTCATCTAGCACCTGCTGGCTGAACTCATGGTGACAGGTGCTGTATGTCCTTGTAACTCCAGGTGTGAGAGGTTTAATCTCTGCTTAAACCTGAGAGGGGATGGCCCTTCTGTCCAGATTTACTTCTTTGTTTCTGGCTTGGCCAAAGGAGAGGGAGCCTGACTTAGTGTCTATTCCTGCAAATTACTGGAAGATTGAGCTGGGCTGAAGCTCTAACCATCCCACTGACAAACCAGCTTTAGTGATCTTCCCATCCCTAGTGGAGTTAGGAAGTTAGTCACTGGGCTGTTACATCAGTGGAGCCAGGTTCTAGAAGAGCAGGGTGTGGACAGAAGCAGGTAGGTTTCCTGCAGAGGAGAGCACATTTGCAGGCAGGTCACCCAGCTTCCCAGCATTGTGTCAGAAAAGCTAAACATAGCCACAATTCTGGCAGCTGCAGAATAACAACTGAAGAAGCCACAAGTGGCATCTCTTTACAGCTCCCTGCAAGGGAGTTGGAAACGTTTTGGTAATAGAAATTGAGTGAAGCCAAGATGGCTGGGCTGGCTCCATGTGCCCAGGGATTTGTAAACCTCCACTGCTGTGGTGTCCAGAGAGATTAAGGAGGTTCAGCAACATTTTGCTTTTCAGAAATTTATGTATGATTCTTCGTGGTTTTATTTCATCAGAAAGACAAGAGTTCAATACATTCCTTTCTAAGAGTAATGAGTTTCATTTGTTCAAATGCAGTAAGTTTTTTAAAATCTTCTGTCTCCTACTGAAGGTAATTACGCATTGCAATGAGCCTCAGTACATGGGCACCCAACCATAACATTAAATATCCAGAGAATCTGTGAAGCTTCAATGCCTTTGCTAGTTTGGGCCCAAAAATGACTTCAGAAAATTAACTTTTTATTGGAGAAAGGTCTGTATAAAACATGGAAAGTGCAAGCAGGCAAATTATTCACCTGGCGAATTTAATATGTCTATTCAACTTTGCTGTTTCAACAGGAACTTTTGTGCAACAAAGACAATGTTCTAGGACTGGATCAAGGTGTTGGGACTGCACATGAGGCAGAACATCAACCTCTCTCATTAACATCTCTATGTCCTGCAGTCTATATTTAGCTAGGAGCAGCAAGTCCTGGGGGAAAAAAAATCTAGAAAAAAAAGAAGAAAGACCCCAAACCTCTGAATACAATAAACTTATGAAATTGAACAAGACTTTTTTAGAACTGCTTAGACCATTAAAGCCACAGGGCCTACACAGAACAGAAAATATTTCATTCCAAATATATTATCTGCTTATTTTTCCTGTCATACATGGAACTTCTGCCTGCTTACAGATCTCTGGGAACTGGAATTTGTAGACGTGCTATTTCTTTTTATCCCCATATGAAGATCTTCCACTTCATAAAAGTAATTAAATATTTATTGTACATTAGACTAAATAAATCAGCATGTAGGTCACACACCTGAGAGTACAGAAGTGAACACATATGACTTTTTAATACATAATTTTATCTTGGAGAATAAAAATAGTTCTGGGGAATGGAGAGGGGGAAGCAAGGAAGTTGCTGGAGACTGTGCACTTCCTTCAAGAACTGGATTTCTTTGAAGTAAATTGTCATTTTTCTAGAGAAAAACTTGTTGCAGATGTTCAAGTCATTCCACTGCTAAGAACTCCATCTCACATCATTCCAGCTAGCAGACAGCTCAGGAGTTTGCAGTGCTGTAATGTCACTTCCCCATTTCTTTGGTAACCCACCAAAAACCAGAGCTGTCTTTAACCATTGTTTTACCTGTACCCTTAACTGTGCTGCCAGGCTCCCTTGCTGTGCTTCCCATGGCTCCAGTGGGAGCTGCCTGCACACACCAGCCAGGCTACAGAGGAACCCACAACAGGGCTGACAGAGAGTGCTCATAAATTTTTAAGAGCTCCATGTTGGAGTTTCCTAAGGTACAATATTTCAAATACTTTCACTGTACAGGAAATCTCATATTTCTTATTTTCTGTTCAAGTTAGAAAGAACATTAGAAAAGGAGAAAGGTCCTGGGGAGTAGACGTACAATCTCCTTCACTGATTTTCTTTTAAACTTCATTTTCAGTTCTGAAACAGATACAACCAGCCAGCCCAACAAACACATACTCAAGGTCTGCCATTACCTAAATTGGCCAAAAAAAATCCATCCACTGTTTTCCATTATATAAAAATAAATACATAGTTAGAAGGTACTTCCTCCTCACAGCTTACTTTCTGTTGTAGAATTCCCCTGGGAGCCTAGTTAGTGCCAATCTAAAATGACATTTCTAGAGTGCGTTTGGTGATTTCATCAGTGACATTTAAAAGATATTTCACCTCATTTGTTGTCTTCTGTCAACAATTTTTTAAAAAGGAGAAAAAAGGCATGCTGCAGAGCATAGACTTTAGGAATCCAGAAACTTAGTCTAAGGAGAAATTACTAAATAAACTACATGACAGTAACAGACAGTGAGTACAGCAAAAGTACCAACAACTAGGCAAGCTGAGAGAACCCAAAACTAAAAGATGAGAAATCTTCACCACAGTATGAAGATGAAATGAGATTTAACATCCACATGCAAGAACACTTCTGATAATGATGCTGCATGGAGGGTTTGGATTTGGTTGGAAGTTTGAAGGCATAAACTCATTTTTCTTTACATTTTAACACTCCAAGTATTAAAACAATGACAGTTTCATTCAAACTATGAAGAATTTAGAAATAATTGCTCAGGATCTATGAAGTCATGAGATGTATTTGGCCATAAAGGGAAGACAGGCTTCAGGACTGATAGAGTTTTCTAAAACAGAGGAAGAAAAAAAACAGAGGAAGAACTGTACAGAAAAACTGTACAGTTACCTCAGTAACACAAGTGGCTGTTCTTGGTTAGTTAGATAAAAGCATTCAGAAGTCTTCTAGATCCAACACTCTGCAGGCTGCCATATTTTCTGTGTTTAAATTCAATATGATCTCTGTGCATTGTGTAAACATGCACATAGTACTGATAAATGGGGCCATTATATTCAGCAGCATCACTGCTGAATATAGGATTGTAAGGATTCCCTTACAACAGCAGCATTTGAATTAGAAGGCCTCCACAACAACTCCAGCATTCTCACTGTGCAATGATTCTAAATTCAATGTGCAGATACTCAGTGCCTTTGTAGCTTACCCTCAATTTTATCACTGTATATCCCGCTCTTCTCTTTTGAGTAGTTACATCTGCCTGGCAAATAATCTCACTGGGAAAGAATCCATGAGCAAGGAAGAAACTGGGCATATGTAAAACATTTAACATCCTTAAGATGAAAAATACTCACTGATGGAATTCCTCTCTGTAGCAAAAAATGTCCCTTTAACAAAGAAAAAATGGAGAAGTGATGTTTGCAAATTTTTCTTCCCCACAATTTCAGAGGAAAATTCCACGTATTTTGCTGTTGGGTCACAGTCCATCATATGAGCTTTCTAAACCTCTGCTGTAATCTGGTGTGGTGCCTCAGGTAACTGTTGATTTTTGTTGACCCCTGCTGATCCTCAACTAGGGGTCAGTAACCACAACAAAATAAATATCACAGTAATAACAGCAGCAAGGCAGGTTTTGCTTACTGGTTCAATACCATGGTGCAGTCTCAGCTCACTCCTGACTGATGATGAAAAGTCCCTTCTGTTCCTACCATTTCCACAGCACTGAATGAAACCACCCTTTGCAAACACAAGGGATCTGACATAACATTTGTAATGAGATATTAACTGTAGTATAATAGAAAAGAACTTCAGAACTTTACAAAACTGCCCATGATTTTTAATGATTGTATATCAAAGAATGTCAGGGTAGGGAGTGCAAATGAGACTACAATATCTAAATCAAAGTCAGAAGAATAAAGCAATAAAGATAAAAAGAGGCAACAACACTGGTAGAGTTGTTAGGACATTAGTAGAAAAATATCACTTGCAATTTGTCAAGTGATTAAGCTCAGATACTATTCATTAGGGTGACTCCAGCATTCTGAACAATAACATTTGCATTGGCAACAAGCTAAAGTGTATTTTCCATAGTTACATTAAGAATAAAGATATATCCTTTAGGGTTCAGTAAATAAAACCCAAACTTCAGCACCTGAGTAACTGAACATGGATTGTCCCTTTTAGTGTCAAGGAAAATGTTTAAGGTTTCAAAGTTTAGCATATATAGTGAGCTTTTTTCAAGCTTGCTCAAGTTTTATACTAAAATATTGATACAGAAATCATGCTTTATATACAGTTCATCCAGTTCATCCAATTTTAGTATGTGATCAAAATACTGCATCCAGTTATAAGTATTACAGGATAATACTACTGGAAATTAGGTACTGTCTTCCTAGTACCTATTCATTTTCTCTAATATTACTTGCACTTTTATAATGCTTGTCTAAGTCCTAAAGTCAACAGTTAGAGGCTTCTGTAAGAAATAGGACCGTATGAGGACCTTACTCAAAGGAGCTGGCAGGAAATTTTATTTCTTTTTCCCAATGAATAGAAAAGGGTGGTGTTTGTTACCAAATACAAGTTTCTAAAACAAGCTAAAATCAGATCAGGCTGAGACAAGCCCAGACAAGTTCTAGGATCCCACATTCCTAGACTTTTTACTAGTAATGAAAAGAATTATTTTTACTGGGCTGCATCTGTGATTAAGACAAGTAGATGCTTGTGTACAGCACAAGAGGAGGGGAGGTGCACAGACACTGTGCCTTGTTGCAGACAGTGGGCAACCTATTGACTGCCACTGGGAACCCTAAATGTAACAGAATTGAGTGATACACACAAACCTACAATCAGAGCTGTTTTGAAAATCTGTCACCACATCAGAGTGGCAAAGCATATGTGTGGTCACATTTCTCTTACGTCTGACATGTGGCTGATGTGTAGAATAACAGAACTGTGTCTGTTACTTCAGTGTTGTATACATTTTTAAATCATGTTTCTAAGTATTAAATATGTAGAATAAGATAACTTCTCCTGAAGTCAGACGGCTTTGCTAGTGGAAACTCATGTCCCTCTTAATTATTTAGAACTTTTGAGGAATTATCAGTTGAAAGTACAAAAAGGAATGGAAAAAAATCTACTTGAATATTTTAAAAGCCTAGGAGAAGATACTCAGAAAATTAAGCTGATGGAATCATTTTTCCCATGGGACTTTAATGACAAATTATGTGCAGAAAGGGTTAGTTGTTAGCACTGTAAGTTTTAACAGTTTGGAAAAGATTCAATGCTGCAGCTTATTTTAAAATAGTGTAAAAAAAAAAAAAAAAAAAAAAGAAGAAGGAATAAATAACAAAGCTTGCAGAAGACGAAAATTTGCATTAATTGGATTTAGACAAGTTACAACTGAAGAAAATTTAAATGCACAAAAAGACAATAGCGATCCAGAGTCAAATTACCTCAAAATTTGATGGTGTTTCTGTAATCCTTGATTCTATCAAAACTTTCTCTTAGCTACCTTCCCAAACTTAGGATTAAAATTTGACCAGAACAATATCCTATATAATTTATTTTTACACCTCTCAATGCAAAATGTAATCAAGAGAAAATACACTTGATGAAATGGATTTCTGGTCCAATTTTATGCACACATTCCAGTATATACACTAATATAAGAAATAAAGAAATACATAAGCCAATGCAAGAAATAAAGAAGTATTTAGGGAAAATTTGCTGTTTCTTACTCAAATAAATGTAATAACATTTTGGGGGTTAATGTGTTTGTATGATTAGGCTTTGGTAGCAGAAGGAACTTCTGTGAGGAGCTGACAGAATTTCCCCTGTGTCTGACAGAGCCAATGCCAGCCAGTTCTGGGATGGACCCAGCAGTGGCCGAGGCTGAGCCCATTGGGGATGGTGTTTACTCCCCTGGGATAGCACAGCTCAGAAGGGAGAAAAGCTGCACAGCTGAAACTGTGGAGAGGAGTGAGAATGTGTGAGAAGAACAGCCCTGCCCAGCCCTGGAAGTGAAGAAGGGGCAGGAGGTGCTCTGAAGGCTGGAGCAGAGGTGATGCAGCCCATGATGAGCCCTGGTGAGGACCTGCAGCCCATGGAGCCACGCTGGAGCAGCTGGATGCCTGAAAGAAGCTGTGAGCCCATGGGAAGCCTGTGCTGGAGGAAGCTCCTGACATGACCTGTGGCCACATGGAAAGAGGAGCCCATGCTGGAGCAGGTTTGTGGCTGGATTTGTGACCATGTGGGGATCCCCCTGGAGCAGCCTGTTCCTGAAGGACTGATCCCAATGGAAGTGACCCACACTGCAGCAGCTCCTCAAGAACTGCAGCCCATGGAGAGGACTCGTGTTGGAGAAACCCATGGTGGACTGTCTCCTGTGGAAAGGACCCCACAATGGAGAAGGAAGAGTGTGGGAAGTCCTGTCCCTGTGGAGGAAGAAGCAGCACAGATAGCAAATGAGGGGACCACAGCCCCTATTCCCCATCCACCTGCACCACTGAGGGGATAAGGCCCAGAGAGTTCAGGAGCACAGCTGAGCCCAGGAAGGAAGTATTTAGAATTATTCCACTCTGATTTTTTTAGCAAACAATTAAATCTCTTTTTTTTCCCCAAGTCAAGCTTGTTTTGCCTGTGACAGTATCTGGTGAGTGAAAACTCTCTGTCTTTACCTCAATCTCAAAAGAGGTTTTTTGTTGCATTTTCTCTTCTCTGCCCAGCTGATGAAGGCAGTGATAGAGGGGCTTGGGTGAGCAACTGGAGCCCAGCCAAGAACAACCTTATACATTGGTGTTGGGAAAATGAATGGGAAGTTGCCAAACAAGAACAGGGGAAATTATAGGGTTGTACTGTCTCTTGCACAAATTTTAAATAGTAAGCAAAAAGAGGGCAAGATATAGTCAGAGAGATATTAAAGAGTAAACTAGAGTTGCCATGTGAATCAGGTCTCTGTGATAAAAAAGCTTGTGAGTTATGCTAAATATTACTTGTACTGGAAGTTGAGCAATAAATTCTAAGGTCAGTAAAATACTGAGTTTAAATATATTAAGTGCAGTTTGACATTCTATAACCTAAATTTATTACTAGTTGCCAAATTTCTTGACTTATGTCAAGACCAACTCTCAGCTTCAGGTTTGACTTAAAAATTGACATTTTCATGTCATAAGTGCTTGAGCAGTTCTGTAAAATTCAGGGCTAAAAATATTTGTGTGGTGCTGTAGCATCTCAGGTTTTCTGTTTCAGTTTGCATCTCGGGATTGAACTTGTTAGTGCTGTGGTCAGGAATAGAATATCATGTTGGACTGACTAACCCAGAGATTCTGATTCACTTATTCCTGAGTAGCTGACATGAACAAACAGATGACATTTTATCCTGAGATTACCAATACATGAATCGTGAAACACAACCTCTCAGCTACTTCAAATTTCATCTGCTGTTTTTGAAACACAGCATCTACTTCCCATTAATCTCAAAAGGTCTGCAAATAGCAAGGTAACATGCAATCCCTATACAGTAGCCACTCTATAGTCTATAGCTTATCAAAGATTATTGTGTAGGGTTTTTTTGTCATGGAGTTGGTTTTGTTGTTTTCTTTAATGCTGAAATAAATCTGCATTTCATGTGAGTTTGGCTCATTAAACTTCAGTTCTGTGACAAGCAACATGAACATGAAAATGGAACAAAAATTTGCCCTTGCAGAGAAGATGCTCAGTTGCATACCAGATTGTGTTATCAAGTGTGGACAACAGGTCCTGGGAATTGACAATTCTTGTTTAGCTGACACTTGTGAGACTGCATCTGTAGCACCGCAATCGAGTTTTGGGTTACTTGAGATAAGAAAGATGTTGTCATGCTGCAACTAGTGCAGGAGATAAGACACTAAAATAGACAGGGAGTTGGAACACAGGATTTGTGAGAAGCTGAAAAAGCTGTGTTTGTTCAGCATTAGAGAGAGAAAGCTTAGGGGACATCTCCTTGCTATGCACAACTACTGCCTACTGCAAGGATTTAGAGAAGATGGAGATGCAATCCCTTTGCAAAGGTATGCAAAGAGTCAAGAAACACTTTCTTACCTCAGTTAGAATCTTGTATTCTCAGACTGTCATAGCAGGGCCAAGAAGGATCTCTAAAATTCTGAACTGTTTTTAATAAATAAAAAAAATTAAGAACTAGCTTATTTGTACTGTCATTGTTTCTATACTCTTCTAGAATTCTCATTTTCATGCTGAGAGATGCACATCATGCTTTAGCATGAAAAAAATACTTATGTGGAGATGAGAGATTAGAGATTTTAAGTTACAAGTGATTAATGATTGTTGACGAGCATCAGTTTTCAAATATCAATTGCACAAAAAAAGACATAAGATTCAAAAGTGGAGAAGTTGCAAAGCCTCACTTTGAAGCAATATGCCTGTCCTAGGAGGGAAAAATTTCTCTGCTGAAAGCTGCACAAATTGAGATCTGGAAAATCAGATGCCAAATAGCAGTCTTCAGTCTAATGTTAATAACCCGTTTTTATTGCTGGGATCTTGGGGTGGATGAAATCTCCCTACTTTAAAAGTACCTTCTTACTGAGTGAGCATTGTTGTGCTTGTGATTTAAAAAAATAATTAAAAATTATAAAATACTATAAAATGCATGCAAAGATTCAATAAAAATACTAAGCCTCATGGATAGCTTGCTTTCTCACATGAGTTCAGAGTACTTTAAGTACTGTATAAGATAAACAGTATTATTTCCCTCCATGAAACAGAAGAAACTGAGCCAACAATGCTAAATGACTGGACAAGACATCAATTTTTCTTGGACTTAGACCTGGATTTTTTGAATATCAGTCCACCAACCAAGCCACTAATCAACATTGATTCCTGGCAGTATGTTCAGCATGCCAGTATGTTTCATAGTTTTTGTATGTAAAGTAATGAGCCTAATGGGTTTTTTTACTTGGGGCAAAAAACCCCAACAAGTGTGGTCAGCTTGTGTTCTAAGGTGTTGGCAAATTGGCTGATGGTGACTCTATTTAATGTCTGCTAGCATTTATATAATCCTTTTCTATCTATATAAGCAGCCACTGCATTTCAGTTTGTCCTGTCAGCTTCCTTGAGTCCTGCTACATATCTTGGCAAGAGTTGCTGTTTCCCTAAAGGAATCAGTGATTACTTGTTCAAATGGAGCTGCTGCTATATTGGAGAGAGTCTTCATAACAATGGGCTGCTTTTCCTGTAGATGGACTTCTTTGTTCCCCTTTATAATTAATTTTAAGCTGGAACATTTCACAAAACTGTAAATGCAGAGTATCAGTTTCAATGGGAAGGCATCTGCAGCAAGTGTACTCCATATGGAATTAGTTTCTCTATTCAGAATGTGAATGCAGTATGTGATGTCATTCAAGTAGGATTCAGATTCAGTATCATCTGCAAAAAGAAAATACATTGTATTAGCACTCGGTTTTGCAATCTTTTTATGAAAAATGTAATATCTTGTTACCACAGTTAAGATAATTAGATGCAGTTCAAAGGAATGCTATCGTATGCAAGAAATTTTGTGATTCACTAATGTTTAATGTTTTGCCACTGACTGATGACATCAGCACTGACTGAAGTTACTGGAGCAGTAATGTGCAAAACAGAGACTGACAGGTGTTACATTTGACTTCTGTTTGTAGAATTGTGTTACAAGTCCAGATCTATTAAAATGTAAACTTATTGAGTAAAGTGCCTCGCATGCCTGGAATCACAATAATATCAGAATATGATTGATTTGGTGTATTTTTTGGGGAATTAAAATATCTGAGACAGATCTTTAAATTTTTACGGGGAAAGACAGATGAGATGCAGAAGACATAAAACTAGCATCTACCTACTATAGATAGCATTATTATTAGCAACAATAATGAAGCAAGATACAGTAGATCAAATAGCATCCCCTGTATGTGCCCTAAAAAGATTAAATTCACCTTGCTGCAGAGGATAAGAACAAAGTTAATGTTCTATATAATCCCCACATAAGCCCAGAAAGTTGTGTTATTTTAGTTGTTTTTCAGACAGGAAGGCAAAAGCAAGGATAGTGCTTTTGGAAAAAATAATTTATCTCTTTGAATTGATTTAGCATGCTTAGAGTCAGAGTAAGCACACAGCACTCACCCTGACAATTGCTTTGCAATGCATAACAGACCCAGATGAGACATCGAAGACCCTTAAAGGCTCAGCTTCTTCCACTGACAGTGTTTGTGAAGTCCAAATAAAGAAACAGCATTTAGCCAGCTATGTAAGTGCTTTGCACAGTAATGTGCATGTTTAAAATCTTGCCTGTTTAAAATCACTCATGAGTAAGCTTTTGCCATCAATACTGTATAATTTTGCCAGTTAGTTATGCTTTACTCTGATACATTGATCTTTTTCATTAACTGGCTGAGAGAAATCCGAACAAATTCTTTCATTTTCTTTTTCATTTTATTTTTTTTTAATACAGTGAGAAAAGATGCAGTAAACTTTTATCTGGTGTCTTTATTTCGGACTATATATTGATTGAATAAATGACCCAAGGTGATTGCAAAATTAGTGTAGATAGAGGTGCCATCTTTGTTATAAAACACAGAAATGGAGACCAAAATGCATCAGTTGCTAAATTTTCATAAATATATGTGCAACAGAGGTAAAGAGAACTATAAGGCAGGTGCATACACACAAAGACATGTACAATTGCACAGTTAGTTTATGCAAGCCATTATTATGATTGCAGATGCAAATGGTAAGTCAGCTGTTTAACTGTTCATTTACTCATGTAAGTACTGTTTTCCTAAGCAATGACATTGTATATATGTAAATTGAGAAGCAATCTGATTTGTTAGTGTTGTACTCACTTTGCACAGGGGTAAATAGCTACCAAAGATGAAAGAAAATAGAAAATCACGGCTGTAAAGTTGAATGGCATTAATTATTGGTGGTGCTACAGCTCGTTATATTGCAAAACCTCTTCCTGGTTAGATGCACATTCAATAGGAGAGATGATTATAAAGGAAAAAATGTGGGGAGAAAAACAAGATGACTGCAACAAGAAATATTTCAAAGCTTCTGCAAAGATAAAAAATGTCCATTGCCATGTTCTAGAATTTCTCAGACAGAGAGACCCCTTCTGGGATATAAACTACTTCCATTACATTGACTATTTTTCTGTCAGGAGCATATGTATTGATATACACCCTGTTTGTTTTATTATGAGACTCCTACTGAGACAAGAATACCTGCCAGTCAAAAACAACATAAGCAGAAATGCCTCTTAATTTAAGATGCATTTTTCAGTCAAAATATTATGCATGTACAGTTACACAAAAGGTCTTGCTAAACTCAAAAGCAAGCCCAAATACTTGGGGTACAGATAACTATAAAGCCTTCAATAAAACTTCCATCTCCATGTTTTTTTATACCATTTCTGACTCCCTCCATGTGCCTATCCCCTGGAAGCTCCTTCATACTGCCATTTGGTGTTGTAAAGTTGGGACTTTACTTCTCTCCAAATGCCAATCCTAATCCAAACCCTAACTTTAGCATGAATCCTAAACCTAGTGCAGAGGATGAGGCTTGGCCTTAGCTCAAGACACAATGCATGGCAAGAAGAAAAGCTTTTCAGGAGAGCCCTGAAATCCAGTACTTGCTTTGGCAGTCACTTCCCAGCCCCATTCAAGTTACAGCTCTAGGCTTTTTTCTTCACCCAGCAATAAGTACACAAGTTACCTTAACTTGTAATCTCAAGAGATGTGACAGAGACAGAATCTAGAGGTGCAGCTGGAATGAGACAGGGATTTGTGACATGGGCTCAAAATAAAACAGCCTCCTAGGTATAGTGTTAATGTGCAGTGCTAAAGCTGGGAAAGAGAACAGGAACACAACTGCAGCTGGAGCAGGGAAAAACTGGAAGAAACACTGGACTATAAATGCAACTCTTAATTGAGAATTTTTTCTTCTGTGTGGCTGAAAACCTTATCTCATGGTCCTGATGGCACTAGGGCAAAGATTAGGGTCAAGGTGAGGGTTGGAAGAAACTCACAGCATAAAGCAGCAGTTGGCATGGGGCTGGTAAGTGCCTCTGAGAGAAAAGAGAAGGCTCCAAAACACCTCTTTCCTGACAATTGCTCACATCAGATATTGGGCTGGCCTTTTGGAAAGGCTCTGCTTTCTTAACCATTGGTTGAGTGCTTTTGATCCCTCTTGGTGTTGTGTTAAGTAGACTTTGGGGGAGGCAGAACAGCATTATTATAATTTTTTATGACACAATCACAATTTTCAGTGTAGTTTAGGAAAGCATTTCAATATGAAAAGTATGTAATGAGGATGAACAGGAATTATTTAGCATAATAACATGGAAATATGTAAAGAGATGGGCTTGGGGACATGAAAAGAGAGAGTAAAAAGAAAGTTTAGCTGGAGTCTCAAGGAAAACTCTCTCCCTTTAAGATTCATTAATCAACTACATAGGTGAAAGTGTTCCTATTTATGATATTGAGTAAAGGATGGCATGCTAAAGATTAGGCATTTGAGAAGATATATTAGGCATGGCTTAATAAGTCTTTACAAAAATTATGTCCCTTTAAAAAATGCAGCTTTCACACTCCATTTAACATTCTAAAAACAGTATCTTTGAATGCTTAGACTAAAAACACAGATACCATTTTGCATGGAATAAAATTCTTTGTTTTTCAGTGTTTTCCACTGCCTCTAATAGGTGATCTAAACTGCTTTCCCTGTTTAATAATTCAATAATTTATTTTTCTTTGATTCCCTATCCATGTTTTTTGAGCCTTTTACGATAGTAAGGATTTTCTTTCTCACTAGCTGAACAAATTTAAAGACTGAAAAGCTTAAAACATCTGGGACCAAAAGTTCTAAACAAATTTGGTACTGAGAAGAGAAGGGATCAGTCTCAAGGGAAATTTAAGTAGAAAGTTAATGCCATCAGGACTATTGAAAGCATTATTTTCACAATTAATTTATAAAGAAAATAAATAGTTCCTGCCTAATTTATCACTATTTTGGGTACATTTATGGGTGCCTTTCTTTGCATTACTGTGGCTTAATGCTTGCATGTACCTTGTCCACCCACTGATTATTTAAACTCATGTGGAAAGGTTTCAGTGCTTTTTCTGCAAAAGAGGACTTGCATGGCACACATGGAACAAGTTAATTTAACAAGGCCAAAAGGCCATGATTCCTTTAGATGCTCTTAAATGTCAGCTTTGTCTATGTTCCAGTGACTCTTTGAGATAAATTTTCTACTCCAGAACTGTGCAGGTGTCAGGAGTCAGTGCAGGCAGCAAGCTGGATACTAACCCAAGCCTGGTGCTCAGATTCCTTGGGCCAGGAACTGGCAAAGGTTGAGATTCACTTCTTCTTCCTCCCACTTTTCCTACCATTTTATTATAGCTTTTGGTTTACATTACATTGCCTGCACAGCCCTGAGCTATTAAGCAGAGTGCAGCAGGTGCCTGTGTTGGAGCAGGCACTGCTGAAAGGGAGTCTGTGTTTAATGACAGTGACATAATCACCATGGGGAAGGTACTGTGGAGGGCCCCTGCTGCACTGGGAAACACCCAGAGGAGGATGCATACCTGGGAATAGCTCTCTTTCCTTCTTTGTTTCATTCTAGGTGGCCTAGGAATGGATGGGAAGCTTTATTACCTCTCAGTCCTCTGTTTGGTTTTGGGTTTTTTGTTTCCTTTCACCATTTCAGTTAATGTTACAGATTCCACAAACAAATCCTTGTGCAAGTGAATCTATTTTGACATCCTTTGTGAAAAAGATTATTTTCTTGGCCAGGGCCAAGCACTGATTTATAAGTCCAAACCTGCCAAGAACAGTACTATATGTCAGTCACACAGTATGGAATTGTTAAGTGTACATTTCTTAAGTGTACTCCACTTCCTCAGCAACTTGGAGCTGAGCTTCTCCTGACCTCTCTAACCTCACTGAAGCTTGCTGCTTGGAGAACTGCTTGGAGTATTCAGTTCAAGCACCCTCAATTTGAGGCAAATTCACAAAACACAATTACTCAAAAGACTCACTTTGTTCCTTCTGGACTCCTAATGTTCTTGGTAACTGATGACCACAGGTGAGGATCCATCCTCCTTATAGATCCTAAGCTTTTTAGATATTGCATAGGCCCTTTGATTCTTCATTCAGCCAAGACACTCTGAAATTGTAGACATCATCAGATGCTTAAATGCCTGCAGTGAGTTACATACAGGGAAGGAAGAGGTTTTAGGCAATTTTTCTTAAAATGTTCAGCAGAACTTGTGCCTCTGATCCCTGTAAATAAATAGGGATAGTCCTTTTTCTTTTTATTCAAAACTTATTTATTTTATGATTTTAGATTTTGCTAGAAGGTTTTTCCTTCACTGCAGTGACTTATTGAGTGGCATCCTACTGGAGGACAGAGCAAGGGTCTTCTAAAAGCTATTGTACTAGGAATAGTAACAATAATTTACACCATCAACTAGTTCTTAAGGCTCATCATCTTCACATATAGGAATGCATTTGTGTGCTACTGATTCTGACGAGATTCAGTTTCAAAATTTGGTTTTGCAGATTACACTGTGAAGAAGGAATTACATTTAATTACACTGCAGATCCCACACGTTCAGTTATTAAGTAATTCAGAAATTGCATTTCCTAGGCTAAACTACTCTAGTTTTTCTTCTCTTCCATCACCATGGCAGAATTATATCACTGAAAGTACATAAGGGTAGAGGTTCTTTCTCCTGTTGTTTTGAAACAATGAATGGGAAAAGGAGCTGAAAATTAAAGCAGCTGCTGCCAAAGTTGTGCATAAGTCTGCAGAGAATCCTTCTGCCAATTACTTTTTTATCCTGTCCGTATGACTTCAGTTCCCAAAGTGTCCTGTTGCAGACTGAATCCTCCTTTAGGGAGTCACTAACATGACAGGGACTAGCAAACATCATAAAAAATATTTACATTAACTTCATCTCATTTGGGAAAAGAATTTGTTTTGGCCATGGTTTACTTTCCAGTTTCAATTTATGCAAATTCTGTATGGAGACTAGGTTGAAGAAGGCGCTTAGGTGAGTGAGGGCAGCAAATTTCCTGTTAAGCCAAAGAGGTTCCATATTTCTGCCAGAAATAGCTGCAATTATTCAGCTACAGGACAAAAAAAAATACCATCTGCATGACATGACTAATCCAAATAAATTTATAAGGCAGAATTGGAGGTTACATTTGTCATTGGAGTCTAAGGGATGTGTAAGCTCCATGCTTTGTTTGTAACTCAGGTAGATCAGCATCATAATTCAGTCCTATTCTGACAGCCCTGTGGCTATGTTAGGTGGATTTCCACCACCAAATATTTCCCAGGGCTCTAAAAGGCTCATAAGACTGCCACCTATGCTGCCACCACAGATCTTTGCTGCCAACAGAGCTGGGTGTTCCACTTCTGACACATCCATACAAGCTGCTGCCACGTTCCCCAGCACAGCAAAACCTTTAAGTATATTTTGAATATTATCAATGTTTAAATTTATGTATGTTCAATTACAAGAGGAAAAACGAAGCAAAGTCACTAATTAACTTATGTAATATCACAGACAGACCATAGCAGAAAAAGGTTTTAAAGCTCTAGTGCTACAAACTGTATTGTTTCATGCCAATAAAATGGCATGAGATAGTGAGGGCAGTAACTTCTACAGTGCTGATGGAGAATAAGAATAATCATGAACAAAATAGCCTAGCAGCTATGCTGTTTCTTTTGATATTATGTAAGGTACATCATATAAATGAACTAATTCTTTCCAGAAAATCCTTTTAGAACTTACAGCTTTTGTTGTTTTCTCTTGATGCAGCTTTTTGCTCTGAGTGCTGGCAGCAAAGTGAAATTTACTCACATCCTGATGGCCGTGTGGAGCTGGTGCTTCAGTGAACAGAATTTGAGTAAAGTCTTCTTTGCTGCCAGCAGTCAAAGCAGAACATACAGTATTTCCAGGAGAATGCCACATTTGGGAATGCAAGAAAATACAGATGGCCAAAGGCAACTTAAAAGCTGGGTTATGCAGAGGAAGAAATGAAGCAAAAAGAAAATTGGAGCCCAGAGAAAGAAAAGAGAGGCAAAACCAGCCAGGACATTGAAGCATAGTGAACTTCAGTCAGTGTAAATAAGAACAGTTCTGCATATTGCAGTCCAGTTACCTTTCCATCAACTCTAGATGAATAAACAACTTCCAAACACAAAATGGAAAAGATAATTATAAGTGAAGAATCAATTTTCAATTTGATGCCTTAGGTCATCACTGCATTTTATTTCCATTCTATTTCTTTTTGTAAATTTAGTTGTTTTTCTCACATTCACAGTCTGAAAAACACACAGCAGAAGTGAGGCCCCTCCTTTAAACTGAATTTTTGACTTCTTGAAGTCTCCTAGGAATATCCATGTAGAAAAGGTACATTTAACTAAACACCTACATAGCAGAGCTGCTAGAACATTTTAGGAATACGGAAAGCTGACAAATCTGTTTCAACAAAGTTGTGAGCTGTATGTTTCTGTGTTTCAAGTTCTGAAAAAACGAGACAAAACCTAACCTGCCTTACTCCAAAAAAGCAGTTTTTAAATGCCATTTTAAGTGCTATTTCCTTCTCAAAAAAGAGAGCTTTTTAATTGTAACATGGAATAAAAACAAATTTTGAAATCCAAGAATAAAACAGTGCTGCTATTCCCTAGCCACTTCTCATATTCTTCAGACTAGTTGAAAAACCATTTTCACTTTAGCAGGTTCAATGCATAATTTTTCCAAGTATATTGAGAGGAAAGACCCTTTCCTATTTCTTTAGTACAGAGAGGTTTTCAGTTATCAAATTAATTGATTGCTTGCAAGCATATTTTGCATCTAAATCCAAATACTTGTGCAATTCAACATAAATTCACGACTGCATCTTGCTGTGTCTCACTGAGTTCTGTAGTCCAATTTTAATGGAATACTTGATGAAGCTGATGTGCATATTTTCATCCCACACATACAAATTCATCATGAGAATGATCGCCTTCAGCAAACAAAATAGCACATGCAACATTACAAATTTAGATATACCATCCTGAAAATACAGAAAGAACAAAATGAAAGACATAATGGTCAGTAAAAAATCTGCCTGAAATTCAAGGCTCTGAAAAATGTCTTATCTTTGTCAGAAAAGGAATGGAGAGTGAAGGGGAAAAAATAAAATAATCATTATTAGAATTATACATAAAATAACTCAATCTGACAATCTGAAAGCAAAAAAAATCCTATAGCGGTCATGAAATTATAGTTTTTGATCTTCAGAGAAGTAAGGAGCGGGGGTAGCAGAACTGCCACCTTGGACTGCCTGAGGGCAGGTTTTGGCCCGTTGGCTGGTTGAGAAGCTCCATCAGGAGGGATTGAAGTGGTCTAGTGGGTTGAAGTAGTCTAGGAAGTCTGGACAGACTACAAGAAAGAAATCTTAAAGTTGCAGTATCAGTCCATCCCCTTGTGCCAAAAGATGAGCTTTGGGGAAGATCAGCAGGAAGATCTGATTGATCTTCTGGATCAGAAGGAGAAGCTCTGGTTGAACAGAGCTTTGGCTGGAACCCAGGGGGGAAAAAAGTGTATGACTTTTGGAAGAGGGGACAGAAAACTCAGGAGAACTACAGGGATGTTGTTATGCAGGGAGAAAATTACAAAGACCAAAGCCCAAACAGAACTAAATCCAGTAACTACTGTAAAGGTAGTACAAAGGCTCCTATAAATGCATTGGCAGCTAAAGGAGGGCTAAGGACAATATCCATCCTTTACTGGATGCATGGGGAAATATAATGACAAAGAATAAGGAAAGTGGTGAGGTGTCTAATGCTTTCTTTGCCACAGTCCTTAATAGCACGGCCAGTTGTTCTCCTGTATCCAGCCCTCTGAGCTGGGAGACAAGGACAGGGAGCAGAATGAAATCCCCATAATCCAAGGGGAAATGTCAGTGAGCTGCTTTGCCACTGAGGCCTGGATGAGTCCATGGGGCTGGAAGGCACACACCCACACGTTCTGCAGGCAGTGGCTGCAGTGCTCACCAAGACACTTCCTATCATTGACCAGCAGTCCTGGTTAACTGTGAGGGTCCAAGACTGGAGGTCAGTAAAAGGGATAAGAACAGAAGGAGGATCTGAGGAATTACAGCCCTGTTCTCCTGACCTCAGTGCCAGGGAAGGGCAGGGAAGAGATCAGTGCCATAACAGGGCAAAAGAGATCAGGTGCAGCCATCACTGGTTTATGAAAGATATGTCCTTCTTGACCAACTTGGTCTCCTTCTATGACTGGGTGACCCACTCAGTGGATGAGGGAAAGGCTGTGAATGTTTCTAGTAAAGTCTTTGGCTCAGTTTTCCACAACACTCTGGAGTAAGAGGCCAGTTATGACTTGGGCAGTCACACTATTCACTGGGTAATAACCTGGCTGGATGGCCAAGCTCAGGGAGCAGTGGTGGATGGAGTTACACCCAGCTGGGGCGGGTCACAGAGCTGCTCCCCAGGGCTCAGTACTGGGGCCAGGCCTGTTCAATACTGACAACCTGCACAAGCACATTGAGTGCACCCTCTGTCAGTTTGCAGATGACAATAAGTTGGGCAGAAGTGTTGATCTGCTGAAGAGTGGAAAGTCTCTGCAAAGTGATCTGGATGGGATTGATGGGACAAGGCCAAGTTTATGAGGTTCAAAGAGTCCAAGTGCCAGGTCCTGCCCTTGGGTCACAACAACCCCAGGCAGTGCCACAGCCTGGGGGCAGAAGGGCTGGAAATCTGCCCAGAGGAAAAGGACCTGGGGGTTCTGCTTGACAGTGACTGAATATGAGCCAGAAAGTGCACAGGTGGCCAAGAAGGCCGATGGCAACCTGTTTTATATCAGCAATAGTGTGGCCAGCAGGACCAGGGCAGTGACTGTCCCCTGTACTTGGCATTGGTGAGACCACACCTTGAATCCTGTGTCCAGTTCTGGGCCACTCAATTCAAGAAGGACATTGAGGTGCTGGAGCATGTCCAGAGAAGGGAGCAGAGCTGGGGAAGGGTCTGGAGCACAGGTCCTGTGAGGAGCTGGGGGTGTTCAGCCTGGAAAAAAGTAGATTCAGGGAGACCTTGTCCCTCTCTAGAACTACTTGAAACTTGTAAAAAGTGATGCTTTGGAACATGGTTTAGTGGTAGGCTTGGCAGGGCTGGGTTAATGGTTAGACTTAATGGTCTTAAAGGTCACTTTCCACCTAAATGAGACTGATTCTACAAGCTATTTGAAAAGTTGAATCTAATTGGCAACCCATTCCCTTTACAAGTCAGTTAAGGATCTTTATTGTTTTTCAATACTCTTTCACTGACCAAATATATTCTCACGTGTTCCTGCAAGTTTCAGGCAGCAGTGTCCTGGATGAATGTTATTCTAGAAAGACTACTGCTACTTTGTGGTCATTCTCTTATTGATTTTAATTTATTCCCTGGATGTTTCATTAAGAGGCTGCAAGTTCCGAAAATATTAATAGAGGTTTAAATAAGACTAGTTTTTTTCCATTTGTCCCTCATTTCTCAACCATTCAATCTTTTCACCTAACTTGATACACAGCTGTAAATGTACTTTTCATGCATGTTGCTTTTCCTTTTTTTTTTTTTTTTTTTTCTATTGAGACTGCACATTAGAGAAGCAAACACACACAAATAAAAAGGACAGTTCCTCATCTATGGTAAGTCAGCAAAACTTACTTATGGTGACAGATTTCCAACATCTACAAATTTTGTATACACTAAAACATAGTTTGTGATGCAAGAAGGCAAGACTGAGTATATTGTCTGTTTCACTTCTGTCTTAATTCTCTCCCTCTCTACCAGCTTTTAGGGCTGAGCTGTGGTGTACAATGATACCATTTGGTATAAGAAGTCACCCAAAGCCATGTTCTTCCTTTGATTTTTATCCTAGAAAATGAATAAACATGCAAAGAGTTTCAGTTTGGTACTCAGCACATGGTACACAGCATGTTACCACAGCCAGCCCAGCACTGCTGAGGAGCAATTCCAGTCTCTTGTGCCAGCAAAGCAGCAGCAGTTCTGCTCAATTCCCAACCCAGAGCTCTCAGCTGTGACATGAACAGGCCCAACAAAAAAAGTTCTGTCACAGAAAACAGCCCATTCTAGGAATAGTGCTGGATTTGGGGACAGGGAGTGGGGTAAGGGGGGACATCTTCTTTCATTTTGAGGTATTTCTAGTGCATTAGTTGATGTGCAAGAACATCTACTAAGAACAGATCCAGTGTCAATAGGACATAAATTATGGAGAAAATTAAGCTGCTCAGTGATTTATTATTCAGCCCGTTTTAAAAAAAAAAGGTCACATCATGTTTATAGTTTGAATTTATCTCACTTCAGTGTCCAATAACTTGCTTCATCTGCTAAATTTAAAAGGGCATCTGCTTCAGACTTCTTCCTTATGTATATACCTTTATAGCAAAACTTTTCTTGAATCCTTTGTTCCCAAGTCAGTCTGAGTTTAAATCTCTTGTGATGAGTAGAATACTTCAGACTAATTTTTATAGCTCCTTCCTGAACCCTTTCAGGTATGATAACCTCCCTTTAAAGGTTCAAATATTAACTTTGAAGACAGTGTTCCATTAATTAGTGGTAGCTGGCAATGTTCTGAATTAATGGTTTTCCTTTAGAGAATGCTAATTTCCTGAAACAAAACAACTCTAGTAATGCATCTGGTGAGTCAAATCTTTTGAAAAATCTAATTTTTCCTGTGAGGTTGTTTGCTGGCTGCTGCAGAATCAGAACCTATGGGTTTTTGATATCATCACCTCAAATATTCATAATTTTTTAGTAGCAAAATTAATTGTAGCCTCAGATTCACTCAAAACTTCCTGCTCAGTGATAACAAATGAGACAGCTCAGGCTTATTTCCTGGAAGGAAATGAGACTTTTTCATTTTTCAGGCTATTAGTTTCCAGCTGGACCTAACTAAGTGCCAGAAATTTTTTGGGATGTGTACTTTGGTTTATTTACCTGCATAATCAGATTTGCTATCTCTCCTGCACTGGTTATGGGTGATTACTGAAGGATATTTCACTCTTGTCTAGCACTTGTGATATCAGCTTTTTAAACTGCACATACAATTTCTTATGCAGCCCCATTTCTCCTGAGGACAAACTCGACCAATGTACTGAGAAGACGAGAAGTTTGTTCAGTAGTTGAAATAACTTTTACAGATCTGAATCTATCCATCAGAGATTACACTTACCTCAGATTGAAACAGAAGATAATTTTTAATTTCCCCCTTTTAAGTAAGTACTGTCTTAACACTTTGGATTGGAAAACTGATATATACAGTACTTCACCAGCCAGTAAATCTTCCTGATGATTTTGATGACAAAAGACAGGGTGCCACAGGAGTATATCCTGATAACATCTGTTCCAAAGCAGAGCATTCCTCTTCCTTCCTTGCATGACCACACCATGAGCCACCAGAATAAACTTATGCCACAAGCTGAGTTACATTTCTTCTCTCTTAAAAAAAACATTAGAACAAAGTAAGCTCTGCTTCAGATTGCTTTAAACTGCCATTGAACCACATTTTCAGACTGTCATTCAAGCAGATCTTTTTGCTGTAACAGTAATTCTGCTTTAATGGCTTCACCTTTTCCCCCTCTGATGACATGCTCCTACCTCATCTCAGCACTGCCCACTCAGTTATACCAGTATCTGTGCAGCTGAGCAGTGAATCAGAGAACTGGCCAGGTTAAGAATAACCCAGGAAAAAGGTTTTAACTGATCATCATCTGATACAGTTCACTCCAGCTGCAGAAATTGTGATAGGTACAAAAGTAGGAAGAGAAGGAAGAGTGCCAGGGATAATTAACCTGAAGAAGGAATGTGGACCGTGACACTGCAGGATGAAGTGTCACCCCACAGCCTCTGTGAGAACAGCTTTGTGTGACACTCCTCCAGCCACTGAACCCTGTGTTTTATTTATGCCTGCAATCAATATACATTACTAATTTAAATTACTATTTTTTTGACATGTATACTAACCAGGATACTTTGTATTGGTTTTCTGGGGTTCAGCTTTCTACTGGTTTCATCTGGGATAGAATTAATTGTCTTCACAGTGGCTGGTATGGGGCTGTGTGTGGATTTGAAATGAACACAGAGCTGATAATACAGAGATGTCTTTGTTATTGCTGAGCAGGTCTTACACAGAGCCAAGGCCTTTTCTACTTTTTGTGCCGCCGCACTGGTGAGGAAGCTGGGAATGAATGGGAGGGTAAGAGGAGACACAGCCAGGACTGGTGACCCAAACTGACCAAAGGGATATTCCAGATCAGTGACACATGCTCAGTATATAAAGTGGGAGGAAGAAAAAGGAACTGGGGGAGTGTTTGGGATGGTGGCCTTCATCTTCTCAAGTCATGGTCATGTGTGACGTGGCCCTGCTCTCCTGGAGATGGCTGAGCACCTGCCTGCTCATGGGAAGCAGTGACATAATTCCTTGGTTTGCTTTGCTTGTTTGTGGCTTCTTTTTTCCCTATTAAACTGTCTTCATCTCAACTCATGCCTTTTCCAGCTTTTATCCTTCCAATTTTCTCCCTGATCCTGCTGGTAGGGGTGAGTGAGTGGCTGTATGGGGCTTGGCCTGATATGCATGGTTTTTCATAAAGTTGAAATGCAAAAACAACATAACCTAGTGGACAACATGTCAATTGCAGGGAAAAGAGTTTGAGTTGAAAGCTGTAAATCCCCTGAAACATGAATTCTCTTGAATGTTTGGCTGTTCTTATCTTTCCTTTTCTTGTGTCCTGCTCAGCTTAAAAGAGTTTTCTGGTGGAAAAAAAAAATGGATATTAAAAGAATCTTAAAGAAATATTTGTGTGCTTCTCTTCAAGGCATACTTTCCTGGTGTTGCCCATTCAATTTCACTCAACTCCAACATGCTCCAGTTCATTACCCTCTTTGAATGCTTTTCAGCAGAGATGTCTTACACTGGGCTGAGGCTACCTTCAGTTGCTGTAACGGTGTCAAGAATTACAGCCCCATCCACAAATTATTTGTGTGTGGGACCCTTCACTAGTCCTGTGGCCAGCTGGCATGGAACAGCCCATGTTCCTGTCCAACACTATTCCAAGATGTGTAATGATGTCTTGACTAGTTGACAGACCTCGGTCGTGTCTATATAATTAAATTAAACAGTGACAAGGAAATGTCATAACAGCAAGGAAAAGAGTGAAGGAATAGACTACTGTTCATATTCCTTTTTACTTCTTTTGAGCTTTTGCTGGAAATTAACTCTGCTACACTTAGGAAAAGTTGAATTCAGGACAAACTTGGCAGCTTGGGCTGTAGTGCACTCGACCATTGTCACACCTCATCTGTCCAAATTTCATGAACCTGGACAAAGACCTGCAATAATTATGAGGAGAGGCCAAGAGAACTGGGTTTGTTCAACCTTGAGAAGGATAAAGGGAGCTCTTTAGAAAAAATATTGAATAGAAGGATCCAGAAGGATAGAGGAAAAATCTTTTTTAAGTACCCAGTGATAGAAAAAGCACAAAGGAAACAGGCTGGAAATTCTATTTACATGTAAGGAAAAACTCTTCCACCAGAAGAGAAGTCGAATACTAGACCAGGTTGTCCAGAAAGGATTCATAATCTCCATCCTTGAAGATACTACTCAAAAAATGGATGGACAAACCTAAAGTCTGAGCAGGATTTGCTTCCAACAAAGCAAGGTGACTGCCAAGGATCTTTTGCAGCCCAGGTTGTCCAATTATTTTACAATTCTAACAAAAGAAACAAAACTTTTTAGGTCCACTCTTAATGAAGACCTGGAGCTTTGGAGAAAATAGCTTTTAGTATATGCTTGAGGGTTTATAATACAAGAATAGGTATGTTGTTTTGAGAGTGAGCAAGCACAGTACTGTAAAGAAAATTAATTGGCTGGTAGGTCATTTTAGGGGGTTTAGTGTGGTCTTTGTCCTCCATGAAAACACAATGAAGACAACAGCAAATTAAACTGCAAAACTACTCACTATCTGTGATACAAAATACACATTAAAAAAAAAATGTTAATTTGTCTCTAGTTCTCCTGTTTCGTGAGATTACACTTCTGTGTGCACAAGCTTACTCTTCTCTATTGTTTGTACTTGGAACTGTCTGATATCTCTTGTGGAATTAGAACTGTATTGTGTATATCACATTTCTAAGGTAGCCTTCATATCTTTCCATCCCACCAACTCTCCAGCTATTTCTAAATTTACTTAGAATTCACCACCTTTCTTTATTTAAATCTTCATTCTTCTCCCTGATGACATGTACGTATATTTGGGATACAGGTTTTTGTTTGCTTATTTATTCCCCATGATAGCTTTCAACATAAATCATGGATCCTGTGGTTCATGAAATTGTCACAGTAACAGTCCAGTAGGGCCACTTTCCCTAAGCCAAAGATCTACAGAGTGAACACTGCTGTACACAATACCCAGCCTTCCTCCTGATCTCCCTCATAAATTCCTGATTTGGAACTCATTACTTTTAGGAAATTCCTTAGTCCCACTGCCATGAAACTGACATCAAATTTGAAAGTAGTCTTTGAGACGAGAAGAAAAATGAACACTAACTCTGGACTCACTTTTTTCATGGGCATGCATTAAAAACATTTTTAAGATGCCAGTACTGAAATTGCTCTCCTCTTGCAGCTACTGCAGTAATGAAGCAGCATTCTGGTGCCAGTACACACAAGAGAGGCCCTCCCCCAGGTCTATGTCTTGTGCCAGTTACCCGTGCATTTTTCATTATCATTTATTTTTATTACCAAGCCTATCCCTGACTGCCACTCAGTCAGCCTGCATGTAGACAGTGTGCTACTCCCACGGACAAGAAAGTCAGAGGAATTTTAAATAAGCTCTTTTTAAAGTGTTTACCATCTAAACCTAATTCCCAAAGTGCTACTGTGGATAGCTAGAGTGCATCCACCTACCCAATTTTGAACCCAGGAGGGAATTTCCATCAGGACAAATGTCTCTCCATAGGTGATCAACAGCCTTGCCATGTGTTTCCATGCATGTTTATTCATGCATATGTGTTTATTCATTCAGGTCCACACAACTGATTTTTTGTCTCCAGTTGTGAATGTGGTTTGGCTGAAAAAGCTTAGTTCACACAAATCTCTAAACATCTGTTCAAGTTTTTCTTATTCCCAACCCCCATCGATTATAAATTCTAGGTACACACTATGGAAAGTTTACTGCATCTTTATTAAATAGGAAAGAGAAATAATAACACAAATAAACAAACAAAAAACAACAAAGGGAATCCCACAACTAAACAAAAAAATCCCACTAGCTTTCTTCACATAAAAAAAAATTCAGCTCTATATAAAAGAATCAACTGCAGGCACCAGAAGTTGAATCAAATACTATTTAAGTCTGGAAAGACAGAATTTAAGGATACAGGTGGTGTTAAGGCCTCAGTGCAAAAGTGAACATCATTCATTATGAAAATTTGTCTTGAATCATTATGAAGTTTGTGTATTAGTAGGCAGATCTAGGTCAAATGTTCCCAAGAGCTGGGCTGCTAATGAAACAGGTTGAAATCTAGTTGTGTTTTCATTATAATTGCCATGCATTTTTTATGAAAGCTTGTACATGACCAGTAGAAAACCCACCACAGTCTTTTTAATAGAAGTACTCATCAAAATGAGATTAAAATATAAGATTAAGTTAGTTTTACTTTACTGTATCGATGAACTTTTTGGGTTTGTTTATTTTTTTCTCCATTTAAATTAAGCTTACAGCAGGAGAACATATTGCATTATTTCCATTATATCTTTATGAGGTCAACTCTCTGTTTTACCACAACTTTCAGGTGCTTCAGAGGCAAATGTCCATCTGTCTTACTTGCTAGCATCTTCTACTGCAGGATATGCCATCTCAAGGCATTGCAGAACTGTACTCCAAGAAACCAAAAAGATTTCAGTCTCTTGTTTTGCCAAGGGGAAAAAACCAAAAAAGACAAAACCAAAACCAACAAATCAGCCAGCTACTTATTTTTCACACAGCACTGTTTGAGTGCCTCATGGTATCTAATGTATTTATACAACAGGTCAGTAAAGGGGGAAGATGTGCTACTGCTATTCAAGCTGGGAGCTGAAGTACAGACTTATTTTTTGATGCTGAGAAACTTATCAGAAAAAAAAAAAAAAATCAAAAAGAATTGTTTTAGCACAGAATTCTACTACCATTCCCCTGAAATTGTCGACATCACTAATGATGTTTTATATAGTATCTCATGTAACCGTAATCATCAAGTCTCTATACAATTATGATAGCTGAAATGTTCTGGAATATATTAAAATACCTTCATCCTAAAAGGATGCAACACATTCTAGTCGCCACATAATTCTCACTTTGCTCCCACTACCTTAGGTAATGAAAAAGAAAACAGGTCTTAAACTGTCAACATGCTGTATGGAAAAATGGTAACGGGGTGAAAGAGGCTCCTAGTCTAAGGACACCTGCACATCTGGCATAAACTGTTAGATACTTAAATACTGGGAGAAGAACTGAGCCAAGAGAAACTGCTGAACTTGCTCTTGGCATCTCACCCAGGGCCCCCCACAACAACATCTTCCAGTTTCACAGTGGATCTTGGATAGAAGTCAGGAGCTGTTACCATGATCTTCCCTCTCTTTTCCAAAGTGCAGAGTATTCATTTTGGGGTTTTAACAAAATAATGATTTTGTATTCATCTGTTGCTACTGCTTCAGTTATCACTGTTCCTGTTTATGTATGGGATAGAGTTTTTATAAATTGACTGCTGTAAAAGAGATCAAGGTATGCAACAGCAAAGTGACAGCCCACAATAAGAGCAGCAAAATGTACTGGTGCAAGAACTCCATTAAACAGCCTCTTGCAAAAAGCATCCAAAGCATGACATGTCAGAAGAAGGGGAAGTGTAGTAAGTACAGTTAGTCTATATGTGAAATCTGGTAGGATACCATAGTACAGGACAAGATCAGCTACTGAAACAGGTCACTAAGGTGAGACTTCACAAGAAGCAAAGAAGTGAAGACGTATTCTGCTACTGTCTCCTCATACTCATTTACTAAGCCTGGCCACTGTAGATCTCTTTCATATTCCATGAAAGCTTTCCCACATGCAGGGAAAAAAATGAAATTGAGAGATAATTCATTCTTTTTGACACCTGACACTTCTTCAAAAATCATGGAGTTCTCTCTTGGACGAAGTTAACACTAGCTTCAAAGTCACCTCACCACAACAAAAAAAATTAAATTACAGAATCCAGTCTTACAGAATGCTGTTCATTTTGTATGGTGTGCTTGCTGCATATTGAGCAAGGAATCAAGTGAAAGAATGTGAAATACTCAAGGGAAAGCTGCTAACATATTTTCAGTGTGTCAAAAATGTTGTTTGTCTGGTCCCATAAAACATAAAAAGTTCTAGACTACTTTCAGGGATATGACAAAAAGCCATCAAACACAGAAACAAAGTCACCAGGAAACCCCTACAGAATAATAACTCAAATGTCATTTCTTTATTTTTTTTATTGAGTGTAATTTGTCTCACTTTTTTACTTTTTTCACCCATTAAACACATTAGAAGACTGGAATGCTAATCCCCTTTTCTTTTAAAGAAGACACAATAGCTTTTGATAATACAGTTTTGACCTTATCCAATTTTTTACAGCCTATTTGCTATTTCTAAAGTATTATTCATTGCCCATTATTATACTAATAAACTTTATTATCTTTTATAAAGGCAGCAATGGTTGCATGCTTGAATGGCCCTCACAAAAGAAAGCTATAATAACATAACATAACAAGGTAAACCTAATAAAACATTCTTTGTTCTCAAAGTGTATTTGTGATAATGGACCATTACCTTTTATTTATTATTCACATAAATGTATGATGGGATTTGTATCCTCTTCAGTATTAACTGTCTCAACTTGCAGAAACCATCCAAAATTTTTCTTTGTTGAATATTTGATCTCTAGTAATGTATTGAAAAGAATGTATTGAAAAAAAAAAATAATCTACATTTTCCCATATTATCATTTTTATAGTCTCAGCAACTGCATGTAAGTACACTCATCTAAGTGCTAAAGTCACTTTTCCTAGTTTCATACTGAGTTAATACTACCAGCTTCAGTCACTTAAATATGTAATAAACAACTAGAACATTTTAGCAGGTGAAAAATGATATTATTTGGACCTTTGAAATTCTGCTGAAATGTAGAGGAATGTCATTATCCCTGTAGTTTTATATCAGAAACCATTAGCAGACCCTGTCCACGCAACACAGGCAAAACAAAGAGCATAACTAAGAAACTTATAATAAACATCCATGGTGTATATAAGTCTCATTTCATTATGTCAAGTGATGTCTTGACAAATGCCTATATACAACTTAGTAACTCCCTACAGATGTTTTTCCTATAGCTATATGGAAACAGAAAACATCTTTCTTTGTCATATAACTTGTTAAATTTGTTTATTTTAATTGTTCAAAATCCTTTTCCACTTAGGTCTGTTAAGTATGCCTGTACTAGAAAGATCTAAATCTAAGGTGCCTCAGTTGTGTCAAACAGATATGAAACACTGAACTGAAAGTCCATCCAAGCCACAAGATCTTCTGTCATCCAAGACAACTGGAGGAAGAAACAAAATCAAAACCAAACTAAAAAACCCAAAACTGTATCACAACAAAATCAACAAAACCAGACATATAGCTCAAAATACATTATTTCACAAAAGTCTCTTTCTCTGTGATACCAAAAATCAGAAATTAGATTTTTAATCAGAACTGCAGGTCAAACCTGTAAAAAGCACCTGGGAAAAGAGTCAGATTTAGCAGACTAGACCTTACTTGGGCTGCACCTCTTCTAATCATGGTACTCCATAACTTCAACAAGCAGGGCAGACATTTCAACAGACACCAGGAGACTTCCCAAATGCAATAAAACTGAACTCCAAGGTGTACATAACCACATTCCTGATCTCCTTTTGTCCTACACCTCATCATGCTTTCTCTGTCAAAATACTGGTGTGGGATGAGCTTGTAAACAAAAAGGAAATGGCTCAGAACCCCTCTGTGTTGGGGACAATTTGCCATTGAGCTCACCATAACCAGTTTAATTTTTTCTGACATGAGTCCCTGCATAACATTTCCATCTGAAAACCAGTGTTAAACAGGGATAAGACACATCCTAGTTTAAACCAACACTTTTCAGCAGTATTGTGTACAATATAGGCCCAGTCAGTGCTAAAGACCTCTGATGTAAATTTAAGGGAGACACTCATCAAATGCAAGATAACCATTTTCTGCAATCAGAATACTGATACAACAGGAGTAGGCTCAGATCATAGCTTCATATAATATACATCAGTCAGTAATTTACAACACATTGTAAATTAATCTTGGCCTAAGCTTATAAAAGTCTTCCTAATGTTCAGGCTGTCTTCCTTTAGAAAAGCACATGGTATTTCTCTGGTTAGCACCCATTAGCTGGATAGAACTTGGTGGGAGTTATGATGTTCCAGTAATATTTTCTTACTCATATTAACTCAATGTGTGCTGGTTCTCTCTTTAGAGGTAGCAATGGGAAATACCTCACTATAGAATTAATTTTTATTGAACATTGCACTGGTACATTTCTTTTTCAAAAGTATTTTGATGCACAGTACAAAGGATAGAAAGCAAGAGGTTGTCTGACTGATCCTGCAGAATCTCAGCCATTCTCTACTTGGAGCATTTTTTAATGCATTCTGTGGTACAGCACTTTTCAGAATATCTTTGTATTTTGTTAGTCTTAGGATAACAGACAGTCATTCTTCACCCTCATGTAAATTGTTCCATTAGTTAAGTGCCCTAGCTATCAATAGTTCAGCCCCCAGACACACAAATCACAGTCAAATTCTCTCCTAAATGGTAGAGAACCTAAATTAAACACTTTGTCTGTCACTATTATTTTTCTTTCAGATTCACATCAGTGTTTCTCCTAATTATTATAAGTTATTCCTCTATATGCTAAGTAGCATCTAATAGGATCTGAGATGCAAATATGTGTGCTTATTATTATAGGAAAGCTGCATTATTTTTAAATTATTCAGGCTAGTAAGTACACAAAGAGCTTTCCACTTTTCTGATCCACGGAATACAACATAGCAATGAATATTATCAAATCAATATTCTTTGAAACTTCTACTACTCACTCAATTCTAATCACAGGTAGACAGCAGGGAACTCATAGCTGCTCAGTCATTTTATGTCAGCAACTGTTTACCCAAATGATGGCAGTGTCATAAGCTGCACATGAATTATTTAATTTTCTTTATTAAGCTCATTCTGAAAATATTCAGGAAGGGCTGCCAACTGGCAGCATTCTCAGAGATACTCTGTATTTGTCATAGGCCAAAAACCTGCCCACATTTATTAACAGAAACAACAATCTAAAGACACATATTTGTCAACATGTTAAAATTATTTGACATTAACTTCCTAGTCATCATAATCAATCCCAACTATAACATAATTTTTAAAAAATCAAATGAGGCACCTTACCAAATCTGTAAGCTGTAAGTTCAGTGTTGGACTAGGGCTGCCTGTGTCCCCAGCTCCTTAGGAAATCTGTTAGGAAATCACACTCAGTATCAGTTCTCAGGCTGAAGGTCTCATTCTGAATCATCCTGAGAAACAACTGCAAAGATCTGTGTGAGGCAAACAGCTCATGACACTGCTGATTCCCCTTTATGGAGTTATAATCAACATCCTTTGGGGGAAATGCCATTGGAATCATTCAGGCTGCAGAGGACCTTGGGATGCCCTGCAAAGCAAGATGATAATTGAATTCAGAACATACTTGGGACTTTGTCTAGTCTGGTTCTGAAAAGCAGCTGGGCCCTCAAGCTTATGAACTGCACCTTCTGTTTTGGTGTCATCTGCAAATTTGATGGGGCTCCATTCTGTTTCCAGCTAATTTATAAAGATATTAAACAAACAAGGTCCCAGAATAAACTCTGGAGAACTTCATCTCTAATCAGCCTTCAGGTAGAGTAGAAACTATTGACTACTAACTTTTGAGCTGTCTTTTTTTAACTTATTCATTCTTTGTAGCCATTTTGCTCAATGCTAACCAAGGTCAAATTTAACATTATTTAGCTCAACTGAACTGTATGGCTATCAATGAAGAGTTTATTTCCTCCAAGTGACCATATGCTGTGAAACTGTTCTAATTTATAATGCAGACTGAACTGATGCCTGCTGCTCTGAGGACTGAATAAGTATGAAAATAGCCCTAAGAAGAGCTAAATTCATTCAATTAAATGTTTCGGAAAATGAAGAGTTTTGATCTTTCAGCAGCTTAATAGTTCAGGATATTTTTCCAGTGTATACTGGTGTCTACACAGTATGAACACTGTCCATAAGACCAGGGGGAGTTAAGAGAAGAAACTGACTCAGATTCTAATAGCTGTGTGGAGCTTGTGCTCAGTGAGCAAAATTTGAGTAAATTCTCCTTTACTGCCAACAGCCAGAGCAGAGCCCACAGATCATCCACAGAGACATTTGGGAATGTAGGAAAATGCTGTTGGCTGAAGGTAACTTAGAAGATAGGTTATGAGATGGAAGAAAGCATGTAGAAAAAAAAAAAAATCAAAGAATTAGGATACAGAGAAAGAAGGGAGAGATAGTAGAATCATAGAATACGCTGAGTTAGAAGGGATCGATCAGGATCATTGAGTCAAATTCCTGGACCTGCACAGGACACCCCAAAAATCACACCATGGACCTGAGGTTATTGTCCAAATGCTTCTGGAACACTGCCAGGCTTGGTGATGTGACCAGTTCCCTGAGGAACCTGTTCCAGTGTCCAGCCACATGGTTGTGAAAAACCTGTTCCTGACATTGGACATTCTCTAACAGTTTAATGTGTTTTTATATCATGGGGCCCCAAACTGCCCCCAGCACTCGAGGTGAGGCTGCTCTTGCCCTGCTGGCCATGCTGTGCCTGATGCCCCCAGGACAGGGCTGGCCCTCTGCCTGCCAGGACACTGCTGATTCACATTCAATTTTCTCTTGATCAGACGCCCACGTTCCTTTCCACAGTGCTGCTCTCCAGCCTCCATTCTCCAGCCTACACACACAACCAGGGTGGCCCCATCCCAGGTGCAGAACCCAGCATTGCTTTTAAACTTCATACTGTTGATGAAACAGACACAAAGATTCAGGAAGGGCAAAGTGTGGTGAATTTCAGAAGAATTTTTCTTCGATCTGTAAGTGAATTGCAGTATTTTCCATAGTTTCTTTCAGTGGGTACTCCTTGATTTTAGCTTTTATTGCCAGTTTGCAATTTCCAGTTTTTCTTGAGAATCAACACGAATCCCACTGATATGGTTGACAAAATCCTTAGTTGGACTCAGGATATAGTTGACAAAGGGCAAAATAATGCCCTGTTATTTGCAGTATTTCACTCTTCATTGTCTTGGAGGGTAGATCCAAGAAAGCTGATACCATCAGATTTATGCCCAGCACTTCCATACAGCAAAGTAATCAAGCTTTTGGAATAACAGCAGAGAAATTCTCTTCTGCCCAGATTAGCAGAGCTGTTTGGTTTCTTTATCTAGTTTCACATGCTAAATTCCTGGCAGATCAATTGAATTAACATTTGCTTTTACTTCCCATCAATACAGGCAGAATAATCAAAAAGAGGGATAACAGTGAGGGATTGAAGGCCCTAAACATATCTCCACTCTTGGAGACTATGTAACATTCCATCTCATATTTAACAACCTAATAAAGAAAAGAAAAAAAAAGCAAACAAACAACTTTTTAATAGCTCATCAGCAAGTCCAATAAATCCTATCTCATATCTGAGAAATACCAGAAACTCCACATACTACTTAGGAATTCACTTGTGTGGAAAGCAATGCTAATGCCTGTCCAAAAGAACAGTTTTCAGAGGGGCATCCAAGTGTACTCTAGTCCTCACTTGTCCCAGTAGGGTGATGTTATCAAGTCTGTTTGAGTAGTACAATGCTCTTTGGTTTTTTATTCCTCAAAGCATAGTTTGAAATCATTGGTGAGGGGTTTTAGTGTTACTAACACCTCACAACCAAAATCCACTGGGTTCTGCATTGACCCAAACATGTATCTTCCCTGATGCCAGCCAGAACTTCAGCATTGATTTACTCAAAACAGGACAGGGATGAGCTTCTCTGTTTCTGCATAAGACCAAGGACCTGCTTCCCAATGAAAATTCTAAGTTCCAGAGACAGTATAAATCTTGACACACACATGCAGAATATCTGCCTTCTGTTGAACAGGTTTTTCACCAGAAGATGTGTAACAGTAGCTTATCACTAAAACAGTGAGAGAGCAGGAATCTTGTCTATCTTCCACATGGGTTGAAGGATGAAGCACAGCCAAGTAGGGAACTTGTGATTTAGGCTTTCTTTTCTCTGTGGTTCTTGTCACAGCGGGACCATACCTGCTCCTACACACCATATCTGGAGCAGTGGGGCAGCAACAATGAAACAGCATAGAAATGCATACAATACTTTCAGAACCTTCCAAAACCAGAAGAAACTACTGAAATCCTTACATACAGGAAAAGGCTCTGTCAATACTATTAGATTAAAAATTCTTCAGCTTTCTATTAAAGCAGAGAAAAGTGATACTTCAGTCTTTATTTATACTTTCATGTTATCTAGTCATAAGATGTCCTGAAGGAACATTTACTATTCCATATGCACAGTGTGTCTCCTCATTTTCTTTTAGTGCACTTATTATGAAAGAAAATAGATTTTATTCTTCCTTTTATTTTTCTACACTCTGTGAAGTGAAGAGGACACAGAAGTCAGCTTGTAAATATTTATGCAAACTTCTGAGTAAACTCAAGAGCAAGAACTTGGTAAGACAACAAAGGGCGACCCTTCCCAAACAAGTAGATGTAAAACTTATGGTGGTCAAGGAATTATATAAATAAATAATTTATATGACTCCAAAGTCTTTACCTGTCCCTGAAACACTCTTGTGTTTTTCAGCTAATATTGAAGAAATATATAACTTGCTGGAAATAGAGGGTGAGTACGCCTTATGCCCTAAGTAACATGACACCACATCCTCTCTCAGCTGTGCACCCTTCCTACAGTTTCAGCCATCTGAGGGATGATTCTTAGCTCTATGCAATCTCCTTGGCCCTACCTTAGCTCTCTGGTGAGCTCCATCCTTCTCCTGTCACCATATTTCATTGAGCATAACCACTTAAAGCATTTAAGCAGCATAGAGCAGCCAACAAAAGAGAGCTTTTAGATAGAGAGTGTCTTTGAAAGTCAGGTGAGAGAGAAGCATCTGTTGGACAAGCAGCTAGGCTCACTCTTTTCTGCTTTCCCTGGGACTTGTTTGACCTTAGGAAGGTCTCCAGTACTTTGGAAGACATCAAAAGCACAACACAGCAGCACAAAGAAACATCAGCAAGGCAGGCTCAGCACCTACATATATGCCAGCACATATTTCACACACAGCCAAGTGGACAGGTCTTCTCCTCTGAGAAGTATTTTTCACTTGGCTACAAGGGAATTCTGTCTTAAAGTCCAGTCAAGTGAGACAACTGGTTTAATAATGTAGCACACATTGATGCTTGTGTCAGCAAGACGTAAAAGAGCAAGATGAATTATTTCTGCAACATAAAAACTGCACATGACAAAAGCCTTGTAATGCCGGGATGCAAGAGGAGAGGTGAGGAGATTGGAGTTTTTACTACCTTTGTTTTTTTTAATGACACAGAAAAATAAACAGAAAATGCAATGGACATTTTCTGAGTTGAGCTGATTCTTGTTATGTTGTTTGCCTAGAGTTATAGTGTTAAACAGCTATTCACAGCTGCTTCACATTCACACTGTGCTGTCATTTAGCACTGTTACTGGGCTTCTGGGAACTCTTGGAGATAATGACACATGCTTCCATTTTAGATAGAATTATCTGCATGTTCTTAAAATTCACCAGAGAGCGCATCAATTAACATATCCTAGATATTAATCCATAAAGCTTGCTTGTATTTTTGGTGGTTGTGATTCATTGGTTTTAAGCAGTCCTATCCTTTCTGCTCTCATTAAATAGTTGTTTATTTAATCAGAGATCTGCTGATTTATCTAAAATTTAAAAAATTAATTTAAAACCCTAAACAAACAGGTAGAACATTCAAAAGTTGTAAGGAGCTGAGGAATTTGTATTGGGCAGAGATAGAAAAGTGAAAAGTGAGATTTTTTTACAGCTTCTATTTAATTATATTATAAGGTGTAGAGCTGTGATTTTTTTTTTTTTATCATCAGATACTAAATACTTTGATATCAAATTTGTCAGATATTAATGTGTTGGGTTTGCATGGGCTGGATTCTGTGAGAAGCTTTTAGGAAATTCCCCCATGTCTTTGAGAGGCAGAGGCAGCCAGCTCTAAGAGCTGCCATGACCAAGGCTGCACCCACCAGAGACAGTGGTGGCACCTGTGAGATAAGGGTTGGGTGGAGGATAATAATCTACAACTGCAGCTGAAGGGAGTAGAAAGAACACCTGAGAGAAACAACCCAGCAGGCACTGATGAATTAGAGGAGCAGAGCAGCCTGTGGCTGTGGCAGACCATGGTGGGGCAGCTGTGCCCCTGCAGCCCATGGAAGTCCAGACTGGATTTGTATGATTAAGGGTAAAAAAAAAAATCTGCACTTAAAAGTTAATCTTTTTGACTATTGAACAGATTAATAGTATAAAAGTTTAGCTCATAAATTTGAACCTGCTTTTTTTTCCTACAAAATCAATATAATATTGTAAGTGTAATGACTGGCTTTAAAAATGCTCACCAAGCATTTTAAAGAAAAGATTTTCCTATTTCATTTATGTCTTAAGATTGCATAAAAATCTCTTGCGATAAGTCTGTGAAATTTATGTACATTACCCATTTAGAAATAATTTAAGGAAAAAACAACAATAACAAATAACCAACAAAAGTCTTTCTGCATTTCCTGGCAGCAGTTTGTCAGGTGTTATCCTCAGCACAATTAAGAGGGCTTTAAAAAAAAGGATTGTTCACACAAGGACAGGTTGTCAACATGTGAAATCTTGATTTTTTTATTCAGGGTCATTGAAATGCAAGGTTCACTCAGATGAAAAATCTGAATAAAAAAGCTCAAAATATCTCCATTCAATGCTTCTTTGTAACCATATCACAGGATTGTAAAGACTCTAACTGAACATTCATAGAAGTTCTGTGAAATGTACTAGATAATCACAAGATAAGGGCCAAACAATCTCAGGACATTCTTTTCAAATAGCTGTTTCAGAGCCCTTTTCAGTAGGATTTTAGTTTTATTCTACAGTTCCCGTGTGCCAAAGCAATGCAAATACTGCAGGCAGAGGTCTTCCAGTTTGTGTGCCTCTGAGAAAAATTAATGAGAAAAAGAGCAAGAGTAAGGGTGTTTCTTGGCCTGCCAAAAACATCCTCCACCATCTGGGTAAGCCCAAACAGTCCTTCTATAAGAAATGCTTTTACATGTGCAATTAGTTATTGTAATTTTGACACAGAAAAGCATTTTTATCTTAAACAATCCTGCCCTATGAAGGTTTCTGAGTGAATGTGCAAAATGAGTATATATGAACAATAGTCATTTAAAGTGTAATAATACTGTTATACTGAATGTTTTTGGGAAATAAATCAAAGAAACTTGCCTAAATCATACATTCATATATACTTACATACTTACTACAGCATATTGTGATGCAAGGAGGAGAATTTTGATCTTCAAGGTCATAGGTTTTTATGATTTTCCTACCAGGAATATTTCTCTCATTGAAACAAGAACACCCGAAATAAAGAAAAAGCAGAGGAATGCCCATGGATTGAAAATGCTGCTCAGAAGTCAATCTAAAAATATATAGAACTTAATAGAAGGCAATAATTTTGTCATTATTTTTGAAACTGTGACATAGAATTCTACTAAAGATATTAAAGGCCCTTAAAATTTAAATTATTAGCCCTACCCCAAGCAGCAGATGTGCTCCAGAAAGTACAGCAAGGACAGCAGCACAGCACTGGCTCTTGGAGAGATTTTGTTGAACTAGACTTTTAGGTCATGTTCTTACAACATTTACATGTGTTCACATAAAAAAAGGCCATGATATGGAAACACATCTAAAGCTCAACTTGTACTACATTTTATTACCTTATTACTCTGTTGTAGGTCAATATGCATAAAATGGGCTATATACCTTAAATAACCCATTTAATCATTCTGGATTTATTGTGACAGCCACCTGTGAGACAGAAATGTCCAGATATGGCACCTAGGCCGACCATAGCATTGCCTGAAATCAGAGGCAATAAGGCAATAATTTGTAATTCAACCAACCATATCAAGCAGTGAAATGGATTTATGATGGTGTTCTGTGAGAGAAATGAAGGTCAGTTTTCAGCAGTGAAGGTGCTGTTGACTGCAGAAGTATGTGATGAAATTATATATAAGTTTCTGTCATCCTTTAAAAGAAAAAGGAGCTGAATGAACTTCCATTCTGTGGTTTAAATGATTCCCTGTCCTTTTCCACAAGACAAGATGGAAGATCATAGCAAAAGAATGATACCTTGTTATTTATCTTCATCAGCTGAAAACAAAAATAATCATGTCTGCCTGAATCTAATGTTAGGAAGATATTTCACAACTTTGGGGTTTTTTTAGTATTTCACCAATAAAATTGATAATAAGAATTTTAAAAAGGAAAAAAATATTGCCATCGATATCTTCCACACAGATGGACAGAATCTTTCTAATGGTTGTTTTTCAGACTACTGCAAAAATTGGGATGTTTGGGAACTACATGTTATCAAAATTCTATGGGAGAGAGGAGATCCTCTTGTCTAATAACTGACAAACTTTTACATTATTATTATTATGTTAAATGTGTAACAATTATACCAGCATCTCACCACCTTGTTTCACCTCACAGTTGCTTGCTAAGATCTTATCTACAGATGTTCACCTGTGTAAATATCCCTAAAACTGCCAGTATAAATATAGGCAAATCTACAAATCTGCAACAAATGCACCAGTGCACCTTGGGAAGAATTCATGGACATTCAACCAACAACTCTGCTTTTCCCACCACCATTTTTTCATTTTGATCTTGAGGTTCACATCTGTGCCATCTTTACTGTAACCCTGTACTTAAATGGTCTTATCCTAGCTGATCCTTTCCTTATAGTCCTAGCTGTGAAAATTCTTTTGCACAGTGTCTAAATTGTGCTTCTTTTTAAAAAGTAAATGAAAAAATTTACATGAAATTATAAAAGGAGGGAGGAAGCAAAAAAGCATATCTGTTAGCCAGATTAGTATGAAACACCTTTATTTATTTATTTTTTTTTAATTCCTGTGAACTAGGATGATAAGTTAAAACTGAAAGTCTCACCAATGCAGAAAGTAAATTCAATTCCATAGAAACTCTGGCAACTGAGCGTTTAATATAGCAAGACTTGAGAATTATTAATTACATTATTAACGACATTGAAGTTTGCCAAGATGTTCTCCAAACACTAACTGTGAATTTAATCTGTTGTCCCACCAACTCAGCTTTTAAAGCACAAACTATAATGAAGGCTGAGACCCAAAGTCTTTAATGACTGAAGGATCAATTGTTATCAGAAGGAGAGAAGGTGCTTAGCAATTTGGAGGATTGTCAGAAAGAAGTATGACATGTATTCATTTCATTATGGTACATAAAGGATGCAGGATAAACTGAATAAATAGTGACTCTCTATTTAGTCCCTGATTGACTACATTCCAGATATGCTGAAAGCATAAATTAATCAAAACTAGATCTACAGTGGAAAGGAAGAATGTTTAATCCTTTCACTAATCTCCAACAAAGGAATAAAGTGCTGTATGATGCAGGAGCTATTTTAATGTCTACTTGCATGATTGTGCTGCATTCTACAACAAACATCATGCATTATATACACTCTCTTCTTATTCTCTTTGAATAAATGTCTGTAGCTCAGGAGAATATTTTGCAAGAAAGACATTGGAATACCAGTTTGTGTTCTATTAAAATAAATGAGGAAGGATCACACTGATTAAAAGACTTACCAAATATTAGAAACCTGGATAGCCCACTAGCATAAGTGTCTTCTGGAGATGCTCCTCCCAGAGAAGCTACAGGAGCTGCTTCAGTGAGCAGCTGCCAGAAGCTTCCCCTGTGTCCAATCCAGCCAATGCAGTTGACTCCAAGATAGACCTGCCACTGGCCCAGGCTGAACCCATCAGTGACAGTGGTAGAGCCTCTGGGTTAGACATATATAAAAAGGAAAAAAGTTATTATTCTGGAGACACTGGAGCCAGAGAAAGAAGGAGGGAGAAGATAAGGGAGGAACAACCCTACAGATAGCAAGGTCAATGCAGAAGGTTTGGGTTTATTTCTCAGTATCCTACCCTGATTTCAGGATTGTCTGATGCTTGCAAAGCCCTAATTGCAGCTGTGGGTCAGCAGTTGCCAGCAAAGAATTCTCATCCTCACTGCCATGGTACAACAGATTTCTTGTGGGAAGCTGTTTGCTGGTAGTCAGCTAAAGGGATCATCAATCAGCTGGTGCCATTGTTTCACTCTCCTTCTGGGATCAGGAAAACAATCAGTTACTCCTTGCCCAAGTATATAAATAGATACCAATATTATCAATAGTGATACAATCCTGACTACTGCAGTTTCAGAATGCACTCATGTACTTATGGATAGAAATGCATGAAGTGGAGCCTTGACTAGTCCCAGTGAGATGCACTGCTGGTTGACATAATTTGTTTGAAGAAATATTCATTAAAATGACTAAGTTATTGTGGCAGAAGAACTAATTACTGAAACTTTTTCCATGTACTGAAAGAAGAAAAGTGCAGGGGATAGGAAACTGGACTACAGGGTGGCTGAGGAAGCCACCAATCTGTTTTCCTTCTGCTCAAACTGGAGTGGCAGTGGTTTCAGGGAAAATGCCCACAAATCCATTTATTTCTTAATGTAATTCAGAAAATTCCTTCAGGTGAGAACATGCAGAGTACTGTTAGGAAAGAACAGAGGTCTCTATGTGAGTAGACTAGTTATGCTGACCTTGATAAACCAATTAAACAATGGAGCATTATGATCCACAGTAATGTTCTGTTTAGTTCAAAACAGAGTTTGAGAAAAACTCTAGAAAAATGTGCAAAATGCTAAAGAAGGAGTGAGATCTGAGCATGACTGAAAGTTACTTTTAAGCCTGTATTCTTCCTTTGATGCAGGCTTATAAATCCAATTAACATTAATGAGAAATGTGTTGTGCCCATATGCAAACCATGAGCTGAGATTCCCTACTGCCCCTCCAAGATTCTTTTGTATAATTCAAATATTGAACTGTTACATTTAAGGCATATTTTGACTTGAAAAGTTTCAAAGTTTAATGTTTATTCTGCCTTAATAAAAATTAATAGCAACAAAGTATAATTGCTTCAGTAATGTTTTGCAAAAACATCAAAGTCTTTTTTGTTTCTGCAATTTGAAAGAAACCTCAAAAATAACATTGATGAATTTTGCACAAATCATATAGCCTACATTGCATAGATCAGAAAGTTGGACAGTTCTGTAAATACTGCATTGTAAGGTGTTCAAGTCAGATTTCTAAAAGGACAAATCAAATAGAAGGGGGCAGAATCCCTGATTTGGTGAAAAAAAATAATCAGAGCTTAGAACTGCAGAAAAACTATTCTTGGTTTCAAGACAGTATTCTTCAAAGGAAAAAAAAAAAATCTTTAAAATAGAATGAAAGACTTCAATTGTTCCCTGAAACAGATTTTAAAATGAGGAAAGTAAGGCATCTGCATTATTAATCAGAAAAATACATCCTACGAATTTTAATACTGTATTTGTTATTTTCTACTGAACACAGTGTTCCTCATAACCTGACAAGGTGATGATCCCAAAATCAAAACAGATGGTCTTTAAAAGATCTAGATATCCTCCCTTTTAATGAATCTCAAAAATCCTACAGGATTTATAATAAAGTTACTCATACATATAAAAAGAAATGCGCTTCTTCAGTTGCTTGCTTAGCAATATTTCTATGAAATCAATTACCTATGTCTGGTGGTTTCATGACTGAGAGACATAAAGAGAGACAGAGTCTCCTTGCTGTTCCACACTGCTGCTGTAATGCTATTTTCTAATTATTCTTCTTCCTTTCTGGACTGGGGCGTGTGCCTATGATTTTTTTTATTCCAAATTTTGCTCTATCAGCTACTTCAAATTCAGTCAATTTTCCCATTCTACCCTCTTGGCATGGGAAAAGACCAGCATCAACTTCCCAAACTGGATTCCTTTGCAATCCCTGTCAACAGTTCACTCCTGTTTTGTATTAGACAATACTGACCTGTGTCTTCTACATTTCTGCCAACCTCTCCGTCTTTTAAAATTATCTCCTCATCCCAGACTGCTTCATATTATTTCTATCTTTTACAAGCTAGAAACCTATTATATCCTATTCCTTGGAAAGAGATGTTTGTGGGTTTTTACATGGTTGTATAATGTATCCTTGAGTGTCTCCTGTCAGCCACAGCAGTACAAGTTATGATGTAGTTACTGCTTCAGTGAAAAAGGGAAGAGCTACGGAGATCATGTGTCTGGACTCAGTGTCCCACAACATCCTTCTCTCTAAACTGGAAAAGTATGGATTTGATGGGTGGACCATTCAGTGGGTAGGAATTTTGTTGCATGATCATATCCAGAAATTAGTGGTCAGTGTCTCAAGGTCTGGATGAAGATCAATGACAAGTGGCAACCCACAGGCACCCATAGTGGTACATGTACAACTGTACAACTAATATCCTTATCAAAGACATAGACAGCAGCAATGAGTGCACCCTCAGTAAATTGCAGATTGCACCAAGCTGAGTAGTGGGGTTGATACACATGAGGGACACGATGCCATCCAGAAGGATTTGGACAAGCTTGAGAAGTGGGACCATGTGAACTTCATGAGAGACAACAAAGCCAGGTTCAAGGTCCAGAACCTGGGTCAGGGCAGCCCCCAGTGTCCCTATAAGCTGGAGGATGAAGGGACTGGGAGAAGACCTGCTGGGGAAGGCTTGAGGCTGCTGGTGGATGAAAAGCTGGACATGAGCTGGCAGTGTGTGTTTGCAGCCCAGAAAGACAAACACATCCTGGGCTACATCCAAAGCAGTGTGACCAGCAGGGTGAGGCAAGGGATACTGCCCCTCTGCTCTGCTCTTCTCTGCTCTGCTCTGCTCTTCTCTGCTCTGCTCTGCTCTGGTGTGACCCCACCTGCAGTGCTGCCTCCAGCTCTGGGCCCCCAGCAGTAGAAAGACATGGAAGTGTTAGTCCCAGAGAAGGGACAAGAAGGTTATAGGAGGGATGGAGCATCTGTGCTAGGAAGAAATGCCTGGAGAATTGGAGCTGCTCATCCTGAAGAAGAGGAGACTCCAAGAAAACTATTTTCACCTTTCAGTACTTAGAGGGGCCCATAAAGAGATGAGAATAGGTTTTGCAGTGAGTCAAGGAGTGATGGCTTTAAATGAAAATAAGGTAGGTAGATTTAGATTGGATATAGGAAAATCTTTTTTGTGATGAGGGTGGTGAAACGCTGGGAAAGGGTGCCTGGAGAGGTGGTGGATACCCCATCACTGGAGACATTCAAGACTAGGTTGGATGGGACTCTGAGCAACCTGATCTCATTGAAGGTGCCCCTGCTCACTGCAGGGGAATTTAACTAGATGACCTTAGATGACCTTAAGAGATCCTTTCCAACCCAAACCATTCTATAATATTGGGCAGTAAAACACTTAAGAACACATAATTGTGTATTGTATAGACAATGAAAGAAAGTCCTTAGAAAATACCGTACAAACCATCCTATATATTTATAACACTCGATCAATGATTTAACAGTTTTCTACCAGTTAACTCGTTCCTGAGGACAGCTGCAGACAGCTCAAACCTCCTGTGAAGTGCTCCTTCAAGAGTTAAGCATTCCCTGTCTTGGAGAATTACTGCACTGGAACAATGCGACTTTTAATTGCTTCTGGTTCTTTTGATTGACCAGGAAGGAAAACAAGATGAAAAATGTACATTGTATCTCACAGAATTTATCTAAATCTCCTCGTGCTGTTATCTTCCCAGAGAGGTGGTGGAATCATCATCTCTGGAAGTGTTCAAGAAAAGGCTGGACATGGCACTTAGTGCCATGTTATAGTCTATACTCTGAGTCGAGGTGTTAGGACATAGGTTGGACTCGATGATCTTGGAGATCTATTCCAACCTCAGTATTCTGTGATTCTGTGATTCTGTGATCATCAAAGTTTATTATTTGAATCCAAATACAGCCAAAAAAAACCCTCAGAAAATCTCTAATTGCAAATTTCAGCTGGGTTCCATTGAAGTAATATGAGACTTCAAAACTACAAAACAACTCAAATTCTGTGAGAATCCATGGCTCAATGGAAATAAATTGTGGAATAGGTTTATTGAATCATATAACCTAGTCCACTGAAAGTATGCTATTTATCCCTACTATTTTTGGTGCTTTGTTCAGGTTTGTTTTCAAAGTCCTACTCAACCATTGGGAAAATGTTTCAATATTTCTTCAAAATTACTCAATAAAATATAATTATGAGTAGAAAAACAGATGTTTCTTGAATTTTTTGCAGTGTATATAGCTCATTAGAGGCATTGTAGTGGATATTTTCCTGTTAACAAGTGTGATGCTTGAAAAAGCATCACAACATTTGAACTCCATTTTGGTGGTGTTGTGGGGTTTGTTTTCTTTTATCTAACTGTTTTCATATGTACTTCCACCTGTATTACACAGAAATAATTTTCTAGTCCTGAAGCCCTTCAGATAAATGTAGAAAACAACGTGGTCCTGCAATCTCAATTTACTGAAATCTCATGTATTGGGCTGTTTTAATCTTCCTTCAATCCTTCGTCTTTAACCTCTATTGTTTGTTTCTGGTTTTCATTGTACTCCATTCTTTCTGATAACATGATAGTGTTTTGTAATTTTCCACAAGAATCTCTACCAAGAATAAGATTTTTAATAAAATTTTACAACAGTGTACTTTACATGGTTTGAGGTATTATAGACATGATGTGGAGATCTATGTATGCCTTCTAATAGCCCTCAGCCAGTAAAAATTCTCTTGTTTAAGTGGAAGAGGCCTATGATTTCAGAGAAGAAAGTTGTAATTTCCTCTACATTCATCTATTCAGTTAGCTGGTAAATGTGATTTCTGAGTACACAAGCATCCATGAATGGTTTTATAATGATCCTGCAGTAAATTAATGTGATTTAATCTGAAGAGACTTGACGGCAGCAGCTGCATCAGATGATATTGCCCCACTCCTGAAACACAAAAGTAGTTTAGTGGTATATCAGAAAAGCTATCTTTTGCAAAGGAGCAAACAGGACAAATCAGATAAAATCTAAGGCCACCATTTCAGGTACCTTACTAACAGCAGAATTGTTAGAGAGTAGAGTTTTCAAAAGAAAAGAGGTGGGCATGTAGAACTGAAGGGAGATGAAATGCAGTCAAGAGGAAAATAAAGCTGTTGAGTTACAGCTTACACTGTGAAACATTAAGAAGCAGTGAGCCCTTGCAAAATGTAGCTGAATGAAACCTGTTGGTCGAAGAGATCATCATGAACATAAAAAGCTGGACAATCCATTTGCTTATAAACACTGCAGATTTTCTTGAAGCTAGAATATGGGGGGAAAAGGAGAAAGAAATCAAAATTCAGAGATAAGGATCTACTAGTAATGCAACCTTAGAAAAGCACAAATATATGTAGTATTTTCTCTCTGGGAAGGTAGGAAACTATACACAAACCCAGTCAGATATTCCCTCCATTTTATTAACTATCTTATTTTACTTGGTCTTTCTCAGGGATTGGCTTCTTTGGTGTCCTGGCTTGACACAGAGGACACAGTTCTTCATGAATCCTAGCTCACTGATCAGCTGGTACCAGACCTGTGAAGATGCCACCTGGAAACAAAACACTGTCCCAAACACTGTAAAAGAAATGAGGAGATTTGTTGCATCGCTTCCCATGCCAGGTAGCAAAAAGGAGAATATAATTATGCATTTCTCATTGCCATTAGCCATCAGAGTAGGTGGGGATTCTGTTAAAGAGCTCAGGCTTCTGACTTAGCCTCCATATGACCCTTACTAAGGGGTTAAGCACTCAAATTTCTGAGAGATCATCTGTGTGAACCCATTTGACCAGAGCCTGCTTGTGCATATAAAGATTTTGCTTTGCAAGTTATGAGTCATAAACACCCACACATTTCTAAAAACTTAGCAGTGTATAGCAATGTCATATATTACAGAGTTTCTACACACAGAAATCAATACCTAGTGAAATCAACTATTAGAAAAATGAAGAGTGGGAGAGAGTTAAGAATAGTATCCAATTAAAGCTGATGCAGCTTTAAGTAACAGATGTTTTTAGCAACATCTGTGAAAATAAATACACTCGTTTTTCATTCATTTCAGAGAAAAGTTTTCTTTCACAATTCACTGTCTCCATTAGAATATAATAAGCCACTTAAAGCATTTAGCACCTTTTGTGAAATTCATGTATCCAGACATACACAGTATTTTGAAAAGCAGTGAATGCTTATTTTTTTAACCCTTCCAAAGTGTTGAGCCATTACTTCTATGCTGTGGTTGTTTCCACCTTCAGTCCATTCATCTTCTTGTAATAAGTAGTGCTAATGAGTTGTTTTCCTGCACTTATAAACATGCAGTCTAAATAAGGAATATCCATTTCACTGGTAAAAGTTTAATTTGATGAATTATCTCCATGCTCTGGCACCGTACTGCTATGTAGTTTCTGACTTAATGTGCAGCATTTGAGAGAACTTCCATGAAAAAAGATGATGAAGATAACTCCTTATTTATTTACTTGTAATCAGAAGATAAATGAACACATATTTCCTAGCCATGAAATCATGAGAAGCTCTAAATCTAAAAAACTCACTATAAACAGTGATATACTAAGCCATGCAAGTATTATTTGCACATACTTTGTGTATGAGATCAGTTAAGAAATAGGCTTATCTCATGGATAATGGACCTACACCAGTCAGGATATTTTTAATTTGGAAGGATGTTCTGTTAAAACAAAGATAGCAGATTTGGAAGATCATATATTATTGAGTTTGTTTTGCTCTGCTCAAACATTTTTAATGACCAGATAGTAATTATTAAAAAAAAAAAAAAAAAAGCCAACAGGAAGTACAATAATATGAAGGAATAGAAGAGACTGGCATCAGCCACATCAAGAAAAAATATTGCAACGGGATTGGAACCTCTCCCACTTCTTTTATATCATCAAATACATGTATGTTTCATAAGTCATGATAAGAGCTGGGACATAAATGTTTCACTTTGTCTAGCAATTCAAATTAGAAAAATAAGAGGAAATATAAATGAGCTATAATTTTAAAAAAACACAGTAAAGAGAAAGTTTGCTATCTAGGAATCATCATGTTTATTCTGTGTTTTTATATCTATTTGGCTAAGCAATGTTTTAATTATAAAAATATACTGGAAGATCAAGTGGAACTCAGGGTTATAACAAAGAATATGGATAAGGGGAAGATCTTGTGAGACTCAGGGAAAGAAAATTTCAGAAGTTAAAAGCAGAAAGCTCAAGCAGAATGAAAGTGTATGAGATAAAACTAAGTCTGCAGAAGCAGGAACCTCCAGGGCAAACATGGGATGAGGCAAAATGGGATGAAGTGGGTTGGGATGAGATGGGAAAGAATAATCAGGAAAGAATAATTAAAGCAGAATCACCAAAATAGTTTTTTTATGTTCCAAGGAATAGCAATTATGAACACTGAGAAACTTAGACCCCCACTTGTGTGAGGCACCTGAAAAAACACATTTTGGAGAATTGTTGTAGCATATATAATTTTCTAGTTGCAGGTGCATGAGTGGCATATACATTTGTTAAGGTATGACAGTAAGAAAGGGGTGTGAATTGATGCATTATGTTTACATGGCAAGTAAACATAATGGGAGTTGGATAGGCACTGCAGGGGTGACTTCTGTGACAAGGGACTTGGGGTCACCCTCATATTGGACAGATTCTGTGCCAGCCAGCTCTGAAATGGAGCCACTGGCCAAAGCAAAGCCCATACAGCAAGACATTTAAGAAAGAGAAAAAAAATGCTGTGCTGCAGGTGTGGGAGAGTGGAATAAGAAAAGGTTTCAGAGGAACAGCCCTGCAGTCACCAAGGTCAGTGCAGGAGGAGGGGCAGGAGGTGCTCCAGGTGCCAGAGCAGAGGCTCCCCCGCAGCCCCTGGTGCAAACCAGAGTGAAGCAGCCAGCCTGTGGAGGTCCAGGGTGGAGCAGAGGTCTGCAAGCAGCCACACCTTGGGGGAATTCATGCTGCAATGAGTGTATGTCCTGGAGGGAGCTGCAGTCCATGGAGATGAGACCATGCATGAGCAGGTTTGCTGGCAGGATCTGTGATCCATGGGGGACTCATGCTGGAGCAGACTGCTCCTGAAGGAGTGTTCTCCATGGAGGAGACCCATGCTGGAGCAGTTTGTGAAGGACTCTATTCCATGGAGGTACCCCAGGCTGGAGCAGGGTAGGAGGATGAGAAGGAAGGAGTGACAGAGACAAGGTATGAGCCCCCCCCTCCCTATCCCCCCATCCCTTTGAGAGGGGCATGAAGAGGATTTGAGAGTGAAGAAGACAAGAAGCCTGAGCAGGATGGGGAGAAGTGGTGGAGGAAAAATAGTTTCAGTTTTGTTTTTCTCGCTATACTGTTCTATTTTATTTGTTAACAAATTAAATTAATCTTCTCAAAGTCTGTCTTGCCCATGATAGTAACTGGTGAGTGATTGCCCTAGCCTTATCTCACTCCATGAGTTTTTTCTTCTTATTTTATCTTTATGTCCTTCTGAGTGAGGGGAGTGAGAGACCAGTTTGGTGGGCACCTGGCAGCCAGTCAAGGTTAATCTACTACTGTTGAACAGTAGTCTTTAGATTTATACCCATAAATGACATTCAAGGTTTGAGGTAGAATAAAGTTTGCTGTTCTAACACATGCACATTAAACTACTAAACTGCAGGAAGTGGATTTCCTATAAAAAGGAAAATATGTCCAAAGGAACTGTCATCCCCCACTGCCTTAATAAGTAATGTTTCCACCAACAGTAAGAGGTTAATGTGCAAATAAAGAAATTTTGAAGATGAAATGAGATGGATTTCTAAAGGGGAAACAAAACAAAACAAAACAAAACAACTTTTTTTGCTGGCTCCATGCCAGCTGTCAGGAAATCTCACAGGATGCACCCTTCAGGACACTTCCTGAAAGGAAAGTAACTTTGGGTGGAGTTTGGTAATGCAGGAAGCAGAAATTCCAGGCATATCCGTGAAAGGGCAGAGTGCTTGGATTAAAAGCAAATTTTCTCCCTCCAGGAAGTGAGTATCAGATCAGCAGCTCTGTGATTTGGCTCACAAATCAATAAATGGACAAGAGAACAGAATGTTACCCAGTAACCCAAAGAAATGATTTCTTGTTAGGAACCAAGCTGAGAGGAAATATATACATGTTGACATAGTGGAAATATATTTATCTACTGCATTAAGACCAACATTTTAGGAAAATAACTGCATGAACATCAAAACCAGAAGATTGCATTTCTCAAATCCTCACAATGTGCCTAGATGAGTGCTACTCAGGACCAAACTCTTGGTATTTTTTGTTGCAGTGGAATATGATCCTCTTTGAATATGTACACTAACAAGTAGCCAGAAGGGATGGAGCACCAAGTATTTACAGGGAATAATTTGGGTCTCAGACATCATCATTATGCTCAGAAAGTAGAACATCAAAATGTGTGCATAAGCATGTTAGCATAAAACAGACATAAAATATCTGTCAAGAAGTCTATGTGCAATTTTCTCTTGCTGCAAGAACACCTTAAACTTATTCTTATGAGTTTTAGAAATATATTTCTGATTTCAAAGACCAAACAGCAGGTTAAAAAGCAAAAAAGTACATTTTGTATCTTTAACTACAAAGATTTTAGAAATTTTTAACTGAGCCAACATTGTTTTAAAATCGTGTCACACAAGTGCTTCTGCATAAAGGAGGTGACAGTAAGTGGGCTGAAATATATGATCAGGGGTTTCACCCCATCTTTGATTTCATGGATTCACAACCTGAACAAAGACTATAGGATAGAAATTTCAAGGGAGACAGTGAATTACAAGAATTAACAACTTCCTTTATTCAATAGAACCTGTAAAGCTTAATCCAATTTTCACAAAAGGCAAAGCCAACCTACTTGTTGCCTTCTGGTCTTTCATCATTGATCATCTTATAAGGAATACAAGGATCTGTTTCTTTGATGTAAATGATACATTCAAAATAAATCCTCATTGTAAGACTAATTACACTTATGTGATAATGCAAATGCCAAGCTTATTTTCTAATTTGTATTTCTCAAATGATAATCTGAATGCAGTGTGCTAATGTTTTGCATGTAGGCAGACTGAATTACTAAAGGTCAATCCAGTCAAGTTATTTGGAAATGAGAGTACATAATGATGTTCACTAGGAACAAGAGGGGTGAGTAACTTTCTTTTTAGATGTATAACAGAGTGCATTTTCATATGCATGTATATGCAGCACATTGCAAGACTAAGAGACAGGAAGGTGTGTCCTGGATGTCATTCAGTTGCTGTTTCCTTGATAGTAGTGAAGTCTGAAGGTAGTAGTACTGACTCTTCCATTCCTAGGCAAGAGAGTACTTTGAACACTTGAGAATCTTAAACTCAACAAGAGTTTTCTGCCAGCCTTATCTGAACTAAACTTTCAGTTCATTGGGGACTTGTTTTTTCACATGAAGTTTAACTGTTGAGATTTTTTTGGACCTCTTAATTTTCATAGGGCAATTACCATTATCTGTTTATTCAGCAGTTAGCTAATAAATGCAGAAGCAAGAGAAAACCTGCTGTAAATTCATTACTGCTTTTGTTCCAAAGACCCAGGTTTTCTACAATACTGTTAGGGATAAAACCCAGTGACAAATTATAATAAAGATGATTTGTCAAGACTCGTTTTCTGGAGAATTGACAGAATCTAGAGGGCCAGCTGATGAAGGGTCTCCAATTCAGCTACTTTTAATTTAGACAAATCAGAAATAAACATCCAAAAAAATCTTACTATCGCAACTATGAACAGAACTTTACAGGAAAGTCAGCTGTGGATTTCTGCATTTAAGAAAAAATAATTAACTACTTCCAAAAAAGTCTACTTGGTTTTGTTTTATTGAGCTTTTTTTTTTTTTTATTGAGCTTTTTTTTCCCCCCAAAGAGAATGAGTGCAAAGTGTGATATATTCCCTGGGACCCCACAAACTAGTTTGTCCAGGACAATGTAAAACCTGAATGCATTAGCATGGATCAATGCAGGGAACAATGCAGCCCAAGAGACCCCTCTGACCATGGGACTCATGATGACATACACTGAGAGTTCCACTCTCACTCACTGACTCCTGCATCATACTGGCTGCCTTCCTGTTGAACAAAAAGACATACCCATCTCTTCAACCCCATTTTGATAAAGTTTGCATGGGCTGATAAATTCATACCTTTCCTTGACTGATTGTACTTGTAACTACAGAAAATGGTAAAAGAGGTATACTTCAGGTCATGTTTGAATTTTGCTCTTATTTCAACACAAAACTGACAAGAACAATGAATTTTGAAAAAAATTTCTGTTTCATAATTCTTCCACTTCAAGTCTCACAAGAAGGACTTTGCTTTAGCAGTGCTGCTAAGCAGCATTGATAATTATCCTGGAGTATAAAAAGGCCTATCAAAGGCCTTGAGTTTGAAGGAGCCTTTTCCATTCTCTCTATTGAAAACGAAGACAAACACTTTAAAACTGACCTATGGAGTAAGAAAACAATAACATATAGAACTAATATAAAATGCAAGTATTTTTTTGTTATTAAGTCAATGCTTTTTTTTTTCTTCTCTTTAGGGATCATTACAAATTATAAATTGAAATACAAGCCTCAGCAAATTCAGATCCAGGTTATTTAAAATTATATTTAATCCTATATCATAAGTTTTTGGAGGCTAAGTCCCAAACTAGATCTTAGTTTCCAATTCAGAAAGAGTAGGAATCTCACATCACAAGAAACATCACTAAATATTTCTCTGTAACATGGCCTCTCTCTCATGGTAGCATTAAGAGGAGTCAAGATTGTGTAGAGAAAGTTCATAATGAAAAATATATCTAGGATTTTGTATAGCAGGAGGAAGTTTTTTGCTTCACTTTCACAAACTATTGTATTAAACATAGACACTGGTATTTTTTGAAAATATGGTAACATTAATCTCACCTGATTTTATTTCTTTTCTGAGCTTCTGAGGGTTTCTACTGCAAGATTGGAAATATGTTTGATACCCTCTAGTGGACAAATTAATTTATAACTTCTTATGTTATCCAAAAATAGCTTCAAGTTCAGAAAAAATACATTTTTCTCAGGCAGCTCTGATCCACAAATATATACTATAAATATATATATTTAATATTTCACTTTTCTTCTAGATTAAATCATTTGACGAAGCCATATAACAGATTTCTTTTCTCTCTCACTGTCTGGAATGACCTAGTGAAATTTCATGTCATTGATCTGACTATTTAGTCCCAAAGTATTGGTTTGGGTTTTCAGAGTCCTATCAGAAAAAGAACAAAAGTCCCTTTAAAATGCAAGATCAGTAAAAAAACCTCAGCCTAGGAAATTGGCATTTACCTTTTGTAATATATTTCATAAGGAAGTACAAAGTGAGGTTACCATTTAAAAATCCTATTTTTTTTTCTTTCAGCTTCTGGTCAACTCAGATTTAAACATACATATTTTTTATATCACTTCAGCTATTCACTATGCATTCAATGTAAGCAGATACAGATCAGACATTGTAGATTTTATTGCAGCTCTCTAAGGAAGAGCTGTGAAAGCTTCACAAGCTGAATTGAGGATTATTGTGCTACATAGATGCTGCAAATATTTTTTTCTTAGACATTAAAAGGGTGAACCATTGCTGGCTACCTGGAGTAGTAAATCAGATAAGGTGTATTTCCCATTTTTCTTTTTTTTCAGTTTGTTCTTATGTCTTATCTGTCACGTTTTTTACAGAAAGTGGAATTGTTTTTGGCATGTTTTAATGGTCACTACGCAATTTACACTGACTAATTTCTCATCTTCCATGCAACTGACTGACATTACTGGCTTGACATATCAATTAACACTTTTTCAGTCTTTCCTTCCCACATTATTCATTAGTAGGTCACCTTCACTTATATACCATCATTGTATCATTTGATTGCATAGCTATTTCCATCACTGATTTGACACATATATTATTAGTGCTTCTGTTTTCTTGATGCAAATGAGAGAAAATGTAATGTGACTTGGAATCCAACAATGTTTCTCTCCTCATATATTAGAAAATTTCATAATACATATTTAATATTCTCTTTGTCTCAGTACTTCCATTTTTATCACCAGGCACTCTAGGTCTGGACACAATAAAGGATTTATGTGTTTAAAAACAGCAGCAAAAAAGTTATGTTCATGAAAAAGGAACAGAATTTCCAAAGGCATAGATTGGCTATCCCAGAATGGGATCCAAACCAGCTAACACACAGAATAAAGACAAACCAGTTGTTAGCCCATCGAGATTCCTAGACAGGAGGGTAACCAAAACCATCCCTTTTGGGAACACAGATTCAAGGACTCTCTCTGTTCACAGACTGAGTCATAGACTAAAACCCTCCTGTCCATTTTTCCACGTAATTCTTTTCTTTCAGAGACATGAGCCAGGCTCACTTCTGGAGCCTGGCTGGACACAGTCGTAGTGCTGCCCACTTTAGCAGCATGGCAGACAGTTCTTATCCAGGACATGAAAAGACAGAGTTTCAACTTTTTTTCAGATTCAGATGTTTAAAGATTGTAGTTTTATGCCTCTCCCTCCTGGGAGATTGCCCTAACCAAAAAGCAAATATGCTTATCTGAGTGGAGCAGATGCCTTTCTTTGAAGCTACACCAGACTCACCCACGGGCACACAAGGGTGGTGAGCAGAGCAGGATGCTGCAGCTCACTGTGAGGACCTGTCTTCCCTGCCTCTGTGCAGCTACAGTTCCTACATGGAGATTGGATTAAACAGTTTCTGGTTACAATGAACAGAATACTGGCACAAGATATGCTGTTACCATGCTTAATATTATTGTCTTTGATTTTAGAAAAAATAAACAATCCTGCTTATCTGAAGGAAAGAGTAAAATTGTCCACATACCACATTAAAATATTCCAGGGAGCAGTCTGCTTTGTTTCTTTTTGCCTTGCCCTTTCTGGTCCATACAGACAGCTTTCGTGTGAGAGGAGAGAGAAACAATTTCCATCACCTTGAAAAGAAAAGACCTTGTAAGGGGACAGGGAAGTTTTAGGACAATTATCTATCAGCCACTAAAAGGTAGATTAATCTACTAGGTTAGATTAAAAAAACACTTTCCAAGGTTTATGAAACCTCCACATTTCCAACAAAATCTTTTGTTCATTTTCCTATTTGAAGAAAAAATAAATAAAACATCTGTATCTCAGGTAGATTTTTTTTCTCAGATGTTATGATATTCATATTTATAGGGGAGTTTACATGTATTCTATACACCTGGGAGTTTCTCTCCAGTCTAAAAGACTGATTAGTATTTCTTTCATGCCTGAATAGAGTTTAAAATTATCTCAACTGGAAGCAAGGGAGGGGAATCCAAATCTTTTTCTCTAACAAATCCCTTGAGCCTTAAAAGGGCTCAGAAGGCAAGGTGAAGTAAGGATTGCCATGTAGAGAAATTGTGCCACTATTTTTATAAAAGAAATAACACCAACTGTTCTTGAAATCAAAATCAAACTTGTACTAACCCAGAGAAATAATTAAATATTTAAAACCAGTTTAATTTTGTTATTTCTATGGCAAATCCTTTAGCATAATATGGTTTATAGCTATCTCATCTTCATGTAGTGAGTCAGTTTTTCTTTCTATATACATATTTTTAACATGTTTAGGAGATTGAGATAAATGAAGGCTGCTTTCTTATTGTAGAAGGTAGCCGTAATTGCATTTTTGTGAAGAGATTAAAAACTTGGTTTAAATTTTAATCTAAATATTTTGTAAAATTAGCAGATGGCTGCTGGCACTATAGCATTATCCAACTGAGACAAGTGGTAGAAACTCTAAACACTTGTACAAGAAATGAAAATATTACTGAATTTACATCGTCAAAGCAACAAGTTCTCAAAATTTGCCCATTCTTTAGTGACAGCAAACACACACACCAAGGAAGGAAGACTGCTTATTTTCAGGAAGTACATGCAGAAATAATAATGGTTTAATAGTGCTAAAAAGAAGGAATTGTGAGTTCTGGTCCATTGCTACAAATGTTCTGATTTAGTCATTACTGAATTGATCACAGCAAAGAGACCATTTCCGGTGTCTTTAAGCAAAATGCTTAAAGTCTCTCATAGTCTCTGAGTATGTTTCTAGTGAGTTTTATAGCTTATCTCATAAAGCCACACACAGGAATAAAGTTTCCTTCACATAGGATCCCTGGAACTGCCCACACTGTATCCCTGGGAAAGGATTAAAGTAGGAAGGAAGCTGATTAATGAAGGGCAGAGCCATGATATCACCCTCCTCTCACTGCAGAGGCACGTGAACACTTTTATCAGACTCCCTCCTGTCACACACCAGTAACTGCTGCCCAAGAAAGGAGTTCCCAAGGTGGGTTGCCTTGTGGCAGTGGCCCTGGCAAGGTGGCAATACCTCTCCTAAATACCTCCCCTCCCAGCTTAACCCCTTAGAACCCACATCAGATGTAGGTCCAAACGAGTACCTGTTGGTAAACATCACATCTCTGCAAGGAATCTGTGACCTGCTGCAGTGTTCACTGTGCTTCTCCACACTAATACCCTACTTTCTCTCTAGGCTGCATTTCAGGGTCTTGTCACCTTCTACATTCCCCTGGAGTCTGAGAGTTTCTGACACCCAGGGCTGGGGAATATCTCAAACCATGGGGCAGTAAGGCCTGGGAATACTGCAAGTATAGGTCCATCAGTCCATCATTTCCAACCCTGCTGCAGGCTCTTCCTGCAGGCTTTCCTCAGCCAATGCTCCTAAGAAAGGCTTCCTCTGCACTTTTCTACTCCTCCTGAACTTTCACAATGTCCTCCCTGAGGTTTTTGCTCCACTCCCAAAAATTCTTCTACAATGTGTTCCCAAAACCTGCCTCTTTATGGCCATTCTGTACCCCTTGTCTGTAAAGTCTCTCCTCCTTGCCTGGGTAATTATGCTGCAGGAGACAAGCACCAGCTGGCTGATAGCATTATAAATATTACAAATCACTGAAATTTCTCGTAATTTTGAATTTTGAAAGTCATTCTGTTCTCAGATGCTCAGCAAATCAATTTTTTTTCACAAATTATTGTGTCACAATAGCCTGCATATTTATTTTGCTTTTTCATTAGTAAGACTTTCAGTTTTCTTGATTTTTTTTGCAAAGAATATGAATTTCTAAAAATTAATTATCTGCATCCTCAACAGATAGCATTTCAAAAGAAAGGCAGGTGGGCCACATATGTTGTCTTATTTCCAGTCTCAGCCAATCTAATGACTTCTGATAATATCTAGCAAAGGCCTCACAGCCCACAGCCTGCAGGTACTGTACCTTTTGGAATCTGACATTACATATATCAGTTGTGGTTGTCCCATACTAGCTCATCTTATCTCTAAAAAGGCCAGAATGAATGACTAGAGTTTTAAAACTCTCAAAGAAAAGGTAGATAAAACAAATTAAAGGCAATCTAGGATGAGCCCAAATATTTTCCACCCCTCTCTTGCTAAAGATGGTTGATTTTTCATACGTTCAGAGAAACAGGCTTAAAGATACTTGGGTGACTCCCTGACTAAGATGTGTGGCAAATGATTCTATTGCCTTGAAGACAATCAATGTACTTTAATTTTTTATTTATGACACTATGCATGCATTCATCTGGATCTAAATATTCCTGCTTTTCCCCTGTGATAGGTGGAGTAAGCTCAGAATTTTCTTTTGTCATGCTCTTCAGCAAATTCTGTGACAATCTTTGTCCTCTGACCAGGAAAGCTGTCATTGTGCTGTCACCCTACAGGCAATGCCAAAGAAATTTGCATCCTTCACAGATCAATCCTCTGAAATTAAAACATCTAGCTAAGGCCAGCCCCAGGGGCTTTAGGGTGTCAGGGTTTTTTAGGTGTTTTTCTTATTTCTTTTTTCTTTTCTCCTTTTGTAAAAAAGTATGTAAAAATATGTAAAAATAAAACACTTTGCCTGGGAAACTGGTGTATAATTTCCTCCAGACCCATATTACAAGGATGCATAATCTTATAATCATGCACTGAATAAAGAAGAGTCACCTCTCATTGCATATGCCAAGGACTGAACAAACAGTGGTGCTTTTTCACTCTGTGTATATTCAATGAACATTTAATTCACACAGACTATCATGCCCATCTTTTGTACAGTCCCTCTTTAGGTTCAGGTGGATGACTTGGCAAGGTGCTGTGGGACTGCTCTATGTACAGATGCTCTGAAGTGTAACGGATTTGATTAGAACAGTTGGCAGCTTGATTTTTTGTACAAGATTATCTCATGATTTCTTCCTCATGTGCAACAGCAATAAATAAATGACAGGTCTGAAGCTAACTGAATGCTATGCAGCTTAGGCCATGTTTGCTTTCAAGTCAGAAGTAAAACAGACACAAATACAGGGAAAGGAATCTGCACAACATTGTGCACCTCTTTGACCCATGTACTGATCTTGAACAACCTAAGGAAACTATAAAAATCAACTAGATCCTATTTTAAATACTCTGAAAGATTCTTTCTCCTACTCTTCAGCCTTTAAATATTGCTTTCCAGTTCTGCACAGACATTTGCACTTCAGCAGATGTTTCCCCTTTGAGCTTTTTCTTTTTAATGTATTTCAAACTGAAGTCTCAAGCTGCTTGCTCACTTCTCTCTACTTCAACGGAGCAGTTGAGATGCAAGGAGAAAAATCAAGCAGATGTTTCAGAAGCTAAAAATGTTAGAAAAATTTAAAAATGGAGATTGCTAATGTGGGATTTATATTTGTCTGTAACATTAACAGATGCTCACAGACTAATAACTACGTCTATAATTTTTGAAGAAAACTGATACTAAATTTGAATTTTAAAAAGCTGCTTTGAAAAGCATACATGGAGTAATATGATTTATTACATGCAGTGAAAGACAATAAAATTTTGCCAGAGAAACACTTATTATGTTGGAAACAATGAAAATTATATGCAATGCCCCAAGGAATTTAGCAGGTTGTGGCTTCCCTATGTGGGGGTGTACAAAATGTTGAGAAGGAGAAATTATCCTCTTTGCACTGAGCTTCACATGATCCAGTCAGTCACAAGCCTTCAGTTCTATTGTCTCTTTTAATACAAGAAAAATAATACAGGTATACCTTTGTGTATCTTGGTTGCAGTGATTATTCCTCTTCAGTATGAACAAGCCAGGTTAGTGCATGTGTTTGTGCACACTCCTGATTTGAGTGGCTAATGGCATCTTCAAGAATGCAGAACACTTTCAGCAGCACCAAAAGGTTTATAACCTCTTGAAGGTTATCCAGACCTTTCTATGAGTTATATCCTGCTGTCATTAAAAAGAAAAAAATCTATATATATTCTAGAAGTCTAAAGAGGGAGTACAAAAGATGGGAAATGCCAAGGATGTTGATGCACTTGTTAATAATTATCCACCCAGTTTGTTTTTGAACTTATATTTCATTTAAAAAAAAAATCTATATATATTCTAGAAGGCTAAAGAGAGAGTACAAAAGATGGGAAAAGCCAAAGCTGTTGATGCACTTGTTAATAATTATCCTCACAGTTTGTTTTTGGACTTATATTTCCAGGCCATTGAGGATCAGAGTTCAGTTCAAGGGAGAAACATGAGATGGCTCAATGGAAAGGACTATCTCTGACAAGGATGAGCTACCAGAAACAGAAGGAATTAGAAGAATTAGAAGCACTGGTTTAGGATATCATTTACAGTAAAAGATGGCTGGTGATAAACAGAGTTAGCATAGGATACAACAACACAAACAAGTTCAAGTTTGGTAGCTAATGGATTAGCTACTGCACATCAAACAGTATGGAAACTGTTACAAATATATTCAATAAGACAGTGAAACTATTTGATGTGTCCAAGGCCAGATAGCACAGAACCACAGCTTTATAGAATATGCTGAGCTAGAAGGGATCCATCAGGATCATCAAGCCCAACTCCTGGCCCTTACAGGACACACCAAGAGTCACACCATGTCCCTGAGAGCAGTGTCCAAATGCTTCTGGAACTCTGTCAGGCTGGTGCTGTGACCCTTCCCTGGGGAGCTGCACAGTGCCCAACCACCCTCTGAGTGAAAAGCTTTGCCCTGATATCCAACCTAAACCTCTCCTGACTCAGATTCATGTCACTTCCTTGAGTCCTGTACTGGTCAGGAGAGTGATGAGATCAGTGCCTGCCCCTCCTCTTCCCCTCAAGAGGATGCTGCAGCTGCAGGGAGGTCTCCCCTCAGTCTCCTCCAGGCTGAGCAGACCAAGTGACCTCAGCTGCTCCTCACACATGTTCCCCTCCAGACCCTTCACCATCCTCATGGCCTTCCTGTGGAGGCTTTCTAATAGTTTAATGTTTTGGTTTTTTTTTTTATATTGTGCCCCCAGCACTCGAGGTGAGGCTGCCCCAGTGCAGAGCAGAGCAGGACAATCCCCTCCCATGCCCTGCTGGCCAGGCTGTCCCTGATGTCCCCAGGACAGGGCTGGCTCTCCTGGCTAACAGGGCACTGCTCTGTATCAACCAGAATCCCCAGGTTCCTTTCCACAGTGCTGCTCTCCAACATCTCATTCCCAGCCTGTCTGTACATCCAGGATTGGCCCATCCCAGGTGCAGCATCTGACACTTACCTTGTTGACCTTCAAAAGATTGTGGCAGAACTGAAAACAGCAAAGCCCCACTCCTCTCACACACTCTTCTATCCTATTCAGAGTCTGAGCTATGGACTTTCACTGTGGGAGAGTGCAGAGTTCTGCCTTGTAACAAAACCTGCCAGAATCCTACTGAAAACCTGAATCCATTTCCTTTGACATTGGTGGCTGTTCCAAAAATCCTTTAATTTCAACAGGATGACCCTTTGCAACAAATAGACCCTTTGCAAGTGAAAAATTAAGAAACTAGACATTTTTTCTTCAGTTTTCTGTGACAGACACTTTCACACCACATACTGGTGCAAAAATGTTAGTCAAATGATAAAAGCAGCATATGCCAAACTGCTATGTTGGTTGTTGATTTGGTTTTTTTTTTAATGCACTCAAATCATGCTTTATATTTTCTATACTGAGAGATGGAAGAATTTCAAAACACCTGAGAGAATAAGAAATACACAAAGCTACAGGGAATACACTTCAGAGAACAAGCATTATATAAGCAACAGCAATTATATTTTAACATCAGTCTAGTTACTTGTGAACCAAAAACTATGTTTTGAGTTTTGTTTGTAGAGTATAAATAAATCTTTACACAGGAGAAATAGAGATTGTTATGGAAGCTGAAAATTTTGATGATCTTGAAAAAATGTGCTATACATATTTAAATTCAGACCTATATACATTGTTAGTACTGTAGGAGGTTTGCATTATTTTCCTCCATTTTTCAATGATACAGTGTTTGAACCATTGTTAACATAGATTAGGATGTAAATTTTTATTTTCTTTCTCCCTTGTTGTCCTGGGGTGACTTCATGGTGCTGAATTGTATCCCAATTAATCTGTTTAGTCCAGAAATAAGTTTTGCACCTTTTAAACTAGGTCTGAGAGTGAAGGGGGAGAAGGAGAAGTGGTGGAATGTCTGAGGTGGCTGCATTCAGAACACAGAGATAAGAGCTTCAGCTCTCCTGCTCCTGGCCTGTGTTTGCAGCACAGACAGACAGCAGGACAGAGCTCTCCTTTGCTTTTGTTGGTTTTTAGCTAGCTGAGGCAGTGAAGTTCCCTGGACTGTGGTGTTTGTTTTTCTTGGAACTGTTCAAACCTGCTCTGGACTGAAAAGCAAGAGGAACACCAGGAGCTCCCACCTGTGTCCCACCGGGGCCAGGACGCGGCATTTTCCAGCAGGAGGGACTGATGGAGACTGAGAGAGATGAGATACAGCCACGACAGGGACTTTCTGGGTTTGCCATCTCTTCAGAACAGAGACAGACTTTATTGTTTAATGGTATTCATTTTTAATGCTTGTGATTACTTTGCTTGTCAAATAAACAGGTTTTTTCCACTTTTCTCCAAGGAAATCTTAACCCAAACCAGTTCGGGGAGGGTCTGCTTGAATCTGCTTTCTAGAGGGACACTTTGGAAGTTTCCTCCCAAATTTGCACTAAAGCAGGATACTTGTTTACTTCCTTCTCTTCCACTTATTCTCTGGTCAGAACTTCAGATTCAGCTGAAGTTAACTGCACATAATTCAGTAATTTCATCCATGCAGGATGGGGTGGGATTTCATATAATTTCTCCACAGAATTCCCTTCTCAGCCAGTTTTCTCAGAAGAGAAAAGGAATTAACACTGCCCACAAGATTCAGCAGAGATATCTGAGCACAATGTGATCCTTTTTCCATAATGGTTTTTTGATCCATAATTTCTAATAAAATGTAAAAAAGTTTTTCTTAAGTGAAATCGTGAATTCCTAAGCCAAGTCTGTAGAAAAGCTCTGCTGTATTTTCTTTTGCATGCTATACTGAAAGACTATCACTTCACAAAAAAATAAGAAAGATGTATGTACACTGCTGTTTAGGTTAGTTAGACTTATACTCTCAATTTTAAAGATACATTTAGACTGTTGAGCTTTGATACAGTGCCATTTGACATGTTTTTTTTTTTCAGCTGAGTGTTTGGGAACAACAAAATTTTGGTGATACAAAATAAAAGTATAAATGTACATTTGTGACTGTGAGCATACTTTGAAGGAGTCAGTGTAGAACAATTTGCATTATCCTTTCTAGACACTTGCTTCAGTAATGAACTCTTCAATCCTATGTTCTTGAGATCCTATCCTTCCATGAAAAAAATTAAATCAGAAAATGAATGTTGGGTTTTTACTTAGAGAAGAATAACAATATTCATATTTTCATAAGTGAGTTCCTATCATTTCCTTGGAAATAATAACATTTTCTAGTGTGTCTGCTTTTAGTATTAATTCTTTCAGTATTTAATTCTCTTTCATTAAAATGGTATTAAAATAATATTAAGGCAATGTTCTTGAAACAAAACCTTACAAATTCTTAATTGAGAGATATTCATATAGAGCTGTGCTTAAGGAATATGAAGTGGTTTTCCTCTAAAACACAGAAGCTGTTCTTAATATAACATTTGGCCTCCAAAATAAATACTTTAAAAATATGTAATTGTACTTAGATAATACAGTTTGCTAGATTTGTCATTTTTATGCTTTAAATATTTAACAAAATAATCTAGGAATAAATTAGTAAAATAGAAAATAAGTAAGTCCTTGTCACCAAAAATGATTGTATACTACAAAAAGGAATTGTTCCCTTTATACTGTATATTAGTCCACTTTTTGGTCCAATAAAAAATCAGTAATGACAAACTTTTAGTGAACTAATTACTTACAGAAGTACTTATTGACAGCACTTTCAGATTACTTCCCATAGTCACAAACTAAGGGAATGTATATGTCTAGTTCCTCTACCTCAGCCAAGTTTCTCTTTGTTCAGAAGGCCACACCTTTCCTCCTGGTGCTTCTTCCATTCCTGATGGGTGCTGCTGATCAGGTCCAGGCACTACCTGCCTCTCAGGGTGTGAATTCTGCCTCTTGCCCACCTGCACTTCTGTGAATGGATTACAGGAAAAACGTTGTTCAGTGGCCACCCAGAGACAGAGCACCTGGCAGGTGTCACAGTGGTGTCACAGTGTCACTTTGCAGTTTAGATGAGCAGGAATCTCTGGGGTTATGTCATCCAACATCCTGCACAAAGGGTTGACTTTGAACTTAGATGAGATTGTTCAGAGTCAAATCCAGTTGAAGTTCAGGTGACACCAAAGACAGGGATTCCACAGCCTCTTTGTACAAACTCCTCTGATCCTTCATCACCCCCACTGTGACAATTTTTCCCTTAGATTCTATTGAAATTCCTCTTTTTGAAGCTTTTATCTGTTGAGTTTTGTCCTTTTATTTTGCATTTCTGAGAATAGTGATGTCATTAGGATACTGCTGGGAGCCAAGAAAGCAGCCCTTTCTCAGGCTGCTCAAGGACAAGAAATTATAACAATGATTAAACACCTGCTGGAGATGTGATGTTTTGCAGAAAGCATGTTTTCAAAGAGGTGTTGCCTTCTTGGACCAATGAACCTTTTCTATTCTGTTTTGCATGAACTACCCTATATAACTGTAGTGTTTCTTTAAATAAAACTCTCTTTTTCTTCTCCGTTACGCTAAGAACTATGTTGCTCCTGTAGCCAAAATGCAACATAGTGGCTCCCACTTCCCTACAACTACTCATTAAAGGATGTCAAGGGAGCATTTAAGTCTCCCATATGATTGCTTATGTATCCTGATTTTACATTACTTGATTTTACTCATCTGCTGCACCACTGAGGAAGTGATGGCACTACTGTGGCACTTGGCACAGTAACCTGTAAGCAGACCTTGCCAAGAAAAAACTCAGTGAGAAGTACCATGTTCATCCACACTTGCCTTCCATCACACTCACTTGACTTCTTGCATGTTGGAATGACAATTCTTGTGCTTTGAGGAGCTTGATATGGAGTTTTTCTTCTCTGAACTCAGTGTTCCCTTTACTGTTGCTCACTCTTTGCCACCATCTCCTGTCATTCCTCTCTGACTAATAATTTCTCTCTTTTCTTACATGTTTTCCTAGAGACACAACCAACTTCAGCAATGCACTCAGCAGTGCTCTGCAGAGGGTCTGCTCTGGAGCCAGCTTGGGGCACAACTTCAGTCCTCCCACTACCAAAACCTTGCCATCTACATGCAGTATTATATTTCTGTGTATTTCTGAAAGAGTGTGATAATTGTCATGCCTACACATGAAGATACCTTGGGGCTTTGGGGCAGCCCACACCTGCATCTTTCTGAATTATGATAGATGCTTTAAAATTCCTTACAGCTTACAGTAATGTCACTGTAGATACCTGGCTTTAATAACTGGACTCAAATCACAATTTGCAGCATGTGACTGACCAGAAAGTAATATGTGCTGTGTAAAATGAAGATAGTGACTGTCACGGTGTGACTGGGGTTTGCCAATTTTAATAAATTTAATTTCTCTTGGGGATAGGATTTAGGAGTAAAGACAAAGCAGGCTTAAAACTTAAAAGGGTATAAGAAGAAATTTATTAATAACACAAAACAATTCAGAATGAGATTTATAGATTATTCCCTCTTCCGTCGTACCAGCAACTTACAGAGAACACTTCAGTCAGTTATCTACTTAAATAATCATTTCAGTTTACTCTAGAGAGAAAAGTCCCTTCTGTTAGTTTAGGCTTAGAGGGTGTCTCACTCTCATAACTTGCATCCACCCGGAAACCTACAAATTATGATTTTTCCTTCCTCCCATTCTCACAGTCCTTCCAGATCTGTGTTATGGGTTGCTGAAACACATGGGGTGTCATTTTAAAGGCAGGCTGCTGAGAACACAAAAGTCTCTTTATCTCATTCTTCATCAAATGTCTCTGTTCAATATTCCAGTCCCAAAAACAGAGAGCTTCATTTACCAAGGCAAAAAGTCTTCATCTCAAGTACTTAACCTCCCCAAGTATATTCCACAGTTTAAAGGAATGTCAGTGAAGTCACAATCCCCTAGAGCCCACAAAAACAAAGGTTTTCAGCTACTTATCAGTGGTGACTTTTCAATCTCTCCTTCCATGAGAAGTTTGTCTTCATTCTGCTGACTTCTGTAATCCTTCTTGTTTTATTCTTTTCATTCCGGGAAGCTCAGGAGATCTAGAGTCTCATCCAGGCACTAATAGTTAAACTTGTATCCAAAAGGCAAGGAGCCAGGCTGAAGCCACGCTGGGAAAAACACGTGGCCACCAGGCCGTGTGCTTGGCTGGAGCCTTTCTTCTCAGAACAGGGGGAAAGGAGAGCCTGGGTAGCTCTCCCATTCCCCGCTCGGCCATGCTGCATTGAGAAGAAAAAAACCAGGCTGAGCAGGGACTGGAGAGCCAAGCCGCGGCCCCCGCCGAGCCCAGCTGGGACCGGGCCGGGCCGGGCTCCGCCGAGCCGGGCCACGAGGGGCTGTCCCCGCCAGGGGCTGGGGCCGGGCCAGACCGGGCCGAGCCGGGTCCCCCAGGGCCACCCGGGACCGGGGCCCGCCGGGGCCGGAGCCGGGGCTGGGCCGGTACCACGCCGGGGCCTTCCTGGGGCCGGCCCTCATGCCTGCCCTGCAGGCCCCTGCTCACCTCCCTGACCGGAAGGCAAAAGACCCCACCAACCCTTTTTCCCTGTGACTTGTGAAAGCAAAACAACCTTCCAATTAGTTTTCTGGGCTGTCAATCACCAACCCAGGTCTCTGGCCCCCGCACCCTCAGGGGTGGCTCCCAGAGAGGAGATTGTTCTCTTGTTTCAAGCCATGTGCTCTTCAAAAGGCTCTCCTGAAAACCAGGCTCCCCTCCCTGCTTCACGTGTCCCCAACACAGTGACTATATCTGTCAACTTTTGTTCTAAATTTGCAATCTGTAACCTAAGAGCTTAATCATTGCCCACTTACATCCATGTGCATTGTTTTAATTTGATTTACTTAAGTATAAATGCTTGCAATTTATATTAGTTTAGTATCAGTTTACTTCAATTTTTATACATCAATGTAATTCAAATCTGTAAAGATCATCACTTAAACTGATAAGGACATTTCCACTCAAAAGAATACATTTCTTTTAAATGTATTAACCTAGGATTTTGTAAAGTAAAAGATGTGTGAAAATTAACATACTGGCTGAAAATGCTTGCATTATTTATTTAGTATAAAATATTACATATATGTTGATAAAAGGAAACTACTGGGGTTTGAGTGAGTGGGTGAGTTCAGGTTTTTTTCATTTGTCTTTCAAGGCACAATAAAAGTAAAGCAAAGTCAGAAAAACATTTTCTTTTTGCATGAGAAGCATTCTGGGTATTTACAATGCATAACTGGTAATTTTGATTTCTTTATGTCCTGCTGTGGCATAAAATTATGGTAGCTGAAGGACAACAAAGATTTCCTACATTTCGATTTCTCATTAAATGATTGTTCCATTGTGTTTCCCTTTTTCTTTTATTTATGCTCTATTTCTCCAAATATAAGCTACTGTTTAGACCAACTAAACTAGTTTAGGTTGTATAACAATGTTGAAAGTGTGAGTACTTCAACCTTCAAAATAATCCTAAAATACTTCTTTCTTGTAGCAACATTTTACTTATTATTAGGCCTCCAGGGCCAAGGAGCCAGGTCTACACAAATCCTGGCTCCTCTGTGCTGCAGAGCTGCTGCAATCCAGCTGTAAATGGAAGCTGAGTGTGAGATTCCATCTCCAGAGCAATGCAAAGATACAGCCTGCTTGACAGAATCTGAGCCAGAGCATATTGCCTTTGATCTAGTTTTTTTTTTTTTTCCTACATAAATACCTACACTTATTTTTCTACCTTATCTGTATTCATATCCCCAAGTCACATTTTGTGATATATGCTTTATCCCTTCAATCTCAAAAATGTATTAATTTATTTGTGTGCCTTTGAGTTTTTACCCTGCCTTGCTCACAGTTCTTAAGAACACAAGCCACAGCCTCATTTCTGACACATTAGTTTCATTTCCCTTTGCCCACATTACCCAAAAAACAGACCACACATAGCAGAGCTCAGAAAATAAATTTTATTGCACCAGCACCTCAAAATGTTGACATATGAGGAAGCTAACACATTGCATTTTTGTCTTCATTCCTCTTACAATGCAATATCTGCTTTAATTAAGCAGTGCAAAATGGAGAGTGGATTCTTGGTATAAAAGCAAGGCTTAAGCAACAGTGTTCACTCTGTGCCTTAATAGGAAAAGCAACAAATGAAATGATAAGGTGGCTACTCCACCTCAGGAAAGGTTTCCTAACTTCACTCCCTGACTCTCCTTTTGTGGCTCTAGGCAGTAAAAAGGAAGCAGCAGTGGGCACAGAAACAAGAAAATAGGTCATTCCTTGTTTAAAAGTTCATGCTGAACAGCAGTTCCTGTCCTCAAAAGCTGTTTTCTTTCAGAAAAGCAGCAGGCTGAATGCAACACATTGTGCAAAAGTTATGAACTACAGTCTTTTCGGGGTTAAAAAGAAACCCAAAAAACTGAAAAGAAAATGTCAACCCAAACAACAAAACACCAAAACACAGAAGAATATTTGCCATAGTAAAAAAAAAAAAAAAAAAATCTGTGTTTTTCTAGAACAAAGCCAATAGTGCATTATGCAGGTCTGTTAAAGTATTTTTTTCGATGTAGGGGTTTGCTCTCAAGGGAAGTATTTTAATGATTTACATAGATTCATAGATTCTATCCCGATTTGACTTAGAGATATTTTCTGGGAGAAGCACATCTCCACAGACTGAGGAGATGTGCACAATATCTTCTGTCTTCTATTTGGTACCTGCTCACAGATTTTGCTGACAAATATTGACTATTTCTCCTTGTTCACAACATTTATACAGCAAAGGCATGGCTGACATCAGCCATGAAAAGAATAATAAACATTTTCAGTAATTTTCTGGGGTACTTCTCATTTTTATGGTGGCTGGCAGTGCACACTGAAACAATTTATATTAAGTTATTTAGCGGGTTGCAATGCCTCCCCAGACTAAGGTCTAAACTACTGGCTCTGTCTGCATCGTAGCTTCTTCCTTGTAAGATTGGTGCTCTTAGCCTGTCTCTTTCTTAAGTGCAATACCTGAGTTCTACCAATCTTCTCTCTTTGACCTTTTGGGCTCATGCTCAGATAGATGAGACCTGACTGCCTGATAAAACATCAATTCACTGAGAGCAGTATTTAACCCCAGGGTACACCAATCTTCTCAGTAATCCACCTCTTGCTATTCATGTTTTAGCAGTGAAGTTACCTAATAAACACAGACTGATTCACTTCAAAGAAGTACTTACCATTCAATCTTCCTTTTTTCTACAGAGAGGCTTTTGTCTAGGGAAGAGAACATGCAGAGCAGTGAAGTTAACATGGCTGTGAAAATCAAATCCTGCACGCTGAAAGGGACAGGACAGGGAAAAAGGAAAAATATCAATAGACCTGTAATATGAACCTAAAAGATTAATGCACTGCTGTGGATTTGTTTGATTTCCAAAGTAAGCAGAAGTAATGGCTACACAAAAGTGTACAAGGCTCATCCAGGCATAGCTCTGAGATCATCATGTTATGAATGCAGTCTGTCTTCCAGCTGCAGGAACATTCTGTGACCTCTGCTGCATGTAGTGTTTGCACAGTGTCATAAATGTGCAGTAACTGCTGCCCTTCTCTCACTAGACAAGATCCCCTTAGATATTAAGTAATCCAATACCAAGACCTGACTGCAGTTCTACCTTGTACCCATTAAGACATTAAGAACATTAAGAACCAAATATATGTCTTGCACTGTATCAAAAGACATGGAGCAAGGCAAGTGTCAGAGAGATGAAAATAGGCAGCTGGAACAAAAGGTGGGATCAGATGCAGATACCAATATCACCAACTCTTGTGAATTCCCAATTGCTTGTGAAATTTTTAGTTCAGCACTCAACATCAGTGTGGATTATTTGTGAACACCAAAGACAAGTAGCATGAGTAACATGGGGAGACAGACTAATACAGGGAAACAGAGCAGATGCTACTAGCAGCAAGCTAAATTGAGGAAAAAAGATCCTGCAATTTATCCCATAAGTTTCATAAATGTGGTGAGATTTCCAGTCACATTTCTGTACTCTCTTTGGTGATCTTACTGCAGAGAAGAAAAATTGGTCTTTTCTCTTTGCAGTACTTTCAACTTAGGGGTCACACAATTTGCACAGAAGTTAGGTTGAAAAACAGGTCCTAGAGTAAAATGTCATAGAAGATTTTTAATACTCTATGGAGGAACAAGTCTGAAAATGCCCTCCAAATTAACAGTCCTTTCAATTCTCAGGATCCTCTTCAGCCCTACATTTTTCACAATGCAAATCAAGGCACAGATCTAATTTTTGAATATCATGTCTCCATTCTTTTGCATTCATCCACACACAATCATGGTCTGTCAATTTCCTTTGCCAGTTTTTCTTTTGTTCTGCACTTCCCTTTGCATGATCCTATTTTCTTTCATTACTATGGCAAAAATTGGCACACCTTTCAACCATTTTAACCTCTTCCAATTTTCTACTTAACTAAATTCAGCACCAATGCATCAATCCTGCCTTTTTATTGGATGTTCCAATCAACATAGTATGGCAGACAGAATGCAAAAGGATCTTAGAAATGCACATGCAGATTAAAAATATAATGACATACTAAATATGAGACTGAAATTGAAGCTTTCAGGCATTACAGGAGAAGAAAAATGATAAAGATTTGTGGGAAAATGAAAGTAGTCTTGTACATAGAAAGAGCAGCTGCCCTTAAAAGTCAGTTGTAAAACAAGAAAGAGAGTCAGGACCTCAAAAAATTATTACAGAGGTAAAAGTGCAAGTTTTACCAATGACTGTACAGCTCTGCTTTGAAATTCCAGACTGACAATTAAGACAAAGGCAATTTTAAGGATCAAGGAAAACATAATGATCCTAGAGTTTGATGAATATGATGATTAATAGTCTCTTAATTAATTTGAGATAATTATTGAATCAAAACTTGTATCTTAATGGAAGATGACAATCTAATTGCAAAGCTGCTCCAGATGTGAGTATACAAAGGAGTGTCAGAGTTCAGGTTTGTTTTGCTGGAAGAAGGAACATAAAGATTTTTTATGAGATAAACAAGAGTAAATACATTCGATTTATAAGATGAAGTGCAAAGCTCCCCATTACATTGCTACTGAAAAAACAGATCCTAATAATACCTAAGGGAAAAAAAATACGGAAGAAAGTTATCTCTCCACACATTTCCTAAAATCCCTGCCCATGCCACACAAAAGCTTTCCTCTCCTCTCCATTATCCCAAATATTTTACATTGTTGGAAAATCCTTACTCCCTTAGGACCAATGCAGATTTGTTACGTATATCCTGTGCCACATATTACAGCAGGTGAGAGGATTTTTGGCCTGCATTCCACCAGAAAACAAATAAAAATTAAGTGCAACAAAATAAAAACATGTTTCAATACAAGACATGCTTCCATACAACTGAGCTCAAGTAAAAAATTCTTGCCAGATTTATCATGACATGAATAATGAGTTTTGTACAAGTTTTGTCTTTCTAAGCCATTCAGTAAAATATTTCACTGCAAACTTTTCTGCAAAGATTTATCTTCAAAAGGAAATAAGACTGATAAGAGTAGTAAAACTTTTGTAAGAAAATGTTACGACTCTCTGATTTCATGGTCACAGATGTTCAGGTTCCTGAGCACTCCTTGTCTTTCTCCCTCAAAGGTCAGTGAAGAGCTGGACAGTGTCCAGGCAGGACCTGTGGAGAGAGAAGCCCACACTGGAGCAGCTTTGCTGGCAGGACCCCACAAGGGATCCACACTGGAGCAGTTCACAGAGGACACTCTCCTGTGGAAGGGACCTCCCTCTGGATCAGGGGAACAGTGTGAGCTGCCCTCCCTTGAGGAGGAAGGAGCAGTGGAGACATGTGAGGAACAGACCTCAGCCTCCACTCCTTGTCCCCCTGTGCCACCGGTGGGAAGGAGTAAAGAATTCAGGAGTGAAGCTGGGCCTTGGAAAAAAAGGAAGGGTGGGGATAAGGCAGTTTTTAAGTTTTCTTTTTTTTATATCCCATCATCCAACTCTAATTTCTTTGCTAATTTTTTCCTGAGTGAAATCTGTTTTGGCCATGACAATAATTGGTGAATGGTCTCCCCTTGTTGTTCTCTCAGGTCATGAGTTTTTCATTATCTTTTTCTGTCCCCTGTCCAGCTGAGATATCCAGTGATAAAGTGGCTTGTGGATAATTGGTGTCCAGCCAGGGCCAACTCACCACAGTATTTTATCTCTGTTTTAAATGCATATCCTGTTTTATCAACTCACTATTTTTATTTTTTTTTAAGGTAATAATTTATTTTAAACATTGAACTTTTATGTATATATTGAGGTAAACATTAAGTTTTGTTTTGGAAAATACTTAAGATTTCTCAAATCTTTCCCTTTTACTTACACCTTGAAACACATGTTTTGCCTGTACATGTTTACTAAGTTGTTATTTTGTGTTAGATTTTAGCACATTTCTGATGAAAACAAAAGTATTTTCCTTTCTAGCATAAAAGAACAGGACTAGTGGAGTGAGAAAAATAAAACAGATTTTTTTTTCTACTGTTTTGAAATATAAAACATTTGAAAAAAACTTTTTCTGCAAAAATCTTTTTCTACAATGAAATTGCCATTGAAATAATTTTGAGGGAAACAACAGCACTGCTAACAGATCTTCTAGAGACATCCAACTGCCTTTCCAGTCTGACACAGATTGTTTAGACTGTGCATATAGCAAGAAAACATTCCAAATGCTCTGGGTAAGCCACCTCCCTGAGCTACTGGAAGGACATTAATGCCCTTCAAAAAACCAATGCATATACCTAATTATTTTTTTTCCCTAGGAGTTTGATTCTTAATGTTACAAAACAGAAGCTAAATCCCATCTGATTAACAGTTTTCAAAAAGAGACAGTAGGGAAACATAAATTGTCTTTCTATATTGGAAGATCTTGCAGAGAACAATTAAAACCCAAGCAGAACTCTTCAGCAAACCACCACAAATGAGAATTAATCTACAGAGTAATGTCTCATTTTTTTGCCAAGACTCTCACTCCCATACTTTTATATCTGTCTTTTTTTCTTTTTTTTTTTTTTTTTTTTAACTTCAGTGAATAATACTATATATATAAACCTTTCTAGAGTAAAGATCTACTTTATGAACCGGAGAAAGTAATTGTTAAAATACAAATTACTCAAGATATCTAAACTTTATTTTGAATTCTGTTTACAACAAAAAGATGGCAGAGTGTAACTACAGAAGAAACTTTATTGAAAATATTTTCTTTATTCTCTTTGGGTTTAGTATTTTGAGTGATTAAAAACCATTATAGACAAGTTGATCAGAACATGTGAGTATATCACAGAAATAAATCTGCATTACGAACCAGAATTTGCACTACAACACTATTTTCCATCACAATTCACAAAGCTCAGTTCCAGGTGTTCTCTAATTAACAGAGTACCAGACTTTGCCATTGCAGTTCACATTATCTGTATTCACAGATTCACACTGCATTCAGCAGCTTCTTAATCCCTCAAAGGCATTTCGTAAAACGTAAAGAAAAAAGCAGATTATGAACTCTGAGTGATCATTGTAACCTGTGTCAACTCAGTCTCTCTTACAGAAGCTTTATTCTTTTCTGCCTTAGAAACATCAAACTGCACTTGGTTTTAGCAGTGCACAAAAATTCCTGTCTAAAGATTTTTGTCACACACATCTGTTTCTCCTGCTAGAAGCTTTCACCACTTCCTTTCCCCATGCAAACCATTAACATGTCAGATCAATTTATACATATTCCAAAAATAACAAGTAATTTCTTTCCTCATGATTCCTTTTCTCATCCAAGGATTCAGCAAACTCAGGTAAATAAGAACGAGTTAAACTAAAGGTCATAAATCACAGGGGAAAAAAAATACTAATTTCTGTGACAGCAGGAGATAACGTAATACTAATAACAGTCTCTCTCCAATGTATTTAATCACATGTATGTGGTAGTAAGCTCTTCTGTCACATTCAGGCATGTCACCCTTGTATAGATTCAGTCTGCTGGGTTTTTTGTGCTCTGCCACGTCAAATTAGCTACTCCTCTCACAGTGTCACCCATCTGGAATTAGACCAAACCTGGTAAAATAAAGCCATCATTAACTTACTATGATACTTAATATATCATATTAACTTACTAAGTTAATTAACTTACTTAACTTACTTAACTTACTTAATATATACTCTATATATTTCATTTACTTATGTCATCTTTTAAAAAAAGCCATAATTAAAAAATAATAATATTACACCATTTTTATATAGCATTTTCAGCTGCTGTTCTCAAGACAGTCTTTAAAATGAATTAGCTGTAATTGCCATCACTTTTGCTCTAGACATTCTATTAAATACAGTTTTTATGAGCTGTTTACCAGTGAATATATTTGTTTTCTAAGCATGAGCATGTACCTAAATACTGCTAATAGGGAAACACTTGTGATAGAAAACCAAAGGTGTAAATATGCAAATTTACTATGCCTTTTCCATACACTGGTTACTCAGGAAATGCTGGTGAGGAAGGTGGAATACTATATCATTTTCCTCCTCTTATTCACTCAGTGTTACAATCAGTACACTTATCATTGTTTTGGTATTTCCTTTCCCACGGATTAACTCAGAATTTAATCTTCACAACCTATAAAGGAGGACTGTTAAGGTCAATAGAGTTACATTGCTATAAATTCTGGATTAGTTATCAGTTTTAAATATTTGTAGATCATTAGCCATGTGGAGGTGGACTTTCCAGAAAGCTGAGAATACATCAGACCATGTGCAAAGGGCATTTGGTGTGAGACACAATTTCTACTGCAGCTGCAGACACTCTATACTGACTTCCTAAAATTTTTGCCAAATATTGCCTTCTCTTCTACTATGGAGAAAAATTATTTTTTATCTTATGCAGGTGTCACTGATTTACTGAGATGTTCTCTAGAGCTATGATTCATCAAAGTGAAAGCCAAATAAATACCACACTGGCATATATACAATAACAAGTGTTACCTAGCTGAGCTCGTGTCACTACAAATCACCTCAGCAGACATTGGCATTATGCTTTTTCTTAGGCTCAGTAGGTCATTTGTACCTGCAGGTGAGCACAGGTAATGTTTGCCCCAGTTGGCTGATTTGGAGTTGTTGCAGTGTGAAGGGCAGGGTTCACATTGCAGCTGCAGCCTCTCACTGAGGACGAAGGGAGCTGTGGGGAAAGGCATGAGCTTCTGAAAGGTGAGGGGTGCCCACAAGTTAGTAGGGTAGCACAGGGGTTCAGCAAGCAAAAATCCTTACAAGGAACACAGGATTGTTTTCATTATCTTACTCTTATGGTCTCATTCACACACGAGAACGACCAAGACGACAAACGAAAGTAGATGTGTGTTGCATTTGAGCGATAGGAGAGCAGCAGAAAGGATAATGCAACATAGTTCTTCATGTAATGGAGAACTAAAGGAAGCTTTATTTAAAGAAACACTACACTTATATATAGGGTAGTTCGTGCAAAACAAAATAGAAAAGACACATTGGTCCAAGAAGGCAACACCTCTTTGAAAACATGCCTTCTGCAAAACATCACGTCTCTCACGCACCCTGCAGGTGCATAATCATTGTTATAATTTCTTGTCCTTGTGTAGCCTGAGAAACCCAAGAATTCTAGGCTGCTTTTTCCCTGGTTCCCAGCAGTATCCAATGACAGATGTGCATCCAGTCAAGGAGAGGTAGTGGCATAAAAGAATTAAGAGGTAAATGCATCTCCTAAACATAACTCTTTCCTCTCCAGGCCTTTTCATCATAATAGGCTTTAAAGAAGCATTAATAACAAGAGCATGTAGCATGGATTGAAATTTGGGTAATAGTGAAATAACCAAATATCCATTCCAGGATATAAGAGGCCTAGGAGACAATTCTAAGAATTTATTTACTGTACCGAACTAATAATTAAACCTGTCAAGAAAATGAGTGAGTAAATTAAATTTGCTGTTTAAGTTGTACTTACTAGCCAAAATATTTATGAAGACATATTACAAACGTATTTAAAAAGATAAAAAATATTCAGAAAATGTAGAAGTTTGGAGATTGTTGACTATACTTCCTCAGTAGAGCTACTTCCACGCTGAAATCTATCTATTGTCATCCAGTGCTACATGTCCTAAAGAAAAAAAATGGATCTAAGGTCTGTGATATGAAAAAGGAACAGCATATTTTAAAATATATTCTCTGTTCTGGAACTTTACATAGGAAAGAACTTCAAGGGATGTAATAAGTATTAGTAAGAAAGAGAATTCTTTTTAATTGAACTATTCATATGTTTCAGCATTTGTCCAAAATTCAGGAGCCTTAAATAATATATCAGCTGGTTTAAAGTCTGGATTCCAAATTATTTCAATCTTTAAATATTTTAAATCATAGCAAAATTCTGGAAATATTCAGGATGGTGTGGAATTCATCTTTCTCAGATGAATCTGAAATAGATTTGCATGGTCATATGCCATGGGCTCTTACAGATGAAGCATGCTCACATGTCTTTGTTCCATAAAACCTAAATTACCAGATCATCAAAATTACTTATTGCAGTTGCTGTGCTTTACGACTCCTTTTGCTGCTGTTGTTTGCCTTTAGGAAACTAAAAAATTTAAGCCCCTTCTTTGTTTAGGGATTTTTTTGTAAGAGGTCAGGAACTGTACAGGGAAAAATTTCAGCTACCTCCATTGGGAAAAGAAACCTGGTCTTGGTCATCTCTGTATTAAAAAATGGACCTTCTTTGATGCTATGAAACCAAGCCTCAAAGGAGCACTGAAGTCTCTTACAAAATTCTGTGTCTTTGACCCTGTTAATACTCCACTGTAGGATATAATTATATTTGATGCTCTAATGATTAACATGGCTATATATTTCAGATGATTGATAAGGTTAGCACAATTTATTAGAAGGCTAATAAAGTTTAATCTTATTCAAACAGGTGCAGAGTGCACATTCTTCTGAAGAAAAAAGTATTTACAGCTGCTGTGAGGCCAAAATAATCAATTATTAATCAGAGCCAATTGAACAAACTGTTTAAATTACATGCAAATATGGGTTCTTGGCTTAAAAAAATTCTGTGTTTTCTTTGCTTCTCCCACACTTTCCTTGCTATTGTCTCTTATTTTAAATCCTTAATCCTTTTGTATTATTTTATTCTTTCAGGCAGAGAGAGATATTTATCATTCAGCTTATTTCTACTAAGCAGGACATCTGTGCATGTTTATTTAACCAGTTTCAAGGTTTGACCCACAGTTTCATTTTTTTATGGTTATTTCTGCTGCCTCCATTGGGGATGTCTCCATAAGAATTTGCAGGTGTTATGTCCAAAGCCTGTTCCTCACTCAAGAGTTCACAAAATTCAGAACATGTGTTTAGGTACAAAGATTAAGTCTTGTGGAACAAAACAATTCTTTGCATTAAGACAGCAAGGATTAGTGTCTTGGGTAGCTGGATAGAAGTGAAATATTGAAATCCTTATCCTAAACACATATTTTGCCAAGTAATTTATTTCCTTGCCTATTTCAAATGGAAGAAAAGAAAGGTAATGAACATGATACAAAGTTCCACTGATTAAGGCTCTGGGATAGTCACACTTCTATTCCTAGCCCCACTTCTGCTCTCTGCATTAGCAGCCATTGGCTAACTGCAGGAATACTCAACAAACAGGAGCTATGTCCATTAAAACCTTTGTTATCCAACAGCCTGACCCTGAAGCCAGAGATGGTGTGGTCCTTGCCTAATGTCTGGTTGGAGTGTTCTTGTGAATAAAGTTCTGAACTTCAAAGGAGCCAGTAAATCCAAGGTTCTTGGTTTTATCTCATTTAGGCTAGGAAGCATAATTTTAGCACAAATTTTTTAATGGAATCTGCACTCTCAGTATTATGCAGTATTATGTGTATTCCAAGCAGAACTGTCTATTTTAGGCCTTTTAAAGGAATTTGGTCTCAGAGACCTTTGGCTTCAGATGGGCACAGGATAGACTCAAGTAAGGAGCACATAACTGTTGTGAGGGAAGCAGTTGTTTGCTTGCAAAGAAGAAATGAAGGCACCTAAGAATTTGGTTTTGCAAAACAGTCTGCACTAGAGTTTTACACACATGAATAAGACAGGAGTTTTTTGGATTTGTTGGACATTTAAATTTGGCTGGTGTGATACACAATGCTGCCTCAATTATGGTCCTTACAGCCACTTTGAAGAATTAGGAGTATACAGATAAAACTAATATAACTTTTGGTCTATAATTAGCTCCCTTAGAGTAATTAGCTCCCTTAAAAAAGCTTCCTGAATGATTACGTCATCAATATTGAGTATAATTCCCCAAATACTGTAGTTGTAGTTGTGGTTTTCCAGTTTTATCACAGCAGCACAAACTGAAAATAAATAAATAAATAAACCCAAAGCTGTCAAATGAATAGATTACAAAAGGCAATTTCTCTCTCACTGAGAGAAAGCTCAACCTTTTCTCTGATGCTAATTCACTTCTTGTTGAGGCAGAGCTTAATCCCATATGAACGTCTTGAGAATAATTTGTGCAAATAAATTAAGGAATACATTAGTTTAAATGTAGCATCTCTCTGCAAAAAATCTTCCAGGCAAAATATCTATATACTCAACATTTTTCCCAAGTCTCTTCAGTCATTTTCAAGGCAGTACTTAACTGTGTAATAATTGAGTGCACGTTATGATTCTGCTCTTTCATTATCTTAAATCCTCTTTTCCACTAAACATAGCACTATGTAAAAGTAGGTAACTGAGAGGGTAATGTTAGTGTCATGAAAGTATTTTTCTATATCAAGATAACATCATCATAGCTCTTAGGACCAACTTTTCTAAAAGAGAAATAGTGTTAAAAACAAAAGTTTGGTGCTAAAAAAGCATCTATTTTGCTTTTTCCTTGAATTCTGTATTTACTTAACAAATGAAACTGGCTTGCTTGTGGGCAGTTATCAAATGCAAATTTTTAATTAAATAACACTACAATTACCTAGATTCTTTCCTGTCTATGGTACGTGGTCCCAAAAATGAAACTGATACCTGTTGGTTTTTTTTAATAAGAGGCTCATAGTGTAAGTCATCATAGAATTTAAACCTGCATTGCATAAAAACAAAAGAACAGACATTCAAATGAAAATAGGTATTCAAATGAAAACATATAAGCATTTATCTCATCTCCAAAAATGGCAAAAAAGAAAACACTTAGGAAAAGAACATAAAACCAGAATTGCTATCCAGATTATACTCTGCATATAGTTCACTGAAATAATTTCCAAACATAATATCCTCATAATTTTCAGTTTCATTAAGGAAGATTAAATGTCTGTTTAGGGGCAAATATCTTTCTCTGGATCTTCATTATGTCAGCTGGACCCAAGATCTGATTAGCTGACATTAGAAAGGCAATTTATCTAATCAGGTCTGATAATCCATAGAACTCATCTATTCCTTCTTCAAGTATATTCCCTGTAGTGATATGGAAAAAGCATATCTTCATTCTCCTTTCTTGAGTACAGAAGGTTCCATACCTTCACTATTTGAACTGATAACATATCCCAAAACAGCTTTTTGGAGTTTACACACTTCAAACTCAAAACTTTATGTGGATCAGTCTCTGATGAAGTTTTGAAAGTCAAAAGTTTCATTTTCAAATGCATAGTCTCATGAAATTTTGACTGTCTTCTGTTTCCCCTTTAAATTCTATTTTAAAGTGATAAATATTGCACAAAATAAACTGGATGTGTTAAAATGTGTCACAGACCTCTTAAACTACTGATATATAGAAAAGGAAGACTAACATGCCAGCAGTTGGATTTTCAGTAAATACCCAGAATACATCCGCATACAGGAAAAATCAATATTTTTACAGAAAGTAGAATATAAGATGAAAAATGATGAATCACATGGAAGCTCATAATCTTATGAGTGTCATATCAGCCTAGCAGGCATTCATTTTGGATAAGTAATCTTAATATTACAGGATAAAGATTACAGAAAGGAATTGCCAATATTTTGTTATGGAAATGAGAAAATTCAGGGTTAAAATAGAGACGAGCGATTTCTTTTCATCGTCAAGTGAAAAGATCAGCAAAAGCTCACATGGAGCATCTTTCTGTATCTCTGTGGGAATTCTGCTTCTTGTGATCTGCTGCTGCCAGATTTAATGTGCTGAATTTATTATACACAAAGTTGTCTGACTCACAGGTTGTTTTTATTTCCCCAGTACGGATACAGCTTTATTTTGTTGTTCAACAGCATAAAATGGTTAAATAAAGTGTAGTTTTTCATTATATACTCTACATTTTAACAAAAAAAAACATGGGTTATCAAATACATTAAATACATACTAGCAATATGTGGGTTTGCCAACTGCATATTATTTGTAAAACAGCCTCTAATTCCTTCTTCAGATTCCTCTTTTAAACATTCATCATATACAATTATTCTTGTTCACCTCTGACCCTGAGGTCATCCCTGTCATCCCTGAGGAAGGTACTAATCCGGTCAGGACAAGAAATAATTTTTTTTTTTTTTTTTTTTTTTTTAGTTTGCTCCATTTTCTTATTTAAAACACAGTAAAGCAGAGCTAAGAAATGACAGGAGGGCCCCTTTCTTATTTGGATTGGCCATATCACTTCAATACTGAGCATTATCAGTGAGGAAGCAAGGGTGGAAATATGCAGAGAATACTTTTATTTGAGCATCTTTTATCTTGCACACCTAGCATACACAATTTAAGGTTTCTCAAATATAGTTTATTGGCCAACAGTAAATAACAAGGACTAAATATTCAAGTGGCATCATCATTAATCTCTTTACCAATGCCATGGTGGGGACAATCGATGAGCCTCTCCCAGCCAGGGAATTGTCAGGTCAGTGGGGAAGGGTTGGATCTGTTATGTTTTAAAATTGAATTGATGTTGCTGAAATGTTGTCTTCTGATGTTCTGCTTTGTCTTGTTTTTTTTTATCCTTTTTCATGTCAGTATTTTTCCTCTTCTGTCCTTCCACTGATGAAGACAACTATCTCAGCTATTGTGCACTTCTTGTTTTTCTTTTTCTTTTTCTTTTTCTTTTTCTTTTTCTTTTTCTTTTTCTTTTTCTTTTTCTTTTTCTTTTTCTTTTTCTTTTTCTTTTTCTTTTTCTTTTTCTTTTTCTTTTTCTTTTTCTTTCCTTGCATAGCTCTAGCTCCCATACTTTCTTATTTCTTAATAATAGCTTTCTTAGTAAAACCAAGTCTTAGTCACAGAGTTACCATGCACCAAACTAGGCCTGGATCACATTCAGCTGAATCCTTAGACAACAACAACAGCATAGAGAGCTGAACAGATTTACTCCGTTTGTGGTGTGCCTGGATTATAGTCTGGCCATCCCTGCTGAGCTCAATGCTTTATCTACTAGGCCACATTGCCTGCCTTCAGTAACAGCACAAATACACCAGCATTGCCTTACCCCTTGCCATTAAAATTGCAAAGTCACTATTCAGTCATTATTCATTTGCAGATGGTGTAGTGAAGTTACAGATATCAGCCAATTCACTGCTTTTTCTATTTCTATAATAGAAACCACTTACTCTTTTAAAAGTCCTGCACTATTTAGTCTTCATGTTGAAAGGAGTTATTCAATATTCTGTTGCCTTCCATTTCCAGCATCTTATTTGTTGCACCTTATTAAAGAAAACTATTAATTCCTCATGGCATTCCCTATAAAACTCATCGCTGCAGTTACTTACAAAGTTTAACCAGAAATTTTGGCTGTGCTATTCAGGTTAGTTAGGATCTCCCTTCTAGACAAAAGACTTTTACTTAACACTTCATTGTTGTTCCCAGTCATGCCATGAAAATACAAAGCTCTAGCATCAAACTGTCTTCAAAATTACCATGATTTATTCTTGCAGTAATAGTAGCTAATAGTCCAATATTAAAAATCCACTACCCCTTTTCCTTTAAATTTTGGTTGTCATGAAAAGTAAAGGTAATCAAAGTCAGGAATACCTCAGAGCTGTGGGAAGCCTTTCAGAACAAGCCTACAGAAACAGGGCCTCAGCATTTGTTTCAACTAAAGATTTAACTGTTGGGTGTTCTGCTGTTTGCAGGAATTCTTGATCTCCCTCTGCAAGCGTCCTAAGGTCCTTGGAGAAAGAAAGATGAATTAAGAAATACTGAGGAAAAGCTATCTAAAACTATTTCACTGTCTGCAAATAAAAACCACAGATTTTTAGGTAACAGCTATTTCCATGTCTGACTAACCTTGAGATTTCTGGTGGGAACAATTTTAGGTCCTCATCCCTTTTTTTTCTATAGGTCCAGAATCTGCATATTTAAAGGTGAACTAAAGCACTGAATATATATATATTTTTTACATCAAGGGATGTTTATCAAATAGATGACCACCTGTTCTTCTCTAGTTTAAGAATAAAGTCTTTACTGTGCAGATAATTAAGGCAATGTAAGTAATGTAGGCTGAAGAGGAAAACCTTGTGTCTGAATCAATGCAATAAAAAGGAGGCAATAAAATCTCACAAGTAACTACAGTTCCAATAGGTGTAATTAGTTGTTGCAATTATACATGAGCAGAGCACTTCCTAATGTCTTCTTTGTTTTCTGCAGTTCCTCACCATAGATCTGGGAATTCTGAAACAAAATTCTCATTTTATAACATGAGATTAAATAGGCATCAGTTGTCTGCAGGTTTCTTCTTGCTCTATAGCTTTGGCCAAAGTCATGTTTCCTTGAATATAATTTCTGCTGTATATGTGACTGGCATATCAATTTCCTAGTAGTCTTGACTAGTATTTTTCCTATATTTTAGTAGTTCCAAAATCCTAACTCTTATCCCTGCCAGCCTACAAAAATACTATTTTCATAAAGCATCAATGCAAATATATCCATAAAAACCTAAGAATGAATACTAAGGCTCTAGCAAAATAAATGACATGTATATTTTATTTTCTTTCTCATATATGAAGATCTACACTGATAAAAATAAGCTCACAGAATGGAAGGCCCTACTACTTCAGTAGATAATCAAACCCTTCCCTAGGTCACAATTTCACTTGGTCTGACCTTCCCATTTATACACAATTTCCTTTCTCTGATTTATTTGAGAATTTAGAAAATAAACTTTTTGGAGTACAGAGTCTCAGTTAATTCATTGGAATTAATAATGGTATGATTTGGGAATCTATTAGCTAGTCATGAGATTAGACTTTCCACAAATACACTAACATTTTTTCATTTTAAAGGTTATAGGGTTTTCACATTTACAACACTCCTTTTTCACCAAAAGTGACATGAGATTTTCTTTTCTGCTTGAAGAAATTCCCTACAGTTGCATGTAACTTAAAAAATCAGTGTGCTCAACATCTCTTAAAGCAATGACTATAGATTATTTTTCCCTCTGGTACAGCTCAAGTTCTGTGTCATTCATCTGCTGTATTGCACACATGAAGTATTTTCTGATACAGGATCCTGAGTTTTTTAATAAGAATTTTGCATTTTGACAGTCAATGAGACTTTCTCAGATATCTAATGAACATCCTTGCTCACAAATTAAACTTAATCAGTTCTGGAGAAATCCAGGACAACTTTTTGTGTGTGACAGCATGGCGCATTTTTTCCATGATAAAGTGATACTCTCCTAGCCTCTCATTTTTCTGTAGATATTAAGCACTGAACATCTTCACTTTGTTGAACAGGACCTCTCTGATTTATAATACTCATACTTACTAATTTATCTATAAAGGCCAATTAGCTGGCTGAAGTGCTCAAATGAGTCAGTAGTAAAATGGCCATTGCTGCAAGGACTTAGCCACTATCAAAATAAATAATTTCTCCCTTTTAGTAAGACTAAAAAAAAAATTATTTCAGCTTTCCATTGCCTATGCCTCCTTCACTGATTCAAATTCAGTTTTCTATAGGCCAATTAAAGTTATGTTTGCTGAAATACATTTCAACACGATTTAGGAGGATGCAATAGAGTGGAGAAAATGAAAAAAACAAGGCAAATGTTTGGATTAACTGAGTACTACCTTTCAAGTGGACTCAGACCTCAATAACAAACAATTTTGTTTTATCTAGAAAGCCAGAAAAAGAAAAAAAAATACAAACAGAATCCCCTAATAAAATAAGCACAGAAATTAAGATTACACTACTGATTTTCCAAGGATGAACACTGTTATGGTATGAGCTGTCATAGAGCTGGGGTTTTTTTTTTTCACACCATTTTAGCCTACATCTTTTTTAGTAGGTGAGGGACTTTGCAGATTTGTAGAGTTCACCAACAGCAGTGCTGGTTGTGTTACCATTTGTCATTGAAGCAATTCTCTGCCTAAAAGACACTTCATGTCCTAAAGTCTGTTCCTTCCTGTGCCCCCTGCAGTTCTAGCAATCTAAATAAATCAAGGTCCCTTTACAACAATGCGTTAATGTGGAAGTAACTCAGAGCTTCTACCCAGCTCATCAGAGTTTACATCTTCTTATATATTTTTACCTTGCAGTTATATAGTGAATTTAAAGGAGATGAGGGTATTATCTGAAAATTGCATACATATATTTTGTCAGGTAGCAAAATTTATATAGACCTATTATTTGTCTGAGTCCTTCCACATCCATCTTGAGAATATATGCTCTCTTTAAAGAACTGTAAATCTAACTGTCCCCTAAATCACCTTGGAGACTTCTGTCAAAATGAATAGGATTAAAGCTATCAAGACTTTTCCAAAGTACTTGTCTTTCTAAAAATCATAATACTGGCTTTATTTTATATTTATTACAATGCAAAATAATGATTGGTTTATCCAAAGGCAGCAAAGAGTCTTTCATAAAATGTTGGAAGGCATTCTGAGTTGGAATGATGAAGTGCCTAACAGCCAATATTCTACAGCAAAAAGCAGATCTCTGTCATTAAAATATATGCAACAGTCAGGCTTTTTCTAAAATGTGTTTAGTTTTAGAATGTATTATTTATTAAATAAACTTGATTTTCATTGCCTCTTTTATTATCTTCTTCCTTTTTTATTGTTGCAGGATATTTTATAGCCATTTGTATTCAAAACAGAATGTTAAGATTGTAGAGTGTTTCCTGCTAGATGAGAGGTTTAAAAAGTCCAAAGAAATTTATAGCAAATGGCAGCAAATAACTGATGAAGGCTTACTGGTTTATTTACCAAAGTTGTATGATATTGTAAGCCTGCTACTACATTAAATAAATGTCTTCAATTTTAAGATACAGTTGCCTCCTCTTTAATTTGGATGGTTCTAGTGTTGCAGTTACTGAAAATATCTTAGCTATTTAGTCTCTGAATCATTATTTTAATACACTGAAGTATAACCATAATAGAATCACTTCATCCTCCTGTTAAAATCCTGGAATGAAGCTGAAAGAGAGCAACAGGATCATCCTGGATAATTAATAATGGTAAGAGTGCCCAGAATGAGAACAGGATGGAAGAGGATAGAACTGCAGAAGGAAATGGTAAGGAAAAAAAGAAAAAACACAGTGGAGCACTACGAAAGTTAAGCTCTAGGCAAAAGTTTTATAATGGAGGCTCTTATTCCATTTACAACACCACCCCTAAACAGCATATTTAATCTGGCTGGAACACCTAGAGCCACTCAAAGGCAAAAATATTTGCTTGACACCTTAGAGCATTTATCTATCCAACTCCAGTAACTGATTACATAGCTAGGGTTGTTTCATTTCACTGGGAGGTTGGATTTTGACCTATGAGTTTTGGAGGGGGCAGGGGGGGGAGGCAGAACTTTAAACAGTTTAAACACATGCTTATCTCATTCCTACTTAAATCCATAACAAAACATCAAAGCCATTTCTAGCTCCTTCTTCATAGGTTTAAAAGATAATTAAGTTCTTTTCCTCTGGTGTGTGTCTTCAGCTTGCTGAGTGCCACTTGACTTAAAAAAGAAGGAAACAGCCTAATAATGTACACACTGAAGTGTACTTAGCTATTCATAGCTCATAATGTCTTTCAGAGAAGAGAGGTTTAGTGGCCCAAAATCCTAGGCCAAGTTCAAAATCTCTTCCTCTCCTCCCATGAACTAAAGAAAAACACATGTGCAGACATGCACTCTCACACATGGTGGCTGGGAAGAGTGTCCTTCATGCTGGAGATAAGCTGTATTAACTGTTAGACAGAAAATTAGAAAATTATTGTCCAAGGAATGAGTATGACTTCCTGATTTCAAAGAGTGAATCAGGTGGATTTCTTTATAAGCAAAGAAATTCATCTATCACATGGTCTTCCACTTACTGACGATAAGATGGGAAAATTAGCTGAATGAACTCACAGCTGCACTAATACACAAAAACAAAGGTAGTTTTCTGCTCCGAAGATTTAACATGTATTCAATCAAGATTGTATTCTTCTATCTTGATAATGAGATTGAAGATAAAGAGTACTTTCTTCTCACATTTCTGCTCTTTTTCTACAAATAAAAATTCTATCCTCTGCTACACTTCCTCTGCAGTTCATAGTTAGTTTTGGAAGTTTGAAAAACAATTTTTTACAGAATAAATTACTCTGATGTATTTCATGGAAAAATGTTAGCATGGAAGCTGAATGCTATTGTATTATTTTGCAGACTATTTTTTTCCAAATAAGGAAATTTTGACAATTGAAATTAGTTGTAACAAAACACGTTAAAGAGAATCAAGTAAAAAAACCACACAAAACCAACCCCAAAAGTACAGAAGTTGGTTGTAAGCAGAAATTTATCTTACAGACCAAATGAGGACTTCCCTACAGAAGATGCCTCTGCTATCAGTTTAAAATGATCAGTTCCTCACTAGTGCATGCAACCCAGATTCATAGCAGCTACTAGAGTGACACTGAAATCTGCTGATATAAGGCATAAGATAAAAGAAATATAGCCAGCAGTCTGAAACACCTTATCTACAGAGCACTAGTGATACACTTAGGAAAAATTACTACAAAGGACCTAGCACCTAACTCTTCACAAGTCATCTGTGCTACACATTAAAAAAAGGAAAAAATAAGTCAACATATGAGACAGTGAATCTATTTTGCATATGATAAAAGGTTCTTTTCCACTTGTGGTTTCAGTGGGGCAGGTAACAAAACCAACATGTCTTGAGGTACAGAGACTAATTTCAACAATATCTGAGGATCACAGAAATACTCCTGAGGCTACTGGGCTTCAATCAACAGACCACTGGGAGTCAAAAAATTATTTTTAAGAGAGTAATGAATTTATTTTGAAAAACCACAGAAGTTTCAGTAGATTTTAGTGAACTTTAGACCTTGTGAAAAACAGACTAGAAAATCTTAACGGAAATGGTTAACCAGTCTGCAGCAATAGAAGTCCCAGTTCATCAGGATGTTGTTCTGGTTTTTACTGGGTCAGAGTTCATTTTCTTCTTAGTAGCTGGTACAATGCAGTGTTTTGGATTCAGGAGGAGAATAATGTTGATAGCACACTGATGTTTTGGCTGCTGCTCAGTAGTAATTACCCTGAGGCAAGGAGTTTTCAGTATCTCATGCTCTGCTAGCAAGGAGGTCCACAAAAACCTGGGAGGGATCATGACAGGACAGATGACCCAAACTGTCCAAATGAATGATCCATACTGTAACACATCATGTCCAGTATATAAACTGTGGGGAGTTAATTTGAAGGGGGATGATCACTGCTCGGGGGAAGGCTGGGCCTCCATCTGGGGGTGGTGAGCAATTGTAGTGTTCATCACTTGTTTCTCTTGTTTTTTTCCTCCTTTCCCTCTCCTTTTTATTAAAATTATTAGTGCTAGTAGAATCATTATTATATTTCACTTTGCCATAATTATTAAACTTGAGATTAATTTTCTTTTCTTTCCTGACTCTCCTCCCCATCCCACCATGGGGGCAGAAGGGAAGTGGGTGAGCAGCTGTGTGGTACTTGGCTGCCAGCTGGGGTTAAACCATGACAGATGCACAACCAAAAGCTTGGAGATAAGCAAGTTGCATCTTTTTTGATCTGATAAAATCTCCAAGTCTCAAGAGATAGAAACAACAGTTAAGGTTTCAGGGAGGCATAACACATTGATATTCTCATCTTAAATAATTTTGCAAGTGCAATGAGAGGGAATATTCTGTTGGAATGAGCATGTTTGCTGAAGGGTGATATGCTTCATCAACGGATGTGTTACTGGAGATGATTTCAAACACGGAGAGAAATTAGGACTGACAAGCTAAATAGTTCTGGCATTTCTATATGTGGGCAGGTCTATAGTGGTACAGGTTTTACCACTGGAACTCTGCAACAGCCCTGGTGGCCAGCCAACACTCACAACCCCTTGAAATAGAAGCAGTAGGCAAAAATACGCATTTCTTGGGCCATTTCCATGTTGGGGTTTTTTTTGGCTAATAGTAGAATTTGCACTTTAGCCAGCTGGATGGGATCTTAAAAACTCTAAAATTTGCAAAGAAATTCAGCATAACTATAAGGTATCTGAGATCAAAAAGCTTAACAATGTCATTTATTCAAAAGCAAGGTTCACCTCATCCATCCATCTGCATTTCATGCTACATCCATTATGATAATTTCAAATGCTTTCAACAAAGAAGATATAATTCTAAGCCTAGTGAAAACCATTCCCTGTGAAACAATGAAAGCATCACACATACCAATAGCAGAGCTTAGTTGTAAAGGAATACATTATTAAATTGGAGGAAGCTTCATATCTTATTCCCATAGAACTAGATAAAAGGGATAATTTGAAGTGTATTGTTGTATGAGCTTTTTACTTTATGGACATTCCTTATTTTTCCTGTGTAACATTTTTCAGATAACTGTATTAGCATAAAAAAGCTACCTTAGCAATGCAAAGACATCTGTCATTATTCTAAAGGACAGAGCTGATGACAGTGTTTAACAAAAATTTCCCTAGTAAAGACCAACTTTAACTTGCTCATGCCATCATGAACTGTGGAGTCATTTAGGCTTAAATGTCCTGTTGCCTCTGGCAAGTGAACTGTGTGCACATGTGCAAGGAAAGCTTCAGACCAATTGATATCAAAGAGCTTGTCTTGAAAAACTGACCAAAAGCAAAGAATTGTCTCTTTAAGTCTTCCATACTGTTGCTTCCATACTGCTTTGTTACTAAGCTTAATTTGCATATACTTTCCCCTCACTCTCAGGGTGGTAGATCAGCTTTAGTTGAAATTTTCTTAACCACAAGTTATCACTTCACAATGTATCATAGAATGGTTTGGGTAGGAAGGGACCTTAAAGATGATCAAGTTCTCACCCATCAGACCAGGTTGCTCAAAGCCCCATCCAACCTGGCATTGAAGACTACTGCAAATAGAGCCAGAATTTCCAGCTACTTTTTGTAGCTGTTTCCAAGGTGAGGGATCAAGTGAAAAGAAAGAAACAAACCCCCACACAAAACTCAAATATCATTGGGATCCTGGTGGATTTGGGTAGCTAAGTTGTGTGCAAATTGTAGCTGCAGCTATCAAAGAATTTCTATGGATTTTCATTTTCTTATGTCTCTAGACCATGCTGTGTGCAGGGTTTGATAGGTATTTGCCATGCCACTGCCTTAAATCCAGAGCCAGACAGATACCTCCATTATCTGTAAAGAAATATATCGTGGCAGAGGTGAAAAAAGGGGACATGGATCCTGGGTGAGAGGTCAGGACTGAGGCTATGGAAAGTACTGTTGAGGGAGAAGACCTGATACACATGAATGTTGTTGTGAGGGTGTAGGGAGGGGACACATACAGGACAGTTATCCCCACTTGACCATGGGGATATTAAAAATCATATGGCATCATGCTTTGAAAACCAGGAGAAGAATCACAGAAAAACAGAATAAATTAGGTTGGAAAAGACCTCTGAGATCATTGAGTCCAACTATGAACAAACAAAACTATGTCAATTAGATTGTCACTAAGTTCCATATCCAATCTTCCCTAAAAACCCCCAATGACAGTGATTCCACCACTTCTCTGGGAACTCCATTCCAATGCCTAATTACCCTTTCTATGAGAATTTCCTCCTGATGTACAACCTGAACATCTCCTGGCACAGCTTGAGGCCATTTCATCTCTGGCTGGTTTCCTGGGAGAAGCCCCCAGCTCCACCTGGCTCCAGCCTCCTTCCAGGCAGTTGGAGTGTGCTCAGGTGTGCCCTGAGCCTCCTCCTCTGCAGGCTGAACACACCCTCAGCTGCTCCTCATAAAACTTGTGCTTCAGACCATTCTCCAGCTTCATTGCCTTTCTCTGGGCTTACTCCAACACCTCAATGTTGTTCCTGAATTGAAGCAGGAAGGAGAGGATATTTAGAGTGATGGTATTTCTCTTCCCAAGTAACTGTTCAGCATGATAGAGCCCTGCATTCCTGGGGATGGCTCAACCCTTGGGCAGTCTAGAGTGAATTCCTTGCTTTGCTTTGCTTGCACAGGTCCCTTTTGCTTTACCCATTAAACTGTCTTTATCTCAACCTACAAGTTTTCTTCCTTTTACCCCTCCAATTCTCTTCCCCATCCCATCAGGGGTAAAGTGGTGCTTGCTTAGTGGCTGGGGTTAAACAATGGCATCTTCAACTTTAGTATCATTTTTTGCTGTTTCTCTTTTTTCTAACCCAGGAATATTATGTGTATGTGCTTACATGGAAAAGACTTACCTGAGTCACTGTGACATTTGGTATGACTAAGGTATGCTCCCTACTCAAAGCCCTTTTTTTAGTCTATCTCCAAAAAATATTCAGCTTTCATTTTCAGGACCAGAATGAGTTGGTGAAATTAATTAATAGCTGTACTGCTGTACCTTTTGATTAATTTTGGAAAAAAAGCCCTGTCTCAGTTTCATCTTTTCTTCTAGTGATATTATTAATAATCACAGATTTAACGCTTATTGAAAATCTTATGGTCAGATTTAACTGAGGTGTTAGCAATTATTTGTTTATATTATTATAACACTATTAACAGGCTCACAATCATTTTTAAAAGGACACCCAGGCAGTCATCTTTCTTCTACTCATGATTAGCACCAAAAAGTTTTCTGTTGTGATAATTCAGTAATAAGGCAGAGACTGACACGTGTCAGGAGCTCTTATCAATCCTTGGCTTTTCCCATTTGCCATTCCAGGGTTTTGGTTGCATGTTACCATGAAAACTGTTTTCCAGAACTGGTAATTATGCTTGTGTAGCTGATGTAATTCAAAAATACAGCAGCACTAGGAACAAAAGAAGGGCTTTGGAAGCTATATTTAATCTTAAAATAAAAAAGGTGGTTTTTTTGCTATTGAGAAAGATTTAAGGACATTTTTTTCATTAAAAATAACTCAAGTTATATTTTCTCGGGATTTAATTCAGGATTAGTGTTTATTTATGAAATCCACTATTTTGTAGGAATGAAAATTTCCAGAAGATAGTATTATATTTGCAGAGAATTAAATCTGATACAATATAAGTAACAAAATTAAAAGAATAATTTTCTCATAGTCAAGTTACATTATACCTGGGAAACCAGGCTTATATTTAAAATGTAAAGAAACCATGAACTCCAGGAAAAAAAAATCTTAATAAAATGTTATGTGAAAAATATAGAAATTAATGGTTTTTGCATATCTTAATATCTAAATCTACACTAAGATTTTTTTCCCTCTATTTTCACATGACTTCAATTATTAAACAACAAAAGTATCCCTGAACTGAACTTATAAACTGGGGAAAACGAATATATTCAACCACTATCTTATCTTATATTAATGCTAATATGGGTTGAGCTAAACTAGAGTGTTTTTAACTCAAAATAGCACAATTTGACTATGCTTTAGGATTATGATTTTTAAAAAAATAATTTATAAATACATTTTTACAATTTCACAATCATCCACATTAAGTGGAGATTTATCAAGAAAGTATTACATACTAAAAAAATTTATATAATTTGGTAAAAGCACCATTTTATGTATGTCCTAGCATTCATGGTCTTTTTTTCAGCTCTTTCATTTCACCCTGTTTGGAGCAGTTCATCTCATTTTCTGTTAGGTATAGTTTTAAACACCTTGGCAAACAAAATATTGCAACATCTGGTAATACAGGATTGAAAAAGAAATAGATTCCAGTTTGAAGTCCCCAGCTATGCAGAGTAAAGACAATTCTGCTCATCCTAGGAGTATTCACAGCATTAATTAGAGAACACCTAAACTTTGATATCAGTATAATTAATATTTTAATAAGGGTTTCTCAGGTAGAATTTTTACACTAAGATTATGTATACTGTAAGTATACATACATACTGTATGTATACTGTAAGTAGGAGTATTATTTAACTTTGGCTCTTCCTACACTATTTGCAGAACTGACAGAGGAACTGAACTATTCTGTATGAAAAGAACCCCAAAATATGTCAAAAATCAAATGTCATAACAACAAAGAAAAGATGAAGTTCTTCAATTAGAAAATTTCAGAAATTACTAGGCAGACAAAAAATTAACAGGATCAAAGATTTCCATCAGTTTATAAGAGCTAGAGATACAGCCTTCAAAGAGCAACAAACTCCACATACTGTACAAACTTCAACAGACACACACAGAGCCCCCAAAAGCACTTCAATGTTAGTTTATTCTTCATGTGTCAAGAACTGCCATCTGTCTTAAACTGCATGCATTCTCTCACTTAGTAAAATCAAAACTGGGTGACAAAATGTTAGTGCAGAATCCTCTTCTCTACTGCTTTGAACAGCCACATCCAAAGGACCCTCAAACTCTAAAGAAACCTAAAAGTGCAGATAAATATAATATTTACTATGGTTTGACAGTCCCTAGTGACACATGTGAAAAAACACTATTCTTTTCAGCTATAAGGAAAAAGAGCCAAATAAACCCTTTTCATCTCATCTACCATGCAAGGGCAGAGCCTGTATCTATTCTTTCCTCTTAATCTGAACTAATTGACTCCAGGTGCCCCTCTGCAGGAGTGGTGCTGGGAAGAATCACTGATTTAAGGGTCTTGACAGGTCCTGTATGGCACCACAGTATTCAAACACTTCTAAGTCTTAGTAGGTTATTCTTCAGAATGTTTTTGCCTGCTGAAGCACTGAAAGACACTATTTTGAAAAAAATGGGGTAACTAGTTCCTTAGAGAAAAAATATAAGTTGAGTCAGGTTAAATTTCAAAACAAACAAGCTTGTAGAATCTTAAGAATGTTTGCATGGGAAAATGACCAGTGTGATAGAAGAAAACATAAGGCACAGGAAATAAATCCCTCTACAGGTTCTCAATGAATTCACACTTCCTGTTACTACATTGTTGTTCCACCACATACACAAGTTTTATATTCCTCCAGGAGGAGGGCAGGTTGATTTCTGCTATGGCAATGCAGTAGCAAGTTGCAATATTTGAAAGTCACTCAGTGACTCAGGACTTATTTCCACATTGTCACTTAGAATTTCAAGTTTTTGGAAAGCTTTCTGAACGTATAAAAAGGAATTTCTGGTATAAATCATATATATATATGTATATGTATATAATAAAAGTTTTTTAAGTATGGAAATTTAAATCACATTGAATCAGCCACATAATTATAAAATTATTTATAAATTATTTATATTATTTTATTATTATTTATAATTCATAAAATATTATAAAAGCTGACCCTGTGTATTTTTGTAACTTCCATTCAAAGAAGAGTATTCAACCTTAATCCAGATACACTTTTAAATTGAGATATTAATAAAACTCAAAATCAACCTTGAGACTGTCTTGACCATACATATGAACATTTTAAGTTTAGCCACTATCTGTAGTTTCAGACTGCAGTTTTGCTGATAGTCTAGAGCTCTAGGGACTCGTGTCTGTCAGGGATTCTCCTTCTGTACAAAATTTACTCCACTTAATTTTTAGCAGCCGGAGATTAGAAAAAAGCAATTATCACTCACAGCCATGGCTGGCAGAGAACAGATTGGGGTGACATGGCCAGATGATTATGTTACTTAGAAACAAGGACAATTTTTTTCCTGACAGCATTTCAAGAACTTGTTCAGACCTAAAGAGGTGAGAAAACAATGGAAGTCAAACAAGTGCAAGCATCCCTCCAGAACCCTCAGAGCTCTGGTCCATTGTTCTGGCATCTCATCTAACTATAGCACAGTCAAAAAATCAGGAGGAAAAAAAAATCAGGCTTTATCTTGACAATTTGTAGGTTCTATAGTCGTCCACATGAAACCATGTGATAAATTCCCTAATCATTTATCTTGTATATTCTAAAGTGATACATTTTGTTTTGCAGCAAAAGGTCTCCCTAAAACAACTAAAGCCAAGTGCCAAATACAAGCAAAATATAGAGGTATGGTCATTTCTTAGCCTTTAAGATCTCATCCAACCTACAGCCACTTTCTATATCTTCGAATAAGTATTCTCAAATATAATATATTGAATTATAGAAATAAAGCAACAATGAAGGAAAACTTTTGAACTTTGAAAATAGACTTGAGAAAATATCTAAAGAAATTGCAAACTGATAATATTCAAAACGTATTGTGAAAAGGCAAAAATACATCATTGTATGGGGAGTTTCAGGGGAAAATCTTCTGTATAAAGAGTCTGACAATAGAAACTTGGAAAGCTAACCTTTAAAAAAATTACCAATTTTCCCATGTCATTATGCCATTCTACAGCACAAAAAGTAATAGAATAGTAAAACAATCCCAGTCTCCCTAAAACAGGTCCCAAAATCTTTCAGTTACAAATCTCTGAATAAGCCAAATAGAATAATTTGTTATTTAAAAGGAAAAGTAATAAATTGGATTTTATGCCCAGACAGTAACCTAATCAAGGTGATGTTGGATGCTGATAATGAGACTTTACCAGGAAATCTGGAGATTAGTTTATTACTTTCCTACATGTTATTTGAGTTCAGACCCTATTTATAAATGCAGGCACATTCTCTGTTAGGTCATTCCAATTACTTGGTATATAATTCAGCACCCGAATCAATTCTATCAAGTTGAAGATGATGCACTTGATGAGATCCTATTTGCTGGACAATGGTGGATAGAAGCTTCCTTAATAAAAGAAAAAGAAAAAAACCCATGAGCAAGTAAGACAAGGTGGAAAGTCACTGTAGAAATGCAGGCCTGTTTCCTGTGGCACAATGAGTCTCAGCCCAGCATTTGCATGGTGGAGATTTATTTACTGATGGAACTGTCAAAATCTGGTTTTCGTTGTACGGGATGACAAATGTAGTTCTTAGGAGAGAAACCTCTCAGCATAATGAAATCTAATCTCTCAGGAAGGAATCCCTGTTCATTTCATTTCTTCTCAACTTCTCCCTAACTACTACAGGTTTTATAAGGGTTTCATACCTTTGTCAGCCATGACTAAATAGCAGGGGGATAGAGGGGGAAGAGGCAGAGTTGCCCATAATTTAAAACTTTTCTGCCTCCTAGGTACAGATGATTTCTATTTCTGCTCTGTACCACAGTGATGCCCAGCTGGTGGAACACTACAGGGAGTACAAACAAGATCTGCCAGATCTATACCAGCTGGACCCAGCTCAATTCTCTGATTTTTTTCTCTACTGTAAGTTCAGTATATCTTCAGATCTTCTTGTGCATTTAAAATATGTGACTAAAGGCACTGTATTGCAGTTACCCTTTCCTCATTTCTTTGATCATTTGCCATGGAATCAGCTTTCTCCACCATGCTTTGCTTTTCCTTGGTCTGATCCCTTAAAATTACTGATGGCTTGGAACATCCTTTTGGCTGCAATTTTAAAATTAATAAAATGTATAAAAACATATATATAGCTCACAAACTCCAGACAGATCTGTAGCCACTTCCTTTGTGAGTTTTCTTTCACAAACATGAATTTTGCATCTGCTGGATTGGATGGAGCTCCACAGCTAGATATCCTGCTCCCAGAGGCCTCAGAGCACTATACAGCCAAAGCATCACATTTCTTAGTTTGTTCACCCTCCAATTTCTACACCATGATATTTCTGCTCTTGCACATCACAGCAACATCTGTGATGGTGAGAAATGAGCATACCAGGCAAGATAAAAAGCTGAAAGTCAATGTAATCATACTGAAATGATTCTAAATTAAGAGAAGATGGAATACAGACTCACTTTTATATCTGTAAGGAAAGATTAAGATTACACTGTGACCAGTACTTAATGCTGTCTTCATTTGCCCTTGTTCAGCCTGAGTTCACTTTTCTAGAGCCCCTCTGTGTCTGTGGGAGTGTGTGCAAACTTGAGTACTGGTATTTGTAGAAACAAACAGGTGTTGGCTTGTCAAGCCAGTTCTAATACCCATAATAACTAGTTTGAACAAACCAACGTGCTTGTGTGAGATAAACAGATGGCATCGTATTTTCTCTCTTGAAAAAAAAAAGCACTTTTTAAAAGCTTTTGCAAATATTGATTAAGGATAGTTAACAGTGCCAAATGCAAACATATTTAGCACCTCTCTTGAGTTCTATATAAAGGTATGGATGCATTTCGTATTTCTCTATCCACACCCATATGCCTCAAGACATATCCTTCTGATATTATGCTTGATTGCAATTGAGCAGGCTTTAATTCAGCAGGACTTTTGTCATTGATGGTCAGATTACCTCTCCATTTAAGCTTTTTATTTTAATCATAAGCTTTCTCCATATTTCAAAATTCTGCCACTGCAGCTTGGATCTTCCAAGCACAGAGCAGACAATGCTTTCACCTTGATACAGCTCGTGCTTGAGAGGGAAGCACATGCTTACATGTTTGTAGAATACTGTGAACAATGCCTCAGAGTTTTGCCAATACTGTGCAAATTCCATGAGCTTAGATTGATTTTTCCTACAAGCCTTGGATCAAATTAAGACATAAAAAATCTAATTAATTAATTGTTTCTCTGGACAGAAAATTATTTCATTTAATTACTTAAATGACAGCTGAATATTATTTACTGACTTTGTCTCAGAACACAAGTCATAGTCATTTCTATTTCTTCTGCTCCCTTCATTTGATTTTCTTTGCACAAAAGGGGACAAGTATTCTTTTTAATCACATGTAGGAGTCTCTGTCAGAACCAGCAGTGCAATCTGAAAGACCAGTGTACAAAAAATAAGCAGCTGACAGATTTGGTAGGATTCACCTCACTTAATTCTTGCTTCCTTCATGTAAGCTAACTTGCTAACCTTCCTTCACCCCAATTAGGAGAAAGAGATATTGCTGGACACACAGCTCATGTTACTTTATTTAGATTTATTTTCATCTGGAAAGACAGGATATTGATTACATTGACTATAAAGAGTGACTAGGACAATTATCTCTTGATTGAGACACTAGTTCTCTGATCAGAAGAGCTTACTATTTAATTTGGAAGTTAGATTCGAGCCAGTGCTGCCAATCCACAGGCTGCCAACGTAACAGAGAGAGATCCTACAGTGGTGATTCCTGATACTATAGACATTGTACTTGGAAATTGTGTTTGGAAACATGAAAAAAATTACCAGAACAATTTTTTCTAGGACCACATTAAGGAATACAGAGTAAGACTGAAGAAATACCATCAGGAAAAAATATTTTTGCAATGCTGTATCTTCATAATGCCTTTGATGGATGGGAAAACTATAATGAAAAACCAGAAACATCCTTCCATCCACATCTCTCAGCTCCATGAAGAAAAGCAGTACAGCCAAAGAATAGTATGAAGTAAAACAGCAGAAAAATGAGCAGCTGAGGGCCCCACAGCTGATGGCATGTCCTGGCACAGTGTTCACCTGCAAAGCACAGTGCTTTATTCTCATTGTCACTTCCCCTGCCTCCCTTTAACAAAAAAATAAAAAGACAGGACAATTCAAGGCAGGGGGGGTAAAAATATATGCAAACAGAAATGATACATTTAGAGGAACACAGGCTCTCTATGTAAAAGTCAAAATGCTCAGAGTTCAATAACTATAGAGATTCAGTGTCAAATGAAGACTCTAAAAATAATGATGCAATTTAAAAAAAAGCAAACACATAGACTACTGATGAATCAATTTCTTTTTAAAAATGTGATTCAGATTTAATCTCTCATTTTGGCAGAAAATAAAAATGAAAAATAAAGACATTTATATAACAGTTTTGAAAAATTGTGAAAATACTGTCTGAAATCACTATTTACTCTCTTCTTCAGTAAATTTATAACTGAACAGCCATTGGCAATAATGCTATGAGCACATACTGCAGTGCTGCTTAATTTTGATGAACCCTGTTGAGTAATCAAAGTTTTAGACACTTCATTCTCATAGCATTAGCATTCAGGACAGTAGTAAAAGGGAAGTCTGGAAAAAAGGCAAGAATGAATATTAGCAGAGAGTTACTGTGAAGGACAGGACAACCTTACTACAGAAGGAAACCTGCTGGCAATTTCTGTACCTTATTCAATGTTCAGGTAAGAGTTATACTGGAGGGTCTTGGCACTGAGTCTTGCGTAGCTGAACCCAGTGATGCCTTGAGAGGCTGACCTGGAACAGAGGCTGGGCAGTGCTAAAGGAATAAAGCAGGTATTTATTAAAAGTCCTTCAAAGGATGCACCTTGGGCAGTACAAGAGCCTGGCCATGGCTCCACCCAAGATGGGTGACCAGTCACGAGTTTTCACACTTTTATAAGTTTTTGTCCATTTACATATTGGGGTTAATTGTCCAATTACAGCTTCAGGTTATGAAGTCCCATCCTTCTAGATTCCTCTCCTCAATTTGCTGTTGTTTACACTTTTTGGCCTGAAACTGCAAAGGTGTCCTTGGTTCTCAGGCAGGAAAATAATTGCTTTGTCTAAACTGTGGAGAGAACTTGCTAACATTTTATACAAAGTTCAGAGTTGCACATTAAGGCAGTACAGAATCTGAAAAATATGAAAGCTAAAACTTCACTTTAGCTACAGTATGAAACTGTATCATGAATTTTTTGTTATTCTGTGTTTATTGATTGCCTACTGACAGAAAGAAAGGGGGAAAAAAAAGACAGACAGCCTTAACAGTTTCCAAGTAAAACCTATCTACCAGCACATTTCTATAGAAACCGTATTTTGTGACATATTATTAATATGAACTTACATTTCAGTGAAGATCAAAGCCTCCTTTTCCAAATACAGATCCTTTAGATATTCCTGAAATATAGGATATTTTTCTTTAGATTAAATCTACTTTTATTTAGTTTTAGGCACCCAAGTATAAAAGTAGGTCAGTATCTCAGTCAGAATATAACTTCCCAGGTCACATCAGAAAGCCTGACTGTACTGAGAAGCCCTCCATGAGCTGATGGCTGGTTATCTTAATTCAGGAAGCCATGAGTCCCACATGCTGAGTCCCATGAGCCTCAGGACACTGAAATAGAGAATCTGTTCTACTGCACCACGGCACACATTTAGATGACTGACCTCATCTATATGGTTCCAAGCAAGTGGGAAACCTATTCCAATAAATCAACAGGCACAAAGACCCTGAAACTCTTACCTTTTATTCCAAATTAAGTTACAACTTGACTTCTTGCTCAATTTTTTCCAAAGTTACATTTTTCTTTTCCTTTTTATTGTTGAATATAGTATTTAAAACTCTCCTGTTCTTATCCCCACCAGTGGTTATCACTGCCATTCAGCTTGGTGATACTCTGCTTATCTTGTCCCACTTGTATGATCAGATAAAGGAGCAAAGTCCTTCAAGCTTTTGCATTCAGAATATTGACTCAGAATGAGTCTTGTTTCTGTGTCATGAAAATAAGAACCTGAGTGAACAAATCCAACATATGTAGTCACCAATACAATACCACAGATTTATTTTTTTTAATAAAAATAAGAGTAAGAAATACAATTTATTCCAAGTTCATATGATAAATAAAAACATGTTAAAGTCTGACAGTGGACACTTTTTAAAGATAATGAAAATAACTCTCCACTGGTGTTCTATTAGACATGTGAAAATATTTAATGTTGATCTTTCATCTGTTATTTCAACTTGTGATTATTCCAAAGACTAAAATTCATGTAATACATGCAAATAATTTTTGTTTTGTGTGGTTGCATATGTAGGTGAGCTAGGCTACTCCCTGCCATATCTCAAATTTCAGTCATGAGATCACTGGAATTACCTTAAATGTCTTTTAAAGACATGTAAATAGGCTCTGGAGATGAAGGAGTGGAACTACTATGTCAAAGCAAATCTGCTTTGGATAAAGGCAACTGTAAATATTAATGTTTCCAAAAGCCTGAATAGTTTCAAAAACTCCAGTTTCACATCAAATATTCAACTACTCAAATTCATTAACTGCTAATTTGATATTAGAACATAGCAAATATAAGCAGCTCCTTTTTTCTTCCAGCCTATGCTTCTGAAAACTCATAATCTCTGTTAAAAAAAAATGAAGAAATTACTGTAGAAATCTACACTCAAAAAAAACAAAAACAAAAACAAAACAAAACAAAAAAAAAAACACCACAACAAAAAAACACCAAACAAACAAACAAACAAAACACCCTAGGGTCATCCAGATTTGCTTTCAAATTCTGTGTAAAGCTGAGTTAACTTCAGTTCCTGATCAAAGAAATGTGCAAAACAGTCCTTATTCACACTCCCAGAAATGCTATGGAGGGCAGAGAATGGATTCACTGGGAAATGTGTGAAACCCTAAAAACAATCAGAACTACAGACAATCATTCATCTGTACCATTACTTGATTCACAGCTGTATAAAATTACCTGATACAAAAATTGAAAATCAGAATATTATTTAATCATTTCAGAGATTTTTTTATGGAGTCCTATTTCTCTGTTTAAAAAATATACTGATAAGCAATATTGCAAAGCAAATTCCTTTAAAGTGGAATATAACTGAAGATCAGAGTGTAGTAGCAAACTTGATGCACCTCTGAGAAACTGGCAGCCACTCTCCTGTGTATAACTCTACTTCTGTTTGATGTATCTAGTTCTCAAAAGATACCCATGTAAATTCTTGCTATTATGGTAACATATTCAAACTTTCTTTAGTTAAACAGGTGGACTGAAATAGAGAGGGAAAATTCCCCATCAATACAGCACTGATCCCAAAGAACGTAAGTTCTGAAGAGATAACAGAGATAAGAGTACAAGAAGTGAAGGGACCACACATATGCTAAATTAGTTAATCATTTTAACATGGAGATGAGAAACCTCTGCTGAAAATTGTTTATTTTAGAAAGGACTCAAACATACAGCTTAATGCAGGACTCACAAGTAGTTTTGCTAGCACAAATTAACAAGGCCCTTGACTTTGTGGCATTTGATGTCTATATTTAGAGGATTATAAGGGTTATTAACGTCAGTTCCTGAATAAAAAGATGTAGATACAAAGATAATATGGAATTATTCTAGGAAAATATTCTCATGGAACTCTAAATATGATGTAATGAAGAGGAGAAAAAGCCTTAGAACATTTCAGGACTATAAGAGGAAAAAAAATTGCTTGCTAACAAATAATTACAGAATGATGATGTAGTATTAGTTTGATTTTCAGGCAAGTGTTAACTAGAAAAAAATGGCAAAAAGACCTGCAGAAAATCAGTTTCATAGAATAATTCAGGTTGGAAGGGACCTTTTGAGATCATCTACCTCCCCTACTCAAGAGCTCTGAGGTTTCCCAGAGCCATGTCCATTTGGTTTCCTGGCAATCTGCACCTGTGCTTGGTCACCCTCACAGTAAAAACTTCTTTCTCATGGAATTTCATTTTTTTCATTGATGCCCTTTGATTCTTGTCCTGGCAGTGGGCACTGCTGAAAAGATCCTGATTTCCTTGTCTTCATTCACTTCCACAAGAAGGAAATGCACACAGATAAGGTCCCATCTTGAGCCTTCTCTTCTCCAGGTTGAACAGTCACAGCTCTCAGACTCCCTACATGAAAAAGATATTTCAATCTCTTAATTGTCATGCAGCTCTTTTTCAGACTGACTTTAGTAAGTCCATATCACCATGTATTGGTGATCCCAGTAAATTCAAATAAGCCTAAATATGTTTATGCATTGCTTTCTAGAATGTTGTAAAAAAAAAAAAAAATACAAAATCTACTGCAAATGAGAAGAAAATCTACAAGAGGATTTTGCATGTCACAAAAGTTCTTTTTTATTTTTTTTTATTTGATATCATTCTTGTCAATGAAAGATTTAGTAGACACCAAGAGGGAAACGTGCTACTACATGCAAAAAGAGGGCAAATCAGTGAAGAAAAGAAAACCAAGCAAATCATATGTTCATGATTTATTTGTTTCCTATGGATGTAAGGCCACACTGATACCAAAGAATGCAGTAAGGCAGTGCTGCAGGAGCAGTAGCTGTCAGCACAGTCAAGGCACCTTGTGAAAAACAGGAAATTAAGCAGCTCACAGCAACAACAATCTGTGGACAATCTGTGGGAATATTCATCAAAGTATGTTTAATGGATAATCTGGAGTGAGTATGCACAAAGTAAAAATAGGTGACAAAGCTGTTCAAACATCACCTGACTTCTCATTCTACAGTTTCCTCACATAATATTTATTTTCTCATCCTTCTGCTCTGGGTTTCTGCCACAGCTGAAATGAGCAGACATACATATTGAGGCTCACCATATGTGCTTTCCCTCTTTTCTGTGACTGTTGGATGCTATTCCACTGAAAGGGATTTAAGTTGCCTGCAAGCACAGATCAGCTTGCTTTGATTTCTCAGTATGACTCCAGATGTGCCCACAAGCCACCCTCTGGATCACACTGTTCCTCAGAGAACCTGTTCCTTATTTTGGCCTTCATACCCCATCACAGTATGCTGACAGACCCACAGAGGTTTTACACAAATGTTGTTCTTGGGCCACCATCACTGGAGACAACCTACCATTCACCCTGATATTCCACAGGTTAGGTTTTGTGAGCAGTATTGAAATGGCATGAAAATCTCAAAATTCAGTCTCTTCTGCTGCATGTTGCTTGCAGTGTCCATGGAGATCCAGGCTTTGAGTTTTCTCAACCCTCAATCTAGGCACAACCCTAATACTAAGCAGAGAAGTCAAAGAAGTCATTTGTCAGGCAGAGACTTACAGCACAGGGGTTGTGCCAAGTGAAAGATGTGGAGGGGGCAGTGTTGTGGCAGTGCCCTTTGTAGGTGCAGTGTCCCTGGAGCTGAAGGCTTTGTGGTTTTCTCAACCCTAACACTCAATATAACCCTAACCCTCAGTGGAACATTAAAAGCAGATGTTGGTGAGGCTGAAGTTCCCAGGACACGAATGGTGCCAAGGAGAAAGCTGTGGGAGGAACACAGCTGGGTATGCCTTCTGCAACTGCAGTGTCCCTGCAATCTGGCCTTTGTGGTTTTTTCAACCCTAAGTGTAATACTAACCCTGAGCAGAGCATTAAAATGTCTTTTGTGAGGCAGTGGTGCCAAGGGGAGCACAGCACTGTCACAACATTGCTCCCTCCACACCTTTCTTCTTGGCACCACTGCCTTAAAAAGGGCTGCATTTAATGCATTATAATGATAATATAATAATATTATAATAATAATGCAGTTAGGGGCTGGGCTACTCTCAGGGTTAGGGTTGAGGAAACCACAAAGCCTTCAGCTCCAGGGACACTGCAGCTACAACAGACATGCCAAGGGCACTGCCACAACACTGCTCCCTCCTCAGCTTGCTCCTTGGCACCACCCACGTCCTGGGAACCTCAGCCTCACAAATGCCAGCTTTTAACTGCTGAGATCTCAGCACAGCACCTTCTCCACACTTCTCTGTTGCAGTGTGTTTCTGGTTAATGGTATGTTCTGCCCAAGTTAGTGGTTTAGTCCAAATCATAGCTCACATCCATCTTGTCTATCTATCCTGAATTACCTGTCAATCTTATTTTGTGCCAACCCCCTGCTACTGTGATTTATAATTGATATAAGGTCATTCTTTTCATACTGGGGTTAGAGTTTAGGGAGGATAAATACATATACTGGCATAAATTACATTCATCAGTTCACTGATATTTGTGTTGCTTCAAGAGCAATGTCATTTTGCCTTCTCTCTCCCATCTACAATAATTTTAAATAATATTCTCAGTTACAACTTTCAGTTACAAGTCTTCCCATACTTTTCTTTCTTTTCTGTCATATATAACATAACTCTTTTGCTCCTCTCTCAAAATTTTGCAAAGAGCAAAAATATATTCTCAAGCAACTCATCCACAAAGCACCTCACTCTGATATTATTGCAATTTTCCATCTCATATGTTTGTTTATTTTCTCACTTGCTGGAATTTTGAATTTCTCAACCAGACACATTGGCACAATTATTTTTACCCTATTTTATGCACCCTGCTGAGTATGTCTACAGGCTCACAGTCAAACGTCTGCTTCCTCAGCAGCTGATAATCTTCTAAGCTCTGTGGGACTTGTTTACTAGTCTGTGCCAAAGGGGCACAGTGTTCTTTGAGTGGCTCTCATAGAGATCTGTTGAATTTTTTACCAAGAGGAAAATCAGCAATGAGCAGAAGCAAGGATAAATTTTCTTTCACTTAATTAACTCAGAAAACTACATTCTCAGAACAGTATCCCATTCACTCAAATCTGCTAGAGTAAAGATATAAACTTCATAATTATTTGGGATATTGTTTTAACTAAAGCATAAACATCCAATCAGAACCTAAGAAAATTAAAAGGGTGTTTTGGTTCTTTCTTAAAATATCCCAGTTAAAATACAGGTAGATTGTGGCAGATGCACAGCATAGGTGCATGAAATCACCATAACTAAGTAAGTGTTTATTCATGCCAAGCTTGTAGTCACTCTATCTATATTTAAAACAAAACTCTCTATCTATATATTTGTTGTTGAATCAGACCATGGCTTCTTTTTCTCTTAAGCAATGATCTACCCTATGGCACAATTAAGATGAAACAAATAGGATTTTTCCCTCTGCGCTCTCTTGTGCACAGGAGACATCTTGTCCCATTAGACAACCAAATCTAATTTTATTTGATGCACTTACCTGTCCATTTCTGATACAGCCCTTGCATGCTGGACAAGTCACTTTACTTCTGCTTTTCCTGGGAAGCAGTAATAATAATATGGACTTCCACTGCAAATTGCTTTGTGATTTAATGATAGAAACAAAACAGGGAAGGCAGGAATTATCACAATAATATGATAATCATTCAATTGTTCACCCATCAATAAAACTTAAATCAAAAGGTTGTGTAATAGCCTTAGAACTCTATGAAAATTCAGCCTTTGGAGAACTGCTCTGCTGTGCATTTGCTAAACAAAACACAGTGGTTTCCAACATTCATTTTTAAACAAGAAATTATTACTTGTGTCCTAGAGGTATAGCAATTATCAGCAATGTCACTGATGAGCAATAACTTACAATAGATAAGTGAAGTACTTCTGTGAAAACTGAGCATTTAATAGATTTGATTATTTTCTGCCTGCCCAGATTTTCCTTTTCTGACAAGTGGAATAGCTGTTAACTGCTTCTGTTAAATTATCGAGGGATTGGATAAGCTCCATGCAGAATTTAACACAAGCAAATTTCAGTGAAAGGTAGAGCTCAAACAGCATCTCTCTGAGCTGCATTGCCTCATGGGGGCAAATGGAGGAATGACCCATTTCAAATTTATCACCTCAAAGTTCCTGGTGTCACAAGATTTTTTTAGTCTTGCTATGAAAGTCTTACTAAACATAATTCTTAGAAAATCCTTCTGGTATTGGAATCATCCCTTCCACAGCTTGCATTAAGTGAGACAGAAAGATTAAAAAATATGTGTGCTAAATCACAGGAGTCAGCATCAGATTCTGCAGTTTTTCCTAATGCCAAAGCAGTTACACACATACCAGATAATAGGGTATTTTTTCTCCCATGCCCTCTCAGAAATAAACAGGTTTCTCATTGATATTTACCTATTCAGTCCAGCTCCTTTGGTGAGTACAGTTTCAGGAATAAGGTGTAAATTAGGTATTTGGTGGAAATACATGCATTTTCTGATTAAGAGAAACATTTTCTCTATAATTTTGAGCATTGTTAATTGCCTTACTAGTCCAATGCTGAAATATAAAAAGTGGTCATTGTTGTAACAACCATGTGACATATAACTGTATGTTTGTCTTGACAGTGTTACAGCACAGAAAAAATTGATACAGGGGTTTGTTTATGTTTATCTAGGGAACAAATAGAATGGGTTTTTTCTTATATTTAACCAATATCTTCTGCAGTAGCAGGTGTCTGGGAAAATTTAAAAAAATATATCTACAAAGAGAAATTTTGTGGCTGCTTTTTTCCTAGGGGCCTCTCTTGGAGCCCTCATAGTAACAAAGGCAAGGATACCAGGGGGTAAACAGTCAGCCAGAATTTGACATGAAAAATACAATACATGCATCAACTTCAAGAAGGATAAAAGGAATTATGCCTTGAGTACTAGGCCGAATTTGAAGTATCTTGCTGAGTTGATTGTCAAATTTCCTCTGTCATATTTTATAGACTCACCAGATGAAATGAATTGTTAAATAAGGGTTGAAAAAAACTTCTAGTATTCAATGATGATTGCTTTTTCATCTTTACATAGCATACAACTCAAGTATTAGAATGAATAGTGGACTATAGGAAGCTACAGCAGAAGTGATAGATGCAGTCATTAGATTAGAAATGGGGAAAGTTGTCTACTGCAGATTGAATATCTAAGAATTCAAAGCCATAGACAAAGTAAAACAAGCATCTGTAATAGAATATAGATAAAATGAGTCAATAAGGATTCATTAATTAATTTTAAAAAATATTGATGTTCTTTTCCATTTGACACATTCACTGGCTCTGTAAATTATTATTCCTATCATTGGATAATATTTGTAAAAAGCTGCATACTGATCTGAATATATTGTCATTCAGATCTAGCAGCCTAATGAAATAAGAATAAATAAATTTTCAATGTCAAACCATATCTCATATGTAATATTGCTATATCACAATATGTTTTGTAAGCTGTCTTTTTTATCTACATACAATACTATTCTTATACAGAATGCAGATAAACTTATTTAATAATGAAAATTACTTATTGTTCTATAGCTTCATAAGTTTGGCCATATGGGAGATATTAAAATTATTTCCTCTAGGGAACTCGTATTTCATAAGAAAAATAGAAATATATTTGGAGGCACATTCTAATCCAGTGTATAATACTAGAGGTACATTTATACAATTCAGAAATCTCACATTTTCAGGAAGCATATATTAAAAATTTGTTTAGAAAATTTATTTTGATCAGTGAACTTTTAGCATCCCTGACTGACATGAAGCTCTATACAGTAAGAATAGAAATCCTTCACAACAACAATTGAGAGCAATTACTGTTAGAATGATCTTCAAGTCCAGATTAACTTTGGGAAAATAAAATCTCCAATACCACTTTTAAAAATTGCAAGCAAAATACTTCCCTGTGTAGTATTTTCTTTCTTGACATGCTTTCTGTAAAATGTTAATATATTTTTGCATTTCTACTACAAATATCTAAGTTACAGTAAGAAAAAAAAAATTAAGGCAACGTTTTGTGCCAAGACAACACATTCAGGTCTCTAAAAAGCTAAATGAGTTTAAGGAAATTCTTTTCCTCTCCAAACTGGAACCTTTTCCTACTGTGTTTGAATCAAATGCATTAATGCATCAAGGCCCACAGAGTCAGCTGTATGTCTGTGTCTGGAAACTCCTGTTACATCCAGTTTAATGGATCTTTGAGGGTGGGATGCCAGTTGCAGCTGCACTTTCTGTGCAGCAAGATGTGTATTTAGAAAAAGTTCCCTTCCTGATGTGAGTGGATTTCACTTTTGTCTCTGGTGTGCTTGTAGATGAAAAAGATGGGTGAAGCTTCCCAACATTTTTAAACTTCTCAGATTTCATTTCTAAAGATTAAAGATCCAAGCAAGGCTCCACATCCCTTCTCATTTCAAACGCAAGGGTGTGGATTGGAAATAAAGCACATTGGAAATTTTTGTCTCAAGATCAAAAAAGTTCTGCATATTATGCTGTTAAATCCGAGGATTTCCCATAACAAAAGAAAAGAAACAAAACAAAACCTCCATATTCTGTGTTGGATGTTATGACCAATCCCTGATCTTTACAGTATTGGGCATGGAAACACCTACAGCCAGAATGCCAACTGTCCCCATTCCAATGAGGATAAGCACAACCCAGTGGGCATTTCCAGTCTGATTGTCCAGACTGTTTTGGTTTGAAAAGGTAGGTGTTTGCTAAAGAAGGCAGGAGCATTTTTTGAAATGGAAAATGTTAACTACTTCTTTCTGAATTATTATAATTTTGAAATTAGGGAGGTTTTAGGCAAAATATGGGACTAGGAATAACAGTTCTTTGCTAGAGAAAATAAAATAAAAATGCAGTAATAAAAAAAATGAAAACACAACACCCCCCCCCAAAAAAAAACCAAAACCAAAAACAAAACCAAAACCAAAACCAAACCAACCCAAAACACTGACAGAGCCAGACTACAACCTGATACATTGCTGGTCAGGGTGTTGGTAGCAGTCTGATTAAATGGTAGCTGCAGTCCTCTTGGAGTAACAGATGTGGTTCTGTTGAAGCAATGATCCTGTAGAAGGGAGCAGTTTTCTTCTGAAGGTCTAGTGATGGTGTAGGACCTGGTCTTCCTCTGGGAATCCTGTGGAAAAAGGCTGCCTTGGTGTTCCAAATCTCAGATTTTTATCTAAATAAGAAATGTTTAGCTCCTCCCTCTAAATAAAGTATCTCACAATAAAATTATGTATTTTTATCAGTCATGCAATAAGACTCAATAGCCCATTAATAAAAAAATAAGTTGTAGAAGAGATAATGAACTCTGCCCATGTAGTTTTAGCAACAAGCCTATTAACAGAAGATATCCCCCCCAGGTTATGAAGAATGAGTCATTAAAAAAATAAAAAACACTACTCCACTTAGTTTCAACAGATAGTGATAGAATACACACTTCTAGTTGCATCTTGTCCTACAAACTAAGATACAGAGAGCCATGGTCTCAAAGTCTGCCCATGGACCCAGGTCCTTGTTCAGCTCATAAAACTCTGCAGTGCACTTTGCACTTGCTTTAGATCCTGTAATCCATGCCTGCACAGCCTGAGCCCACACTCACATTTGCACAGCCTTCACCAAAGTATCAAATCACCTTTTAGTAGTGACCTTTTAGTCACCCTGGCTTTCAAAATTCCTCATTTATGGCTTCTTTTAGACAAACAGACTAGAAAACAAGGGAGCACAGACTTAGCCATGCTAAGCCAGGCTTAACCAAGGAATATGCTGCATCCTTGTGTTTTAAAAAGATTTGGGTGATAATCTGTTCTCCTGTTGAGAAAAGCAGTCATTTCTTTCTTCCACACAGGCAAGCTGAGTATTTACAGCAGCTCAAACTACTGCTGAGGAGGCAATCCACTGTTCTGAGGCGCTGGACCAGCAGTTCTGAGGCAGTAAAAGATGATGGTCCTTGATTGCTGGGTCATCTTTGCCACTCACAAGCCTTCCAGAGTTTGTGATAAACCTTCTGTGGAATACATCATAGCAGGTTTGCCTGGCCAAGCTTAGACATACACTGGGCACTTACCACAAAATAAAAACAAGTGCACCCTGTGTGTCACAGACACCTTCCACCATTCCACCTTCAGTTTAGAAATAAAACTGAGCTGCTTATCATTAAGAGTCCCCGACATTGCCATGATATGTTTTCTTTATTAATTTATCTCCTGTATCCAAGCCTGATTCTAGACAGGTTATTCCTGTATTCTACCTTCTCATACTCCTTGTTATACTTAAACTGGATTAGATTTTTTCTCTCATTCATCCCATTCTAAACTCATAAATATTTCTAAGCAATTTTCCATCTCCCTACTTACAACTAAACAAAGTAATTGCTGCAATTATTTGACCTACTTGCAAATTTTATACTAAAACTGGTGCAGTTAGTGCTACTGTTCTTTCCTTTATATTTAATCTGTCTACTAACATCTATAAAAGCTAAAATCAACATATCCCATATTCACACTTACCATAATTAAAGAAATAGCTTTCTAAAAAAATCTGCCCCAAATAAAAATGTATTAAATGAGTAATGCAAAACAAAGGCATATGATACCAATTGATAGCATAACCTTAATCTTACTTATCTCATAGCAATCATGGCATTGATGATTTACAATAAGGGACACAGCATGGGGTACTTTCATAAAACTGTAATGATTATAGCTGAACATAAACAAAACAAGTCATGAAACTGGAAATAGCTTTAAGATTATCCTTTTTCCATAAATATGTATGAATTTATCAAAGAAAGAAAAGGCTTAGTTATTTTACCTCATTGGCTTCTTATCACTTGTCACAAATGATAACTACTGTACACTCTCTCAATATTACCCCTTCACACTCAATCTGTGATTCTTCAATATGAAGAGATTCTCCTTTCAGCAAAATACACTCAAACTATGCAGTGGAAGGATACAGATTATTTGAGGACCAACTTGGATGTTAAAAGCCAGCCTCCAGAAATGTAACAGTGACACCTGTCCAAGTTCCACAGTCTGCTTTCTCATCCGATTTTTCCTGAGAAAGTGTTGGTTACATAGTTCAGAAAATCTGTGGATAAAATAATGCATCTCTACTGCAGAGAGATCTTATGAGACTCTTGGACTTTTACCAGAAATAAAGGAACACCAGTGATAGAATTGTAAAGATGCCATTTGCATAGCTCTCTGTGACCACAGATTTTTTATCATTAATAGAAGTAAAGCCAACTTTTTAATGGCTCCTGGACCCTAAAGGCTTTGACTCTAAAAATTCTCATTTTCCTTCTACAATTCTGTCTCCTCAAATCCTTGCACTTTTTCCTTAAAAAGTGTTCATCTTTACAATGTTTTTTCTTCTAAGATTAAGGTATTCAGCCTTATATGCCTTTTAACAAGTGGCCACACTCTACAAGGCAACTTCTTTGAGAGATCAAGGAGGATTCACAGTTCCTTTACAACCTTTCTATTCTGGAGGATTCAGCAAGCTTTAATCCCTTAGTTCATGATTTTAGAATAAAAATCTAGTGTAAATTTATGATCTACAGATACTCCCACCAGATCAGCGCCCTCATGATTTAAAACACTGTATCTGGGACTCCTTCCTTAAATTTCATCAAGAGAGAATTAAAATGATGGAGTATCTTTCAGATACAGCCATATAATCAAAACAAAAATAGTTATTCACTGAATATATTTGCTGATGTGACTAATGGCAGTCATTGATCTAGTAAGTTGTTTACATCTTTGATTTAACCATATTTTTCTTCTTTTTATAATAGATGTAATAGTAAAAACTCAATAATAAATTATACATATAAATAACTTTAATTTCATTAGAAAGTTGAGCAAGCAATGTAAGAAAAAAATACACAAATGGGAATGGATCCACAATCATCTGCATCATGTCACCATCAGACAGCACTGCCTTTGCTTCAGTTCACCCCAGGCAGCTCTTTGCAAGACAGCTCTTCTATAGGGGAGACAAGTCCTAAGATACTCACACAAGATCCAGTTATTTGTATTTACACTGAGTACTAATGGCCCCTTCTTGGCCCTCCTTTGCTTAGTAGCAGGGACACAGGGTACACAAAACCTGACAGCTCCAGAGATTTCAGGAAAACAGCCTACACACCACAAAATTCCCCTTCCAAATGAAAACCAGTCCATTCATGTAAGTGTAGGACTATATCAAATTCTTACAGAATAACATGACCATTAAAAAGCTGTAAATATATTCAGCTCAGCATTTTAGTCCTTTTTTATTGCCAGACTTCTGAATCTTTTTGAGAAGAACATGGTGTGAGTGCAGTCCTGCAAATGCAAGATTTAACAGCTATCAGAGGCCAGTTAGATCTGAGATACTTTCACTTAGTGACAACTGAAATTATGAAGAGTCATGATGTAAATTGTATGGAATTTACAGTGCTCAGTAATATAAATAGTGACCTTTTAAAACTGACAGAGTGAATTTGAGAAACCATGGCTTTACCATTTCCCTAAAAGTGTAAGTTTTACATGAAGGAAATGAACGTAACAGGATATGCCATTACCTTAACAGCATTCTTAACCAACAGATTTCTGACTTCAGTAACATCAGATATCTTCCTGGATTTTACCTTTCTTGTGCTGCAATGAAAACTTTTTCAAAGATCCAAGGCTGTCAAGAACAGATACCATTAGTGATAGGAATCAGATTCCTTTAATCCAAATACTGATGTCCAGTACTGGAGCTGAAGAGCTTTTCAACTCCTGTCAGCCTGAGACTTTTGAGTAGCACTTGACCAAAGTCACTGATAGATTTATCACAGCTTAAAAAATAAGATTTTCCTTGAAATTTACATTGTTACTCCTTTTTCTTCTATGTCCATTTTTGTCTCTTATGGATGCCTTTCATGACATCATTTATTCTAATGAGTGAGCCATGCCTGTTAAGTTTCATTATACATGAAATCGTGTCATTTCTAGTGGCTCAGTATCTACACCAGGTACAGGAATATGAGACAAATCCTACAAATTTAGTGGCATTGTAGTTGCAGTAGTTGCACTGACTGTATCAGTTACTAATGTGGGTAACATTGCTGTGAGCTGTGACATGCTCAATACAGCTACACCAGCTATATGTCAGCACACACAACTTCTGAAAATTATCAGGGCTGTGCACTCTTATTTCACCTTATGAGTGCCCCTGAGAGTTAACAGCAGGACTTTAAAAACCATGAGTTCCATTTCTTGATTCTCTAATTAAGTTAGAGTATCCCAAAACTTTTGTCATACTTAGTCCAGACAAAGCTGAATAGTTCAGCTCCTATTTCACATAAAAATCTTACATATTGGCAATCCTGACCCTTCTTTCCTCATTTTGAAATAATCACTGGCATTCACTGTTTCTTCTTAAGTCCATTAGGGTACTTACTATGTACATTTCTCCTATTTGTACTTTTCCTATTGCACAACACCAAATGTCACTATTATGATTTTTTCCCCTCTGTGCAAGAAAAGAGAGTCTTTTAAACAAAGATTTTGCTTATGTGGGAAGAGTTTGTCCCAATAGTAGTTTTCCTGACACAGTTCTGAATTTGCAATTTAAATACTTACATATATTTTACATATAAAGTGTGAATTACTTGGATAGATTACACAAGATGCAGGCAAGCCAAGAAAGGGACATATAAACCAAGAAAGGAGCACCATAATCAAGTGGTACTGCAACATACCTGTGATTACTGGGTGCATTTTCCATCTTCATTTTACTGGAAGTCATGAAATGTAAATGCTAGCAAATAAGTATTGCACACATTGAAGACTTTTCTAGTTCTGTTTCAGGATTTTATGATGAGGCTGAGTTGTCCCCTCAAGGATATCTGAAGAAAGTATGCCCTTTGACAAATATTATCTCCAAATTAAAGGCAGAATTTTATGCTGAAAACAGCATAAAACAGATTTGTTTTCACAGTACTCCTTAAAAAATCATTTTTAAAAATATTTTAACAGGTGTAATGCAGATCAAGAGCTTTAAAGGAATATAAAAAATAAACAACAAATAAAATGGGTAAATTGAATTAATAAAATCACATAAAGGATCATAAAATAAAACTTATTTATAGAATGAAAAAAAAAAAATAGAAGGAATAAAACCAGCTTTAAAACTAGCTCTTAAAACTCTCAGGTGCTAAACCAAGAGCTCCCAAAGAAGAAATATAATGCCACTTGAGGTCATACAAATTACCATTAAAGTCATGAACTTGATTGAAATTTTATTGCAGAAGTGGCTCTTGCAATCAAACCTGGGAACCAACAGCTGCCAAAGAAGCTGATTCTCAGGCTAACAAAGAGCTTCACTTAAAATCATAATCTCAAATACATTGATAAATAAGGAATAGTACCCTGCAGATAGAAAAGGAAAACTTATATGCAAAAGAAATATCAAATCAGAGTGTCTGGATAATAATAATTATAAAAAAATAAATGTTTGTACTCAAAACTCCAACTATTAACTTGAATATCACTAATGAGTCACCATTTCATTAGAAAGGCAGCTAACTTCAGTTTAGAGACACAGTTCCAAAGACCCAAGGGACTGAACTTAATGGAAACTAGAACCTGTTCCTGAACATAAGTCCAGTGCGAGGTAAATACCATTTTAAAGCATAGCATCTCTTTATAATCCTGTCTGTAATACAGAATTATTTTCTTACTCTGAATGAGTTAAGTAAATATTATTATATTATTTTCAACAATATAAGAAAAATAAATACACATACTTAAAATGATTTTAAATTATTTCATTTTGAAAAGAAACCTTTTGGTCTATTTTGAATTAAAATGCCTTTCAAACTTTGCCTGTGAAAAGCCCTAAATCATTTGTTATTTCTGATTCTCCCTCCTGATGAGAGTTTCCAGTCATCTTGTTTCCCATTCATACTGCTAAAGCCAAACTGGATCTGTACTGTCTATGACTTTCACTTATGCTTTGCTAAGCTTTTACCTTTATTTATTAAACCTTTTTAAAGGACTATAAAATGAATTAATGCTTGATGACAGACTTTGGGAATAAGGGCAAGACACTGGAAATAAGGTCACCTGTGAATATGTTCACAACTGCTGCTGTGGAGAAAGAAGAGCTCTTCAGATTGACAGGAAGTGTAAAGAGCATCCTCAAAGCTGCTTTGTCTAGATGTGTTATTTAGCTCAGATACTAATAGCAACTCCATAATGAAGGAACCTTCTATCCCTGCCTGGATGAATAAAGAGAAAGACAGCTTCACTGGCACAAGACTTCTACTCAGATCTCTTTTAAAGACACTTTGTGAACCACAACTTAGCATGAACTCAGTACTTATTAGCAGTTAAAGTCACTGAGACAAGAAAAACTTCCATCTGAAGCCTGGAAATTTAGTTTTGACAATGAAAATTTTGTTTAAGGATCTCAGATATATTACTTCTCTGCTTGAGTGTCATATTGAATATATGGTTCAGTCCAGGTACTAGTAGCAGATGATGACACAGAGTGATTTTCTGGGAGAATGCAATGCAAAGAAAATCTTTGTTGAAGTTGCAGAGGACAACAGCACAAACTAGCTTTCCTAGTCTGTTGCTATATAATTTTGAAATCATTAGATCTAAATGAGATGTGGGAAATATGAGTCTTGGGCCCAACATCACTTGCTGAGGCAATTTTCCTTATGGACATATCAAAATTGTAGAGTTGTAATACTTGTTGAAACCAAACTATAAGTGGGTTTCATAGGACAAGAGAGGGGAAGGGATAATGGAAAGGATAGTTTGTCTCTCATATGTGCATGTGTCTCTGTGAAGAATCATCTAGCATCTTCCTGACAACTCAGTTATGCTTCTTTTCTCATTTGTTACACAACTGTCACACTCCAAAAATAATTTGTATGTTATTTCTTCTTCTTCGCTACCCCCTTCCTCCCCACAACCTCAATTCTTTCTACTTCAATTTTCAACTTGCACAATCAGCAATCCAAGCAGTCAAAATAAGAAGTTCCATGCTGGATTTAAAAAAAAAAAAATGTGCTGTCTCTGCCAGTCCCCCAGTTAGCAATACTAACAGGGCAACTTAAGTCCTGAATCATAATGTTGGACATCTTTTCAAAATAAGGGCTGTAATACTCTTTCACAGAGATTGGTATTCCTTCTTCCTACAAATATGTCCCTTCCTTTTGAAAAAATTGCTCATATATTGATGTGTGATACTGAATTTGAGTCTTATGTGCATGAAAGAAAATGATGGGAAGAGGAAGAATTTAATCATTTCACTCAGAAAACCTGATTTACTTCAGTCTCAGTTTGCTCTTGTGTTGCTCTGTTTGCCCTATCAGCACAATATGCCAGATTTAATAAAGTCCATTCATGCTTCACTGTCATTTTTATTTAAAGACTATTAAAGCACTGATATTTAGAAATTTCAATTTAACTAAAGGTGAAGGTTTGGGTTTCTTAAGTATCCCCAGATGCTTAAGCAGAAATGTTAAGGTATCACAGGCAGGCTAAATCTCAGGTTTTGGACTTAATCTGAACTTTTGACATCTGGCATTTCACTCCACTTGCTAAAAAACATGCTTCAGAAGTGATACTGCCGTGGAGATCACAACACAAGCTAATTAGCACCAACAGATGAAGTGTGATTTCTCACCACAATTGAAACCTGACATAAAAAGAAAAATAAAATAACTGATAAATGTTAGTGATTAGCATTTGTAATCTCTGTTTCTATGGTACACATTAAAAATATGGAAGGAGGATTGCATTGACAGCCTGTATGAAAATACCTGCACCTGTACTGTGGGGGAGGGAGCAAACAGGAGGCAGCAGATGGAGGAGCCACATGGACTCATCCCTTCCAGCTAAGTGCTTTGTGTCACCTGTTCCACAGCCCAAACCAGAAGGCATTGCAGGTACAGGTGACACAGCAGTCCAGATGAACATGTGGATCTGTACCAGTCAGCCTCTGCAGTGGCAGGTGTTTGACTGTGCTTTCAGAGGTTGGAAGTTCCTCAATCACCAGGCAAGCCCTGCTGGCAGATGCCTTGTTGATGCCTCCAGAGACACCAACCATGAAATCGTCACTGGGTTGCCTCCTAGAGTTAAAAATTTTAAAAGCCTTGAATTGTTGTAGCCCAATCTTTATGCTAAACATTGATCCTTCAGAGAAAAAAAAGGACTGGAGAAAAAAATTGCGTTCTTCTAAATTAACCATCTACATTTCTCTGTATTCAATGAAGAGAGTTGAACACTGAAAAATAGGTAATTCATCTCATCTATGTTGATAGAATGAGTAGCTCTCTGGAGATAGCTCTTTCTCTCCACTGACTACAGAGTAAGCCTGGATGACTGCTTTAGATTAGAGCTGGATCTTTTGGATGGCTGAAATAAAGTAAGATTAATCTAGGCAAAAAATACTAGAACTTCTAGAAGCCCATTTATTTTTCCTTCATCTCAGGTAACCTGCAATCACTGGGATCCATACAGATGAGTACATTTTCTCTGCTCATTAAATTTAATTCAGTAACATTCCTTACAAAGCATAATATAAATTTCTTTGCAAATGCCATATGCTCCACTCTAATAAATTCCTACTAACCCTTCAACTCTGTTTAATTTTTGAAATCAATTATTTTAACCCTACATCATAAATTATGCAGTATTCAGTTTATTTTCATAGTCTGAACAGTGGTCTGTGGGACCTTAAATTCTGTTGGTTAATTCTCTGTCTCTTTTTCGTTTTATCTTTTTACTCTTAGTGGCTATTTAAAAGACAGATCTATAGGAGCTATCATATTTTAGAACTAGCATTAATTAATAAGTAAAAAATATTATTTTAATTCAACAGAAAGACTTTAGCAGATTTAGATTTGGTTTTTTGTGCTGGAAAAACTTTTAGGCTTGGTTTAGTATATATCCCACCTGGGCCTGTGCTTCTTTCTTTTGCATAAAATGATGTAAAAATCTCTTCTCCAGCTTGCAGAGGATAATTTGCATTCAAAGACCCATGGATGGCAATCATTCCACATTCTTTCTGCTAATTATCTTTCTTTCTCTCTCCAGAGCAAATGCAAAGGAGAGGTGAAGAATGAGTTGTACTTTGGCTGTGCCTTTTAAAGAGCACTCTGCACTACTGAACTGATGCCAACCAGAAGCTGGCAGGCCCTGGAGACCCTGAAGCTGGACAGAATTTGGGTCAACAGTATTTCAGGAGAACACTTTTGTAGAAGACTACACAGAACAAGTAATAATGGTAAGAATAAGTAATAAGGTGAACAAATTCAGGAATATTCTGCAGACCTTCTTATTTATGGCATTATTTGGAAATCCCAAATTCTTAATGAATTTTTGTACAACATATCCTTCTCCAGGGAAAATTAACCTTCCGTTCATCAAATCCAGAATTATCAGCAGCATCTTTCTGCTTAGGGGACATACATTGCTACCTAGGTGATGACCTAGTGGTAATAAATAGCATAAAACCAGGAAAATTGAAATTTCTTGTCCAGAAAAGGGCAAAAAAGCTGGTAAGGAGGCTGGAACTCCTCTTATGAAAAGTGGCTGAGGGAGCTGTGGGTGAAAAGGAGTCTCAGGGGGCCTTTATCACTCTCTGTAAGTCCCTGGAAGGAGGTGGCAGCCAGGTGGAGGTCACTCTCTTCTCCCAGGTAATGAGTGACAGAACAAGAGAAAAAGGCCTCAAGTTGCACCAGGGAAGGTTTAGATTGGATATTAGGAAAAATTTCTGCACCAAAAGGCTGTTCAAGCACCAGAAGAGGCTGCCCATGGAAGTGATGGAGTCCCCATTCCTGGAAGGATTTGAAAAACTCTTAGGACTGAGGAGGCCTTAGCACTCCTATCTGCATACACTGCTCTACTGTCTTACAGTTTTATGGTTCCTGTGCAATACCTGGCTTCACCTTTTAGTTTGGTAACTTCTCAATAGAGGAAAGAGAGAATTCTTTAGTGCTAATTCTTTTATGGACAGCTCCTAAGAAGATTATGTATTTTTCACAAAGGAAACTTGGCTATGATAGCTACATAACCTAGTGAATGCATAATTGTTTAATCCTGACTTCAGACTGGAAGAGTTTTAACTGTTTCTTCCATTCTACTTGTCAACAATTGGCACAAATTTCACAGATTTCCATTAGCACTAATTAGAATTAGTCTGCCTGGTAGTACGTGACAATTTTGTCACTTCTTTAAACTTTCCAGAGCTTTGCAGAGTTATCAGATTAGAAAATTTGGAACTATGTGACCTCAAAAGTTCAATAATTATTTGATGCCAGCAAATGTCTATTCCAAATGGCATCTCTTTCCCTCTGATATTAAAAAGAATGTATTTTTATTTACATTTCCCATTCCATATAAGTCTAAAGAAAACCAATTATAGAAGTAAATCAGCTGAAATTTAGATGCACCTGTGCTTTCATAATTATATAAATATATCTGAAAATTCGGCATGGTTCCCATTGCTGTACAAACTCAGCTTTGTGTCCCTAGAAATTGATTAAATTAGATCAAATCTATAGGCTTTCCTTTTGATATATTGCAGGGACAAAACATAAAACTATGAGCTTACAGTGATTCCATCAAGAAGGTAGTTCCATTCTGATGGGTCTGCAATTGCAGTTGACTCAGAATTAGGTCTCTCAATGCTCAAATACCCTACCAGTGGAAATAAAGACTAAAAGTCTCCTGCATGGCTAAAAGGCAATATTAAATATTTTAAAAATATAAAATATGAAAGAACAAATGATTATTCAACTGGGACAACGTCCAAATACCCAAATAACATGCTCTGGACATGCATTAAAAACATAGGTCTCCATTACTTGCTTCCATTAATTTACCTATAAGAAGCTTTAATTAATTTCCAGAGGTGTTGCAATTACTATTACTTTCTCCCTGTAGAAATACCCATCTATCCTATTTTGAAATCTATGAATAAATAGAGATTTTACTAAGCCTTCATGAATAGCTGAATCTCAGATACCCTTTTCTGAAGAATGGCTAGACACAACGAAATTTTACTAATAATTAAATTTAGCACACAATTAAAACTAGGAAGAATTTTATACACATTTTTAAAAGTTATTATGTGCTTTCCAAGGATCTATCCACTCAGCTGTTCCAGAAGCTTCTTGTACACCATTAGCTAGTACAAAATGCTGCAGATAAGTGAGGCCCCAGTTCACAAATCCTGAATGTCATCTTACAATTATCTGTAGCTCCATGACATCTCAGCAATAGGATGAGTAACAGAGGAAGGAAGAGTATGAAATGAGAGATTTAGAGATGCCACATACTAACTAAACCCAGATTATCAAAGATATCAAGTGGCAGAGCTCAAACTTTTTATTGCCATTTTCTTGACAGAAAACTGCCCTTAGAACTGGACTGTTCATGTGATAGCATCAGATATTTTAATTCAGTTTTCTTATGAAAATGTAGCTTTCAATTTTCCAGTTTTATCAATTGCAACATCTTCAGAAAAAAATTCATTAAGACTTCCTTTAGAAATTCCAAACCATCTATATGACTATAATATAATCAAAGATTTACTATGTTGCTCCAGGGTACATTGCTTTATCTTTAGCAAACTATAAGAACAGTTATGCCTGTTTTTCAGTTCATGCATGCTCACAATTTCAGAGACCCCCACAAACAAACTGCAAGAAGGAAGAAATGTTCCTTTGTCCCTCACCTCCCACTTCTGCCTTGACAAGCAGGTTGATGTAAATTCAGGTCTAGTATTGATACACAGACCTTACTAAATATGTTTCCTACTCAACCATTTCACAGTTTTACCACAAGGTGTGTTGGGAACATGCTGTCACTTATTTGAAGATCTATAATTTTGTTTTGAAAATGAGCTTGTATTACTTTATTGTTAAATTCAAATATGAACCACTGCCAGATCAAGCATTAAAATAATTTAGGAACTACATGGCCAACCATGGCATTGATCATTGGATTGCTACTGACCTTGTTCAAAATCTGCCAGGATATTCTTGGAAAAATTCCTTCCTGATTCACCTTTTAAGCTATTTTAGAAAGGAGCATTAGTTAGTGTGTTACATACAAACCTTTCAGTACTTTGAAATGGCTACCAGCCATGAATTTGAGGCATGGATTTTTCAGGCAGAGTGTTAAATCTCTACCTCCAAAAAATCAATATAAGTTCCATATGAAAACCTGAACCTAGGCTAATCTATGCACCCCCTTATCCCTCTACCATAGGTCTAGCCTATACCTACACCTGGATCCAGACCAGTTTATTTTTATCCATCATTAAAACTGGTATTTCCAGTATTTTTAATAGCTGTTTACTCTGCCAGTGTTTGTTTTCCACAAACACCTGCTCTCTAATGGAAATAATTTAAGCTTTAAGCTTTTTGCCAGTCTGTTTTTCAGCACATGAAAGCACTGTCAACTGTCAGTTTTCTTAAGATGGGTTTTAAAATAGAAAATAGCCAATATCAATATTTCTTTGTAAATAATAAGAAGTTTATATTTAAATCTGACTTGCTTTTTCTACAAGTCCAGTGCATCAGCTTTGGCAAATATCACTGGAAATGAGGCAGCAGGATCAAAGAGTCCTGCACAGGTGGAGTCAGATATGTGAACTCTAAGAATGCAGTCTTCTAACACTGAAGTCAGTGGTTAAGCAGCAAATAGCTTCTGAAAAATTTGGAATCAGCTTCCACTACTCTAAGGTATGTTTTCTGCAAAAAGTGATGGTAAGAAGGAATGTCCTCATGAGAACATTGTGTCACTAGGGTGTAAGAATCATAAAAGTACTTTTTCTTCCCAGATATGAAAGACTAAGTGAAAAAAAAAAAAAAAAAAAAAAAAAAAAACAAAAAAAAAAAAAAAACCTTTAAGAATTTTGTGCTCTCCTAATTACTCAGATCAAGAGTTTTCCTTCTGAATTTACAATTTACAGATGTTTCAGGATTATAATGCCAGCCTAAATTCTGATTTGACATCAAAATGAGAGAAAAAGAATGAATAACAGGTTTCAAAGGGGAGTAAAGGACAAAACATGTTTTTGGAGAGTTCTTCATACATTTTTAAAAACAATTAATGCTTTTAAATGTCACACAGATGTCTCTGCATAAGTCACTTCTCCCAAAGCATTGATACTTCACACTCCAGACTAGACCCTGAGTGAAATCACTCAACCATTTTGTGTCTTCATTTACCCAGCTCCAAGGCTCAGAGAAAAGGAGGTTTTCCAACCTCACATCCTTTTAGTTATAGAATGTAAAACTGTTTAATTGGTTTGTTCACAAATACTACAAGTTTACATGGTTTTAATCATTTACAAAGTTATATCTGGGCAAGTATAAAAGTTGCTTTATTATCTTTTGACCAGCATGTGTATTCTAAGTCAAGGACACCTGGAAAAGGGGGAAAGTTACTCCTTTCTAGAGGGGAGCTGAGAGGAAACCAATGAGAAGAAAGGGATACTCAGCACTCTGGTGGTATCAGATTCCAGAGTGATTCTTGAAAGAAAAACTCCCTAAATAATTCATCAATGTTTACCCAACATATACTAACTTTTAAGGGCATATACTAACTTTTAAGACATACAGACACAGACAAACACACACACACACACACACACACACACATATATGTACATAACTTTAAAATTTTGATTTAAAAATTTCAGATCACCTAATGCAGCATTATCTTCTTTTACTTGGATAAGTAGCTTAGATACTGCCTTGGATTTTGACCAAAAAGACCCAGAATTTGGGACCTTTGGTACGAGCATGTTTTTTACTCAGCCCTTCAGGGATAAAGAAATAATGATGTCTCACAGCTACCAGGCACTTTTAGTCAGTACTCTACCACAAATTTTCTCAAGGCTTGTGCTTTTGTAGTAACAACAAGTTTTGGCATCTTCATTTTCTTCCTTCTGTGCTCTGGCTTTAATTTGCCTCTCTCAAAATAAAAATAAAAAACATTCCACCTAAATAGTTTCAACCTTTAAGTGATTATACATTTGCCTTTTTTTTTCTAGTTGGAAAATTTTATCTCATAAGTTCTGCAATCATAAGTTCAGGGCAGGGCCACATCTTCACTCAACTAAGCCTTTTAAGATTTATTAGCTTTGTCTTAATAACTATTGCATTTCTTTCCTGGTTTTTAAAGTAGGCTATTATTTTACTCACTTTGAGCTTTCTATAAAGAAACTATATTTTTAAACACCTTTTTTAACTCAGCATACCAGATGATCTTTAAGGTCCCTTCAAATCCAAACCATTCTATGATTCTAGGATTCTAGAATAAATTAATAGATAGATAGATAGATAGATAGATAGATAGATAGATAGATAGATAGATAGATAGATAATACTTGCATATTTCAAAATTGCTTAATATTATGCCAAATATGATATATAAATTTTTTTAAAAGTTATTTATCAGTGTTTTTATTGGTATGGAGACATGCTTATTGCAGTGCCAAAAAAACCCTCATTTTTCTCTGTGAAAAATTTTTATAAATAAAATTAATAATAAAAGCCTTTTATTCCACTCTTTCCTGCAGGTCTCCAGGTGATCTTAAAGAGTAAAAAAATTGTAAAGATTAGTGGTCTCTCTCCTATTTAGTGCAATATATGGATTTACTTCTTCTGCCTTAGAGGATGAATTTGGGTGTCCAACATCTGGGTGTCCCCAGCTCCTAAGCACTTCACAGCACTTCTCCAGTTTTTATTCCCCTCAGAAGAAGGTAAGTGACTTTTGTGAAACAGGATTTTTTTTCTCCCAATTTAAAAGAAGGCAGCTTCTCCCTCCAGCTATTTTCTTCTTTGAAACTGTTACACAATTTCTTTTCATTGATTTATATAACCTTCCAACTTTAACATTTATATAACCTTCTAACTTTAACATTTGACTAAATTTAGTCAAATTTATGTTCTCAAACACATTTGTTCCTGTGACAACTTTGTTTAGTTTAAATAACTCTTGCCTCTCTATTGCTTTCACTCCTAGTATGGAGAATCTCCTCCCAGACTTTGTTATACAAGCTGTTCCTGTTTATTTTCATCAAATACACATTTTGTTTACCTTCTCCTTAAATTCTGCATTTCAATTTCTTATTTTCAGATAAGATTCTGGAAAACATTCTTGCTCCACACTAACCTGCAACAACATTTGCATAAGGACCTTTGTTGGGAAATAATTTAACAAGAAAGAAGAAGTTGAGCATTGTCATTCTCTTCTTTTTAATTTCTCAAGAAAACCAGACTTGATCACTCAAAAAACAAGCAGATAATAATGGCAACACAAACACACCCACATCCACCTTGGGCCATATTTTGGCAAAGAATTGTCAATGATGGAATAACGTTATGAAAAGTTAAATCTTGTAGACACAATGGTGAAAAATTCATGGTGAAACAGAGGATTCCCTAGAATGATAAAGTGATAATACTCTATTTTATATAGAAAGGTGAGAACATTTTTAATCTTCTAGCCATAACCATGTAATCTGTTGTAAAGAAACCTTCCGGATTTTTCTTCCAAACAATGAAGACAAATGGACCTCTCCTTACAAACTTTCTTATGCCCAGTTTCGTATCTGTCTTCCTGTTTCACAAGCAACAAGTTATCTGCTTCACATTAGCAGTTAAACAGGTACTTAAACTTTCTGCTGAATAAGCACTTATCAGGAAAAACAAATTGTTATCACATAGCCCACAGTTTGGAGGATAATATAATATGCCTCAAACTTTTTAGTCATGGTGCAGCATTGCACTCAGCCAATTAAATTTCATGCAAACACAGCAAAGCTGTGTCTGTACTAAGAGTGATCTGAGACCACAACCACAAACTCCAGGGCTCTGGATCTATTATGGAATAATATTTTTTAAAATCTAGTTTTCCCTGTGATATTCAAACAGAGTGAATGTGCAATAATTCTTGTTCAGCCTAGCCCCATTCATGTGCAACTAATAAGAATGTTAAAGTTGAAAATGTTTGTTGCTATTTAATCTCTAGATACTTCTGTCTCTCCTGAGGGGGGGATATGGGTTGCTTCTATCCTTACTCTTCATTTCATATAAACTTGAGCCATTTTGCATCTTTTGGGGTGAAGGCATATCATGGTATTTAAAGTATTAGCTTTTTTTATATACAGCTCTTTGAATTTGTTCTCTATCAAATTTTCAGTTAATTATCCTCTTTAAGCCAGGTTGCCAACAAGAAATTATTCATTCTAGTACAGAAGCTCCTCAGCCACAGGAATGCATGACTATAAGGCTGGCTCCAAAGATCCTCATTATTTTCGACAACTCCTTAGGAAAAGTTGTTTTGAAAGCACTGGAAATAGGTTGCATTTGAATAATGTAGAGGTGCCTGTAAATGCAGCCTGATTCAAAGCAAAAGCACCAAAATGTCAAGGCAGGCTAATTTTAGTAGGGGCAAAACTGAATAGTTTTAAACTTATCTTTTCAGGTTTGCTGTTTTCAACTCTCCCTAGATACATCCTTCATCCTCTTTTTCTCTCTCCAAACCTTTATTTCTGCTTATCCTTGCCATTCCATTTAAAAAACACCAAAAGTGAACCCCCTCCAACCTCAGTTTCTCAGCTCCAGCTCTACACTCAAGCCCCCAGTGCAACCCCTCACTTTCTTGTCCACTACAAAGCCCCAGATGGGAGGATGCAGTAGGGTCAAGGTTACCCCTGCAGGCAACCTCACTGATCTGAAAATCTGGATATTCAAAGAGGCATTGCTAAATGAGGCCATCCAAGAGCTGAAGCACTTAGAAGTATTTCTGAAAAGGGGAAAAAACCATGCTCATTGTTTATTCCAGGAGTGTTTGAATATTTTTTAAAAGTATAGGCATTATATAGTCAAGCTTTTCCTCTGAGGGTTAGAAACATAATTCCCATTTAAAGGAAAGCTGGATCTCACATAAGCATGGGATTTGAGGGCAGTGGCTTGTTAGAGACAAATAAAATGTTTTACAAGACTCACCCATGAGAACTGGCAGGAGTGCATGCAATGATAGCACTTCAATCATCATAACAGAATGTTTGGAATCAAATATATAAAATCAAAATAAAATGTGACAAATATTTCTGCCAGACTCAATTATATAAAAGTTTGTTTATATGCAGTGTATGAGCCAAATCTAAGTTGGCATAGTCCTTGTAAACCAGAATGAGGAAGAAAGCTCTAGACCAATATGAATAATAATTTTTAAGAACAAAAGCTTATCTGAATCTCAATAAAAGGTTCTCTTGAAGACACAATAAAAATTACTTCTTATTTTATTTTCTTGTATAATGTATCCTTAGTGGTTTTTTTAGGAAGCTGTAAAAACATATTTTTAAAGACAGAAGACTTAAGATGTAAAAATTAATTAGAATTGTGAGGCTTTGCTATGCTTCTTTTCATAATAGAAAACATTGTCACACCACAAATTAATCATCACAAGCAATAACTTCTAGGAGATTGAGAATTTCTATTTTTCTATTTGTCCATAAGATGTTGTTTTTGTTTCAGTACTTAACACCATGATACCTTACTGTGGCACAGAGCTAAGGAGCTTTCTTTTTGGTGACTTCAGTATACTTTGAACTAGATTCTAGCTGAGAATCCCAACAAAATATATTACATTATGTGAAAGAGATGTATCTGTTATTTTAAAAATTCCAGCCACTTATAAGAATGATGATTTGAGTGCCCAGAATCACTGTTTGAAAAAAAATACCATGAAAAAAACTGGTATTATCCAAATCAGTCCCTTGCATAAACACAGCAGTAGTGGAACAAAGTATTTACTGGAAGGTAGTTTGTGTTCAGCCTTCCTCCAGCAATACTCTGCATTGCTGTAAGTCAGTTCTCACTCTGCACACTATTTCAGAGAAATCTTCATGCAGCCATCTCTCTTAAAAATCCTGCTCTTTTCTATCCTTATTTCATTACAGGAACTTTTAGAGATCATTCTATGTGCTATTTGAGGTGGCCATCTGCATTTAAGCTATATATGTACTGGAAAAGTACAAGAGTGCTCATTGGTGTGTGCTCCTGACACACATTCATAAACATAATTATTTGACACAATCATTCAATTCAAAGCATCAACATAGAAAACATTTCAATATATTTGTCTCTTCAGTCACCTTGTGAGGTTCAGAAATTGCTGGTTATTTGTGAAGGGTTGGTTTTTGGTGGAGGACATTAATGAGTTGCACCCAGCCAGCAGGATGGACTGTGCATGCAATGAGAAGCATGTGCTAAGATGAAAACTGCTTTAGTAACTGCCCAGAAGTGCCTTGAAGGACTGAATGTATAAAAGAAATATGAATAACAAGATAAAAAGCCAAAACCACACATGAGACCTCAGCATAAAGAGACACTGACACACTTCCTATTCTGGTTTACTCTGAAGAACTAGTCCTCATTTGGTTTCCTGAAAGCTTTTGCTCTCATTTAATGTGATGGTAGGTGTTTTGAACTTTTGCACTCCCATGTTTTCTGTAGGTCTTCTGTACAGTGGGCAGAAGTATATCCTGGAGATTAAAATAGTTTACAGATTCACTTTAACATATTAAATATAAAACTTGAATGCAGAAAAATAATAACTATACAAAGTTCACCTGTAGATTTGATTGCAAAGTAATGAGTACATTGAATAGAACTAGAGCCATAAAGGAATATTTCCTCTGCATATTATAGGAACATTATAGAAAAGTTAACATGGAAATGATTGTATGCAACACTAACAGCAGATAATAGACTCTGCCAACAATGACAGGCTAATTAGAGGATCAGTCAATGAACAGCTATGGACCCACATCCACTGTTAGAAAGACCAGTGCAAGCAATGTTGTATCTTCTCTGTTGTCCACAGATGAAAGATGTGAAAATGCAAAGGCAGTTCAAAGGAGGGCCAAAATAATGAATGAAAGGATATGAAAAATAAACCCCATTATATGAGTCTTAAAGAGCTCAACTTATAAAATAAGTGGTTGATCATGAATACATGAAATAGTGGGAGGCCTTTGAACCTTGCTGACAATGACATAAGATCCAATCACTAGAAATGGAAATTAGGCAACTCAACTTCAAAGTAGCTGAAATTTCACAAAAGATGAAATTTCAGAGAAATGACACTGATTAAATACTTCAACAGCTTAGCTTTACTAACACCTTGAACCTGTAAAGTGAGATTAAATACATTTCTCCAGAACAGAATTAATTCATCTTTTGGAAGAAATTCTTTGGTTTGTGTTCATGGTTTGAAAGGAAGAATAAGACTGGAGAATCTTCCTGGGTTTGAACTCCTTGAACTGGATTAGTAGCAGTCATGTCTTTTATTTCTGAGCCCCAGGGAAACCAGGACCTGCATGCACATCCCCCACAAGCTCTGTAGTTCTGCATTAAGATAAGGATTACAAATTTCATGCTTTTGGATTTTTCAAAATGCCCGAAAAGAATTGAAAATAAGTATTTTGCCATGACACTTTTTTTTGGTGCAGAGTTGGGCAAAGGTTCTCACCTCCCTCAGAAACAACAGAGCTTAGTTATGTGGAAGAGAGAGACATGGAGAAGCATTGCCCCTCTGAGCTCCCAATTAGTATACTTTATACATAAATTATTAATTAATAATGTAAGTTGATGTAGGGAAATAAATTTCCTCTCCAGTGAGGATGACATAAACACTTATTTTCCACAATTGTATAACTCAAAAATAGTAATTCTGTTCTCTCCATGACATTTTCACTGCAGAAAAATCAATTCCTTGTTACAAGTAATAAGTATTTATTTTCCAAGTACTGAATCTTCTGTATTATGCCTGATAAACTGTAATATAAAACAATATCAAACAAGTTCTCATGGATTACTAGTGTTTGAGCTAATTAATTAAATTAAATTATTTAAATTAATATAAAATCTTCAATATTGCATTTAACATTTGTCAGTGTAAACAAAAGGTGATACACAATACCTACATGCATATATATGCAAATATGATTCATTGCCTAAATAGAGCAATTTTACTGACAGAATCTTCTTTTTCCTGGTGCTATTAAATATGATCAGATTTTTGTTTGTGGTATTAATGATCTATTTCTTATAATTTTTATATTCCTATTGCACTTAGAAACTCAGAGAAAACCAAGAAAAATATTTTAATGACTTCCTGCCTTGGCCCAAATGACTCTGTTATTTCTAAGGTGGATACTAAGGATTATTATAATATTTTGTCCGTGTACACCTTTCAATGCACATTTAAACCACATGAGAATAATTTTCACCGTTTCATTTAGAAATCTAGTATTCCAGCACTCAAAGTTTAAGGGAAGTCTGTGACAGAAAAATGGTGCTTATATATAGATACTTTTACTACTGGCAAAAAATAGCTTTATTTTGAAGATTTCTGCAAACTAAGATCTATAGGTGCTTAGATGACCTGAGCTGCAAGATTTCTAAGTGACTTCTAGAAGAATCTTGCCAGCTGTGACTCTGAAAATTCCCCTCCTTGCAAAGTACTCCAGGGTCCTCCAAGATCCTAAGTCCCAACTTCACAACAAAGTGTCCAGAAACAGGGAGATGTGACTTATACTGAGTGGACTCCCAAAATTAATGGAAGTTTTTGCCTGAATCCGTCAGTTCCTCATTAGTTAAATTTGGATAATAGCATGCATTCCCCTCCCAGTGGTGCTGTGGAGATTTATTAGTTAATGCCTGTGAAGCACTCAGATACCACAGCAATGCCATGGGGAATCTGCCAAGTAAATATTTGCTCTTCAAAACAGCTTTTCAACAACATGAAACAAAAAGATGAGGGACAAAGTTAACAGCAAAGAAAGAATAAACTATTTCTGAGCAAATCCCACTCACTGAATGTACCTAGGAAGGCATTTAATGCGTTTTTAAAATCTAAACAAGAAATTAAATTTGGGAAAAGAGAATCTGAATTAATTTGCCTACACAGAAATTTTAGTATTTCTTAATTATGAGTACAGATAGTGCAACTTCCAGAAAGTTCTTCTAAAGTTGAATTTTTATATAATCTCCCAGAGTTAGATGTAGTTTATCATATCTCTTTAATATCTTTCATGTACCATGCATCCAGTGATATATTCTACTATTTTTATGTAAATGAGAATCTATTTGCTAAGTTATACAGTGAATTTATTTTTATTTTCTAACAAGTAGTTTTAATAACTGAAAGCTTAGCTCTAGTAACCTGTTCCAGCAAATATAGACAACCACAAAAAGATTAAATTTTAAAAAACGTACCTTGCAAAAAGGATGCAGAGTTCTTCAAGCTTTTCAGCTCAGTGTGAGTTAGTTAATTTTTGCTAACTTTCTATAGTTCTAAAATTGGCCAACTCACATTTGAACTTGTTCAATTCAAAGTAAAATTTTGAAATACTCAGTCTTGGGTCAGACACAAGTGTGGGATATGTTAAATTTTTAAGAAAATATTCTGAAATTAAAGGGTAGTCATGCAAAAGAAAAGCAGTGCCTAGAAATCAGTCTCAGCCATTGATTTTTCTTTCTGAGCAGAATATCAGCAAAGTGCCACTTCCAGTAGAAAACAGCTGAACTGAGGATGTGTACATGACAGATAACCCTACAGCTCACAAAGGAAAAGTTAAGTGATTGTCTTGTCCACTGTAACTTGGCTTGGTTCTTGACTTGGGCTTCCTGTTGAGCTTTGGGTTTAGCACTGCTGAAGGTCTGTGCTGGGTGGACAGTGGCTTTTGGACAGGCAGCAAGTCCTACTCAATCATTTTTCCAGCTGCATGCCACATCAGAAGCCCAGTGCTTCTCAGGGTGGCAAGAAGTCCTGAGCCTTAGGATCAGGGTGGTCCTCTGCACTGCACAGGTTAATGCAGGATGAGAGCTGGGCATCCATGATGGACAGTGTTAAATCACTGCTACATTGGTGAAATGCTGCATTTCAAACACAGAATCATACTGAACCTCTGGGTTGGAAGAGACCTTCAAGGCCATTTAGTCCAACCCAATTTATATCTGCAGTACTTGATACTGAGGTACAACATACAGGTGGGCTAATTTTAACTGTTTGAAACCCCTCCACATGCAAACATTTCAGAGCTGACACAAGGAGAAAAAGAAAAAAAGAAATCATGCTTCTCATCTCTGTAATTTGAGAATTTTGGAAATAGACTCCAGGCTGAGTCTATTTTATGAAAATTGAAAAGACATAATATGACATGTAATGCCTGGGCAGTGTGATCATGACTGAAACTCAGAGGAAAGAAAAGATACAGGGAAGCAGCTGCCCCAACAACTCAGTGGCTCCCTCATGTCCCAGTTAGACATAAGACACTGAATTGTCTCACCACATCAGCTGAATTGGAAGAGGAAGAAATCAAGTAGGGTTTGAATATTTTTTGAGGCAGAGGAATCAGGAGTGCTTTGCTGATCCTTTTGATGATCCCACATTAACCAGGCACACCTGTGATAGGAGGCATTCTGCTCCAAAAGCGTGCTCATGTTGTTGGGGAATTTCAAAATATTTCAAAAAGGTATCTTTGGGTTTTCTTGAAATGTACCAGTGAACTTTTCCCCAACCTCAAACTTGATTAGAGAGATATTCTTGCAGTTTACACAAACTAACCTGAACTCTTTTATTCAGATATGCATTGATGTCAGCAACTTTTACCCAAACCCACATTTGATAACTCTGCTATTTAACCCACAGGCTGAGTACAAAAAACAACTTAAGTTGAAAGTAGCTAAGCTCATAATGACTTGTGCTGGTTTTAATTAGTATATTCTATAGGAAGCTGAATTGGAATAAAATATTAATAGATCTTATTTTCATTGTTCAGCAAGCCTGATAGGTTTTTATTTCTTAAACAGTGCTAAAACTTCCATCTGATTTAAGTCACACTTCTTGACAGCATAGTATGCAGATTTCAAAGATTGTGTCTCTGGAAAAACAAAATAAAATAAAACAAAGCCCATGAAAATGAGCATAATCAACATAATAGAAATGAAAACTTGATTTGTTACCAGTCAAAATCCCTATCATTTGTTTCATTAAATTTTCTGTACCTCACAGACAGACATTTTTGCTATATACAAATATCACATTTGTAATCAACTTGGAGAAAAAGGAATCATTGCAATGGAAAGGAAATCAAAAAATATTGATAAATTTGATCAAAGTCTAATATTCTGGTCTAAGAATAGCAAAATGTATTTTGCCAAGAAAATAATATTGCACTGCAAGCTCATCTGGCCAGTAATTAAGCAAAGACTCCCTGGCATTCTGGTCTTTTAGTTTAGCTTTGAAGAAGAATACATTTGAATTAAAAAGATATGTTCTAACCTCATTTATATTGGTAGAGTTGATCTATTACTGTAGAGTCTGTGACCTTGATAACACATAGACACTTTAGTATGGACATAATCTCCATTCAAAAAATTGCAGAGGCACATTGTACACAGAGCTCCCCCATTGGATACACCAGCCTTGTTTATATTAGCATTTCATACAGAAGGTTTTGGCCTTGTAAGTGACAGTGAGGAATGCATAAAAAGAAATTTGAGAAGCCAGCAAAATGCCTTGTAAATAGAGGGGCATACTTTATTTTTCAAAGCAGTATTACAAGCAAGAGTACAGTGAGAACTGTCTACAAGAGATTGAAAAATAACCTTCCTAGAAAGGTTTAATTGTAGTTCTGTAATGCTACAAGCACCTTATTATTGCTTCAGGGAAGAGAAGCAAAATAAACATGTTCCACATATACTAGAAATTCCATTATGGATTTACCCATAAAACTATCCATAATCAAAACATAACTTGGGAAAAACAGGATGGGAAAATATTGTGGGATTTTTTCATTGACCAAAACACAAGGACCATGCTTGTTGGCCAGGATGTCATCTGTAAGGCACAAGAATAAACAGTGTATAAATAATAGGTCTTGCCCTGCCATTTATTAATTCCTTTCCTCAGCACAGGATTGGGATGAGCCCAGGTAAGACAGAAGGTTCCTGCTAAGAACTCATATATTTAAATATTTTTATAACTTCACTGAAATTAGAAAAATAAGTTTTCTTTCCATTTATATCAAAGCTGAGTTTATTCATCATTCAAATTTTGTCATAAGAGCTGTCTTTCTGTGTTTACTTTCCCATCATAATTTTACTATTAGAAAGCAAGTTTGGTGACTCTGGCATTTCATCCTGTGCTGGTGGCTATCTGTAGTATTTAAGAATGTGAGGATGTTCCCATGCTGTCATGACTAACAAGATAATTGACTAAAAAGAAAAACAGAGGATGTAGAAATTAATTGAAGTAAATTGGAGATGTGAATGTAAGACATTTAATTTTTCATCCAAGAACAAAAGGGAATAAACAGAGAAGAGAATGCCCTGCAAAACAGAAAAGTCAATCTTCTCCAAACCAGAAAAAGCAAAGTACAATCCATTTTTCACTCTACCACATAGAGAAAAAGAAAATATAATTTTAATTTATAATTTATAATTTATAATTCATGAAAAGGCACTTCTATCATCCCTATCAAGCCTCAGCTCCTCAGTATGGGAGGCCTGCAAGAGTGGCTGTGCCAGGGACAAGAAGCTCCTTTGCAGGACAAGAGAACTTGCAGCTCTCCACAGCTGCCCAGTGTGCTCGTGTGCATTAAGCCTGTCCCACAGGCAGCCTGCAGCTCCACCAAGGCAGCCATGCAGATGGAAAGCTGGCAGGAGGTGAACCAAGCTGTGTTTGCATCTGTCCTGGGATGCTGCACCTTCAGAGGCACAAAGACACAGCCACTGAGTCCCTCCACTGTAAATGAGGCATTTTCTCACAGTGAACAGCTTGGGTATTAAAGCAGCAATGGACCATTTAGTAAAGGCAAAGTACTATTGATGTTAATTATACAGCTAAAACAACATTTTCTGAAGAAAAGAGACTTTGAAGGAATTTAAAACCTAACCATTTTGAGACACTGAGAAATTTTCTAGGGAAGTAAGATTTTTCAAATTTCTCTCACTGAAACAGGATGTCAGTGCTTGCACATTTTAGCTTTTGTCAATGTCTGTTGCTGGAATGATGGTTACACAAAGAAATTGTGAGACTGGTCACTCCACAGCAGTAACACACATCTTATTGTTTAGTCATTAAAAAGACACCTATTTGTCACAAACATTTTACATGAAAAGTCATTCAGAAAGGTTTGTTCCCTTGGAATCAGAGAGTTCTTTTATAAATGTCACCTTTGTGAACTTTCTGAACTTAGTCTAACACATGTTTAATTTTGTACATTTCAAAATAAAATGTTTCCAAATGGCTGATTTTTTCCCCCACTTTTTCTTGTTGAACTGAGTCCCAGTATTAACAGAATGTGCAAGCAGATGTAGATAAACTGAAATTATTTTTATCAACAATTAAAGCAAATAAGTCTCAGCAAAAGAATACCACAGTCATAGAGTCATAAGCATAGCACAAAAACACTGTCCCTCAGAAACTGCCTCCCAGCTCCAGAACTTTCTGTTCTGCAAAGCATGAGTAAGAACAGACTTCTGAAACAAAACCAAAAGTCACGTTATAACTGCTTGTCAGATGAAACCCTGACCTGAACAGAAAATAAGCGATGATGAGCAGATTTCTGCAATATACACCACAAAGGTCCATCCTGCAATAGACAGTACTAGTATCATCACTCCATCAAAACTCTTCCTAAGAATTCCTGTAGTTACTCCTCCTCAGCAGGATGGCAAGGAATGCCCAGAGCACAGTAATAAAAGAAAGAAGAAACAGAATTTGCAGCAATGTTTTACAAAGGAAACCATAGTGTGCATCTTCATTCTCTAAACAATTAATGAAAAGAATAGGACTCACGTTGACTCCAGTATATACTAAACTTGCACTCTGCAGTATTACAGATAAAAATTCTAAATGTGTTCATTTACCATAGTGGTGGTTCCATGCAACATTTTAATTATAATATTATTTTTATGCACAGAGTACTGTCAGTGTTGCCACTTCAAATGTTTGCATTAAAAATTCCAAATATAAATAAAGCATGCTTTCAAACACAGAAAAAATGTCAATAGGTTTGTGGGTCATAGGCTGATTTGATTGAGAATTAGAAATATCTATTCTATTTTTGGATTATTTCTTTCATGGAAAGCATATTTTCAGATAAAATACCTTTTTTTTTTTTTTTGAGAAACACAATAAGCCAGCATAAAAGCTATTGGAAGGGGAGTCAGTACTTCAACAGAAATATTTGTTTTGGAAATTCTATCAACAAGATTTATTGGGGCTATACTGTTAGTGCCCCATGCATTCTAGTTTCTGGGCTCACTGAAATGCTCCCAATGTGCTTGTGCTGGGACACCATTCCTGTATGCTATGGGCTGACGTTTTCAAGATATACATTTTTCTCCCACAGCAACACTGACATTTTTTACAAAATGTTATTTTTAGTAGGGAAAAATATTTAATGAAGTATATCATTAGAAACCACATACATACTTTGTATTTAAGTATAGGTCTTATATTTCAAAATACAAGGAAAAATATTCTTCATATTCTCCACAGTAGTTGTGTACATAGGTACAAAGATTTACTGAAATCCAATGAAACCATGGCATAAGAATAAGCACATTGTTTTCAAGTCATTAATTTTGTTTAGAGAAAGAGATAATGAAAATAGTTAAACATACCTTGAAATAATGTGTAAGCTCTTTGAAAAGCTTTAGAAGATGAGAAAATTTAAAATCAGGGTATCTATTATTTTCCACATTAAAATTAAACAGCAGCCTATTTAAACACATTTTTCAGTGTTAACATTTGGAATAGCTGTGGTCACAGAGACAGAGCTGCTGACCATGGGTTCAGGCAGGTGAGAGTGAGAGAACCTCTTGCCTGTCTTGTTTCACTTTGCGGTGGACTCTCAGAGCGAAAAGGATGAAGAGTGTCACGGAGCTCATTGGTGCTGGGCTGTCGTGGCCGTCCACAGGAAACTCACCAAAACCCACAGAATATTTGTCCACTTGCACCATTTCAACCTACCAGTGCCTCTGATCTTCAGACAGCTTTGTGTAGCATTTAGCAAAGCTGCAAAAATTTGTTTTACAGCAGAAGCCACCTGGGCATTGTGCTAGCTCCAAACCCACGCTCCGTGAAGGAAGACCTCTGTGAGTTGCCCTTGATTCTTCCTATGCTCCTCTGCTTTTAAAAGGTTTCTTCTGAAGAGTTTTATCCAAGGGATTAGCTTGTGTTCCACAGTCTGTTTTTACTCCAGCAGACACCTACTATGTCTTGAAACCTGTGAATTTCATGGGATGCGAGTCCTAGAAATAGCCTGACACCTTAGGGAAGTGACATAGAGCAAAACCTTGAGCCTGCCTTGTTTCATTGTTTCCTTCTCTATTAAGAAAATCTATAGAGCCCCTAGAAAGCAACTGTACTTTTTTTGCCCAATGCATGTTTTTTCTACATTACTAATTTATTTAGATATTAGAATTGCATTGTAAAGTTACACCTAATAAAACAATCCAAATAGCTTTTTTAGTAACTCTGCAAAGAGCTTTGGTAGCTTCTATAAGAGATATATTTTGTTACTGTGAAGCTTCTGGTTGCATTTCTGGCAAGATCGGGAATCAAATTAATGTGCTATTAAAATAAATTGAGCAAAATGCTAATTATTGCCAGGAACGAATTAGTGAAGCCAGATTGTATTCATTTAAATCAGATAAATAAGTACTTCCTCCTACATGTAACTGTTTGTTGTTGCTGTAAAGACAGCCTTGGAAAAAATTTTGACAATGCCTTTTGACAGCTGCTTTTCACTTGCTGGTGAAATGACTATTTCAGTTTCTATCACTGTTCCCCATTGTACCAAATACAATTGGCCTGGTTCTATGAAGTGCTTCAAAAGGAGATCGAGCAGCATAAAAATTAAAGCTTCCCAAGAATTCCCTCACCTTAACTGTAATCTCACAACTGATTTTCTGAAGCAGGAATATAGTAGTGTCTACAGCAATGTCTACCCATTCCCATTAATCTTTAATGTGAGAATATAGATGGCCAAACGAGCAAGAATACCCAGTGCAAAGTTTACATTATGCCTTTGTAGTGTCGTAGTCTCAGCATAAAGATCTGGCCCCTGGCAGACATTTTTAGCTATTTATAGGTTGAGTTAATGATTTACAGAACTGAAAACCAAATTCTTCAGTTCTTCCTTCAGAAGTACTTGACATACTGGCTATGCTGTTAGTAGGATTTTCAAATCTAGTTTTCAAAGGTGTCTGAATGATTTTAGAAGGTTATGTTGCATTTTGAGAAGCAAGTTACTTGTTTGTTAACTCACACTTGATTGTAAGAAAATGTCTGGTTTTCTGCATCAACCCCATGTAGGTTTGGTTTTGGTTGTTTCCAGTTGGGTTTGGGTTTGTTTGTGGCTTTTTAAGAAAATATAAATGTCCTGATGGCCTGTATATTTTCTTTTTAGTCAAATAACAGTCACAAAAATAATCCTTAAAGCACTAGCAAGGATGTACTGTCTAGCAAGATATTAATAGAACAAACTTGCAGTAACTATACAAATGAACAGAGACCTTCTTAGTTATAAAATGAAACATTTTTAAATGCTCAGCATTTTAATATACTGGGTCACCCCAAGGATAATGCAGGCTCCTCTGATTTGCTCCAGTCTGATGTTTGGACAAACAACTCATGAAATTTCCTGCAGTGCCCTGAAATTTGTTTGCACTGCACATCCCTCTTCTGAACGTAAAAGCCCCAGGAAATCTGCTGCCTTTTGTGCAACAGAGCTAAACCAGAAGCAAAGCTACACATCTTCTCTTTTCCCTGACTTTCATTTTGAAATTTCATTTAAGTAACTATAATTGAAAGGTTTTGATCATTTTTTATTGTTCTTGGCAAATAGTACTTGGCTGAATTTTTAACTGTGCTTCATAAGTTGACTAGTCAATTTTTTGGACAGCACATAAAAGCTAATTCTCATTTTCTCATTACCCTCAGTTACGCTTTTTACAAACTCTTGGTGGCTTGGGGCCTTTTATTTTTCTTGCTTCTTTTTAAGTTGCATTGAAGCACCTCTTCTGAGCCTGGTTTATGGGAGACTGGATTTTTTGTTCTTACTGATATTTTGATTAAGATGGTCCTTTAAGGACAGGGGCATGACTGGCATGTGCCCTGCTTCACTTGGCTTGGCAAGGGGCCTCTATACCATGGGGTTTTAGCCAAAAGAAATAGCCAATCTCCTTGACTCCTGCACAGTGTGCTGCATGTCCTTGTGTTCCTGTATTTGATGGGCAGAGGGAGAATGGCAGTGCAAAGCTCATCTTGAAGTCCCAGCGTTTTTCTTGTCTGCAAAAGATTTTTGTGTTGCTGATTAAAAGCAGACACACAATTATGATTTGATGTCACTTGCTCCTCCTTTCATCCATGGAACATCTACATTTACAATCTGGGCCAAGCTTGCTAGTCTAAATGGTTGCAAAACCTTCTCTTAATCAATAACAGATGTGGTTGCTTGTTTTACTAGTTCTATTTATCCCAAGGAATTTATTTCCAAAGGCCCCCACACCCACAGTCAAGGCAGACACCCAGATTCAGTAGGTGTGAAGTGCCAGAAAAGTGGCTTACCACAACAACTGTGTGAAAGAGAAACTTAGAACAGTGCTACTTCTGCACTCTGGGTGATTTCACCTAGATTAAGTTATAAGAAATAAGGAGGTATTTCTGTGATTCAGCTAAATAGGGTTCTCAGTTGAATCTACTAACGCATTTGAAGTTTTCTCCCTACTACATTTTTCATCCCCACTACTAGCAACTTCAATCTTTTAATACTCTCAAGGCAAGCTTTATAAAAACAATGGGTTTTTATGTGAGTTTTCTCTTTTGCTCCCTCTCTAAACTTAGACCTTGTATTTTAAGATCCAGTCTACATCAAAATGCCTATAAATTTTCATAATAAAGGGATAACTGCATAACTATGTACTTGTTAAATTCATAAAAACACACTCATTTATAACACTGTGAGTTATTAGAAGTTTACAGTTTGGTTTATGCTATCTTTGAATACTTTGAAATAGGTTGAAAAAGTGCAAAGACATAAAGAAAATGTTGGCCACAGTGCTTCAAAAGCGGGCACACATTTGATAGCAAATTTTCAGGTAGCTTTCTTCAGAATACTAAGGACTTTCCAGATGTTTGAAGCATAATTTTCAATATTTAAGGCGGGAAAAATAGCTTTCATTCTTGTAGTATGTGGTAACAGAAATCAGCACCCTTTGGTGAACTTTTTAAAAAGAAGCTATTTAGAGAAAAGTACTGTTTCCTCCACAACTTTCAAGATTTTAATCCTTTCTTAATTTTAAAAAGTAATTAAGGGTCTCTTTTTCTCAGATGTCCATCTGCTTTACCAACATTGTTTACCAACACTGTAATTCACAATCACTGGCAATTTCTACTACCACAAACCCATTATTGTGATTTCAGAGAAAGAGCAACCTGCTCTAGAAATCTACCAACATCAAAAACACAGAATAAATACAATTCCTACAGAACAACAACAAGAGAAAATTAACTGTAGAAAAATAAAACTGTCTGGTTCACTACCAACACGATTCAGCAACAGCTAGAACTGGGTTAAAGCATTTTAAAATAAACTGAATGTGCACACTCATGGGTCAATAGAAAGCTTAAGAATTTTTGTCTGTGAATTTATGGCCAATTTAAAATTAAAATGTAAAATAGGCTGAGGACAATAGAAAGCTCAGGAACAGTTGGTATACATACAGTTGCAAGTCCCTGCCATTTGACAAGTTGCTGCACATTAGGAGAGCAGACAATAAGACTATTTTTTACTCTCACTGCAGTTATTAAGCTGAGACAAAGTAATGGCAGTGGACAGTGATAGAGACAGAGTAAATGGAAAAGTTATAAATTCCATTTTTATGTCTAAATTATGTGACTACTGAGACTTCTATTAGGAAATATCAGGCAGGGACAAGCAGACAATTGGAAAATTGATTGAGTCATCAGCTCACAAATCTTGGCAATACAAGAGCTGAAACAGGTTTTAGAATTATTGGTTTCTTCAACAAAATGGTAAAACCAAACTTTTGAAAACTATGTGTGAGGGGGGGTGAATTTTTTGTATTTATACATAAGTATTTTAATTCCCTCTTTTGTGACCAAGGAGTTTCACAGACCCATAGTGTTTAGATTTGATTTTCAGAGATACTTTTCAAAATTTATGCTTGGTTTTTAAAATTTAAATTACACTTCCCAAATTCTCATATTTGATTCTCATATGCAGATCTGTATGTACAAAATCCATTGCTGACTGCACAGACAGTAATGGTAAACCAACGTGTGAATAAATGAAAATTTGTCCATGTACAAATGGAGATATTATAAGGCCAGTTTTAAAAACATGATCACATTAAAAACTTTTGGATGCTGCTCATAGTCACCATCATATCTACAAACACCTGCAGATTAACACCTGCCAAAATTGAAGCATCTTCTCCTTGGAATAGAGGATAATTCAAGATAAGTTCTTTTCTAATTTAGCAAAAATTCTTCTTAAAAAAAAAAAAAAAAGAAAAGAAAAACTACTGAAAATAAATACATCTAGATTTTTAGGTCTCTAAATAAACAGTATGCTTATTTTTTCTTCACAGACTCTTTTGAATGTATGCATTTCCCTGACTGAGGAATCATGAACAAGGAGTAAGTACTGCACCTGAATGTTTGCCAGTCTCCCTTTGCCACTCAATCCTTAGTTGTTATTGCATTCAGCTTTTGGTTGTTGATGTTAATTTTATGCTGCACTCATGCTAAGGGTTACATAGCATCAGTCACAGTCTTTCCACCACTTTTAATCTGTTACTGCCTTCTACTGCCTTTTTTTACTTTCTGAAACTTCCCTGTCCTGCATTATCTCCTAGTTCTCCAACTACCCCTCCAGGATGATTTCTGAAGAGTGACCTTAATTCCACTACACCTGCCTCCATATAAACTGAGTATAAACATCTAAATATCAAGTATATAAACATCATTTGTCTTTCTAGGAGGGGATTTCAGGGTTTTGAAAGAAGGCTAAAGAGCCATCAGCCCCATGCAAGTCATGCACTGAGGGGATGTGTAGGAGGAAGTGAAATCACAAACAAACTTCACATGTGCGACCAAGGATCTTCTGATACCTGGGAAAAGCAGATGTAACACTCTAGACTCAGCTTGTAGAAACCTCTACTAGGGCAAAAAGGTGAGGCTTGATTTTGAAGCCAGTTAAAATACTTTGGATGCATGATCAGACCCAAGCTTACATAGAGATTGAGTAGCACATCCTGCTTTCCATGCAGCTTTCCAAATGCAAGCTTTCCAAATCCCACTCAGACGTCCTTCACTGGGAAACACTGCCTCTTGTGTTTCTTTTCAACTGGAGCCTTTGAACACAAAGTTTATCAGAGCAGTTCCAGAGTCATATATTAGTGGATATCTTGAGAATATGTTTTTAATAATCTAGATTTTTCCATGGGTTATAGGTGGACTTTAAAATTATTATTGTGTGACATTATCCCTAAAAATACTTGTCTTGTGTAAGCATCTAAAATTAACAACTCATCTGGGAGATAGACTGAATAACTTTTCACTTTCTTAATGTGTTTTTATTTTTTCTCTTGCATACTACTCCAAATTTATGTCTGCTTCTTGCAAAAATAAAAACACAGAAATTAGAGGCAAAGATTGAAAGCGACTTCTGTGTTTGCTGTTGAATATTTTCCCCAAAGGAAATCTAATTGTCTAGCAAGGTGACCCATCTTTCTTCTACTATGAGGCATCTTGTCTTTTACCATAATGAGTACCTGAACTTCTGCTCGGGTTACCTTACTTTCACCACTTACACTGCTGTTGCAACATTGCACCATAGATGCAATCCCTTTATCTTCATTTTAGGCTGGCATTGCTTCTGGCTAGCATCACAAAATTACTGTCCATTTGCTGCACTTAGCCATCCCCACCCTCTTCTTCTCTGTAGCACACATCTAAAGCACATTGACTCATACCAGGTGCCTGGGAGTGTATGTGTTGCATCAGGATTCAACAGCACACACAGAAAGGAAATATTCTGCACTGAAATATATTCCCTTTGCTGCAAACCAATTCAGTTATAAGGAACAGAGCAATTCATATGCTGCCAGAAATGTGTGTTTTATTTCAAAACATGTCTTAGGTAATTGAGAGCAATTACTAAAATTGACAAAGGTAAATAACTCCCCAAATCAGCCTTTTGTTTTAGATCCTTGTGTCTCAGACTTTGAAGCTTTACCTTCTTTCTCCTTTATTTCTCATGCTCTACCCTTTGTCTGTCTTTCCATGTTGCCTCTTCTCCATGGGTTTTCCACATTTCCTTCAGTGAGCCCAAATAATGGGAGCCCAACCCATTTAAACACATTTTAATTCCTTTAACAGATCCTCTGAGTACTAACGTGAAAATGTATTTTTGACAGTTGGAAAGCTTTAATTTGATGTAATATGTAAGTGAACAAACCATAGAAAGGTTGAGGTTGGAAAGTACCTCTGCAGGTTACCTTGTCCAGCCTCTCTGCCCGAGTAGGATCAGCTAGAACAGCTTGTCCAGGGCTGTGACCTGTTGAGTTTTGAAAATCATCATGGATAGAAACTATGAGAAAACTCTGCCAGTGTTTGACCACCCTCAGAGCAAGGAAACCTTTTCTTTAATAGAATTTCCTGTATTTTAGTCAATGTCCACTGGCTCTGGTTCTGTCACTGTACACAGAGAAAAGCTTGGCTTCCTCTTTACTCCTTCCTGTCAGGTGTTTATGAACACTGATAAGATCCCTCCAAGCCTTCTCTTTTCCAGAGGGAACTGTACCATCTCTCTCAGGCTGTCTTTGCATGAAAGAGATTCTGGTCCTCTGATCTTCATGGTCCTTTACTGGACTCACTCCAGCAAGTCCATCTTTTTCTTTTACCTGTAACCCCTAAATTCCACACTCCAGGTGGGGCTTCACTGGTGCAGAGTCACCATCCTCAGCCTTGCTGGCAGCACTGAGGATACATCTTGCTCTCTTTGCTGCCTCATGCTCAGCTTGGTGTCCTCCAGGACCCCTGGGTCCTTCTCTGCCAAGCTCCTTCCCAGCCTCAGCACAGACTGCTGAATGGAGCTGTTTCTTCTCATATGCAGGAGGTTGCATTTCCATTTCTTGAGCTTTGTGAGTTTCCTCTCTGCCCATTTCTCCATCCTGTCAAGGTCCCTCTGAATGACAGTACAACTGACTGCTGTATCAACAACCCCTCCCAGTTTCCCTCTCCTGAAACCTTGCTGAGGCTGCACTCTGTCACACGGGTCAGTAATGAAGATATTAAACATTTTGATACCCCAGTATGAACTCCTGTGGTACACATTAGGACTGGCCTCCAGCTGGAATTTGTGCCACTGATCAAGTCCTTCAGGCCTGGATATTGAGACAGTTTTCAATACTCTTTACTGACCACATGTCTGACTCACATTCAGCTTTTCTATGGGGGTGAATAATACATGTATATGCACATTCTGTAATGCTGTAGCTCTTTTTTCCTATTTTATTCCCATTCTTCTAACATCATGTTAAAAGGGATGTTATCACATCCTATGCTTTAATGTCTCTGGCATTCCCAGAGTGGAGCTTGATAGAGCAATGCACCCTGTGATTGGCGTAGGGACTGTGCAGTTCAAGGAACACTAATTTTGCTTCAAGTGTTGAATTTTGCTAATTTGTAGTTTTCTTCCAGGGGCACAACCACATTTCACTTTTTTCAACTGCTGGCTTCAGGGAAGAACTCAAATTCACAGGGAACATAAAGGAGGCCATGTAATTTCCTGTCTAAAGGTTTGCAAAACCCTCAGGTTTTGTGTGTCACAGAGGCTACAACAGAAGCCATACTTCAGAAGATGTTATTTTTGGAAGCAGCAAGAAGTCACAGTTTGGGGAAAGGGTGGGGTTAGTGAGATTCTTTTAAGGTATGGCACTCTTTCATTCAGGCTTGGACCCAGCAGTCAGAATCACCTCACAGCATTTCCACAGAGAGCAGGGGACCTGCAGCTTCTGCCTACCACCCCAGCTGGAATTATAAGGATCTGTGAAAAAGCATTTTTTTTTTACGTAGAAAAGCTCACCCTCTACTTCATTTCCTCTTGTGGTTATTTTTAGGCACCCCTGACACCAAGAAAATGTCACTGCAGAAACATCCTACAGCTACCATGGCTTGTAAAGAAAAGTTAATTCAGCTTAAACTACACAGAGTAACATACCAACAGCAGCTCACTGCTTGATGAAAGCAATCCTGGAGATTTACCTCCATGAGCAGGAAAGGCTCTCAGTTCAAAACTAGCTCTAGCAGATTCACCTTGACTGAAGTCCCTCTGGTAACTAAATTAAAGATATGGAGGCAGATTTTATGCATGAAGTCAAATTAGTGTGTGTGTAGGAGCACTGACATAAATACTAGCATGAATTTGTGTTCTGGCAGGTAAGAGGGCTACCAGCTGATCACTGGTCAGCTCCTTACAGAAAAAAGAAAAAAAAAAAAAAAAAAAAAAAGGTTTGTGTATAATACCCAGTATCAGGTAATTCTGTCTAAAAAATTATAGATACCTGCTGCACTTGCAGATCTTTTCTTCAGATAGGGAAAGGGAGTGCTCAGGTTTAGTTAAATGAGAAGGCTCCATTAATACTCATGAGCTATCACAAAAATACACTTCATGTTTAAGGAAGTTAGACTTTCATGGGGCACTGGACTTACTAACAAGAAGGGGCAAACCCAAATTAGAAAATTAAGAACCATTTCTGAGGTAGTGACAGGTTTATATATACTTTGTTATAGCTTTTATAGATCTCAAATACATAGCTAGACAGCTCTCTATCCTAGCTACCTTTGTTTTTTAAACTGTGATCCTTGTGGGTCCCTTCCAGCAGAGGATATTCTATGATTCCATGACTGATCAGTGGCAAGACTCAACCAGTGTGGGGTTATAATTTTGAATGGTCATGTGTCGATTTACACCATGACACACATTCTGTAAATACAGAAATTTATTGATCACTGAATGAACTGCTGCAGATGCTTCAGCTGGCAGCAAAACATGTGGTTGTGGACCCGCCCAGTATAACTTTGGTGGAAAAATCCCATATGTACAAAGTCACTTAACATGTATAATATCAGAGTTAGAGTCAGTAAAATAATACAAAATAAGTGATGCACGTTTTCTCTCCTATCATAAGAAAAATTAAAATATATTCCTGAAACCTCTTAAATGTTGCTGCAGTCAGTCCTCTGGTACAAGAAGCAAAGACATAACCCATTATTCCTGATATTTGTAACCAAGACTACGAATGAAAATCATATCTCAAATGGAACTGTCTTTGTACATTGTAAAATAACATCAAAGAGCACAAACAATCTTTGTGGTTCACCCACATACTCTTGCAGTGCAGAACAGAAATGGGGTTAACACGGAGTTTCTGGAACAGTGCACTCATCCTCCTTTCTGTTTTTTCACTTCATTTTCTCACAAAGCTGACCAGAGGCAAGGAACACACAGCTGCAATTACTCTCTTCAAGGTCTAATAACAGCCATGCAATACATCACTTTAAAATACATTTTTTTAAATGAACAAGTTGCCCTCGAGGCAGAAGACTGGTGAAATCTCCCATGTTAGATCAAACCACCACTTCTGGTGCCAGCCACAGCCCCTGCTGTGACTGCTCCTTTGAAGTGCTCACAGGTAGGGGCTGCTCAGCTGAGAATGCCCTGCTGTGCTAAACCAAGGAGATTGAACCCAGAGATCTTATTTTCTGCTTATTCTGGAAAATCTCCTGCTGAGCTGCAGGCATATGAATTCAAATAGGAGGGCTATAGGTACATTAGAAATATTGCAATTGATTAAATGACATTTTGCATGGGAAAGGAGCTCAAATTTAAGTCTGGGTCTTTCTGCCTGAGTGTAACATAGCTATAAACTGAATTTCAACCTGTGTTTTAAAGCTGGTGGCTTGCTTTTGCTGTGGGAGTGGGTTTCAAGTACACCTGAGACTGAAGATGTGGCATCACCTGCCTCCAAAGTAGATACAGAGATGTCTCTCTGCATCAAGAAACAACTCTTCAAGTCAAGTTCCTACTAAGCTACAGCAAATTTAAAGCCAGTGTTTTAAGACAGTGTATTTCTTTGTCTGCAGAGAGGAGCTTCAACCCCAGCTGTGAGTGCTTCAAAGGCATAGATTCCACAGCTGGTACTAGAGCTGGAATTAAGATGCCAGCTTCAACATATGCTAGATTCTATGATCCAAAATTTTTCATCATCAGTTTTATCAATGTATACATTTTAACAAATTGGAAGTCATCTATAACACTAATTTGCAATTTTAAATACAGCTACACTCTAAAATATTATTTAGATGAAGAACTGATTTTAGAATTTGTGAATTATTTACATTTTTCAGAGGTTATGCTTTTCAAAGGATCAGATATATACCTCCTGTAGTTTGGTAAGGTGCTGAAAGTTAATATTTGCCTTTATTAGCATATCTAGGTAGAACTTTCCTATGATCAATCAAGGCCTCTGAAATATTTATGCTGTATGCTGAGGAAGGACTCCATATCCTAGCCAAGCACAATGTTCAAGCTGCAAAAAGGCCAGTGCTACTATCTGGAAAGATGGCATTATTCCCCAGACTTTGTTCTGAATAACTAAAACACTTCAAGCACACAGCTTGGTGTGAAGGGAGAGCCAAGAGTGAGACTGCAGCTTTTGCCACCCTGTAAGTGTGGCAAAGCAGGTGAGAACAGGCTCCTCATCACAGAGATGCTGTATCCAGGGGAAGCTTGGCTCACGCTGGGGTAGAGCAAGGACTTCATATTACTGCTTTTAAAAAATCCCACTGATCCATGTTTAAATTGTATTTCCTAGAGTAATCCACAGACACCTCCACCCACACCCCCTCACTTATCCCTGACCCACAGATAATGTGGTTCTGCCATGCTCCATTTCCTCAGTTTGGAGCCTAAAGAAAGGATCTAGAGGTGGGCAAGGGACACTACAGGAGAACTCCTGCTGGTCCATTGTCTACAGGCTGCATTTAGCCAATAGGACTGGAAAAGTACTTTAAGAACAGGCTTTTTGGAAGCTACCAATTCCATTTTTAGTCATAGGGTTTATGTCATCTGAATTGAAGCCTGCTTTGAAGAGTCTGCCCCCCTTTTTTTTTTAATGAAAAATCAAAGTCAATAATTTACAGCCTTGCTGACAAAAAGGTCTCTTAAAAAATTCTTACGGTTTTCTTGGTGAAATAGTTTTGTTTTGTTTTGTCTGAATTATTTCATAAACAAAGCATTCAGTGTACTTGACTTTGTTTATGTGTTTCCTCTCCTTCAAAACGAAAAGGGACAAAAATGTAGAGAATGAGACGAAATCAGGAGCAAAAGCTAAATTAAACTGGAGACAGCACAAAGCTTCCTGAGAATCCTTTCTGCATACTCATTACCCCATTTCTCATACTCCCATTTCCTCCCTCCCTTCTCTAGGCAAAAGGCAACACTCCATTTTATTAGCCCACGATGAGAAGTAATACAATGTTTGCTATCTGGCCAGGCTGGAATTACTGTCAATTCAGGGCAAGAGACATTAAAGAGGATCTCTTGTTTCATACTGGGGTTTGCATTTTGTCTGCAGTTATGAAGCTTTTTCAGTCTTTTGAACAAGGGCAGTACAATGTCTTTGGAGGGATTAAATGGGTGCCCTTTTCTTACTGCAACTTAAAGTATTGTAGAGAACCATGGAGTAACTATAATGCTGTAATTAACTGGAGTGGCTCTGCTGATGTTATTAACCATGAGCATATAATTCAAGTGGCTTCTGAATAGCCATGAAGCCCCAGGAGTGGCATACAGCTCCATATTCACTTCATAACCATCTGTTATTATCAAAATGTGTTGGATTTTCCAGTTTATGATGAAAGTTTTAAAGTAATGACTCTCTTGAGATGTTGGAAAATGCTTTTCTAGGTGGTCCATGACTGGGGGAGTAGGCAAAAATTATGACAATTTTGTCCTAAATATTAGTTTTTATTTTACTCTATCAGAGCAAATACATGCTTGTAATTGTTATTATCCTTTTTGTCCTCCACAATGCAATATTCTTTTTCATTTTCATTCTGAGCAATTTATGTACATCTGACATAACTGTAGCCTGCATTAGGGAGAAGTGGAAAACACACAGTTCAAAGCCATTATGACTCTCCCTGCCCTGTGGTACAGAGCTCAGCTTGTGCAAGTTGTCATAGCTTTATTAAGGTCAACATTCCAGCAACTGGTAGAGCATCTGTTGCTCCTATGGTTTTGATCTGAACACACTCATGATTTCCTTCCCATCTGCTTTCCTTTACATGCTAAACATTTATATTTCAAAATCTGTGTGTCTTCACCTTTTAATTCACATAAGCACTTAAAAGTTTTTAAGGTATATATGCCATCTCTGGCTTCTGGGAAAGCAAGACAGGAACCATGGCTGGGAGAGCAGAGAGAAATAGAATTTCCTGATTTTTTTTTTTCTTCCCTTATTATATGCAATATCATTCTAATTCTATTTTTTGAAATCAAATAATTTTCAAGACAAATTATTGAAAACATTAAATGGGTCAAAAGGAGCTAATAACTCAAAGGAATCCAATAAGCTTTACCCCTTCCCTTTATCAGTAGTGTGGCCAAAAGACAAATATCCCTGAGTCTCTGCCAGGCCACTGTAAATGTGTGGAAAGAACAGGAGGCTGAGCTGAAAACTGTCAATAGAAAGATGAATCCAGTTGATGGGTGGGGTGTGGAGATGAGTTTATGGAGCACTGTTTAAATTTAGGACATAATCAGATCTAGGACTGGAGTTTGAGCCTAAAGTAACCAGAGGTTGTTTATTACAGGTCTCTGAAAGGCATTTGAGGTTAAGTGAATGTTCTGCTGCCAGGGACAAAGAACCTCTGCTGGTTTGAGGCTGTATTATAATTAATACTAGAATGAAAGTTAGTGTAAAGTTCTCAGAGAGTAAGCAGTGAGAAGATGGTTGTGTTGATGAATGACAGTGAGACCCATAGGGACAACAAATGCACATTAACAAAGGTGACTTTACAACGGGTATGGTTTGTTGAGACACAGTAGTGTCTGGGGCAGAGGTGGGGGAATTAAATGAGCATGAAGTAAATTAAATATCAAGGTAGATTTTATTGGACTGGTAGAGCTTGGATAAAAACTGTCCCAAGGGATGCGGAGCCAGGGTCGAGGGAATCGATAGAACTATCAGAGCAAGGCTTTGCCAGGCAGTGGCAGCCAGATTCAGCCCAGGGTCCAGATCAGAAAACTCATGGCAGTGAGGCAGGGGCAAGGCTAATGTGGGGACTCTGTTTGCTGCTCAGGGTTCTGACCTTATCTGATGGGGGCAGTAAGGGTCAACACTGTGGTTGCTGGGCAGGATCAAAATCATGCTGGGAAGGCTTTTGTGGGTTGGGGTATTGATCAACAGGGTCCATGGACAGACACTGGCATGGCCATGGCTGAGCTGGAGCCTGGAATTCCTGTGAATTCGTTGTGTAGGGCCTGAGAGCCCTGCTGAACTAAATGGGGATCCTGGGCCAGGGTGAAGAGCTGGGCCAATGGCCCCAGGGTTGGCTGGTCACAGACTTCAAGGGCTGTTAGTGCTCTCAGGGTCCTGGCAGCAAATGATGGGCAGTGACAAGAGCCTCTGAGCTACCTGTTATGTTCAGACTTGGGGTTGAGGCTAAAGGCATAGGTTTATGAGATAGCTTTAAATTGCACCAGATAAGCCCCATAGAATTAGGATGTGGGCTGACAACAGCAGCATGGTGGTTAGATCTACGAAAGGTTTCACTCAAGTATGGTTAAAACTAAGTTTCACTGAGGGAATAAATATAGTATAAGGCACAGTTTATTTCTAGATCAGTGTCAGTATAGGCTAGCATAAGAGCTGTGAGTGAATTTAGCTGCCTAATGGCAGCAATGGGGAAAAAAAAAAAAAAAAAAAAGAGATAAATTTCTTAAGTTTTTTTACTTCTGGGCCTGAACAGCTGAACAGGAATCAGTTGCAGATTGATCTAAAGCAAGGACAAAGGGCTTACCTAATCTTCTTCCTTCAGAAAAATAGATGGGGTTTTGTGTATGTGCCAATGGTCAATTTAGCATAGGCAAATACTGAATGTGGATCCCCCTTCCAAAGAGGTTTTGGTTGCAATTGACATTATTGAGTGTTAGATATTACTAATACTATGTTTGAAGCTGAGACCAAGAACTGGTTTTAGCACATCTGTTGAACTTGATGGAAAATTATCCAGTTTTTCACAGGACTTTTCTGAAGCCACCCCTTTGGGCACACAATCACAGTAAAGCCAGCTGGGTACAGGACCACTGATCTTGGCCCTGAGAGTAAATCAGCTGCTATCATTTTGAGCACCCTCAGGGACAAGCAGCAGAGTCTGCACTTAAACAGTGCCAGTGGGTTTGCTGAAATTACGGGGGCATTACACAGACAGCAAAGAACCTCTGAGTCTGATGTAGCAATAGCCAAGGCAGAAGAGGATAAATGGTGCCTTCCTTTTGACTCTCCTGGATGTCTTTCTCTAGGTTCTGTCCCATATTGTAATGGGAGAAAAAATACCAACAATGGTAATTTTGGATGCATATTGAATGAAACTTTTATTTGTTGTAAATGGATTAAGTTTGACTTAAAATCCCAGCATAACTCTTTTCATCTTTCACCAAAGAAACTGGTGAAGTATTTTTTTTCCTGCAGTGGAGTCTATCAGCTCTCATTTGACTGACTTTCCCAGCATAACTTTCTATTTTCAGGTATTTTTCACACACTTTCTTGATATTAACCTTGCATTGTTTAATTTGGGACTGGAGGTCAGAGCTGGGTTTTGCTAGGCACATAATCTGAACAGTGGACACTAGGGATAGCTTTAAATGTCTTCTGTTTTCATTGTCAATCTTTAGTTCATTTTGCTGAATTCCTTCATTTGTTTGGAATGTACATCTACACATTAACATGTCCATACTACAGTTTTCTCCAGCATGCTATAGAATAAGGGCATGCAGTAAAAAAGGAAAAAAAAAAAGGAAAGTTGGAAAAGCAGTTTGTTTACAGTCCTGCTTTTGGACAGTCTTCTATTGCAAAGAAAATAATCATAAGAATCTGATCAAACCTTTTGAAAGTCAGTGGAAATTTTCCTATAAAATTATTTGTCATTTAATAGGTTATGAATGAAATTGATGATGGAATGATGTAATACTAATTTTCCGCTGTGAACCGTAGTGGTAGAAATGAAGCAGATTTTTTGAGAAAGTTATGACATAAAGCTAGCACTATTGGTTTTTATCAAGTAGCCTAATCACTGTACTTTCTCCAGATACAAAAGCAGCATTTTTGTCCTCTGCATCTAAGCAATATCTGACAGCAACTAAACATGCAAGAAATAAACAGAAAAAAAAATATTTTTTTACAGCTAACTGGAAGATATTAACTAGCCCCTTTCACAGTCTAATCTCAAGACTACATCATGCACAAAGGATGGACAGCTTGAGGACTGTTCAAGTTATATCATCTTCAAATCCCCAGGCATCACAGACAAACTGTTTTTAACAAATTTGTGCTGATCCTTTATGAAAATCCAGTTATTTACGAAATAGTTTGTGGTTTCTGGACTCTGTTTCTGTTGAATGGCCTTCAAGAAGAGAAGAACTGGGACAAAGATTAAACATCAGGCTGCAGCTGAAAGATGATTCAAGAAATCTTTCCGAAAAGTAACACCGTGCTGTTTGTGAGATGTGTCTGGTTTTCATCTGTGCCAGCTACCAGAGTCAGGCTTTTATTCACAAAGGTTTCCAAAACAGCAAGGCCTATTCCCCCAGTGCCCCTCTTCAGTAAGTTTTTGAGCAGACATCCAGCCACTCACCTAAGCACAGTCTGCTGCTGTCAGGCAGCTGAGCTGAAATCCCACGAGCTGGGGTAGCCAGCAGCATCAGCAGGTAGCCAGCCATGACTTCTGGGGAATCTAAACCTCCAGAGTGGGTCACAAATGTGGCCAAAAATGAGAAGAGAATTACTCTGGGATTAGTCAGGAATAGACACCCATTCAAATGCAGGATGGGTTGAGAACATGAGCTTTTATGCCAAGATGGATAATTGAGAGGGAGGAAAGGAGAATTCTTCTGAAGTGGAGGACTTTTGGTGGGTTTTTTATTTTCAGAGGCACTTAGCTACAGCCAGAGAAAAGCTACTCTTCTCAAACATGAGTCCTGACACTGAGTCAACAGCAGATTAATTCAGCCATGTAATTTATAATTTAAGTCCCCAATCTGAGTGATACGAATGTTTAAATAAGCAAATATAATCTATTCAACAAAGTCTCTTCACTTTCTCCCAAATTAAGCATTTCTTACATTTGATTTTTCAGTGTGAGTTCTACAGATTGCTAAATCAATATATCAAAATATTATAAAATTTACATATAATTATATAATACAGTTTTCCAGTCAGAAATCCCCTGCAGAAACTACTGGTTTATGATTTGCTGTTCTCCCTGAAGAACTTTGTGTTTAGGAAATGCCAGCAGTTGTTTTCCTAAAAAAAAAAAAAAAAAACCTACAATGAGGTAATTAAAAAAATGGAAAATAATAAAATTAATTTTTTTTGTGTTTTGCTGATGATTCAAAAACTCCATCAATATGCTTATAAACAAAAGAAAAAGCTATGAAGGTACTTCCTTTCTTTTATTTTTACTTTGAAGTAAAAATACTATACACTATACTTACCTCTAATACAACATGGAAACCATTCCTGTGATAACACTTGGAGCAATCATTTCAATCCTCCTATAAACTGGATTTCATTGGCAACCTGTAAATATAGTAGGGCACTTTTGGATTCACAGATACTAAGAATGTGGATACAGGTTTAGAGGACAGTAGCTGTGGAATGCTTCAGTGCCTGCTCTTTTCACTACATACATATTTCTCTCCAACCTTGGGCAGGGTAATTTTATTCTCCCTGGATACTAAGAGCCATATTTTAGGCTATATTCTGTGTCTATGAGGGAGGGATCAAGGACTTACATTATTACATTTATATGCAGATTAGTCCACCTTGACTCAGATAGAGTGAAATTAAATTAAAAGCTGCTTACCTGCTAGCTCCTTCCTGACAGCAGGTAGGAAGGAAGAACAGAAATGGCATTTTCTTCAAATTCTACCTTGTTACTTGCCTGTCATGTGCAGTAGGTAGGCTCTGGTTGTTTTATGATTTGTTGTTGCAGAGAAGTATCAAACCATCAGCATAATGGGAATAAGGAGGAGTTTTGATCCAGGCGCTTCTCTGAGTCAAATGTCTGCTGGAACAGTAGGTTTGCCTGGGGCTATGGGGCAGATTGCCAGGCTCTGGTATGTGCTAGAAAGAGCACACATGTAATATATACATGTAATCTATATATGTAATACATACATGAAATGACAGCTCCCTGGGCAGTGCTGAGCTCACAGCACCCTGAAGTTCTCTGGCACTGCATCCTCTGAGATACAAGAGCATCTGCCTGGCTTCTTGTTTCTTGCTCCCAGAATGTTGCTCAGGGAGATAATAAACCTCCAGCTCCTCTGACTACTGAGGCTGGGATTCCTAGGCATTCCCCAGGTGAGTAGAATAGTGGAAAACTAGAAGGCTTTAGCTTCCCTTTTCACAAGAAGCAGTCCCCAAAATGTCTGGCATGTGGTGACTCCAACATTTCAAGGAGTAGTGAGAGATTGAAGAAGTTAAATATTTTTCCCTCTGACTTCCCCAGGTGAATAGGGATTTGTAGCCTTCATTACAAGATGCAGGGACAGAGATGAGCAATATATTCTGCTGTACAAACTTAAAGAGTAAAAATAACTTGGTAGGTACCAACACAGAAAAATGCAAACTGTACTGCTTATGAGAGGGGAAAGAAGAGAAAATAACTTAAAATATATATATGAACATTCAGAAAGACACACAAGTAGAATTATCTTTAGATGGCATGTTTTCAATTCTGTGTGTCTTCTGAGGCTGCTTTTGTTACAAAGATCTTCATGAAAATTAAAACACATTTGTTGCCCGTGCACACCTTTGCTCTTCATTCCAGAATAAATCCTCTATGATTTAGATGTGAAATGTCTCAAGAGTTTGCACAGAAGCCAAGGAATGCAAAAATTAGTGTAGTCATAGTGATGTGACCCTAAACCTCTACAAAGTGTAAATATCATCCCAGGAACAAATTCAGATGAAGCATTGTAATTCATTGATTTCTATGATCACAAACCACCAGTGCTTCAAAAGCATCTCTTTTTTACTGTTATTTTGCTACTATAAACCACTTTCCATGCATGAAGAATCCCCTCAGTCATGTCCACTCAGTTTAGTATTTACCTGCTTGGACTGGAAAATGTGAAAACACTGTCCACATGATAGATTTTGTTCTTTTGTAGTCTTACTCATCTTTTCATACAGGATTTTTGGTGAGTTTAGCAAAACTTACTGAGACAATTTCTATTCATTCTTAATAAGCATTTCTTAATAAGCATTTCTATGTCAATCCACTGCTTGCTCAACCTCTCTGCTCTGTACTGTGCCATGGCAGAGCTGGTTTTTTAGATAAGAAAGTGCTTGGCATAAGCAAGCACATTAATATGAACAGTAATTACAGGTACCCAGCCTCCCAGCAGCATTCTTCCAAGTGCCAAATATCTGTGGTTACCTTCCAGGTACCCACAGCCCCTGTCTTACCTAACAACATCACTTCAGACAGCCAGTCACTGCCTGACAACTTATCAGTAGTTCAGACTACAGGAACCTGGCTAAATTTGGGTTGTCCTGTGGTCCTGTGGATCATTCTTGTGAGTCCTTTCCAAGCTGCTGTGGATTCTGTAAAAACATGTCGATCTCAAATGCATGGACTTGAGGTGAGAGGTGCTATGCTTATCAAAGTACATATTATTAATGAAGCCATGATACTGCCTTGTGCAGTGCATACCATGAGGGAAACACACAGGAAGGGTAATGCAAGGAGGGGGCAGGCTCACTGTTCATACCACTTTATTCAGAGGCAAAATTTTCATTACACACCTCCCCAAGAAATCTTTGCCATGTGGTTCAGATTATACTGCAGCATTTGGCTGGAAATGACCCATACTACTCTGTTGCTGTGTGAATATGTTTTATCTGATTCAGTACAGAAGTTGTGGGAAGAAAACCATGCCAAAGACTCAATCTTTTCCCAGCATTTCTTTGCAAGGCGTGGTGCTATGCACAACAACAAAGATCAAATATCACTTTTGGAAGAGCAATGGCTTAAAAGGAGAAGCCTCTGTCAGTATTTGCAATTGAGACTGAGTGAAATATTTTCCTCTCCTGAAAGATTGAAAGCTTTTGGCTTGAAACATGCCCTAGTAGAGTGTCAACATTTACTTCAGCCACAGTGGTTTACCCTTTGTTCTCTTTTTCTCTTATCCAGTGCAGTCACCTAACTAGGATTCATTACATTTCCAGTGAGATGGTACTGTGATACAAATAAAAGTGAATTCTGTGTACCCTAGTTGTCAGCCTGAATACCTGCACTAACCAGTACTAGAGAAGTGGCATTCATAACACATTCACCCGGGACTTGATTCCCTGATAAAGCTACTTCCAATGTCTTCTACAATTTGTATGTGGAGCTAGAGCACTGCACCCAGTTCTGGATTCCCCAGCACAGGAAGGGCAATGACCTGTTGCAGTGAGCCCAGAGGAGGCACCATGATGACCAGAGGGATGCAGAACCTGTCCCATAAGGAAAGGAGGAGAGGATTGTTCAGCCTGGAGAAGAGAAGGCTCTGGGGTGGCCTAATTGCAGCCATCCAGTGCCTGATGGAAGCCTACAAGGAAGATGGAGAGAGACTTTTTACAAGGGCATGTAGGAACAGGACAAGGGGAAATTACTTCAAATGGAAGGCAGCAGGTTTGAGTTAGATATTAAGAAGAAATTTTTTTAGTGAGTGTAGTGAGGCACTGAAACACACTAAGGATTTGTGGATGCCCAGTCTCTGGAAGTGTTCAAGGTCAGGTTGGGTGGGGTCCTGGGCACCCTGGTCTGGGAGAAGCTGTCCCTGCCCACAGCAGCTTGGTTGGAACTAGATCATCTTTAAGATCGTTTCCAATCCAAGCCATTCTGGGATTATATGATTCTTCCAAGGAGTTTCCACTTTGCAGCTGGTTACTGCAGTTTGGTACTACAGGGCCTTGTTTCTATTTGACAGTTCTAAAATCTGAATTTAACTAACACAACAATTAATTGCTTTTCAAAATGCTTTTTTTTTTTTTTTTTTGGTAGGGTTATCTGAACTGATAGCGTGCTGATTGTTTTCTGTATTTACACATAGCAGTTTACAGGTTGCCTAGGGAAACCTAGAGCACTCTTTTAGGAAAAAGAGAATCTGAATCAATTGTGCCAATCATAAATTCTAAGTAGTTTTGCAAGTGGCCAGTTATGTAATTTTGCTAAGATAATAGAGCCTTTAATAATTATGTTCCTAGCACTTACTTTAGGTAAAAAGAACAGAACAAGTGTCCTCTGACATGGCACACTTGGAGGACTGTAGTAGCTTAAATCTGGTAATCAGAAGAGCATCTGTTTTATGGAGTATTTATTGTAAGTCACAATAGTGAGTACAATGTTGCCATGTCTGATCTTATAACTGTTTCACAAAACTGACTTTGAAAAATTAAAATAACAAAAAAAGCTCCATTTTAGGGCAGTAGTTGGGATTATATAAAAGTGGTCAGGCCTTTGCCTTGGACCTGGATGATATTCATATGCAAGTGTCAAAATTGTGATCCTGAACCCCCTGTGATCATCTGGAAGGTCAAAGGCTTTCACTCCTTTCCTTCAATCCCTACCTGCTGCTGTGCCTGCAGCAGGCTACCCCTGGCTGGGGGATGATGAAAAGCAAGTAAGGAAACTTGTGGCTTGAGACATACACAGTTTAGTAAGTGAAGGAAAGAAAAGAAAAAAGGAAAAAAACCTGAAACAAAACAAGTGGAGGAGGGCAATCACTGAGCCGTGGCTGTTTTCCAAAACCCCCCTCACTTGAGGTTTTTATTTTTTTGCTAGCACATGCTGTGCAGTGTGGGATAGCCCTGGGGTTAGCTGAGGTTAAGCTTTGTCCACTTCCAGCCTCTGCCCACCCCCAGCCCACTCACTGGGAGAGCAGAACAGGAAAAAGAGAAAGCCTTGGTGCTGTGAAAACATTGCTAACAACAACCAAAACAGTCTGTTGTCAACACTGCTCTGGTCACAGATCCACAGCAGAGCACCCAGCAGCCTGCTCTCAGCACAATGAACTCCATCCCAGCCAGAGCCAGTCCAGCAAAAATATCTGACATACCTAGGGAGATAACTGTGCCTCTCCAAAACTCTCACACTTTCCTTCTGCATGTAGTTACAGTGTTCAGGAACAGGAATATTTGGGCTCACCTTTTGGGAGATCCAAGCCCTCTTTGTGGATAGCATCCACAGGATGAGGACTGCAGGGTATTCTGGTGAGAATCCTTCATCACCTGCCCAGGCACTGTGCAGAAAACCTCCCCTCCTTCATCAGCTCATAAGCAAATTGTAAGGGAAGATCTGTAAGGGCACAGGAGCCCACACTGGGTTCCTGCACCTCTTTTCTTTTCAGTGGAGAACAAATATCTCAGCAAGACACAGTAAATGTCACAGTAGAAAGCTACATACTTTGACTGCTAGACTATTTCATACAATGGTGGATAGCTATCCCTCACTTTTCCTCAGAGGAAGGTGTCTGCCTGATGCTCCCAGCTGTGTACTGCAAGCACTGGCTGCATCTCCTCTGCAGCCTGAGCAGCCACCAAGCCTCATTCCAGGCAGCTGCTCCTTGCTAGCTCGAGGCAGATCCCTGTTCAGCAAGCTTGGGATTTCAGACCCTGCTTTGAGGTGTCTAACTCGACAGGCACCAGCCAAAGAAGTTCAAGATCTGAAAAAGACCTACAGCCCTCTGAGCAGCATCTCAGGGCAGGCAGGATACACCCAGGCACCCAAAACAGAAAGGCACACCTGTCTTCAGCCAACTTTGAAACCAAGGCTTATCTTCAAGAGTGGCCTAGTCCAATCAAGCCAGGTTCATAATATCTCTTACCTGCAGGTATCATTTTCAAAAGTGAACTCTCTTCTATGCACTTCCTTAGAAGTTTTTGATTATGTTAACTGTTGTTAGATTTAAAGTATTTCAAAGTTACTTCTGCCCTCCTGACTGCAGTTTTCCTTAAGCTGGGCCACAGTAGAGGTGGCTAAACCTCCTCCCAGCCCAAACCCTGCTATTAAGTAAAAGCATCTACAGACAGATGTGACCAGAAGACAAAATGATCAGTACAATGCACTTTCAAAGCACCATGTAAGTGAAAGGCTTTGTGATTGCCAAGTGCCCCAAAATCCAATCACACTGACATGTGTGGTGCACATGTCACCTTTTGTAGCTGTTTCAGAAACAGGATGGTTTCTGAGCAAGAGCATCTCTTAATAGTCACCCCAACAACAATTTCTTTAGAAAATATCTTTAAGCTATGGATTGATATAATCAGAGTGCTAAATAGTATGATCCTTTTGTTGTATTAAGTAGCCCATAAAATGTAATACTGACCTCTTCCAATAGCAGTAATTGAAATGCAAATATGAAATACAAATGTGGTTTTCTCTCTCCACAGATCTGAGAGATGCTAGTTTTTCAGACTGGGGCTGACCCCTTTTAGATGCCTACAGTCAGCAGAGAGTTGTATGCTCCATGTTTTATTCCTTTCCTTCTAGAAAAACTCCTTTTACCTTCAGCTTGTTGTTTTATCCCCATTTTTCAGTTGCATCCACCTGTTTTCCCTTGGTTTATGCATCTTTTGGACAGGGACTAATTTTACAGTTGTGATTCATCTGTCACAGGAGGACTGTTCTATGATAGGAGCTCACAAACACATCTGCAAAACCAAATAAATATGCAAATAACTGTAAAAATAAGTAACAACAAAACCCAATAACCAAAATAATGTTTGAGCAATAAGGAATTGCTTCTGGATATTTTGGGCCAGATCAGGCGATTTACAGTCTGTCATGAAGAAGGATTTGACATGAATACAGCAGGGCCTTTGCAATGTAGCAACTGATGGAACAAAACATCAGGCAATATTTCAGTGTTAGTACTGCAGTCAGAGGAGAGCTAGTAAATATGATCACTACTTTTCTTCTTGTTGTTTCACTGTTGAAACAGAAGAAAAGAGACACAATCAAAATAAGAGGAAATGGACTTTTGTCTCTTAGTCATCTGCACTTAGCCAACTTTTATTCCTAACAAGTAAAATTTACTCTGGTAATAGTCCCCTTAAATGCTGTAAAATAAATAAACTTTCAAATGGAGTGTCTTAAAATTTACCTAATAATTTCATGGCTCTTGGAAATTATGAGATCTTTGAAACAGACACTTTCATACAAACAATTAATCATAAATTAATCATAACATCACAACAAAACAATCAAGATGAATTCAGTAGACTTTAATGTAAATGCAATTTCTATTTTTGTAGGTGCTCTATTACAATTGGTCTGAATTTAAATATGAGTCAATAGTCATCAAAAATTAAGTCTACCCTCACTTTTTCTCCCCAGTATATCTTCTGGTCATACATAATGTAAGTTGAGTCTTGAAAGGAATGAATATTGCTGTTCTATCTGTGCCACTAGCCTGTACTATCACAAACACACAACTTAGGGTTTTGTATCTGGTCAGTCTGGTATGAGTATCACAAATGGAAAAACTTACAGAACTTACTCAGCTAATTGAAATTCTGCATTTTGTTTAAGTTAAAAAAATAGGTGAAAGTGTCCTAAATTGCATTTTAAAAAAAATCCCACATTTTTGCAGGAGGAAACAATGTTGCTGTAGTGTTGACCAGAGAATGAAGAAAATTCTGTGTAGGAGAGGTGCTTTGGCCCTGTGATTAGACATGGAGATTTTTAAAAACAACATAGCAGTACTTTAAAGCAAAAATGGTGAAAAATACTTATTTTTAAACAAGGTCAGGATTTTATTAACATAGAACATTCAAAAGGTTCTAAAAGGTCCTCATGGTCTCAGCCATGGTAAGTTTCTGGTAAATCCTGAGCCATTTATGCTACCAGTAACGTGTCTGTAATTCTGATGGACTCATAGAGATACCAGTAAAACCTCAGTGCTGCATCTCACACAGAGACAAAAACCACCAATGAGACTGAAGCAGTTCCCTGCTGCAGGCAAAGGAGAACCTACAGAAGGTCACTCTGCAGGTGCATGTTGAGAAATTTGCCACAGGAAGGGGCAGTGAGGAATGAAGCAAATTCAAACACACAAAAATTATGTTCACTGTATGTATAATACTCATGCAACACCCTTTTGCATTTGTAATACAGACTGCCTTGGGGGAGCTGGAGGAAGAGTTTTGCAAGGAATTAAATTGTTCTTTTAAAAGACAAAAAAAATTATATATGAATGATAAAGAGCATTGAGATGACAGAAATCAGTTAGCTGTTCATATTCCACATGCTCCAGACACATATCACTGCAGTACAGATTTAACCACTTAACCAAAATTCTCTATAACTATAGCAACTGCTCAAGCATACCTCTCCTCTAAATCCACAGCTGAAAATAAAAACACCTTGTAATTCTTCTAAAATTTGCATCTTTGCATTTATGCCCTTTAGTATTTCCATAATAAATTGTCTAACATGACAGTTAGAAAAATTCATTAGCAATGTGTGCATTTAAATATTGATTAAAGTGGGAGGGGGCAGTTTTTGTTTGTTTGGTTCTTTGTTTGTTTGTTTCAAATAGGCTTTGGGGCATGTTTGTAAAGAAAAACTGAAACCTGATTTGGCAACATGGATTATAGGATTTATGAATTTAAATGAGTCCGGTTAGGTCCAAAAGGACATGACTACCTTTTCATCTGCAGGAATTTTTGTGAGATAATCCTAACTCTTTTTGCTGAAAACACTGAAATGTGCGGTTGTCAAAAGGTTAAAGAAATCATCTCAGTTTTTGTTTCAAGGATTTATAAATCAGTAAAATTTCACCTGAGTAAAATAAGGAGTTCTGTTTCTAAGGGAGGCTCGAGAGCAATCAGGAGCAGAGAGGCCAAGAGAACTGAGCTCTGTTGTTTTGGTAGCTACACCACTGGTGTTTAGCAACTATTTCAGCAGCAATAGAGATCTTGGATAGGTGCCCCTGGGTTTTAATTCCTATTCAGTTGAATTCAATAAGTACCCTATTCTAACGTAACCAAAACAGTGGATGCAAAAATTGAGTTTCCAGCTTTTCATTCCCTAGGCAGGAAATTGCTGTTCTTTTTTCCAAATAGCTGAAAACAAAGGAAAATATTCAGAGAATGAAAATGTTTGAGGTAGAGAAGAAGGTAATCATTTACATATGTGCATTGAAAAGTTTTGAAAATTAGTTTTGGAGCTCTGCTTGCACTTGCATTTCTTCCCTACTTGTTGCTGTTCTCTAACAGTAAACCTTGTTCAATTCTGTCAGAGCCAACAGAAAAACAATAGAGTATCACCCAGCAGGCTCAAGCAGCAGGAAAACAGCTTTGCCAAAAAATAAGTAAGTAAATAAATTACTTTTTAAATCACTGATAAGTAATATAAATGAAAGTTTTAATATTGATGTGTCCATGCTATTATCACACACTCTACTCTAGTACACTCTTGTGTGGTTTACAGCTTGCACACTGAACAGGAAACCACTCAGCTTCACCCTGTGTTCAAAAGCTGCTGCTAACCTCAATTATTTTCTAATTGTAAGAGTGAGCTAGTTGTAACTCGGAGTTTGTGGTGGTACTTCCCAAACTTAAGGCAATCCCAAGGGTGTGGATGTTTAGCTATAGATAAAATGAGTGTGCATTAATGCAGTCTCAATGTGATCCTTGGCCAAATCTTCATTGCAAATTAACTTTTGATGTTGCTCCTGAATACTAAATAGTGCCACTGCAGTGATCCACAAGTGTTGCTGGACAGGCTGATACAGAGCTACCATCCAGTGGGTAAAGAGTGTCATGGTGAGAGAACCAGCATTCTCCATTGGCAGAGTAATAGCAGGATGAAAGCATACCACATCAGGAATAGGGGAAGTGCTATACTTATTTGGCAGAATGGGAAGGGAGCCATGTGGAGTGGCACAGCTGCATGTGGAAAGTGAGTTTTAGCTCCTGTCTCCCTAAGGAAACTCATCCCTCCAACAATACACTGAATATGCTAAAGCATCAACAAGGCTGTTACAATATTTATATCTAAAATGGATATTTTCAAAATGAGTAGAGCTCTCTGCAACAGACTTGGAGCTGTAAGTGAACAAAAATGTAAGGTCTGACCCAAGATTGTTGAATTTCCAAATCTGCCAAGTAATCTCTCAAATGTACTTATTATCCTTGCAACATTTACTCATTAATTTAAACTGGACTCTTTGAGAAGCTTCATAGAGAAATGGCAATGTCTAATATTTAATTAACTGGATTTTTTTTCTCTTTTTTATGTATTTAGATCTTGCCCAAACATACATGAAGTAATGAATCCGAATGTACATGCGAAAGGTAAAATTCTTTCACTGCTGAAAAAAAGTACTATAACATGTCTGTGTAGCCTGCTTCTTACTCAGAGCCAGTAAAAGTCTGTGACAGATCTGAACATTTTAATATCATAAAAATTAAAATGAATTGGTAGAAAAAATGAAAACTAATGGATACCCACTAAGGGGATACTCACTAATGCAGACCAAAAAAAGGTGTTTACTTCCACCGTCCCCCAAAAAATGTTTGGCTTTATGATGGTATACATTGCAAAAAGTTAGGAATAAGTTATTCTCTTGATGCAGACTGAAAACATTGCTTTGGCTGATGGCTTCTAGAAAGCAACTGAGGGAACTTTCTTTTTCCCTCTGCTGCTACCTTTGAAGGTCTCACCTCTTTTTCCTGTTTTCTGTTTCAAAACAACAAGACAATAACATAGGATCACTAAATCTGTTTCCTTGACAAATTATGATCTGTAGCAAGCATGTGTTTAAACTACATTAATTTCAAAAGTAATACACTGCACTTTCTTAAGTTTCATAAATGACACTGCAGTTCACAACTGTAGCTGAGATATTTGACACAAAGCATATAAAATTATCGAACTAAAAAGTGGCACAACTAGCCAGATAAATTTATTTAATGTACCATATGTTTATAGTGTTATGTGAAGTTTACTTTAATGCATTTAATATTCATATTATATAGAAGATTTAGATTTAAGGCTGGAAAAAGCAGTTCTGGGTTAACTAAAACCCAGCAATCTATCATCTAATAGCAAATCTTTTATTATGTGGATAGCTGGCCTTAGCCCAAATGCCCACCATAACTGAAATATATTCAGATGCCTTTTTCACATCTCTGAAGTGAAACCTGCCTAATCTTTTACTTGGTACTCTAATTAAATCTATATTATTCAGGTAGCTTGTTAATCTATCTCCTCTGTAGGCTTAAGGAAGATGCCTGTGTACCTGAGCAGGACAAGGTTTTGCATCATAATTTCAGGCAAGACTGTAAAAAAGTGACTCTGAAAATGTCTACACAGTTCTTCCTTGCAGCATTTCCAGCTTGAAGGTTTTTTCTCTACTGAAGTGGTTAGGATCCCTGTCAGGATCACAGGGTTATTAAATCACAACCCACAATTCTTTATAGCATTCTGCCACTGGCTGAAACACCACAGTGACTGAAAAAACATTGTGCATTCATAGATTCAGAGAAGCCAATGGGAACAGATTTACCTTCTGCTTTCCCACTTCAAGGGCTATGTTTTTGATGTTGGACTTTTGTGTACAAATTCCTAAGTTGCCACCCTTTTAAACAAAACATTTTAGGTCACCATGAAAAGTGAAGATTGCCACAAAATGCCCACACCATTTTATTCCATTGCAAATTAAAGAGAAGATAATTTTTTTCCATTTTGTCTTTTGATATCAGGCATTCTCTGTCAACTGGCAGAAACACACTCACATGTACATGCCAGAGAAATATAACACCTTACTATTATTATAAGTGATTGTCTCTATTTATTAATTTCATAGGCAATGCAGCAAAGCAACGAAAAATTTTCAGACTGAACAAAGCACGATGAGTCCCTATAGCTTGAGGAGACTCTAGCCTGTGCTAGCTTTAAATCATTAGCTTGCAGTGAAAAAAAAATTACACCAGAAAGTCCAGCTGATTGCAGCTACCTGGCTCAAAGATTCAGTCCTCTTTCATCCTTGTTCAACAGCCAGTGCAGCAAAAGCCATAAAATTTGAAGAAGTCTCTGCTCATTGCTGATGGGTTGGGCTAGATGACTTTTAAAAGTCCTTACCAACCCAGAATGGCCTATGGTTCTATAATAAATTGGATGCTCCAGCAAGATAGGTAGGTAGGTAGGTAGGTAGGTAGGATAGAGAGATAGAGAGATAGAGAGATAGAGAGATAGAGAGATAGATAGATAGATAGATAGATAGATAGATAGATAGATAGATAGATAGATAGATAGATAGATAGATTAGATAGATTAGATAACAGCAGAATAGTCTCCCCTTAGGTGTGTTTAGCTTCTATGACAGTGCCTTATCTAACCTGGACAGTGCACAGCACTTCTCATTCTGAAGGCCTGATGCATACAGCAAGGCTGACAGAGTTAAATATTCACCTTCATTATGAAAACTCTATTATTAAATAACAGCAAGAGTGATTTCTCACTGTTTTGCATGCCTCAGCTAGCACAGAGGAAATAATTGGGCAGTTACCTTATGTAGAGGGCAGACCCACAGAAAAGCAATACCAGTGCTGCTCCCTTCACTGGTCCAGTGAAAAGAAGCCTAAGAAAGAATTCTGGTGGTTTATGCATAACAGAAGAGATGATAAACTGACCTGGACATCAAATTGTAAACTGATATTGGATAGCAATACATCACCCCAAAGGCTTGTGTCAAACAGTCCCTTTTAGCATTAAGCCATGAAATGCATGGGCAATAGCACTGACATTTACACTCTTATTCATTGTTTATTGTTGAGGATAAAACAACCACATGTTTTTTTATGAACAGAAGTACAAAGGCTGCAAATTAAAACACTGCCTTTTTTTATTATTAACATGGTACCACCTTTAACTGGGCTTACTTCTGGTTAGCACCAGTATAACTAAACAGAAAATCAGACAAGTAGTTTGCATGAATAAGTCTCATTCCCTGTCGCCCATGATTCTCCAAGCAGAGATTAAAGTACCACATATATTGAATAAATGAACATTCAATGCCATCTGCTGGGGTATACAAAAATATGCAATTCCAGGCTCACAGAACAAGAGTGACAAATGCAAAGAAGGTGTTTAGGCAGAAACTTTCTTCTTCCAAAAGACAGATTTAAGGGAGGGTTGTGGGATGCTGACTGTCCTTAATAACCTTCAGCCATGGAGTACAACCCCTGGAAAAGAAGTAGTTCTGGTTTTAACTCTTTCCTTAGCATAAAAGTATTTCAGTGCACAATTCCCTTTTTTTTTTAAGCATTACAACTTGCTGCAATTATTTGTTATTGGTCTGTCTTGTTAGAAGGACTTCCATGCTCTGCTTTTGAAATCAGGCCATTATGTAGCCAGAGATGCAAGATTTGTGAGGTTACACGGAGCCTAAAAAAGGATTGAAACAGTCCAGAGCAAGAGCACATACTGGGCAAGGTCAGTGCTGTCCTGGCACTCTTGCATTAAAGAGTCACTGGGTTAAATGTGCAAAGCAGGTTAAGTGCAGAAACTGGGAATCTCTGTTCACCAGTTATTTGGCCCTATAGCTCATGTACTCCTGGCTACACCATGAGACAGCTTCATGGGCTGACAAACACCACCGAAAATAATTTATACCCAGATAGCTGGAGTGTTCTCAGATTTGGGATTTTCTTCTGCTACAAAGAGAAAAAACATGTTTCTATTCACAGAGGGATTTCCAGACCAGCAGTCCCATAGCTCTCAAAGTTTTGCACCAAGAAGAAAAACTCAGAAGAGAGAGAGGAGTTCAAGCACAGCCTTTTTTGGGTGTTTTTCTTGGGCGGGCTTAGACATGCTCATGATGGTGAATCCCATTTCCACACAGCTACTTCCTCATGCATTGTATAGGTCCACAAACTCATGGGTGGACCTGCTTCATGTCCTTTTTTCAGTATCTTTAAAATACTGTAAACAAATACTCTAAAATCTGCAGCTGGCAGACTTTTATTGCTTTATAGAAATTATTAGCTACTGTATAATTTACCACAGAATGGGACCTGCTGATGGCTTTTCTCCATTTCATACAGAAAAGAGAACTATTCCTGCTAACACCCATCATTCTGTAAGTACCACATGCTCTTCCTAAAGTTTTACTTTTCTTTCAGTTCCTGATGTATGTTAATATCATCTGGGCTATAATACTAACAATCATCACTGTTTTTAAGTGCAAAAAAAGGCATGAGAATTGTGAAATATAAATGAGAACTTTTACTGGTTTGTAGTGGGATCTAGACTGGAGAAGTGACTGACTTGCCAATTCTCCATTTAAGGGCTGAACCTAAAATACACCTTTATCATTAGATCAGGGAAAAATAGCAGGAATAAACTGAACAAGGATGTAAATCATAAATCTCAAGATTAAATATGTAAGCAATACAAATGAGAGCTGAAAAGCAAACAGTGCCCATTTCAATGTCTTTCCATTTGCATCTGAAATATGGGTTTGAGTTTCAGTTCAGGCATATAAGAAAAGAGTGTAAATACCTTTTAAATCACAGGAAGATGAAAATTAGGCACAGGTCTGTATTTTAATAAGCAAGTTGGACAAATAAAGGATGACTAAAGAAGTTTGATGCAATCAATACTTTGACTGCTTCAGATTTCACAGAATGATTAATAACAATCAGATGCTATATGGGATTAATACCAAATAGAAGGCAAAAACAACACAGAGCAGAATGGGGAAAGAATGGTCAGGAAATTATTTACTTATGCTAAGACATTTAAAGAATTATTTAATAAATTTCTGAGATATCAATTTATTGTCTTTAGGAATTCTCCAGAGTCCTGAGTTCCTAAAATTATGAAAAAGAACAATAGTTATCATAATTTCTTCCAAGAAAGAAAGCAAATCCTGACCATTTATTTGGTACCTGGAGAGATTATTAAACAAATTCAGTCTGAAAGCATCTTTTGGAAATAATTGTTCTGATTACGTAAAGAATTGTTAATGTGAACATGAAGAACATCTCTTCAACTCCCCAAACCAAAAGTAATTTCCTTTTCAGCAGAAATATGACTACAGTAATGAGAAAGAAAACAGTAAATGTGATATATATTGATTTTTGTTAGGCCTCTGATATTTCCCAGAAGACAGTCTCACAAGTACATGCCTGGTCTAGATGAAAATGCATTTCATCTAGATGAAAGTGCTTGCACAACTGATGGAAAAAATAGCCACTCTCAGCCTAGCTGAGCATAGCTTGCTATTGAACTGGAAAGAGTTGTGCAGAGAAGAGCCTGAAAACCCAGGTACCCTGCAGGGTCTGTCTAGGGTGTGGTGACATTTTTATGTACTGTCATAAAGACAAACCTTACCCTGCCATGTACTGCAAAGAACAATTCTTGGAGGTCTGGCTCATGTTCTCACAAAGACATGTACAATCTGGAGTGAACTCACAGGAAAGTAACACTGAGGATATGAGATTCAGAGTCTTTCAAGTTGGTTGACAATCCAGGAAAGATTTAAAGAGGTATATTTTCTTAGTGAGAAGAATTTTAAAAATATAATTATAGGCATTAGCATAATAAAGTTTGAAGTAAAGTACATAGTAATCAATTTTTAGTGTCCTTGGAGAGTAAAACAAATTGGTTTAAATTTTAGCACTCAGGAAAACAAGCATGAATTGAAAGGGCAGTTAACTGTAGAAGATGATACGACAGGAAGCTATTGATTCCCTATTACTAATGAGAATAAAACAAACATCAGGGAATAAATTTGAGAATAAAGAAAATTCGAGAATTAAAGAAACATCAACGAAAGTCCAAGTGCATGGATACACCTACACTGTTGGTTCTAGAGGTACCCTCAGCTGAGTTTCCCCAGCAGCAATGTCATTCTGCTGAATGCAATGTTCCTTCTGTGCTGAAGGAAGCCAGCAGTTGTTTCAGTGAGTAAACAAAGAGGATGAAGGTGGAGCAGCACTCCAGAACACAACCTTGAACAAACCTACACAGGTGTATAGACACATCCAGAGTCATCCTGAGTCAGTCTCAGCACAATATGTACTCACTATCATGTTCACTTGGGCTGCACATTTGTTAGCACAAATTCCCCAAAACACCGTATGTTTTTATTTTGAAGAATGACATTTGGGATGAGCTAGTTAAAATATTCTTGCAAGTAACATATGTAAACAGTCAGTCCAAATACAAATACTACATGGATAATATTATAATAAAAGATACAGTTTCAAATGTCTGCAATGATAATAAATTGAACACTCTCATTACATTTTTAAGAGCAGAGAGGCAAAATTCAGAGACATTTGAACTGTCTCCCAAATGGCTATTTCATGAATCTAAATTAAAAATTTATGTACTCAAACCACTTCCTCAACTACTTTCCAACTCCAGTTTCCATCAGAAAATTTCCCATGCACCAAAATGTCTGGTTATGACAATCATATATTTCCACGCTGTAATCAATCTTGAACTTAAATTTATTTGTATTATCTGTATATCTCTTCTTCTATCCAGAGCAAATACTTGACAATGAAGGGCAAGAGTGACTTACAGTTGTCCTCCAAGCCATCTGAAGAGGGAGAAAATGTGTACGAGACTGTAAGTTCTTCAGTGCTGGAGGCCATTCATTCTTTGAGAATCCTTCCTGCCAGACCTCTACAAGAATCTGAATATGCAGGTAACATTTTCTGTCTGTGGAAACTGAGCAAAACCTAGAGCTATATAGGCACAGTACAGCCTTGGAGTTTTCAGTCCACTCTTTTTTTTTTTTTTTTTTAATTAAATGGTTCAACTGGAAAATAACACTGGTAAGCAGAAACATGAGAAGAGCTTTGTCTGCTTCTTCAAATTCAACAGTTAGCCTGATTTTTATTAGATTATGCTAAATTAATAATTAGACACAGTTTTTTAAATTTTAATATTACCTTTATGGGATAAATTCTATTATCCCACTCTACATGGAATGTGCAAAAACCTGGCTGATCAAACCCACAGCCATTTCAGACAATCTCACTGTTATTTAAGCCTAGAAACCTTTAAGATGGAAAAACTTTTAAAATATTAAAGAACACACTAAACTTTCCTCCAGATGATAATGTAGTATGCTTTCTAAAGGTGTTCTCTGATGCTTTAAATAGCAGTAATGAGCAATTACTTTGAGTGTATTTCTCAAGCATTCTTAACCTTGTAAGGTAGCTGCATTAATCACCTTCTGGTTTACTAAAGCTATTCTAACTCACATTTAATATCTAAACATACAGAGCCAATTAATATCCCACTTATGGAAGTGAAATGTCATCCTAGCTGGAGCATTGCTTTAACCCAATATAAACACTCTAGAGGTTTTAAATAGTTTTAAAAAATGGTAAGGAGTCCTAAATGAGAAAGCCTGGGAACCATAAACCAGATAGTTTGCTCCAGTTCACATCAAAGTCAGCAAAGACATTTTCTACTCATTTTTTGTGGGAGTGTGTTTGATGTCTAAACAAATAGATGGCTTTTAAAGTGAGTAAATTTATCAGTTTGTGAAAGGATCACAATCAGTCTGAACAACCAGATATTCTACATTATGTTTCAAGACTAATTTATCCATTTTATTTGGAAATCTGAATTGAATTCCAAATAAAGTTTTATCTTGATTAGTAGTAAAAACTTCATTTAGCAGCCAGCTAATTTTTTAAAAATTTGTTTGTTGTTTATGTAAGATTGTCCTGAAATAGCCAAAAGACACTGTTTTTATTTTGTGATTTCAGGTAAAACACATTAAAAAAAATCTGCTTTTTGCCTGTGTATTATGCCCTATAGTGTGGCAAGACACAAGAGCAAGGAAAGGACTGAAAATATATTTCAAAAGGGTAAAATTCAAGGCTAACATTTTTGCCATCTTTTCTAGACATATACCAGTGCCAGTGAGATGCAAAATTAATGACCGAAAACACGTTAGCAGACAACATGGGCATTTCTTTTTGATCGCCAGGGATGCAGTTTTTATTAAAAGCTAAAGTAAAAATTAAAGTACTACTTAGAGAATAAAACCCCTACAACTCTCACAAAACCAGAACACAACAGCATTGCCAAGAGGAAAGGTTCAAGTGAAAAACAAATTCAGTAATCTAACCACAGTTAAGGTCAAATGTCTGCCTTAACTGTTTACCAGCTTATGAAGGCTTTTATTTATAACCACAGTGGGGAGGTTAACCATGAAGCTATTATCAGGGTCATGCTTATGTCCTCAATACAGCTGCTAAAATGGTTGTTATGTTCTGGGGAAAAAAAAAAAAAAATAAAAAAAATAAAAAAAAAAAAAAAAAAGAAGGTGAAGGTGAGACCTGACCTGCAAAACATTAAAACCTTTCCTTCTTCAAACATTATATTACTGAATTACTCAGGCTTGATTTTTCTTCCTCTTTTGCAGATAAACGCTGCATAAGGCCTTCAGGTACCACTTCCCCAGTGAGCAAGAACCCACCTCAGCCCCTTCAAGACTCAGCTGTAAGTAAAATAAAGTCACTAAACCTTATTCACAACCAGATTTCCCCTTTTCTGCAACATCTATTTCCAGTCTCAGCCACATCACATTCATTTGCACCAGGCAGCCCAAGTTCCTGTGAGCTGTTCCTGTTTCACTTTGCGTGGATGCCCTCGCTCTTGCTTTCACTCTTTGGCTGCTGGGGTTCTGCCAAGTCTTACAGGCATCCCAGCCAGGAGCAGCACCCTTCTACTGGCCACAGCTTCCAGAATGATGGCTAACATCACATCTTTATTTTGGTTTATTGACAGGTTTGCACATTTGATCCGGAGGGGAGAACACCGCCAAATGTAAGAGGTATAAGAAAAAAACAAAATACCCATTTCTGCAAACAGAAATAGTAATTGCTACTTCCATATTTCCCTTTTGTACATAGGCAGAGATTACATTTAATAGAATAGACATGGTTTTCAGAAGAGCAGCTGCTTTCCAAAACAATCCTCCTGCAAATTTTGCAGTACACTTTACACTATCTAACACTGAAGTAATTATTTACAGGAGATATATTTTATCTCAGGAGTTCCCTATTCCTACAGGAGGAGGAAAAAAACCCTTCAGTTTAAAAACCAGATAAGAGGCAAGGAGAAGCCAATGTCTCCTGAACTCTTCCACCAAAAGGCTGCAAGTTCCTGCTGTGCTTTACTTCCAGTAATGTAATTCTTTTTCACTCCCTATCCTTCTCAGGCTTTTTCCATTAATATATTGTAAAACATAATCTAATAACTATTTTTAACTAGTAATACCAACTTTAGTAATTCCCACTAGGTATTTACATCCTAGAGTGACTATTTACAATGGCAATTGTTCATCTGACAATGAAAAATTTAAAAAATTGAAATCTGACAATGTTCACCTACTCAGAATATGCTAATTATGTGGTACATCACCTAGCATGTTTTTTTTTTCTCTGCTGCTTTACCGTAAAACCAAAATTTTCTTCAAAATCCTTTAATTTTGAGTCAAAAATGTACCTTTAATTTTTGTTCTGTTTCTCGTGGTGAAATCAGAGACAGACGATCTCATGCTTCAAAAACCTAATGAAGTGTACAAATATTAAATGCTCTAATTGGCAGTTTTACTTACTCAGTTGTAAGATTGTTTTAAAAGAAGGTTTCTATACAGTTTTTTATATTGAATTTACTTTGGATGTAGCAGTACATCATGCAGTCAGCTACTGAAGGATTAAATATCTGATTATCTTTGAAAAGAAATTATATTTTTTATCTAACAATTTTCAAAGCTTTGAGCCACAAGGTAATATGGTCAAAAAGACTGCAATTGCCAAGCCAAGAAAATTTGACCCTTTTGTGTTTGCTGTAACAGCTGACTTTTATAAAGTATTACATTTGATCAGCCAGAAAAATAACTCAAAGAATTCCATGTAAAACCGCATTTTCTTTCCCCCCCACCCCCTTATTTCACATTATAATGCAAAATGTAGAGAGAAATAGTTCCTACAGATGATGAGAAAGTAAGCACTGTATAGTTTGAAAATGAAAGGTTAGATTGATTCTTGTGAGCAAATCCCCATGTAGCCTGGAAAAAATGCTGAATTGAGATAAATCCGAGTAAGCCAGCTTCAAAATCTGCAGAAATCAGTGGGCAAGAACAGTTTGCCAGTTTATCTAAATCTTCAAATTCCTCTGAATGGATTTACATGTCTCCAAGTGATGTGTGCTGATATTAAGATGAACCAAAGCCAGTGTAGGAAGGTAAATTAAACTCTGGTGTTAGAGAACACAACTGATACATATTTTTAGTACTTCCTGAGTAAATAGTGCTAATAGAGGACACCAGTAATTTTCGATAATAGCTATGATGTTTTTAAATACACCCTAACATTTTTTCTCATGCCCAGTGCTATTAAGTGGCCTTGCCACAAGATGGCATGAATGGCATAGAAGATTTTTTTCAGCAGTATTTTCTAGAAATGTTAAACATTTAAGCTACCATTATTTTATTCAGAGCAATTTGTTATGGTTTACTTGAAGGAGAGCTTGAGATATGATGCATGTCTTTTTGCATTAGTTAGGATTTCAGAATGTAGAAGTTAGGAAAATAATTTCAATATAGCAAAAATAAATTAAGGTTTTTTTTATTAGTATGGTATTAATTTAAATAATCAGTCATATTTTGGTATATTTGAAAAAAATAGAACTGATTCCATTGGTTTCAGTATTTTTATAAATTTCTATACAAAAATGAAAAGATAAAAAAATGCATCCCTATCTTGATAAGCATATACATATGTATATAAAGTCCCTGAAAAATATTTAAATTTACAATACCTGAATAAATATCACCCTCAAATGTTTCATTCTGAAAGCAAGAGCAGAGTTCTGGAGGTAGAGCCAGAGGAAGGCAAGGAATGGGGCTGGACTGCCCATAATAATAACAACAGTACCAGAATAAAGCTGTAATTTCATTTGTGAATTATATGGGTAGCACTCTACTAAGAATTGTTTGTAATTATTTTTAGGAGGAAGAATGAAAATACATGGATGTGAGGTAAGCAGAATCTCTCACCAATTAAATTTGTTACCGATTATTTTGCCATTAAATAGATTTTTAAAAGCAGGCTGCCATTTTGCTAAGAAAAGAGAACTCCTGTCTGCAGTCCTACATTACCTCACTCTCTTGCATTCACATGAGGATGTCTTTTACTCCTCAGTGATTGTAAAATGGCATGCTATAGCATGATGTTTTGTGCTGTAGAGCACATAAACCCTTTGACTCTTGACACAGGCATGTCTACTTAATCTAAATTCTTCACGTTTCTCTCTAGTAAACCAAGGAGGGGGAAAAGGCTTACAGAGATTTTTGTTTGCTCTCTTTTCCAGGAGCCTACACCTCCCCCACGGTAAGATCACATCAGAGATCACTTACCTGTGGTCCCCGGGGAACTCCGTGCTAATGAATGCCCACATCCATCTGTGCTGCTCATGGTAATGAGGTGACTGGAAGGGAGCCAGCATCCTTTCACTGCTGGCTCTCCTTGGACTTGCAGGTTCTGATATGGAATTAGGGAGAACAAAACATGAGCTCTAAGCATTCATAGCAGGAGCTCAGGCCTGCATCTTCAAAACCAACTTGGCTGTGCCTACAGACAAGACAAAAGCCTAGAAATATTGAATCTGGTTCAACCCAGATATTGCTGAGGGGGAAAAAAAAAATTCCACCAATTTTCTTGATGCCTTAGGCGCTGTTCATTATGATAATATTGACTTTATTCTCACTTAAATCACTTTGCCAGTGGTTGTTGCTACACATCTAAATCATGCATAGAAATCAACTGGAATATCTCCACTTACTCCCATAGAAGATAGATCAAGCTCCATTCCACAAATATATTTTTCTATTATATGCCCACAAATAAAAAAATAATCTCTTCTTGATTTGGTCAACCTCAAATAATAACTGCTATAATTAAAAACCATCCTTTCAAAAAATCATCTAGGAATGGCAAGTTTATTCTTCCATGCCTACACTGACTGCTCTAAAAGTAATTCTTCTATAAAGAATTTTAAAACATGATTACCATTACATATTTAGATTTGACTCTAAAACATATGAAATAGCATAAAAGGGCAGTAAAATTTCACAAATTCAAAACCATAATAGTGCAGGAATAAAAACATTCACAATCCAATATTCTACAAAATTTCGCTATTTGTTTCTGTTTGTATTATGGTGGCCAGAATGGTTCTTAATTCTCTCACTTGACTTAATTTGGGTGTGTACTGTTCAAACACAAGGCTCCCTCTGCAGGAGCCCACTGCTGAAGGCAGCTCTGCCAGGCACCTTGGATGCAGCTCCAGGTTTGTCCAGCCAACCTCTCCATGCTACAGCTCCCAGCTGGAGCTGGGCTGGCACTGCCTGGTCTCAGAGCACAGGCAGGGTGTGCCCATGTCCCCCAGAAAACACCAGGCCCATGTCACCTGTGAGCTTTCTGGGATGAAGAATATGTTTTCCTCTGTGTCTGAAATTGCAGTGTGTCCCCTGGCTGGTCCATATACACAGCCACACCACCCAGAAATATCCACACTGCAGAGCTGAACTTGGCACACCCTGGTGAGGCACACAAAAGCAGTATTTAGTGGCACACAACACAGTGCAGTAATGTTTTGCTAATGTAGAATACTATCCAATATTATTATTGCTATTGAAGTGCCCCGAAGAGCTCATGGATCTGAGCTTGGCTTAGCACAAATACATTGAAATACTTCCAAAAATTCCAGTCTCTTACTTCTAGAACTTGAGCTTAAAACACAGTCCCTGCACCTCCTTTATTCCCTCATAGCTGTTCAAGTTCTCCTGTGACTTCTCTAGGCCTCCAAAGATGCTGCCAAAGCAGAATCAGCCCCTTCCTCCAGAGCCAAGAATAAGCAGCCAGGTCTTTCACAAGAGGAACACACTCCGCCAGGATCCCACCTTTCCAATATCAGCAAAAGTCACAAGGTACAGTGCATTCCTCATCTTCATTCCCTGAGAACAAAACACTCTCCCTGCTCAAAACACAAAATTTTACTTCCATCACACCTCTACTTTTACTTAAGGAAGTTATTCTTTAGACAGCTGTGAATAATTGAGAGAAGTACTTAGAAGTACTTAGTGTAATGTGACACTGGCATATTTTTAAAGAAAACCTGAAAAAATAATGGCAAAGTAACGGTGTAGAAAAGTAGACAGAACTTTCATGAACACTTTAAGATTTGTCCTATTTTTTTTCCTTAATAATATTTAAAGGCCTTGCCACCACTTTTACGTACAAAAATGCTATTTACTTAGCACAGTTAGTAAATCAAGTGATAGGGAAACACACTGACTGCACCAGAATACAGAAACACACTCCACATCCCAAAGATATCACATCCAGCAAAATAAATTACTCATCTGTAGGCAGAAGCCTGGCTTCAGCCCATGACAAATGAATCCAGGCTACAGATCACTTCTTGCCCTTTCCATTTTGCAGTCCTCAGCCACACACTGCCCATGATCATTCAGCATCCTGGCATGGCAGTGAGGATGAGCCACCTGAAGCACAAACCACTTGTGCCCAGCTGTATGACCCAGAACATGCTTATGCCAGGTTTTGAGTCTGATTGTTTTTTCCATAGAATACATAGCTGGTGAGATGTGCTCACTGCCACATAAGCAGATGTGCTCTTGTGTGACTAAAAAGCACATTCATAATGGGGGACAGCGTTGGACACATGCTGGGGAGAGGAATGACACAAATCCAGGGGCCACAGGGTATGATACTCAAATGATTCTTGACAAAAAACCTACAGCAGCTAGAAGCTGTGTCAGTCTTGTCCATCCTTCCTTAAATGATTTCAATTTCAGCTCGTCAGGATGGAATTTTGCTTCATTTTACAAAGGTCACTTCAAATCCCTTGGGGGAAAAATAAGCTTACAAATCAAGGAAATAATTTTTTACTTAAGTATATTCTTAATGAGTGAGCTCTAATTATGGGTTGTTGGGGTGGGGTTTTTTCCTGAATGGTGCTTAAATTTTGTCATGGATTAGGTTCCAAAAGCTGTTGGCTGCTAAGACATTTTACTAATACAAGTAGATTCATATTCAGATGCAAGACCTGACACAGAGCTGCAAAGTTCCAAATCCCACGACTGATCCCCTCCCTTGGTAGGGAAGCACAGATTGAAAGCTTTGTGAGAAGTGTTATAATCCCTGTTGCCAGCACATATCAGTATGCAGAGCACTTGGATTTAAAAGATCCTATTATAAAGCCAAATTCTGTAATATAAATACATGTCATGCCTATTGTACTAGGGGTTTTTATCACATGAGTAAGACAGAAGTGGCACAGAATAAGACCACACAATATCTTGGGAAGGCACTTGACAAATTTCCCACAAGCACTTCACTCAAAATATTTCTCACCTGTCCTCATTCCAGTTACAGTTTTGTAGGGAGAAAACACACATATGAGCTGCAGAGGGTAGGAGTAAGGCACTGCTGTTCACAGTCCTTTGCTAGACTGTAAGCAAAGCTGTCCAACCACAGATGTGATTCAGAAGTGCAAGTCCTCTTTTCCAACAAAATTTGGAAGACTTATAAAATTTAACACATCATTATTTATACACTCCTAAAAATAGCTTCATAAAAAAAGGGCAAGTGCAGGGTCCTGGAATTTATCTTAGAATCTCTGGTGTGATAAGCAGGCCATGCAAGGACCATGTCCCTTGGAGGTGGAGGCCAGCCTTACAAGCACATCTCAAATGTCATGGAACTTTACCACACACCCAATATCCTGAATATGGGCTTTCACACATTAAGTAATGGCCCTGGAGACCAAGCTAACAGATTGAAGAAACTAACACAAAAACAACTATCCAAACCAAAACAATTCCTCTCCTTTCTCCTAGCCTTCTTGAATAATACAGATAATTTCCAAATTTCTTGCCTCAGGCCTCCATGCTGATGGATGTTTTCAACACAGACATGAGGAAGAGAGCCTTTGTCACTGTTGAAAAATAGCTCCCAGAGTTTCCTACACCAGATCTTCCTTTTGTCTTCTGGCTGATTTAGTAAAATATCTCACTGTCATATTTTTTCAGTCAGGAGATAGGCTAAACAGGGACTAAATCGCAGAGCCTTCCAAAAGCTACTAGATGCTTATTCACACCTTATGTTGCTAAGTAGCTTGTAAAATCTGGTCCTCTGTCTCTTTTATTAGGAGATACATGCTGCTAAAAAGCAAAAGCTTCCATCATAACCAAAACATCTAACGAAAGATGTCAGACTCAATATCTTGTCCTTTTTTTTTTTTTTTTGAGGGAGAATATTTCCTTCCCAGGAAAGAAAGATACTCCTGTTGATCAGCCATATCAGGAGAAGGCAGAAAAATACATTGCCACCTACTTAATCAGGGCCATGAGGAACATTCTCCACTCATCTTTCTCTGGTTTGGGTCTCCTTTCCTCTACACTTTCCATTTCAGCTCTGTGTGTTTCAATTTCTAAATTCTTCGGTCTTCAAGGAACTTACTTCCATTTATAGCTGACTCTAAAGTGTGTGATAAGACCTTTTGGCATGAGATGAAAAGTGCTGAAGTTGATATTCCTCTTTTTCCCCTCCTCCCAGTATAAATCCTTGAGAAAGTTGTCTTTTAACATAATGAATTCAGTGGGTGCTATTCTTTTTCTAAGGAAGTCCAAGATGCTTCTCCTGAAAATAATTTGTGTAAAAAAAATAACCAGCCTCCAAACTTCTCTAGCAGCAACAAAATCCTTCCCTTGTCAAGGGCTGTTAGTTTCCAGTGATGATGTAGTCAAAGTGATTTTTATTTTATCATAATTAAATGTTTTGCATATTATTCTTTCTTTTCCAGACATTCATCTGTTAGGGAATCAAATAAAGTAAGTATTCATCTTTGTATGCATGAGGACCATAAAAGCCAAACACATTCCACAGCTACACAGCCTCTATCTAATAGTATTTTAGCCTATTAGGTTAAAAAAAAAGTGCAAGAGTCATATTAGCTTTGTGTCATAAAAGTGTCCATCTTTAATGTGTGTCACAATTTCAATACTGCCACTTCCTGAATGGGGTAAGTTTCTGAATTTGTTTGCAGAAATAAAAACATAGGTACAGTGCAAAACTACCTGTCCAACTATCTACATAAAGCATCTCTTTACTGCCTGATGTGGATGCCTGTGAAGAAAGAGCAGCAGGAGACACTCCCCTTCAGACAAACAAAGATTCTACATACATGTTTACAAGCAGAAAACTGAACTTATAAGGCCATAGAGGAGTGCAATAGCATTAATGTAACATAAACATAAACATAAACATAAACATAAATATAAATATATTTCAAATATAAGATGACCCATTTCAATACAAAACAAAAATGGACAAATTTTAAATCCAGTTTTAACAGTGCCTACTATCCCCCAGCTCCCTTTTGCCTCTCCTTCCCCACTCACTTTCTACTCAGACCAATGAAGTAAAGCAGAGGAAATAGTTTTAGCAATAAGGGAGTTTAGTGATGACACGTGGTTTCCTATAAAACTTATTAAGAGATACAGTCCCTTCAATCATGCAGAGTGTTAAAGGATGTTTGTAAAATTTGGGAAGAGGTTATAATTTATAGCATTTTGTGCTTCTTACTGAATGTTTTAGTTCCTGCACTAATGTGCTCCTACTGAATTGGTTTTATTTTTTTTTTTTTTCTCATTAAAGGGAACACAAGAAAGAAATCTATGTAGTTAATCCAAACTGTTTCCTTCCACAGCAGGTTGTAGCACAAATCTGCAGACTTGTCTAACTTTTAAATCCATTGAGTTTTCCTTCTGCACAGTTCTGACTGGGAGCCTGCTCCAAACCTCACTCCTCTTGGTTTGAGGCTTCTTTAGTTTGAAAGATGGTGACAAAAACATGGTTTAATAGCAATATTGTAATCAACACTTAAAGCTTAAAAAAGTGATATATTGGCAAGAGAGATAATACTGAAAAAAAAAAAAAAAAGGACTTTGTCTTATCCTGGATACCAACTCATTACAAATCAAATATGAAAACACTCCCAAGAAAAATAAGTATCTTACAGCTTAAATTAATATTTCTGGCTGGTCACTGTACAGCTGCACAAATAATTCAACTCTTAACAGGCTCTTAGTTTGACTACATCTTAAGGAGAAATATCGTGTGTCTCATGACATGAAAAAGATTACAAATTATATATTATTATTATATATATTATTATTATTATTATTATTAAATGTGAGAAGTAAACATTACTGGGAAAGTAACTTATAAGGAAGGCTCAAAATGCAACATCTACAAAGAATTAACTATTTTTCTCTTCAATATTCAGGTATTATACTCTTAGACTAAAAAATCATCTAAAATTAACAAACAAAATAATTGATATTCCCATCATTTTGATCTGTGAATCAAAATAATACAGAAATTCAGTGAAAATTTTGGAGTCAAACTCAGATCTTTAGAAACCTATCATTCCTATTTTTAACATAATATGCTGGATTAAGACTCTCCACACAGTGATTTTGAGCAAAATATCTGCCATGACAGTAGAAATAATTATACTGTCAGTGAAGGGACCTGAAAAGAAGTGACTGATTTTAATCTTTGAATAGTGTCTCTCCAGTCAACAATAATGAATCTCAATTTAATACAAGATCAATGAAGGAAAACCATATTGTAAGTTAAATAGTCAATAAATAACAATAGTCATCATGAAATGGTGATCTTTGCAGTAAACCACATGTTCACTTACACCCCTAAAAAGTACAATTCTCATTGTTGCTGGCAGAGAGAGATCAGTATTCAGCCCAGGTTTTTGACAAAGTGATCGGGTATTAAAGACTGAATGTCTATAAATTATTTTAAAACTGGTGGATAGTTGGGTCTGTTGGGGTAAATTCAAGTTAAAAATCCCAAGAAAAATATTTACTATGTTATCATTTTATATAGGCACCTGGAAGAGACCAAGGTCAGTATGCAATAATATGATAATAACTTGTTGTCTTCCCTTTATATTCCAAAACTAAAACATTCTATCACTAAATCTATCTAGCTGAAACAAGAGACCTCCCTTGGGTATTAATCTGCTGAGAATGGAGAGAGTTAGAGAGACCTCAACAGTTGCTGATGAGCAGCAGGATAAAGAGAAACTTAACTTGGCCTTAGCTACAGCTATTTGGGGACCCAGGGTATCACACTTGTCCTAAGCAAGTGTCTTAAGGTTTGGGGGAAAATAAGAGTGTTGGTGCCTAAAAAACCAAGAGAAGGATATCCAGAAGAGATCTGCACAGAGGACATCACCCTTCTCTCAATCTTGCTGCTCTACCCTTATTTGAGGGAGACAATTTTGAAATAAAGTTTTTTAAAAGCTTTAGGCTTTTAAAGCTAAAAAGAAATTTTAAAAATTGAAACATCCAATGTTTTAAAAAATGTCAGTTCTTTAGCTGTACATAAAGCTTTGAAAAAGTGGCTTAAACCACTCACTGTGTCCATGTGCACAAAGGTCCATGACAAACATGACTCCAAAATACTTTGAAGATAAATACACCTTACATGGCTTTCATGCTGTTTGCACTTTGTGTTAATGAGTCCATCATTTCCTTCTGGCATTTCCTTTTGTGGATTAAGGCACCATTTCTTGATTTTCAGCAAGAAACAGAATCGACTGCATTAATAAATTCAATGCCTACTCTGTCCTATAAAAAGGATTTATGAACTCTCCACATACTTCTAGTTCAACATTCTACATTATTTACAATTATTTTGAGCCATATTTGGCATCAGCAAACCCTGTAATGTCCCCCATGTAACATTCAGTACTAGTCCCAATGTTTCCCACTGAAATCATTAGCTGACTCATTCACGCCAGGCTGATTACAGCCCTTCAAGGTTTTCTATTGAACTGCCTCACCCTCATCTATGAATTGACTTAATTTATTTCACAGTAGTTGCTAGATGCTGTCAGTTACACAAAAGAGGAAATATTAAGTTCTTATCTTTTTTACTAATAGTTGCAAGTTTGGGGAAGAAACCTGATGTATCTTTTCAAGCACAACAGCATCCTCCTGAAGCCAGGTAGGAATAGAAGAATTTAATGAGTTTGTACTGGATGCTTCAAGGACTAAACATTCTGCCCTAGAAAATTATACTTCACTATGCAATAGCAGCTAGATGATACCACTTTCAGATGCCATGTTTTATCTTGATGTATGACAAGAACCATCTTTGGGAATTGCTTTCAAGCAATTGCAATTGCACAGCCAATTTTTATCTTTAATAGCATGCTGCTGTATTACATTTCTGCTACTATTTCTGTACTAGGGTGTTAAATATACTTTATAAAGAAGCTCTACTATCTCCAGCCTCACCATTTCCTCTCCCCCCTTTTTCTATTTTTATTTACAAAGGATACACGCCTGGCTTTCCTATACAAATCTTTTCTTTCTAATTGCCTGTAATCTTTTTTTTTCCTTGAAATATGCAACAAAACCCAAAAGTACAGGGGACAGCATAGGAAGCATATGAATGATTTAACATTTTTCCTAGACAAACACAGAATCTCTTATGTAGCATTGTTTACAATAATGGCATTTTTCTGCGATAAATTTATTGTATGGACTAAATATGACCATATTTGTGACCCTTAGTATTCTGTTTCTTCTTATGCTTCTAATATGTGAAGTTATTTGGTCAATATTGCTCCCAGTGTAATATAACAAAATACTAACTGGCCACTCAGGAGCAGTCTAGAAAATCAGAACAGGCAGGAAGAACTGCTCCTTGGGTCTTCCTACAGAGGCACTGGGAACATCAGCTGAAATTAGCAGTGAACAAAAGCAAATTGTGCTTCACTACAGATGCAGTTAAAATGTGGAATTCTTATGGAGAGCAAAAAAACCTCAAAATGCTATGCAACTTGAAAAAGTGGCTCATGAAAATAAGGGAAATCTGTCAAAAGACACTAAATGCAATATTGGCACCCAAAACCTGAGAAGCCCAAAGCTGCCATCAGTAAGAGGAAGGGGTATTCTGGGGAAGCACAGCTATGCTTTGCACTCTGATTTGACTCTTACACTGCCACTAAAAGAAATATTTTTCTGATGTTACTTTTATTCATTGTTTTTTCCTAGCCCTCAATGTACACGGAGCTCTAAAAACATTTGCAGATCAGGTAAGAACCAGAGATTGCTCTGAAAGCCAAACTAAACATGGAAAAATAAGAAACAGATTTGGGTTGCTATGCCTGTATGTCTGCACTGAGGATTTTCAATGCACTTCCTACTGTCCTTGACTACATAGCACAGTTTTACTCTCCTGTAACTGCCTCTGCAAATGCTCTTTTTTATCAAAAAAAAAAAGCCCTAAGCTGTGCCAAGAACCTATGAGTGCATAACACGAACTCACGGTAAAAGCAAATACCACCAGGAAGAACATCTGGACTGCATTATTTGTTCAGATCAAGGAGGATTCAAATTAACTTTGGTCACTGCCAGGCTATCCAAGCCCACCTCCCCCAGTTTTACTTCATAGCTTCTGGTGGGCTCCCTCCATTGAGCCACTTCCTTCTTGTGCTGGGGTGCAATTCCACACACTGTCCTCTGGACACCTACTAAAAATCCTTCTTTACATAATCCATAAAACTCATCCAGGTCTCTGTTTGCTGCTGCCACTTCAGACACTTCCTATCACCCTTACCAGGGCTTTTGCTCTTTCAGGCTCTCTGGGACAGCAGAGTAACCTTTTTCCTCTGTCAATTCCCTGCCCTCCTGAAAGAACAGGGATAAAAAATAAGTAGCCTTTCCTCTGCTACCCTACAACTGCCTTTAAAGTCTATATTTGGCTAAAAAAATATTTTAAGAACAAATAATATTAAATCCAGTTTCTTGAAAAGCTGTTTTTAGGTCCATCTCAGCCAGATTTGGTACAAAAGCATTGCAAAAGATTTTTACCCTTCTTGTCCCACACCTTAAGACACACTAGAAAAAAAAAAAAATCTGCAAAACATATACAGCACAGGTCACAAAGCAACTATGGTCCTAGCAGTGGGGTCTCTTTAAAAAAAAAAATTCTTGGAATAGCCACTAAAAATGCAATGGGAACAAAAATGCTAAAAGTTATGATCCAACAAGCTGAAAAGCAAGAATATTTAATATTTTGTCAAGTCAAAGTGATTGCAGACACAAAAGGTTGATGTCTGGTACCAGATCCTTAGAACAGATTTCATTACTGAACAGACTGATTGCCTGCTGAAGATCATGGCTCTTTGTCTACTGCTATCAGTGGATCTTGTTTTAAAAACAAAAGTAATGCAGTCATACATCAGAACATGGTACATATATAAACGGAACAGTGAAATACAGTGAAAACCACTTCCCCTCTGTAAAAGAAAGTCGTCCTAGTAAAATTTTATATTGTCATATGCTACATACTGGCATAACAATGATAAATTGATAAAGCAGAAACAGATAAGGCACAATCAAATACCCCCTGACAAACAGCACTGTCTCTGGTGACAGTGACCAGAAGGAAAAGATGGAAGCCATTGATAACCTGATTTTTCTTGTTTACTTTTAAAATGGACACTGGATCATTTCTCCCACCAGCATTGCGTGAAACACACAAAACTGTTCTCTGTTGTACAGCAGGATATGATGGGTTTTTATCTTCAATTAACAATTTTTCCCCATGTCACATATCTGAAAATTATGTTTGATCTTTACACTGAAAGGAAGCCCTTGCTTTACTCAGGCTGTTTCTGTTTCTGCTGCATCCTCAGTCAGCCCAAGCCTCCCATATTACACGACTCCTGTGTTCCTGACCCAACCCCTGCACTTCCTTAGCTCCACAGACCTGGGTAGCTGGGTCTAGCTAGTAAAGGGCAGCCCTAAACCTACAGAGAGCAAACTACATTTGCTTTGGGAGAAGGGTTTCAGCTATTCCAGGCCCCTGCACCAGCAGCACTGTAGGGAGCAGGCACACACAGCCAGACCAACACCTTCTCCTCAATGCGAGAGCAATCTCACCCCTTGGTCCTGAATTTGTTAACTGAAACAAGTTGCAGAGCAGACTGAAATTCATCAGCATGGCAAAACCTCTGAATCATTTGAGGTTTCAGCAGCTTGGTAGAAATAATGCTAGCTGGCAATGGAATAATGAGCAGCTTTAATATGGTCCAACATAACAGCACCTGCAATCCAACACAAATAAAAGGCATCCAAAAGGTGAAAGTAGAACAGAATGAACCATTATCCTCATCCAATATTTAGTATTTTATTTAGCATTTGCTGTTTTATTAAGAGCTTATTATTTTGCTATATGCACAATAGCCTGTCAGACTGAAGTAAATTAAAAACCATCAGGAAACTAATGTGTTAAATCTCTGGGGGCATTAATCTGAAATCACTGATGCTGCATTTGCACAAGATCACCCATAATTGATAGCTCTGAATTTTAAAGTTTAATATCACAATACTCTAAATTAAAAGTACTATTCTAAAAATTATTAAGCAAAACATAGTATAAAATTGAATTATAACTTTTAAGAATGCAACTTTTTTCCTTCTGAATTTACTTTTACAGGTTCCACATTAAGTGTAGATAATTTTAGAGTGAAGAAGCCACCACTGCCTACATCATGTGCAGCATGCAAAAATAAATCAAAACATTTGCTTGTGGAACAGGAAATGCAATCTCTTACCCAACCCACAGAAAAGGTAAAGACCAGTTTTGCTACATAAAAAGACAAGTTTTCAGGAAACAGGATTAACACTACATGGCACAACCCCTGACCCCCTCTGAAAGCTGTGGGTGCTCAGCACCTTTGAGAAAGTCCAATATGAGCTCTTGAAACCATGGATAAGAATTTAAATGTCTAATTTGATCAACACTTCCTAACAATATAGATGCATTACCATTATATACTGTGCTGAATGTGCTTTAAATGCAGATTAGATACAATCTGGTTTTGTTTCTGCCAGCTGTTGTTAATTTCTATACACTGATTATGCTATCTTAAAATTAAGGGTTTAAACAAATGTGAATGGTACGTTGGAGAATATGATCGCCATAAAGCAGAGAAGATACTGTTACAGAAAAACCTTGTAAGTACCATTTATCTCAAAACCTGGGATGTAAACTCCTGGGGGAAAATTTCTGTAAGCTGTCCACAACGGCTTACAAGTTTTGTTGTGAACTAACCATACAATCCATAATTTAAATTTGTATCATGTAGGACGAGACATTCTTGGTTAGAGATTGTTCAAAGAAATCGAAGTCTGAACCATACGTTTTGGTTGTTTATTATGGAGGAAGAGTGTACAACATTAAAGTCCGTTTTCTGGAAGAAAGCCAGCAATACGCCTTGGGAACAGGGCTCAGAGGAGAGTGTGTAAGTAAAATCCCATCTGCTGCTTCAGCCTATGGCTTTGACGTTGGACTTCACAAGTTCTTAATACTGAACATTAGTTACAAACTCTCCCGCCTAACAAATTTGCTGTTTCATTAAAGTTTCTTTTACAATACCCTCACTTTAAGTATGTCTCAAGTTTCAAGCAGCTTCATAATAATTTAAAACCAAATTTTGTATACCATGCTCAAATTCAGATTTAAATCAATGTAAAAATTTCCTAAGTACTTACAATACTTCCATCTACTGTAAGTAACACCTGCAAAGTAAAAAGGAAAGAGAAATTCTACCTTTTCTGGTATACATATTATTTTACATATTTTTAAACTTGTGATAATTTAAGCTGGCATTTTCAAATATATACAGCTCCACATATCTGACAGCAGGACCTGTGCTATGAAGCAATAGGACAACAGTTGTCATGGATATTCAGAAGCAATTAAATCATGTGGGTACCCAGCAATCAGTTTTTCAGATATGGTAAATTTCAATTAGAAAATCCCTTTAGATGAGCAATGCTTATTTACATAATTAAATTCAATTATGGCCATGATAAGAGTCTAATTCTTATTCTACATATATGGTTAAATAATAAACACTGTATCTGCAAGTCTTTCACACAAGAAAAAAATGAAACATTAAAAAAACTGAAAGTCAACTCTAAAAAAATGTGATACTTGTAAAACAAACCAAACAAAAAAACCAAAACCAAAACAAACAAATTTAAAACAAGAAAAACACGCCATAAGGAATGCTCAGCTGCAGAGCAAAAAGCAAAGCAACAACTTCCTATGGGTTATTAACTACGTAAATCACTGACACAAATCCAAGCCAGGTGAAGCAGCAAAGACTCTGTAGCTTAATCTTCAATTATATGCTTTTCATGCGCATCAATACTTTTCAGAACTTACCTTTTGTACAGACTTCAAAAAGCCTGAAATCACAAATTACCCAAGCTGATTTAAGGCATTTGATGGGTCCAAAATTTATATTAGAATTTTAGAAAATATGAGATAGGATTTATAAGCTTCTACAAGAGGAACAAGGTTTACTGGCAAGTTGTTCTTCAGGGACATTGGTTTAATGATAAAGAGGGAAAAAAATCCTTCATTATGCAAGAACAGTGAAACAGTTTGGAAACTGAATGGTTGCACAAATTAGGAACTGTACTGCAGGAACTATCATCTGGTACTGCTGTAGTGACCATCAGTCTTCTGTAAAGCACTGGCTGCATTTCTGAATTTAAACTCCCAGATGATTTCCTGGAGTTTTAGTACAACTCAGGAGAAAGCAAATTTAGTTTTCCCTGGTTCTGACATTGTTTAGTCTTCCTGTAATGGCCCTAATACAAACAGGCTCAGAACAGAAACAATGACAGAAATAAGGCAGGTTAAAGCACAATGTAGTATATTTGTATTCTCACTGGAGAATAAAGACATAGGACTAAAGTTTCATTATGTTAACAGCTTTAACAATTAAGGTAACTGGAAAATTACTTGAACAGTACCTGAAGAATTTTTACTGAACTAAAAGGAAGGAGAACACAATCCCTCCCATCTCAGGAAATACCAAAATATATGACTTTGTTGTTCCAATTTCTGCACAGGCATATCTTAAACAGTGGGTCTGGACTGACAAGTCAAATTGCAAAGTACAACTCCAAAAAGAGGGTTCGAAGCATCTAGTTAACAACACATAGTGCATCCAACACGTAGCTGTGCCAGGCCAAATCTGTAATCATGACTGCCCACCTTATGCCTTCTTCTTAGAGGATTCTTTCTCATTGTACCAGCAAATCACAAACATGGCAATTTTCCACTCCTATGTATTATTCTCAGCAGTAGACACGAAAATAGAACTGGGCACAAAGCACAGAAGCAGTAACGAACAATCAGTGGCATGAACATTGCTCAGAAGAGCTTCTTCCATCTCAGGCAGTCTGAAAGGGCTCCCCAAAAAGGCTCTTTCTTGAAAACTGTCTCCTCCATTTTTGCAGACATTCTAATGTTTTCTTCAAACGAAGGTGAAAACATTTTGTAAGGCTGTGAATTATAGCAAATTGCTGCCTGCAACTTCTTAGTACCTGTTAAAATGCTTTCCAGAGCACTCTGCTTCATTCCCCTGCAGGGATACCCTTTGTTACAGTGCAGCCAGATCTAGCTGCTCTGTCTAGATTACCTGAATATTCCCTCTTCATCAGCCAAAAGAAAAAAACCTAAATGCCAGCGAACATGTGCAGACCTATTGCATTTTTCCCCAGCAGGTGATTTTATTCAGAGGTTTGATTTTAACAGATATTCTTCCATGTGTTTTCACTTTTGAATTAGTGTATTTTCATCCATTAAAAACATATTTCTCCTTACACATAAATATAATTGTTCAAAGTTTTCCCTATCTTATTGCAACTTTCGATTTTCACTATACAGCCTACAAGTTGTTAACATATTATATCATCAAATAAGATTTAAAATTAACAGTTATTTGTTAAAATGTATTTCATTTAACTCTCATGAGTACTTTTATCATTAGTTCCCAGTCCTATAAGGGGGTAAAAAAGGGGTTGATCACCAGATTTTTATGGTAAAAGTAACTAAAGTTCTATGCAGCTAAATTAGGATCAAACTCTAATATAATAAATAGAAGGGTAAAAAAAAAAAAAGAAAATCACTCTCTTAGTGGAGATACATCTTTTGCTAGCTATTTAGCCACAGATGTTCACACCTAAATATAACATATTTAGTATACTAATTACAAAGCTATAAAGATCAGATCCCCAAATGACACATACATGGAATTTAGGAATTTACATTCAAAACTGCTACACTGAGCACCCTCTACTTGGCTGTTGCCTTCCTCTATTCCAGATAATTTCACTATTAAAGATCCAGAGATCCCTGTAACACTGGCTTTTTCATGTGCATAGGTCTTTTGAAAATTATGAAATAGACCTTGCTCATGTTTAAAGCTGATCATGACATGAAATTTACATATTTTTCTTATTTCCTTTTCAAAACTAGATCTGCCACATGCAAAATATATGGTTTTAGCATGTCTGTAGCATCAATCTAAACTCCCAACGCAGTGAAAAATGTGTAAAAATGAAAGGCAGAAGTAGGCTCCTCTTCAACTTGGTGTCTGCTTTACAAAGAAGTTTAAAGCAGAGCCTGGTGTGTTTCTCTGGATCTCCTTGTTCCAGCCACAGATACTTTCTCCATTTTCACCACTGCATTTGCAGCTACCCTTCATCTTCAAACTATCAGTCACAGCAGTCACACCATTTCACTTGATGAATTTCCATGTCAGCCAACTGGATTAGCTGCCCCTACCTCCAGCAGCCACCAAACTGGCCTGGCCTGTCCAAGCAGCTTAGGGAGCACTTCCACAATGCCTCTCACTGACAGTGTTATGGCAACAGTTACTGCCAGGAAAAGAGACACAACAAACAGCCAGTACCTTCACCTGAGAGATGTTTACAAGATAAGCATCTTGTCCTCAGCTTAAATGACAGCTCAGGGACGAACAGTCTCATTCAGGACATCCAACACAGCCCAGAGTTCCCACCTTCCCAACACAACTCAGAACTACACCTTTCATGAGCAACCCTTGAGGCCCCTATTCCCACCTCCCCAGAACAGTCTGGAGACCCGCGGACAGGAAATTCCTGCGACAGCAGAGATGGGCTGAGTCTCTTCACACAGTGAAATAAATACTGAATTTTCTTCATCTTTATGTCTTTTGATGTCTTTATGCCTAACAAAATGTGGAGTTCAATTAAAAGAGCTGAGAATATAAAATTCTGAGACATTTTTCACCCATTACCAAAGAGGTAGAAAAATGAACAATGTGGCATTAACCTAGTAAAGCCTAATTAAATTGCCAAAGCAGATGACCTTTTAACTTCCCAAACAACAGAAAACATTCAAAAACAGGAAAATAACTGGCGCTGGAAGAGTTAATTTAGAATTTGAAAAGTAAGGATTACTTTCATAAGGCATGAAATATCGACCACAGTTTTGCCTCAGTTTTCAGTAGCAATAGTGACTTTGAACATAAGCAAAGACAAAACAGTGCAGTAAAACAAATACATATGAGTAAGAACTATCAAAACAAAACTTTTAAAAATCACCACATTGGCTTTGAGATCAAATAATTTTCATTTTAATACAGGAACTTTCACCAAATCACATCCATAATGATTCTGTTGTTATAAACTAGGTGTGAATCAGGTGGGGGTGAGAAACACTACCATGAGACATGACCAGGTGTATAATGAAGAGCCATACTTACAGTAAATGTCATATAAATAGGAGATAAGTATTAATGTCAAAGAAGCTTTCATTACTGTGTGCAGTTCAGGTGGTTTAATAGGAATGAGTACAAAGACTAGCTCAAGAGGAAAACACTGATATGATGAGAGCTTGTGGTGCGTTGAGAGCTTAGAAGGTGCACACAGGGAAGAGAACTATTTAAACTGAAGGACTGCTAATCATTGGAATGGGATTCTTCCACTAGGGCAGATGAGAATAAACACTTTGAGTAGCTTTCTGTTGCTGTTTGATCAGGTCAGAAACCTCGAACCAGACCTTTATCACTTTAGAAGCTGCTTAGAGAATGTCATTTTTTTGGGTGTGAGAGAACAAGATGTTTCTTGTTCCATGCTTCAAAGGGATTCTATAGCAACTCAGTAAACAGAATGGGAAAACATAGTACACATTTAATAAAGTACATTGAAACTCACAGTGTAAAACATCATGTACTGCCAATTAAGTGTAACCTGCAGCAGGAAAAAGCTAGTAACAATTTATATTTTCTTCATCATTTCAAGATCTACCACCACATCTGGCATCACAACCTTTTATATGTGATACTGAATTATCTGGGCTTAGACATGCTCCCTTTTTGCCCTAAGGAGCTAGTTGCTTTGTCCTGCACACGACAGATACAAAAAAGAAATATGAGGATCAAAATATCGTGCTTTTCCTTTTAGAACTGTTTTCCTCTGAATCATAATTCCATGCAAAATGTTACCTATTTTTAATACTGTCATTTGCAAGTTTTTTAATGTTATAGATTAAACCATCTAGCAATTTCATTTTCACTGATTTCTGTCTTTCCCCCAGAAATTTAATTCCGTGGAAGAGATCGTGGACTTCTACAAATCCGTTCCCATAACACTCATTGACGGAAAGGATCAGTCAGGAAATCACAGAGAACAATGCTACCTCACACATCCATTCAAGTCATGCTGACATTTTCTGCCTTATTGTCACTGAGTCATCTGTATAGATATAAATAGAACATTTATTTAAATGTCTCAAGAATCAGATTCGCCTTTTGAGCACGGAGCTCCCCATAATATAATGAAGTATTTTTCAGGTCTTCTCCATTTTTTGATTGTTGCATTTTCACTTTGAGGATGCAAGTAAAGAATATATCAATGTATTAATTCACAGGAAGGTGTTGAGACCGACTCCTGGTATCTTGACAAAGACTGACCAATTTGCTTATCTTGCACTCTATCTTCTAACTTAAGATGAAAATGAAACTCGCCCTTGCTTTGAGATGAAAATTAAACTCGCCCTTGCTTACTAAATGTCACTGAAACTCCACTAAGTAGCAAAACCTAATAAAGTATACCAGCACAATACCACAGTTATTAAATAAATATTCTTGCTCTTAAAAATACACATGAAACCCTCTGTGTCAGAGTTCTCACTGTCTAACAATTTCATGTGGTGTGCATATGTTTGCTCAACAAGCTGTGGTCAGCTGCCACTGAAGTTAGTGTCAGCTGATGCTTATAGGTATTGGAGATTTTAAAGTTAGCTGTAATTATGTAAATTCTATTATTCAATGAGCACTTATTATTTAGCTTAAGTAGCAGATACTTGTATTCCATACCTGAGCCTTCACTTAAATAATAGGACCATTATGCAAACAATCACTTTGAATTCATAACCATTCCTAACCATACTCAGAAGTTTTACTAGGTTATTGTAATATACCAAAAAATGAACCTTCGTTACTTTATCCTTATAGAATAGCAACAAGAAAAACAAAACCACTCAAGCCCAAAACCACAACATTCCAACCCAATTTATGATGTACTATGTGGTGGCAAAACATAGCTTAAAAAAATTTAGCTGTTGATTGTTATTTTCTCGCAACCTTTTTATTTCTCAATGCTGCATCAGAAGGGAAGAAAACATCCACTGAAAATTATTTCTCTCTAACTGATGAGATTGTTAAACTTCAAGGAAATTATTCTGACGTAATTTTATCGAATAAAAGTAACAAAACAGAAGCTGCTAAAATAGAGTTTCGCAGAGTTCATAAAAAATGCATGATATAATCTGCTTTAAGAATTTCATAACCACAATACAATTTACCTTACAAAAGGTTTTCATGTTGAAATGGGAAAAAAAAAAAAACCCAAAATTAAAAACTTTAAAAACCTCAAGGCTTACCAATTTAGACAACAGATTACAGCAGTGACATACAGAGCTTTGCAGATGTTTACTAAAGTAAACAGTAAACTTGCTTATAGAAGACAAGCATTACTAGAATACTTAAAACACCCAGGGTTCACAAAGCTGAGCAGCAACACCTCCCCCATCCCCCCAGTATAGCTTTCACGAGCAATGTTCTGATTTTGCCAGTGACAACTCTTACAAAGCAAATTCAAAATGATTTATTTGGTAGCTTCTATGGAAACAAAATTAATTCACAACCAGTAACCTGGACTGAAGGAATTAAAACAAAGGAGAAATGCTAACCACTGGGTTTTTGGTGTTAACCATTTCAGTATTTATTGTATATGATACACTATAATTTTAAAATGGAAACTATTTTCACCTTTGAAAATGCAAATAGCACTGTTAGGTTTGGCATCAAAGTATATGAAGCGGAAAAAAAAAAACCCTCTAGTGTACCCATCTAAAAAAATATAATTCCATTTGAATACAAAATGAGAACTGTCATTTCCTTATTATTGACAAAACAGGAAAAACAAAGTTTGTTCTGTGGAATAGGTTAGTGTGATACAAATGATACAAAAATTTTCCATGTGTACACGATGAAAAAAGATCTGACTTAAAGCACCAGCTATCAGAAGGATTTTAACACTGTATTGCAAAATTATGGGAAAGCAATAAGTGGTTTTGAAAATAAATCTCAGTCAGATGTAGTTTTAAAATATTTACATTCCAATGTAGATATGATAAATATTTTATCAAAACAATGTATAATCTGCTGGAGTATATAAAAAAATATTCCCAGCTAAACTGTTTACAAAAATGCACCATCAGTGAAAAGAGTAGGGACTACCAGTTTACCAGAGAAGTCCCAGTTCAAACATAGAACACACATCCAGCATTAGAGTCAGTATTGATTTTCATATTTCTTAAACTGTAACACATTATTTTAATTGTAAGTATGTGCTTCAATATACTTCATTCTATATGATTCTAAAATTATTTAAAATTGACAATACGAAGAGAAACACCCACAGCTCACATACAGAAACAGTAACTTCAGTGTCATCCTGTCCCTCTTTTTTACTAAAAACCTGTAATTTGGCCCTGATTTAGAGAAGTGTTTAAGCAACTGAGCAATGTTTACGCTGCACTGAAGTCAGCACACATCAGACATAATCTGTAACTAGGCACATGCTTGTATGAATTTGAGGCCTACAAAAAATAAATTGTTAACAACATCTAAATTCTTAAGCATGAAAGACTGCACTGAAAATCTGGTTCAACACTGTCAATGTCACAGCTGTGCAACATGGCTTTTCATTTTGAAAAGTCTTCAACAAGTTCCCCAGTAAATAAACTCACCAACTAGAGTTCTAACCAAATACTGAGTCTGTAAAGGCTTCTAAGACACATAAGATGGTAGAGGGTTTATGTTTGGCTAATACAATTTCAGAACAGCCTTGAGGCCATCACTACCAGCCCAAGACTGATGCTATCTCTGGCTTGATGGTACAGAATCCTGACAGTACTCTGTTCCCTTGCATCTACACAATACAGTCTAGGCAAAGACTCAGTACCAAACAAAATTAAATTTTTTAGTGCTGCCTGATCTCGCAGGAGTAACCAATTCCATAGATTTTTCATTTACACCCTTGTACGTTCTCTGAAGTCAGCAGAAGTGTTTTTATTTCACTGAAAAAAGAGCACTTGCATTTAAACTTTACTTTTTATGCATAGTGCCTAATTTGTCACTAAAACCTACGACATATACTTGCTGCCCACAGAGGACCAAAGGTGTATTTCCATACAGATGTGTTCGATCTCTGAAACACCATGCTGTAATAAAGCGAACTAAATCCTGTTAAATTTACAAAGATCTTATCATCTAAGATTTTAATCAATACAGACCTAGCACAAACCACATACAGCACAGTATCCTAAGGTAACTAGAAAGATGTTTGCATAGCAAATCTTCTTCAAATTTCTCCTGTGGAACAGATGAAGACGACCTCCAAAACAAATTTCAAACACAAGAGTGCAAAGTAGCGCTTAATCCTCACTATCAGCTTCTCTATCTCTATGTACCTCTACTCTCTTCTTCACTTTGCTAACAGTAGAGGGCTTTTGGCAAAATAAAGCAGTTATTTCCACCCACCATTCCAAATAAGTTAGTGTCACTCATTAAAAGCAAGAGGGGAAACCTCGCGTAGGCTCTCACTTAATGTTTTTTTGCTTGAAGAGAAAGAACATCCCAACCCTTGGTTGCCTCTATTAAGTGCCTCTGTCCATGACTTATCCATTCTTCTTGGTCCATATATACTCTTCCACAAAACCAACACTTAAACACACACTGAAGTGCTTCAGCTGGTGAAGTTTCCACCACTTGGTAGTTGTTTTTGTGTGTCTTTTTTAGCTTCATTTTTAGCATACTCTGCTTTTTTGCTTGGTTTCCTGTCTCAGCATTCTGAAGAGTAAGACGCTTTCGATAACGTTTCACACCAAGACAACTTCTTGTCCTTTCTGACAGAACTACTTTCAGGACTTGACCTTTATACTTGTTAATAGTTTTCATGACATTAATTATCTCTGGTGAATCGACATCAGGGTGGTTTAGTACCACAACTGGCTGATTACGGCGAGGGCATTTTATCAACTGATTCATTTTCAGAGGAACGAGTCGAAGACGTCTTGCTGTCAACAGGTATGACATATCAGAACTTGAAGCGGTTTCCGAGTGAGCTCTTGTTTTCCTTTTAGGAAGTTCTCTGAAGCTTGGTTGTTTTGCCTTATTTTTGGGACTTAGCTGGCTTTTTGAATAGGGCTTGCTTTGTTTGCTCACATCACTGCTTTTCTGAAATGGTACACCAGTTTGCTTGCTATTACTTTTAGCACTTGCCTCTCGCTTTGGTCTTTGCCTGAGTGATATAGTTTGGGACTCAGCACTTGGTTCCCTCTGATTAGGCAAACATGGGAACTTACTGCTAAGTGTCTCAGAAACACTCACAGGGACTGGGCGAGGCAGAAACATTTCATTGCGATGCACAGGAGCTGATGTTTCACTCCTGGTTTCTATTCCATGTGAGCTTTGACTGCTACTAGCATTCAGCACTCTCAGCATTGTCCCTTTGGGGATAAACACTGGGGTAGCAACATGAGAATTTTTAGTTACCCTGTTTTTAGAAGTTCTTGCAAATGTAAAGAGCTGATCTTCACTGTGTTCTTCATTACTAATCACACTTCTTTCACCATGCACTTCAGACACAGTTGCAGTTTGCTCCACTTCAGTGGCACAGCTTGCTGAACTTTCCTGAGGCAAAAGCAACTTCTTACTAGAAGCCTGACATCTCAAGGGCATGGATTTCATATTAGGTTGAGCAGCATTCATGAGTTGAGCAATCTTTCTGCACAGCAATGTTGCTGATTTCTTCCTGCGTGTTGTGTCATCCCATCTGACATCCTCTGGTACATTTTTAGCCCCAGAGCTAAGAGAAAATACAGATGAAATAACAGGTCCTTCAAAAGGACTGCCTTTATTTTCCATCTTCTGTAGTTCTAGTGATTCCAGAAGATGACCACTCTTTTGACTTATGGTTTCAGTTCTCTTTACTTTGCTCAAGCCAGAAGTTACATCCTCAAAAGGTGGAGTCTTAGTAATGTGGAAGTTTTTTCCTGCTTCAGAAGATGTAATAGATTTTTTAACAAAACTTTTTCCAGCTAAATGTGCTTCAGTAGAGCTGACTGGTAGATTTCTATGCTCCTTGTCAACCCTCTTCACAGACAATATATCCTTTTTGTTACAGACAGCAAGAAAATTTTTGCCCTCCTGAGCAGCTTCTACTGAAACATTTTTGGAACTTCTGCCTTCAGAAACAGAAGAGTATTTTGGACGGTATGTGTCTTCACCTTCATAACAATACAGATCACTATTTTTTCCATCCACTTTCCCCCTTGAGGATTTGAGATCACTTTTTTTTTCAGTACTGTTCATCACCAGAGATGGAGAACAAAGTTCTATAACACCTGAATGGACATCAATACCTTTCACCAGATGAAAGCATAATTTTGATGTATCTTCCCTCTGTATAGGTACAGAGCTATAGCCTGAGAGTTGAGGATCAGACGAACAAAAACATTCAGAATTCTTGTCAAACGTACTATCCAAATGAGGCTGGTTACTAACACTGGATGATTTGTTTACATTCACTTCCATAGTTAGTAACTCATTTTGACACACAGAAGATGGGTTTTTTACTTCTGCAGATTGTTCTATACCTTGACTCTCAAGTTCCTCTTCAGCACAGTTCACAGGTTTGTAAGTTGCTTCTTTCATTGGAATTAGTTTAAGAACCAGCTGTTGTGCTCCATTCACTATTTTAAGCTCTACTATCTGAGCTAAACAGTTGGAAGGAACTACAAGCTCAGATGGTGCAATTACTGTTAAAGGCATACCAGGTTGTAAAGGCTCTGTTTTTGGAGAATAAACCTCAACCTCCACACTTTGATTCTCACATACACTCCTTTCAGATGGCTCCAATATTGTCTTATCCTGGACTGATGATGAGTTTATGCCACATTCTACACTTTGAGATGAGCAGACTGTTTTTGTTCCTTTACTTGGAATCTCACAAACCATATTTGAAGACAAATTTGAAAGTTCATTTTGGAGAGGAATTTTATTGTATTTCAGCTTTTTACATAAAGTGCTTTGACTCTGCTTCTTTTGCTTGTGGTTCTCGAGAGTATTTGACAGCCGTTTTCTGGGTGTTTCATGAACTCTTCTTGTATGTTTAACTATATAGTCATGTCTAACAGCACCATATTCACAGTACTCACACTGGTATGGAAAGGTTCCAGTGTGTTTCACCAAATGTCTCTGGAATTCTCCTTTGGTGTAGGATACATAACTACAGTGGGAACAAAGAAACTTAATTTCTTCATGTTGCCCTACATGCTTTTTATACTGTAAAGGATCCTTCGTAGAAAATCTGCATTTATCACAGTAGTATTTACCTGGCAGAAAATTTTTTACTTTAAACGTTTTCTGGGTTTTACTTGGGGTTTTTCTTTCGTGTTTTTCATAGTCTGCTGCATTGGCACCCTCAGGAACAAAATCAAAAGCTGGTGGTTTAGTATGACTGCACTTCTTGCAGACGAAATTTTTGTCTTCAGTCCACTCAAGCTTCTTATGCTTTTCTATATCTTGAATTGAAATTTTCTGAACATTTCTGCATTTTATACAGCTTATCAGTGACAACTTATTGTTCTCAGCCTCAGTTCCTTGGTAACAGCAGTTTTGGTCATCCGCCCCTTTTGACAGACTTGTTTTATCATCAGATTGCTTTGGGGATGTAGTTAGAGAATTATTTTTATCATTAATTTGGCCAGGGTACAATCTTGGTAAAATTTCCCTCATTTTTTTCAACTGCATTTCAGAAGAAGCAACTCTGCACCATTTTCATTAAACACAGCAGCAACAGACAGAACGTTTTCTTGGCATTAGTCTTGCGTATGTTGCTTATCAGTCAATCATTCAGGCCACCAATCTGCAGAATATAAGCTTTGGAAGAAATGGTGTTCAAGCAACTGCATCCATATCATATTCCATGTTCTTAGTCAATCAGCTTGCAGCACTAAAGAATAAAAAGCAGAAGATTAAATCAATTAAGATTCAGTGATAACTGAAATTCAATGAACTAATAATTGAACTATTAGTGGACTACAGCTGAATTACAGAGTGCAAGTCTACTGTTAACATGCCACTGATTGTATTCTGCACATACAACCAATAAATCTAAAACTTACCAAAGCAAATAATCCTTTAATATTTGCTCTCATTCAAAATGTTCCCAAATTTATATAATTACCTGCTATGCATCAAAACCTAAAGAGTTCATGGTATTTCTCCCATGTCATGAAAAATTTTACATTTCAGAAATGTATTTATAAGCCAAACAAGATACTTGATACCAAAATTGAGCAGCAGAGTATTATTTCAGTTCATATATAGCCCTCAACTCAGGACAAGATATCATGAAACACTGCAAGTGCCATTCATATGTGAATAGCAGGGAAGCAGAATGTGGCTACGATGGTTACTAGAAACCCAGAACTATTAGTTTGCTTTTAAATAAAACAATTTTTAAGTTAGCACGGAAATTCCTGACATACAGAAGGAAGTTCTTTCATAATCAGTGCCAATGTTTCAGATACAGTGTTGAACACTAATTCATAACAAGATGTGATTTATGCTTCATATGTTCTCAAGGTAATGAAGTCAAAACAATCTGTGACTGCAAAATTAATTACCTTTTCTTCTATTAATGTTACAGTGTAACCACTTCTATATAGGTGGACAAGTATATAAATAATTCACTCCATCCTAATAAAACAGAACATCAATCAAGCAAAATAAACAATGCAACATAAGGCAGAAGGAAATCAATAATATCACTGTAAAACTCAAAATTAACACATGCAGTATATTTAACCTAAAGGTTTCAGCACTCTGCCTCTCTACTATATTTAACAGGAAAAAGATCTCAGCCATTAAGCTTTGGCAAGACTATGAGACCACTACTATTTGGAAAATAAACAATCAAATTAGGCTTTTGAGACATACATGAAGTCCAATCAACACCTTTCTTATTTTAACATCTTTAGTTATAGACATACTGTTGCACAGACTTGCAATCACAAACAGACTCAATTGCATGAGATTATTTCTGTTTTTCAATACACCTAACAAAAGACTTCTGCTTCTGAAGTCCAGATGCCCACCAAGTCTACCTACAGAGATCAGGGCCCGATTTGGATTCCAAAAGCACAGTGTTGAATTCATTTAAGCAGCTTCCCATCACAAAAATCATACGCTAAACAAGAAATTAAACTGTGGTACTGGAAAGACATTGAGGTGCCCGAGTGAGTCCAGAGAAGGGCAATGGAGCTGGTGAAAGGTCTAGAGAGTAAATCTTACAAGGAGCAGCTGAGGGAGCAAGGGGTGTCAAGCCTGGAGAAAATGGTGCTCAGGGGAGACCTTATTGCTCTCTGTAACTGCCTGAAAGGAGGCTGTGCCAGGTGGGCATCAGCCTCTTCTCCCAGGTAACAAGTGACAGGAAGACAGGAAATTGGCTCAAGCCGCACCAGAGCACGTTTAGATTGAATATTAAGAATAATTCTTCATTGAAAGGGTTGTCAGGAATTCAAACAGGTTACCTACAGAAGTGGTGGTTACCATCCCTGGTGATATTAAAGACATGTACACTGGTCACTCAAGGATATGGTTTAGTGGTTGGCTTTGCGGTGCTAAGTTACAGGTTGGATTTGATGATCTTGTACATCTTTTCCAGCCTATATAATTCTGTGATCTCCCCAACAGCTTCACAAGACTAAACTTCTGATCCAAGAAGGTTTTCCTGCACCTTATGTGCTCACAACCCAGAAAGCAACCATACCCTGCACTGCATCAAAAGCCAGCAGGTCAAAGGAGGCAATTCTCCCACTCTGCTCTCACAAGACTCCACCTGGACTGCTGCTGCATCCAGCTTTGGGGCCCCAACACAAGGAAGATGGCTCTCCTCTGGACCCATTCAAAGCTGATCACAGGGATGAAGCACTTCTCCTAAGCACTTGAGGACAAGCTGAGAGAAACTGGGGCTGTGCAGCCTAAAGAGATGGCTTCACAGAGACCTTACAGCACCTTTCAGTACCAAAAGAAGACTTTCAAGAAGGCTGGAGAGGGACTTTTACAAGGGGGAATGGCTTCAAGAGGAAGAAAGGCAGATTTAAATTAGACATTAGGAAGAAATTCATTACTGTGAGGGTGGTGAGGCACTGGAACAGGCTGTGCAGAGAGCTGTGGATGCCTCAGCCCTGGCAAGTGTTCAAGGCCAGTTTGGATAGAGCCCTGAGTAATGTGGTCTAGTGGAGAGCATTCTTTCTCATGGCAGGAGGTTGAACTAGGTCTCTTCCAACACAAACCACTCAGTGATTCCATGATCTTTCTTGTACTCCATCAATATCCGTAACTGCTAGAGCAATGCCGCCCGAAAGATGGGCATCTTCAAAGTATTCTGATGTAACCATAAATAACAGTAAAAATAAGTTAAAAAACTGCTTAGGGACAACATTACAAGATTTTTACTCTAAAGCAGATAGATAGGTGTACCCTAAAACTCTTTAGTGAGTAGTTCTAGAACTGTAGTAATCTCATCTCACCGCAATGCAGACAGCTGTGAAAATACACACAATGTGAAAAACAAATCAATAGCAGCCTTGCAGGAAGGAGGAAAGTATACATGATTGCTGTATCATGATCTGGAGAATTTTCTTCAAGCAATTCTAATGTGGATGATATTATGTGCTCTATTACCCTAATTCTAAAGAGGAAAGAAAAACAAAACATTTGCAGTAGTTCAGATGGAACATCCTTCCCTGGCTACTACCACTTTCTGGACATAAGATTAACCCGTTGACACACAAGTGTGCTGGTAGGCCTATGTTTCAGGACATCCACTGTTTTGTTTCAGGAAAAAGATAAGAGATCATGATAAGCTCAAGATCTAGACCAAAGATGCTTTATGCATTTCTATACAGCTTTAAGAAAGAAGTAATATGGCATTTGAAAGGAAACTGAGAAACTGTATCAGTATTTGCCTTTCTCTGCTGTTAACATCTATCCATTAATTCTGAAACTGCCCTCCATGTGAACTAACTGAAAGCTAAGTATAGAGAATTTATGCCATCAACATCCTTGACCATAAAAAAAAAAAAAAAGTATAAACCTAGATAATTTTCTTGTATTTTTTAAACTCTGTAGATTTAACTTTATATGAGAACATGAAAAAGAATACACAACCTTTAAAGGGCAAGTAGGTACAAGAAACACAGTCCAACATTTTCAGAACTCTTGAATTTACCAGTTCTGGGCTTCTCAGCCCAAGACTATACCAGAAAAATTTAACAGAGGTAATTTGAAGAACAGGCTAGTAGTCCTCCCAAATTTTCCTAATTCAAACAGCTATATGTAGGAAAGTCTGCCATGGTTTAAGCCCAAAACCACATTTTCATGCAGACCTGTGACAAATACCACGTTGCTAGAATGCAGTTTCAAGCGTTGGTGTGTGCCTGCGGTCCGTAGGTGCCGAGGTGGATCTCAGGCAGCAGCCAAGCAGCCACAGACAGAACTGCTTGCTGCTGCCCCACCCTCCCCTCCCCTCCCTCAGTAGCAAGGCGAGTGAAGTAGAGAAGCAGAACAGGAAAGTTTATGGGTGAGGACAAAGGCAGATTAACAGAAGCAAAGAGGTGGCATAAGGGAAATCACTCACCATCTTCCACAAGCAAACCAATGCCCAGCCAGTCTCTGAGCAGCTGCCACCCTGGAAGCACCTGGAACCCTCTGTTCTTGTTCCTCTACTTACAGTTTTCATGGCTGAGCACAACATTGTAAGACATGGACTATGCCCCAGACCAATTCTGGGCAGCTGTCCCAGCTTTGTGCCCTCCCAATCTCTTGCCCACCCCATGACTACTCCCTAGAGTGGAGGGGAGGAAGAAAACCTTGACACTGTGCAAAGCAACGACCAAAACACCAGTGTGTTTTCAAGATTGTTTTAGCCACAGATCCAAAGCACAGCACTGTACAGGCTGCTTTCAAGAAATTTAACTCCATCCCAACCAGACTCAGTAAAAGGTAAAAAAAGAACTGAATAGGCAATGTCAAAATCTCTACTGTCTTCCTAGCTAGTTTTTCACCATGTATCCTGAACATTGACCAGGTAAAAACAAAGATTTTGATACAAACAGCTCCAATTTATACTTACTTTGGATAAAACAAGCCCAAAATTATACTGTAATTTAATGCCTGTATTAAAAACGAAAAAAAAATATATCTCGTTACTTCAGAAAGCCGAGATCATCAATGTACACAGAGAGGTGAACATTACATACATTCACTCCATACCACTGGGGGAGGTGAGGAAGAGGAGGAATTCCCCTAAAGATTTGTTTTGGTACTTGAAGGGTTGGCAGAAACATGCTTCAGAAGATTTAATTAAGAGATAGATAGTTGATTTTTTGAGTTATAATCATATGCAATGCACACAGACCAACACAAAGATATCATCATAAGAAGATCTCGAAGTCTACAAAGAGTCTCAATGGCAAATACAGGAATGGGATGGATGAAAAATTAAATAAGAGACACTAAGAACGTCAAAATCAATTCCAGTCCCTGTCTTCACAGGAACAAATTCAGCAAAAAAAAATATTCAGAAACACTACAAAGTACCCAAATTAGGAAACCTTTTTAAAAATTAGAGACCCTAGTTTGGGGGAAAAATAATTTAAAAAAAAAGAAGCACATGGAAAAAAAGACATCACAAGAAAGATAAACCAAATTTTCCCATTCACTCCTACCAAACACCTTCAATTCAGTGACCTTAAAAGGTCAGGCATTCAACAAAACAAACATTTCCACCTTTCACACAACACTATCATATCTTGAACTTTGCTGCTCAAGACACAAGAGATTAACAGATCCACAGGAATTAAAAGGCATTCCAAACTGTGGATATCCCATGTACATAAAGGCTAAAAAACAAAGATCCATTAAGACAAAGGAAAATAGGACACAACATCCTCTGCAGCCTGACTATACCAAATTCAACCAGTACAAGGTTTTTTTGCACTGCAGTAGGTTACAAACCACTGATGTGGCCACTTTCAGACTGGAAATTTCTATTTACTTCAAATACATAGAAAATTTGTTCATCGTTTCAAAGAAGAATATGTATATTATAGGGCTTTAGTTTCCTTTAGTTCAAACTATATGCTGCTATCAATGAAAAGGGTGTGATGAGCAGGATGCATTTAGCCTATGTGATCAAAAACATGAGCCCTTACTTCAGCAAAGCACACACCTCTCACACACAAAGATCATAGACTGCAGCCAATAATCGGGATGTGCTTTCATACTGAAAACCCCATATAAGTCATCCCTAAAAAAAAGAATTTTAAACAAAATTGGAAGACACACTGCATCACTGCACCAGGAGGATGCAGTGTATAAAATTTGAGCCACTGTGAAAGATTTAAATCTCTGTGCATGCTTAAAATTACCTTGCCTTGACTGTATTTTACAATTATATATATATATATATATGTATACATACTGACTGTTTAACACTGACTATCTCTGTTCAGCAGAGTTAACTGTTCTAGTGACCCAACTACACAGCTGCCAATTACCAGTTACTAATTTTAGGCCTAATGACTGGGAGAGAGCCAAAGTGCTTCACTTAAGTATTACATATTGTATTAATTAATTTTGTATTAAAAACAATTCAAATACACCAAAGAAATTTTGTCTACAAGTATTTCTTCTTAAAAAGCCATTTTGTCTCACAACAACAGCTAATCACAGTCGTAACAGTTATTGGGTTTCAGCTGAAATTCACATGAGGTTTTTCAAAGCAAAATGAATGAGGAATGACAATGCAGACAATTAAGAAGAGCAAGGACCATGCATCAAGTTTTTAGAGCTCATTTTTATTTAAAAATATACAGTTCTTTCACTCTACAGAAAAAAAACAATTACACTTAAAATGTTTTTTACTTATAAAGTCATGCAAAACACCGATTGAAAGGAAATCACTATTTTTTGAATGCATAAGTGAAAAACTGTCCAATCTACTAACGTTTCTTGGCATTGTATGGATGCAGGTACATGTATGTACCATGCAGCATTCTACTGAAATGGAGGTCTGCTTCCCTGCGGCTCTAGGAACAAGGCCTAGTTTTATTTGTATCTGAAAGATACACACTCCTGTCATATCATTCAACTGCTTGGTGGTCTTCCTGCAATAAGCTAAACAAGGCATTACCAAATAACTACTGTATCAAAACCAGTATTCTAGAGAGTGCCCAGAGACGTTTATAGAGTCATCATTACAGGTATGATCAATTTTTTTTTTTAAATCTGTGCTGCTCATTTCATTATTCCACACAATTTACAACGATTTTCAAAGTCTTTCTGTACATCCAGAGGATACTGACTAGTATAAAACATTACCCTACTCTTGAGTTCTAAGGCCTGTAGGAAATACAGCAAATGGCACTGAAGAAAATGGGAGAAGAGGGGGAAGAGTCCAATTAAAAGCACATATCCCTCCATGCTCAGATCTCAAAGCACTCATGTAGATGCCAAAATTGATTTCCACATATTTCATTCCTGCTAAAACTAGCCACATATTGTTTGTATGTGCAAGAAAAGAGCCTTGACTGTAACCATCTACTGCAGTAACAATGCACAACAGACTGCTAGAAAAATCCTTTAAAACACCATTAGTCTTCTTAAACATACAACAGACTCTTTAAATTAAATGTACATTGCAGGACATTTTGGCTACATCTACGATAACACTGGATTATTTATTTAGAAGAAAACAGGTTTATACGTCTAAATTATTTTAAGTGTCCAATGTAACACTTTTCAATGATAGATTGTCTTGCAACAAAATTCAATATGGGATTCAATTAAGCCAATCTTATGCCCAAATACTCAAAAGAACCTCATTTGCACACAAAACACAGGATATTCTATTCTGCTCATGAATACACTTACTAACCCGAGAGCTCCTTTTCTTCAGGATGACCAAGACGACAAACCTGGACAACAGCTTCAGTCCAGACGAGTCCAAAGCGGCCTGATGGCGTCCACGAGAGAGCAAGCACCAAAAACCCTCCTTTTCTTGGGCACGCAGCCCAGCCGCACGCCCCAGTGCTGCCGCCTGTCCGCGGAAGGGAGGCTCCCCGGGCGGCCCGCAGCGCGCCCGTGCGCGGGCCCCGGGCGCGGCGCCGCGGGGATGCGCTGAGGGAAGGCGCTGATGAGGGAAGGAAGGCGCTGATGAGGAAGGGAAGGCGCTGAGAGGAGGCGCTGAAGGGCGCTGAGGGAAGGCAGGCGCTGAGGAAGGCAGGCTGCGCTGCGCGGCCGCGCACCCTCCGCCCGCCGCGCACTGCCGCCGCCGGCCCGCAGGGGGCAGCACCGCGCGCCGCGCCCGCCCCGGCCCCGGCCCCGCGCGGGCGGGCAGGGGAGCGAGGGCGGCGGGAGCCGCGGGCCCGGGGCCTTACCTGGCCCGGAGCGGCATGGGACGGACGAAGGAAGAGCGGCCTCTCCCGGCGCTGACCCCGCCGGCCGCCGCCGCTCCCGTTGTCTCCGGCCACGGCAGGAACGCAGCGCCGCCCCGCGTCCTGCGCGGCCGCTGCCGCCCCGCCCTGCGGCGCTCATTCCGGCAGGGAGGGCGAGCGAGCCCCCGCCGCCGGGCCGCGCTGCTGGCGGGCGGCGGAACTGACCTCACGGGCCCCGCCCGCCGCGCGTAGAGCTCTACCGAGCGCCGCAGCTCCCTGGGGCGCGGGGCACCGGGGGATCGGGGTACCGGGGCTGAGACACAGCGAGCGGAGCCCCGCGCCGCGCTCTGTGGGCAGCTGCACAGGGGGGTGGGTACCGCTGGCCGCCCCTCCACGCTGACACAGCAGGCCAAAGGATGCGCTGTTGATCCCAACAACCTCTCTACATCCCTTCCCATTCCCATGTGGTTTACTCTAGGGTATGGTGTGGGCACACGTTTCACGGGCATCGCTCAGTGAAGTACTATAGTGACGTAGTTGTGTGTTTTCATATCCTTCCTATGAAATCCAGATGTGTTCTTAGCAAAATTTCAAGGGAGAAAAGGAGGATTTAGCTGGCTGCATATTGCCCTATAAAATACCTTTGACGTCACTGCAATATCAAATCAGTCCACTTTAAAAACAAACCATATCTAACACAGGGCCCGAAGTCTTCCCAGATGAGGTCTTTGAAATTAAGCTTTTTCATACATGTTTTCATAGTTTGAACTCTGTGTTGCCATGACACATTTTCCGATCTGTTCTCCACTGCAATGATTTGAGAGTGCTTCATCTTGTCTACTCATGGACATACATTTGAAAAAGAACAGAGAACAAAGAAGTTTAATGCTGCTGTGTAAATTCATGACAACACATTTTAGTAGCTCTTTGGATTTCTAAGTTCCTTCAGCTGCAGAAAGATGGAATAGTAGTGGAAAAGGTTCAGTGAAAGGTAAAAAGGATGATCAAAGGTACTTTGCTCTCAACTTTCACGAAAGGAACAGCTAAGGACTATCTGACTAAAGAAAAAAAAAAAGAAGAAGGTTAGTATTGATATAACAAAGAGCTAAAAATCATGAGTGATCATTGTAACTGTGAGCAGTTATGGAAGTTGTGTGTGTGGATCCCATTAAAGCCATCAGGGACAATTTGCAATTACTGACTGGTATCAGCTATTCTGCAAAGGTGATTATGTAGTGTTATGAAAGTTTCCTTCCCTAACTGTTGAATCAGTCTTTGTAAAATGAACATGTATTCACTTTGTTACTATGTAGTAGTTCACATAATACAGTGAAATGGAATGAGATAGTGGAATTTTACTAGAGACTTCGAGTTTGTTCACACTCAAGTAAAACAAACTAAAGGACAGCCCAGCCCTGGAAATAAGGACTTTGCTTCTAGGAAGCATAGAACTGTCCACGAAAGATAAAGGACACCCATGGAAAACCCAGATAAAGCCAGAATTCTAGTCACTCTAATATATCTCTGAAACCATTCCAGTGTTATCTGGCAAAACTGACCCCAGGAACATTTGGATCAATAGACAAGCAGCAAGAATGCTGCAGAAATACAGTTCTGCAAAATTTTACAATGATTAGAAATCAGTAGTGTGGGTCTTGGTTATTAGTCAAATCATGTTGTACTGGACTGGTTGTAGGGTATAAGAACCCTGTTTAAAACCACATTCGGGATGACTCCGTTTGGCTGGGACGCCTTATGCACATGAATAAATAGTTACTCTTGTAATTCTATACTTTGTTTCCTGGCCTCTCTTGTTCAGCACCAATTGTTGCACATTTTCGTAAAAGTGAACTACACTTAGCAGATCGTTGCTTTCAAAACCAGAAAAATTAGGAACATTCCTAAAATACAAGATTATAATATTTTACACAATAATTCTAAAAATAGTTTGCTAGCCAACAGATTTTCTGATCACATCTATCTGTATTTGAGAAAGTCCAGACTGCAATAAATACACTTCATATCAGTAAAACGTAATCAATTACCTGATACACAACACTGATTAACCACTTTTAACTCTCTTTCTTAGCTGTGTGTAGCTAGCCAGCTCTGAGGTTAGGATGGCAATTTCCTCTAACAAATGCAAATAGATTATTCAGTATTTAACTAATGCCAAATGAAACAATGTCATCCAGAAAAAGCTTTGTTATGGAACGCTTGAGAGACAATTCACATCTTCCTCAGTGTTTTACAGCTACATAAATTCAGTCCCTCCCCTGCGTTTTCTAACCTTGCTTTCAAAGCAACTCGATTTGCCCTCCATTTCCCCTCCGTGTTGCATGAACTCTCTCTTTGCAGACAGGAGTCCACGGATCAGATCTTAGTGCCTCTTTCTCACTTAGGCTCCAGCCCTAAACCGACTTAGAACACCAAATGGAGAAATTCCCAGCAGTTTCCACCTTATCTGTCCCCTTTGGTTTGCCATTTGCAAGCCATCTTTGGTGACCTCCAAATTCCCAGCTCTTGCCTGGTCGTTGGTCTTTCTCTATTTGTCCTGTGACTCAGCCACCTGCAGTGCTGGTTCAGCGTTCCTGAGCTTCCTGCTGAGGCACTTGGCAATGCCAAGGCTTGTTACCCAGGCAGGAACTCTGATAGCAGTGCTGCCAACTGGCAAACAGAACCAGCATCCAAGCAAGAAGCCTCTTTAACTTCCTGCATCCTTTGCAGCGTTGCTGTCCATGAAACTGGTCCTGTCACCAAGAATTCACCAGAGGTTCTCAGTTGCCACTGCTTGTCCTGTTGCCATCCTGCATTCATTTCCATTCTCTAACAAAATTATCTGATAGGAAATGCTGATTTTTGCTCACGAATCTATGAGAACCATAGGTAGACAGATCACATAATCACAGACAGGTTGAGACTGGGAGGGACCACTGGGTGGGTCATCTGGTCCATGGTGCTCAAGCAGGGCCATCCCAGAGCACATGGCACAGTACTGTGCCCAGATGGTTCTTGAAGATCTCCAATGAGGGAGACTCCACAACCTCTCTGCAAAATCTGTTCCAGTGCTCAGTCGCCTGCACAATCCAGTTCTTCCTCAACATTCAGGTGCAATTAATTTGTCTCCATTGCCTCTTGTCCTGTTGGTTGGCACCACTGGGAAGAGCCTGGCTCCACCTCTTAATGGAGCCTCCCTTCAGATACAGATATTGGTGAGGTCTCTTGTCAGATGTCTCCTCTTGAGGCTGAACAAGCCCAGCTCCTTCAGCTTTGAATCTCAACTACAAAAATATAAAACAGCTGTGTTTAGAAAAAAAAGAGAAAGAGGATGAGTAAGTGAGCTAGAAGATAAATCAGGTACTCTAGGTGCTTCTCTTGGAACAGTTTTGCTTTGTGTGTTACTGAATTCACAAACCTTTCTGTCACTGAGAATGCTGGCATAAATCATAGTCTCTAACACTATTTTTAGTACTAGACTGCAGGCATTTATTACAGCACTGGATGTGTGCAGAATCTTTCCCTGAACATGCATAAGCACTTTTGAAACTTTTCACTATTTGTACATTTTTAGGAAACAAAGAAATTAATTTTCATTGGCTATAATTTGTATAATTGTCTTCATTAATTATTATTCTTTCTTCTATTGGTTGTTGATTGATTTTTTTCTTCTCATGCTAATTAGCCCATATTTTCAGTCTTTTTATTACCTTTTTTCCAGGTAGAGAGGGTTTTAGTACAAATGCTGAATTGTCTTTGTTAGTTTCATGTTTATCTCAGGGTTCTGCAAAATGTTCTTGTGGTTCATCAGTTCTGCATTCCTAGTGTCCAGTTTCAGCACTATATCTCTAGCCCAGGTCTGAAATCCCTGAAGCATATCAAGGTTGATTACAGTTGTTTTAGTGAAACTTAAAGTTTAAGTACTTTTCCCAAACCCAAACAGTTGCTGCTAGAGCAACTTGTGACAAACCTGGTTGTGTGAATCAATGCACAGAGGTAACCAGGGTGATCTCTATGCTTCAGCTGAAGTGCAAAGAGTGGATTTATTTAATTACCTCACTGGGTGGCACATGTTCTGTCAGGCTTAGTTCATCCCATGAAATAGAGGCACGTGAGGACACAGGCTCTGTCAGACTCAGTTCAGCCTCGCAGACCATGAGGATGGGCAGGGGCTCACTGCTTGCCCCAGTATATTAAAGGGATTCATGCACGCACAGTTTATCCCAGGGCTGTGCTTCCATGATCTCTCCCTCTCCCAGCAGGTGGTTCAAGTGAGTGGGAGCGTGTTATCCCTACACAGAGCAGCTGCTTCCTCAGAACAGGTAGAGGATAAACAACACTAGGCAAAATAAATGGAGTTTTCCCCCACTGACATCCTGAGCAGAACTACTCCGTCCTCACCAAATCTTCCAGTTTTAATCCCTCTCTCCCAGTGCTTGCTAAGTGCTGGCTACAGTGGCATATGACAGACTGGAAAATGAGACTTCTTATGATTCATTAAAGTAATCATAAAAATTAATTAAAACAATTAATTCGAAAAAATATTAGGAAGGTTATATAATTCCCAACATTGTCAGCAGAAAATTTAAAAAAAAAAAAAAAAAAAAAAGCCATGCACTGGAAAACCAGTAAACCAGTAGTGGTAACTCAAGTTGAAAATGAAGAAGAGCACTTTTTTGAGACAAACAGAATTTCTTTCTGAGCCACTCCAGTACCTTCCCCCCAACAGCTTCTCCTGCCCCTTTCAGGACACTGATAAAACTATAGCCAAGTAGATATGTTTTTTTCACTTTATAGGCTGCAGTAATGCAACAGTACAGTCTACTAAAGTCAGGGAATGCACTTTGTACAGCTAAACTATGTTAGGTGGAACATTTTGGCTTCCAGGGTAAAACTATACAACTTTGTAAGTATTCAGAGCACTTAAAAAAGAGAAATACAATCCTTGTTTTCCAAAACGTGCCCACAATGACAGCGGTCAGGATTTAAAACAGCAAGAGAAGAGGTTTCAGTTCTGAGTTTCCCAGCCCTACATATTGCAGGCTTGGACTTTGAAGGAACCAGCTGAGTTGTCGCTTTGCGTTTCTGTGGCTGTTCTCGATGCTGTTTGATACGTTCCCTCCTCAGGTGGCTGAGCAAAGTGCGTACAACATGACGCATTCTGGAGGTTTCTTTAGCTGCATTTTCTGCTGGCGGGCAGGTCTCTCGTGCTGCTGCGCTGGCAGAGGGATGATGAGGCAGGGGCTGGCGGTGTCCGTCCGTGCGGCTCTGCTGCCCTCCAGCGGCCGCGGCCGCGCTGGGAGCCCGCCGAGGGGAAACACCTCCCTCGTTCTTCTGTCCTTCCTCTAGAATGCCGCCGCATTTCTGTATTTCCGCCCACGGCCCGTTCGTGGTGAGCGCAGCGCCCCCAGACAGGATCTCATCTTCCCAAAGCGCACACAAAGCCTCGCCCCGTGCTCTGAGCTACGTGGCAGCGCCTCTGCTGCCGCTCGCCGAGCAAAGCGCGTTTGAGTGCGCTGCTGCACGTGGGTTAAGTTAAACCGAGCAGCCTGGTTTACAGTCCTACAGGAAACACTCCCGCGCAGACCTCAGCTCCTTTATCAAATTGTTTGATTTGAAATAGATTTAAGCGTAGGGGTGAAGGCTGTGGGCTGTGCCGTCACATAAGCCTCGATCCTTTGGGAGCTGCGGTCAGCAGCTGAAAGTCACGCTGGAGAGAAGAGCCAGCTGGGAGTGTGGCCAGGACAAAAACTGGGATGATGTTCTGAACTTCTGGAGCCTGGAATTCCTGCAGTGGCTTTTCAAGTAATGGCTGTGAGCAGCCATTAATTTGGGGGTAGCTTGGGCACGTTTTGAAGAGCAGGAAGCAATGATTACCTACGAGAAAGACACTAAAGGTGAGCTCAAGGTCCTCCTGCACCATGTTCCCTGCTGGTGGCAGATCTGAGGAAAGCCCTGGAGTGAGGGCCTGGGACTGCGGCCATCAGCCAGCACATCTCCAGTGGCAGCCCCAGGAAGGAATGGGCAGTGCTGAGCATTCCAGGGTACCTTACAGCTGCCTAAAAGAGAGTGGGGAGGAAATATGAAGTGAGCAAAAGCAAAAATTAATATTCAATCAGATTCAAAACACACCCCGTTATAAGTCAACAGTTCTTCTTCATCACTTATTTTTGTGGCTCACAGCCACAATATTTCAAAAATATTTGAAACTAGCTGGGGACCTGTAAACCGATACAGCAGGAGAAATCTGAAATAGAGTCTTGCATTTTACATAGAAAATAGAAAAATAGTGCTTAGCCAAATACCATTAACATGTCTTAATTCTATCTTCAGGCCTTCCAGATTTCAAATTTAATTGCCTTACATTTCTCTATGTATTGCAACTATTGCAAGAGTTTTTTCAGATTCAGATTTTCACATTCTGTGAAATTTTGGTTTGCCATGAGGAGATTAGAGAGGGGCAGAAAATTGTCCTTGTTAAGTTTGTACATAGGTAAATCCCATTAAGCTATAGAGGTCTTAAATTACATTCCTTTCTTTAAAAGAAATTTATTGTGTGACTTTTTCTAAAAGGATCTTAGTTTCATAGTAAAAAAATATTCATTAATGATGCAAATCCAGACTGCTCAGCAAGTGCCTTTTTCTTTAGAATAATGCGAAAGGAAAAATAAGAGTTGGGAGCCATTTTTTATTTGTTTTTCCTCCAATAACTCAGATATCCAAGACATCATTATTGCTTGTGTTTTGTATCTTTAGATTTTAATTCCTGTAGAAGTAAAGGTGAAGAATTAGTAGAGGGAAATGTTTTTAATCATTGTCAAGGTTCTAGAACTAGTAAATACGTGTTTCAGTCAAGCCTGAGAACAGCATTTCCTTTCTGCTGCTCCACATCCCAAAGCACTGGAGCTGCTCTGTCAGCACAGAACACCATGAATGGCATGAGATGTGCTTTATGAAGTATGAGCTCTTCAACACAACCCTGAGACATGATGTGGTATCAAAGCTGCCTAATTTTGATCAAAATCACAATTAAGGGGCATCTTTTAATTTCTTAATTAATTTTAGTCTATTCATCTTAGAAAGAGATGAGAAGATTAAATTTTTTTTTATAGCTTCTGGCTTACATTTTTTCCTGAGCCTATAGATGCTGTGAAGTGTCTCTGACATCTGATAGTTAACAGTGCCAATGCTGCAGCCGTGCAATTTAAGAGAACAATGTAGTTTTTAGGACAGTCTTCCAGCAAGCCTATTACTATAGAAGTTTATTTCCCAGTTTATAACTTGAAGCAAAAGAACCTAATATTAGAAAATGCTACAGAGTCAAATTTTCTGTACTTAAGCCATCTGTTTTTTAAGTTTCCTGCTGCTATGGTGGCTTTAGCAATAAATGCACTTGAAATACCCCTTTGATGAGTCACAAGTATCTATTGAACTCTCTTTGTGGTGAACTACCATTTCATTTCCATTCAAAGAGTCTCATTGCTCTTTTACATTAATCATTCACTCTCTCCAATCTAATATTAAAGAATAAAGAGGTAGGTTTCATATTTGTACAATCACAAAAGAAATCTTACCAAATTCCTTGATCTTCTGACATAGTCAGAAGTGTAGTGAGAGGAAACATTGCATCCCATTACCAAGCAGCTCCAAAACAGAGCCTCAAAAACCTATCAAAACAACTTCATAAGCATCAGATACAACACACTGAATATTATAAACTCTGGATTATCATCTCTGCTGTTTATCAGAAATAGGATCTATTAAAAAGTCACACTTGCTCCCTATATACTACATCTGTAGATATTTTTATTTTACATGTAACCAGAAGAGAAGGATGATGATAAATTACTTGAGGTGAGGCTAAAAAATAAGCCTCTTTACTATAACCACTTTCAACTCCACATACCTTAAGTTTTTTCTCTTACCTTTGGAGCTTTAAACTTCTTTGGTTCTATACACAATCTCAACAGGCCAGAGATACCTGGTGATCTGTGGGAGCTTACATGAGTAATTGGGAAGTCTCTTAGACTTCATCATTTAGCTGCCTGTGACTGGTTTGATCATCAGTCTGGACAGCTCAGAGAGCAGCTCTAGAGAAGAACTATGTTGGGAGAACTGTGCTGGCAGAGTATTACACACCTGGGACTGATATACCTCATTTCTTTTGCAGCTTTTACAAGCTATGTTGGAAGGAAACAGCTGATGATGGAGAAACACAGGTATATGTATTCTAATTTTTTTTTTTTTACGCATGGTCAGTCTTGTTATCACCACTGAAAAAATGTGTACTGTTGTAGAAAGGATTTCTATTTTTAAATTGAAGTCAGTTAACTTACTTTGAACAGATAATAGATGCAGGTAATCTTTTGAATACATCTAATGAGCTATTTGGCTTTTTGAAGTCAGTTTTGTGTCTCAACAGGCATCCTTTGTGATATTTTTAGTTGAAGTAAGTAATTTATAAAATAATGAGGTTTTCAACAGGGAATTTAGTCAAGTTAGAATTCCAAGACTAGAATACATTTCCAAGCAACTGCAGTGTGGCATTTTTTTCAAGAGGATACAGTCATCATCTCCATTTCTGGAAACTATTCAGCATAAAGGGAACCAGCACAGTAACTCCAATGGAGACACTCCTTATGCTGTTACTTTACTGTAGTGCATTTTAATTTCCATTATTATTGCTAAAATAATAGTTAAAATTTATTAAATTTATTAAGTCCTTAAAGTGAACTATTTTTCTGCACAAGATCTTGAGTTTGGACTTGTAGCTTTAAACAGCCATTTTATTCTAGAAGCAAGTTAATAGTCTGTTTTCAGTTATTACGGAGAGTTTCTGAGGATCCTGCTAAAAAAATATTAGAATGGCCCTAAGACTCCATCTACCTCTTCAAAAGAATTTTAAAGCCCTTGCCCAACCCACATCACTGATCTATTTAATGACACAGAATACTGCATGGATTGCTAGTGCCTTTAACTATATTTCTGCAGAACTAAAATTAAGAAGTGTAAATGGCTCCACTTTTCCACTGTAATGCAATTTTATCAATATTAAATTTACTTAGTATTCCTATTTTTTTGTAACAAATGTTTATCAAGACACTTTATAGCACAGTTAGAAACATCATGAGGTCCGTGTTCAATTTTGTGTTTAAAAGTCAATCATCAACTGACCAAAACAAAATATGGATGTATGATCCATTATTTCCATGCTCAGAAGTGTATTCCTTTGCCACTGTCATCTTTATTCCAAGTTTCAAAGGCAGGATTCAAAATACACTAGAGCTGATGGAAGTCTTTCCATTGATTTGTGCTAGGCTTTGGTCAAGCCCCAGGTGTCAATGAACAAGCTGAAACTCATTGAATCTCCTTGTTTACAGAAGTTATGAAGCAGGTCAAAATCCTCATTTAATCTCACCGTGGGGATAGGCCACTGCTGAAAGAGCACAGGAGCAAAAAGGCAGATTTTGAAGAGAGAGACCTGAAACAACCGGCTGTGCAAGTGCCATTTAATTGCCTTAATTCTCTGATCTTAATTTCTTTTGATACAACCTGCTGCAAACTGAACACTTCAGAATAAACATGAGGCTGTTTCTTTTCCCTGTCTTTGTTTTCAATTACCTTTGATGTTGGCATAATGGATGAATGTAGATAATGTTGTAGAGTGCAGTGTGAAGAGCTGTAAGCTTGAAGGGAGTTTTATGCCATGGGTGAGACATGGTGGCCCTGTCAGACCACCCAGGGAAATCCTTGCCTCCAGCTGTTTCCCTCTGCCCAGCAGCCCACTGCCTTTGTGCTGCCCTTTCCTCTCACAGACATCCTTCTAGGTTTGAGGTCAGTAGCAACTTCCACTTTTACTTACTACCCTAGCATGCACACATCTTTCTTAAAAGTGCGTAGTCAGTTGGATTGTTACATAGGTTGTGTAAAACTAGGTGACTTTTAAAAGACACCACTGGTGTTGACTCTGCTAGTGGCCACATCAATCATCATTTAATGAATCTGTTCAGAGGGTGAGTCTGAGCCTCCACAAACAGAGGAAGAGACCCCAAACTGCAGGATAAGCACAACTGACAGCACATGAGCAAAGCAAAGCTGAATATGAAGCAGGCATTGCATGGCAGGCACAGCAGTTCTGAAATGTGGAATAACAGAAGTCAAGCTATTACCTTTGCCCACCATTTCTAAGAGAAACCATAATGGTCACAAGTTCACAAATCTAGATGAGACTTCAGGTGAGAGACCTTCTGTGAGAAACCAGCACAGCTTTGGTGTCTCCAAATCAGTGGCCATTTACATCAGCTGTCAGTCCAGGAAGGTAACCCAAAACTTGGGATGGTAAATTACTCTGAGTTTACTTCTCTACTAAGGGTCATTATAGAAGCCTCATGTGGTTCTAGTTGATGTTCGTCTCCAGGAATGTTATCGTAACATTTGCAAGCAGAAAGTATGTTTGGAGATATATTCATAATTCCAGCATGATCTTCAATTAACACTATCTTTCATGAGGAAAAGACACAAAGTTCCCAAGGTCCCTCCTAGCAGCACATGCACACAAATTCTTCTATTGCAAATATCATAGCTGTCAGCACAAAAGAAGAAACTGTTCATGTCAGTGTCAGTTACAAAATGTGTTTCTGTGTTTAGGATTCATGATAATTTATTGTAATGATTTTCTCAAGAATCTGTACAAACTGTTTAAATTTCTATTTGTTCTCATATCAGCTGTTATACCAGCTAGGGTCTAGATGTATACAAGATAGGGTCTGCTGATTTTAGTGAGTGTTTGGATGCAAAATGAGCAGACTCACTGAAGCAGATGAATAAGCCTCTACAGAATACTCACATTACAATATTTTTCTCCATGCTACTACAAGAACACAAAGAGGAAAAACAAACTCAAATAGAAAACAAAATTAATTCTCTTGGGATTGTCTGAATCAGAATTCTAAGTGGCCTGAAAGCCTGAAAACAGTTTAATGGGAAAATATACTAATTTGATAGTGCTATGCACCTCCCCTGGAGTACTGCAAGTAGAGAAATTTTATATCATCATAAAATAATTAAATCAATTCCAAAGCCTTTTTGCTACCTCTTTAGTATATAATTGCACATGCAATCTCAGTCAGATATAATGTTTCAAAGTGTTGACTCTTATCCACAACCTCAGGACAGGAAATATCTGCCTTTTTCTTCTCCCTGTTGAAATATCACGTGTTGTGTCTTCAAAATTGTTGGTAGCTTTTTTCCCCAGAGGTGTCTTTAATGAATATTTAGTACCATCCCCAAGCAGTTAATGGTGAATTTTTGGTCAGAACAGAAGGTGTTCCTCACGGAAGAAGACAGGACAAAAACAGAAAAAGCTTTTGTTGCAATTTCCAGTTCTGTGGCACTGACAGAAGAGAATGTTTTGCACATCCATATGCTTAAGGCACTAATGCACAAGATAAGCAATGACAGGAGAGTTAGTGTCAATATAGCACATTATACAGGTCTGTGAACTCTGCATTGGCTCAGATTCCTGAATCTAAAAAAAAAAAAACCACTGCAGCATGACCAAGTGCAGGTTGTCAAATGAAAACATAAGTTTTGTAAAAAGCAAGAATCCAGAAAATAGGGAAATTTCATACTTAGTAGATTCCACATGGAATATACATGCTACTGAAGGAAAAAAAAAAAAAAACTAATGGAAATCTCTTTGAGGAAAAAAGCATAAGGGCATTTTATTTTTAAAAAAGAACTGCATATTGTCTAAGGTAGAAATCTTAGCACTGTTTTGTGTGATGAAAACTTGGTTGAATTGAAATATGTGTCTGCATAAAAAGAGGGGATATTAACCTTTTCTATTCAAATTAGGCATGCCTTTGAAGGAGAATTTAAATTGAGTAGTAGCCTGGAAGCTTTGATTTACATCAAATAATTGGATATGTACTTCCAACATGTAAAGCAGGCAGCAGCTGAAAATGATCTGAACCAAAACAAGATTTTCAAAATCATCACTGAATTATTTGGAACAAAGGCCATGAGTATTGGGAGCAAAACCAAGAGTGAGAAAAGTATTAAAGCACGGATGATTCACATAGGAAAATCTTACCTGTAAATAATAGCCTCTCTGACTGCTACTGGAATTGAGAATTGTATTACAATGTCAACTAAGTGGTCAAGTGCTCAGGTCAGAAAAACAAATCAGATGCAAGAAATGACAAAGAAAGGAATAGAGCACACAACAGGAAACATTATTTTTTTCCCCTTTATGAACCCTATGTGCCTTCACTTTGGGTATTCTGGGATGTTATGACTCTTCTATCCCAGGGACTAGAATGGGTTCAGAGAAAGGCAGCAGAGATGATCAAAGTCTGGACCAGCTCTGTGAGGAGCAGGTACCAGCACGAGAAAGAAATTGCTGAGAAGGGAATACAGTGGAGGCCTCTGCAGACATTAGCAGCACACAGAATAAATGAAGAACAATTGTGTTTTACAGCTCAAGAGACAGCAGTGTTACTCTCAAGTAAAGCAAGCAGGCAGCAGATGCAGAACAAACAACAGGAGATGATCTTCCACACAATGAGTAAATAAGCTATAAAAACTCTCGAGGTAGTGTTGTTCAATGCAAAAGTGTTTATGGATTCAATGAGTGGTTGTGCAAATGGAAGAAGAAATATCCACAGAGGACTAAGTTAGGGGGCATCACTCTCTGAAAATACCACTACATGATCACTGGGTTTGTATTCTGCACAAGACATCTGTTGTTGGTTGATACAGATTGGTGGGTTAGAAGGATTATTGGCTTAATGTGTCAGTTTTTATATTCTTAGGTTGCTGCAGTTTTGTGCTTCTGTCTTAACAAATTTAATTTGTATTGTGCATTAGATTGGTGCACAACGCAAATTATCTTCCACCTTGCAAAAAGGACAGGAGCATCAGAGAGATGTTACTAGGGATCTGTAAACTAGAATTAAATAAATTATTGATAGTGATTTTACTATCAAAAACAGCAATAGGCATTTTTATTAGGGAATAGGTAAAGGCAGGTTTGTTGCCACACAAGCAGAAGGAATATTAAAAAGTGATATAACAAGATTTCAACTTAGAAATCCAAAGGCATTTGGGGTGCTTTAGCATATGGGAATTTAAGTTATCCATTGATACTTGGCTCAGATTTCAGAAAACAACATAACTATTTTAAAAATGTTACATAATATGAGTATTTAGCATATCTTTTTTCATGTCATCTCTTTAAAAATAATTTATAGTCTATGAGAACTGATCAAAAGCTTGGGACGCTTTTTTATGTTAGATAAGGTAGAAGTTAGAGACAAGAAGTTCATTAAGCACAGAAATGAGTAGCAGTGCAAGTACTCTAGGAATGTAAGCTATGAATAAAGTGAGAAAAGCTCAGTGAGAAGGTCTGTCCAAAACAGTTTTTCAGAAGTAGCAGCAGCATGAGCAATGACTGAAAACAGTTTATCCAAACCTCTCTGTCCTTTGACAGTGCTTCAAGAACCCGTACAAAGACTGTAGTGATACTGTAACATGGCCAGCCCGGAAAACTCACTCCTTTGATTTTACTGGGATTAAAGTGTGTCCTTCAAGTATTCGTGTTTCTCTGTTTCTTCAATAATTGAATTCTGTTTCTTGGCTGAACTAGTTTTGGGGGAGGATTTGCTGTTCATGGAGGCTGTCAGTGCTGCAGCAGTCCTGCAGTGATTGCTCCTCAGGACACTTACACCTCTTTGCAAGGCTGTGCAGGCAGTAGGTGGGGGATGATGGATGTGGGCTGTGTCTTCAAAGGCTGATATAACCTACTGAGACTTAACATCTTGGGCTTCTTCTAGCATTAACAGTCAGAGCTGGGGTTCTTCAGAAAGAGGTTCGGGAGTGGAATTCCAATTTCGCCACTTTGAATTTCTCTCTGCTTATCTCTCTACACTGACTGTGCAGGGAGCTAAGGCACTGGGGCTTGCTATGCTAATATTGAGCTTTGGGACACTATTGCCCTTTGAAGGTCTGTCACTGCCTGCCAGAAGCCTGCTGGATTTCACAGTAACACCACAAAGCCCCCAAGAGTGCCGGGGAGGCCAAGAGCAGAGGCTCCAGCTCGGGTGGGAGCACAAACCAGGGAAGGTCAGTGACTCCTCAGTGCAGGAATGCAGCCCTGGGAGCCGGGAAGAGCTGGTTTGGGGAGCTGGGCAGAGCTGGGCAGGGAGCTGGGAACTGAAAAGAGAGCAGAGATGTATCTTGTGTATGGAAACCATCCTGTACATATCTTGTGAAAACACAAGACAGCAGGGAAGTGTAGATAACACAGTCCCTACTAGGGGACAAAGGAAGAGCAGAAATTGCTCCAGCATCTTATCCCCTCTTCAAGGTACAGAGGAGTAATGTCTGAGTAATGTCACTGCTCCATCACTGCTACCACCTCCCTTGCCTTTTGTAATGAAGGAACACTTTCTGATTTGCCATCCCCTTCCTTTTGCTCCCATGATCCAGCAGTTTTATGTAAAGAGTTTTCCTTTAACAAATCTTTAGGTTAAGTAAATCAATACTTTGAAGAGCAATTTATATCTCTCAATTTTCTGATTCTACTTTTCCACAGGACAGTGTGATTAATTACCCCAGTGATTTATTATCAAACCAATGTGAAATAGGGTGCAAGAGTCGTGATGATGTGCATGCATCAAAAATGTTTAACAGTATAGAAGTGAAATTAAAATTATGAGATGGCAAAGTGAACTGTGAAAATACCTGTTATATGAGAGAGACAAAGAGCAAATGGCTTAATGAATGTCACTAGTTTTTCCATAGTGTTTAAAAAATGACACTTGAACACACACAAAAAGTTATTTCCAGAGTAGATAACTGGATTCTACCTATTTAATGTACAATACTAACCAATGGCTGCTGACCTGTTTAACTGTCTCTTCATTCCTTCATAGATGGAATGTGCTCTAGATAGGATATCCCATTGCTGAGTAGTCTGGATTTTGTTTGTCTCCCTAAAAGGCTTTATAGATTTCAGGAAAAGTCTTCCACCTAAAGTAAATCTTATTTCCTCTGTATTTCCTCCTCTATGACTATTCTGACAGTAGAGCAAAAAATTCACATTTTGAACCATGGCACACCTCAAGAGCTTTAGTAGCTGAAGTCAGAGAAGCTCGGTGCACAACCTCCTTTGCAGCTGACATCATAATTTCTCTAGTTACCTTCTTCTTCATCAGGCACTCTGCCTGAGCTACACCTTGGAGCTTGCTGCACTTGAAGTTGTATTGTTACTGCCACACCTTTGAAAGATAGGATCTGGAGTTCAGTCATCACAATGCAAATGTCACCCCAGAGTAGGTGCCTCCCACACTGTTCTCAGCCAGGTGCCAGTGATGCACTGCATGGGTGAATCTCATTTGCATGTTTGTTTTAAGGACATCTGTCAAGTACACAGACTTCAGAGCTCACCAGGTACCAGCTGGGAAATGTTTGCTTTTTTATTAATAAAACAACATAATAGAACAATAAAGTGCAGGATGTGTCTGAAAAAATGAGTTCTGTTGAAAGGGGTGAGAAAGTCCTTAGTTTAGGGGAGAAGTGTCACAGCAATCTCCAAGGATGTCAGAGGTGGAGAACTTCCAGAATGGAGTCAGTAAAGATTTTTTTCTGATAAATGTAACCAACCTCTGACACAACCTGAAGAGAGAAGTTTCTGATTGTGTGAGCCAGCATAGAGCCTAAAACAGGCTGTTTGATTGCAGGCAGACTTTATGGGTTTTTTGGTGTGGGATTTTTATTTTGGTTTTATTTTTGTTCTTGTTTTTGTTTTTTCAAATTTTTGGTATGAAAAGATAAAAGCAAATTTTTCTTTCTTTTTTTCCACTGATCTCATTTATAAGATTACTGTGTAGCTATCCTAGCAGTTTGAGCAGTTGTAAACAAATACTTTCCACACTAGTTATCTTAACCTAAATCAAGTGAAACAGGTTTCAGCCTTTGGATAATATTACACAACTTTTGCCCTTAAAAGTAGTAAACTGAAATTTTCAGTTAGGACCTTTTGTCCCAGCAGGCTGTTTTGGGATATTCAGTTGGTAATATGTTTTTCCACAAAAGCTGCTCAAGTCAGTTTAAGATCTAGAATCATGTGAGTCTAGAAAGATGTAACACATTGAGAACTGTGCCTGACACTCAGCAGTCCCCAGGGTATATCCAGCAGTTGTCACTTTTTTCATTAATTGTTAGAAAGCATTAAGAATTCCTCTCATGCCCTCTATCCAGTAATCATTATTACACTCATTACTGAGTTAATTGCAGTAAGCAGTCATGATTTTAATACTTTTCCTGTCACCTGTTTAAAAGAAGTGTGTATAAGCATTAAATAATACAGTTACATAGGAAGAGAACTGGAAATGGAATTCAGACATTTAATGGAATTATACTACTCTCTAAGCTCACAATGTTAAAACACAACTAAAAGCAAAATAGGCAATTGGAATGAAGGCAAAAAACTCATTCTGTTTTAATTAAGGAACAGTTCTTACAGCTCAAGTTGGACTAAAAGCATACAAAAATATAAACCAGGATAAAACTTCCCATGGCTTCTTATTTTAGCTGGAGCTAAAACTGAACTAAGCATATAAACAAAAGAACAGAGCATGTGGTATATATAGCAGTATATAAAAGAAAGATAAATGGACAAAAGAGAAGAAAACTGAAATTTTAAAATAAATTGAAATTAGAGCTGTCTCACATTTCTTAATGTTGAATGAACTACCACAGAAGAGAAACAAAATCTAAGAAACATTACTGTTCAGGTGCTTTCATCATGGTAAATATTTTTTGCATCAGATGAGAGAAATGACTTCTTGAAAAGAGACAGTTAAATATGAAAAAATCCTTCCATATGCTTTATATTTAAGAAAAGAACCAAAGTTCCAGTAGTTCATAAGAAGAATACAGTAATACATTATAAACTGCATGCTAATCAAAGAAAAAATATTTGAAAGGATGAAGTTCATATCCAGTCAATACACAGCCAAATCCTCCTGGGTTTTACCTTGTGTTTTGAATAGCCTAAATACAATTGTACAAATGAGTCCCAGCTCACACCCTGTTGAAAAACAGCAGGAGAAATGGTGCAGAGTGGTAGTGGCCAGGAGGATGCTCTGTGCCTGCACCTCTGTCTGTGCCCTACTTCCACTCCAGGCTGTTTGGAGTCTGAAACCATACTTTTGTTCTCTGGTTTTTTTTTCCTGGTTTTCCTCCTGTGCTGTGGCTCTGATGATGCTGCCCAGCCCTACTCCATCCGCACACAAAGGAGTTCCCAGTGCTGGGCTGAACAAACTCTTGGGGTGAGATGCAGTGCACTGAGTGTTAACTGAATCACTGAAATATTTTGTTATGGCTCCAGCTATGCTCCTTGCTAAATGTTTCCTGCCAGTGATACACTGCAATAGTGAAGGCTACAAATGTATTACAGCTGTCAGCCAGCTGCAAATAACAACCAGTTGCATTCAACACATCAGACCAGTGCAAGAACAGAGCCTGAGGAATCTGTTTTGTTTGGAATAGAACCAAACCTTAGCCATAGTTCTGTCCAAATGATTAAACTGAAGCTACAGTGTACTTGAAAAAGAATTTAGGATTGCTATTAAATAAAGACTCTTGATGAGGACAAAATGTCAAATTGATATACATTTGCAAAATGTCAAATTAATGTACATTTGCAGTCAGGACACAGCTGTGAAAAGTTACCTCAATTTAAGTCACTGATTGAGGTATGGGAAGTCAAAGTCATTTGTTTACTCCCCAACTCTGCCAAACATGGCTCAAGCATGAGGCAAAATTTTCAGTTAATTACAGATGATTGAAAAACAGTGGAAAACAAATCTAAAAGTAATGCCAAATAAAGCAGAACCAGCACACAGTATTTGGGGGGGTGGTCAAGAAGATCCAGTTGAGCATCACAACTCAAGTGGCAGCTGTAGCATTGAACAGTTTATTTGTGGAGGTCACAGATATAACACTGAAGGGACATTGCTCCTTTGCCTGGAGATTTGCAGATACAGACTTCATATTGGTAAGAGCTCCTGACAAAGCAATACATCTTTTAAGAGACACTGGATGATGTTTATAGTGATTATAAAATGTAAATTGTAGAGGCTGATATCAGATTATTCTAACATTTATAAGATTTATATCATTCCTGAGCTTCTTTGTCACTCCTGGCAGGAAATGGCCTTGTCCTGGCAGCAGCAGGATGTGATGCATTAACAGCTGTACTGGGGCCTGCTGAAATAACAAGATTTTCAGATGCAATAGCTGTCCTTCAGTTACTCTTATAATGCTTTATTAAAATGCCAGCTGGAAACATCAACCATCTCCTTTGTTGCCAAATAATGACCAGCTTTAATAAAGACACCACGTTAAAAACTTGAATGGGCGTTTCTGTCTAATGTCTATATTTAAATATCAATTTCTTTTATCAAAAGAGGACAAAGTCAAGGTAGAAGTTAGAGTACATGGCCTTCATATTTTATAGATTAAGTCCTTCATGAACATGTCTACAGTATAGTTTAACTTTTAATTTGATGAATACTGAATTCCTTCTCTTGCTGGCACATTTGAACTTCCATGAAACTGAGATTTTGTGTAGAAATAATTAAATAACTTAGCAGAGGTGCTATTTTAACCTTAGTGTAAAAGAGAAAGTTAAATGGGTCCATTTTGTTATGAGCTTTGACAAGAGTTAAAATAAATGTCCTTCCTTTCTTTAAAAACTTGCTTGGAGAAGTGCCATCAAATCTTTCTACATCATTCTTTACCAATAAATAAACATTTTCAGCATTTAATGCAGCTAACAAACACCAGTTGCTCCAAACTGGGATTCAAGATGCCTTTTATTTTTCCACACCACCTGCTCCCAGTCCATCTGGAACCCATTGTGGTTCTGTCTTCTGGAAAGCTAATACAGCTATTGATAAGCCATTACATAAACCAGCACCATTTCCAAAACAGTAATGTTTCATTTCACATAAGGTTACATGTTTGCATGAACTGATTTTTCAGAGTTATCCAGGATAAATTTTTAGCCTAAAAGTAGGCTACCCATCCTTATTTTCTTGGGTATGGCTGTTAGCTTAATTTTTTTTCCTATAATGCCCCAATTCTTCTGGAATCAACAGCACTCAGAGGGTTTGTTACATTGCAACACCCAGCAAAAATGCTAAAAAATTGTCTAGGATTTCAGTTTATTCGAGGACAGTATTTTAGTTCACAGTTATACCTATGAATCTGACATTCACAAAACACAAATGGTGAGATCAATGTGCTTCTGAACAGTGAAAGATAATCTCTGTCTGACCTAAATTACTGCAGAATTTTGGAAGTTATTGGTACATTGTGAGTCCTTCCTTTTACATGACTTACATCCTGTTTTCAAGTCCAGAGTAGTCAGGGTGTCTCTATAGCCTTTGAAATCTAATCCCTGTCTTTTCATAGGACTGTGGGTGGATTTGGCTAGAAAACTTCTCAATGATAGATATTGTCATAGTGCAATTCTATTCTGAGAATACACCAACATTTTCTGCCTAGTATTTGTCCTCTTGTAACCCTGTTTGACAGCCAGAATTTATAAATTACTATGAGCCTTGCCAATAATGTGTTCTACTCAAATATTTCATTAATTAAGGAGAATTTTGTTCAGATAATGTGAGGGATGTGAAAGCTAGATCCCTTGTTAAACTGCTTTTTAAGCAATTTTCTTATAAGTCTCAAGGCAATGAACCAATGCCTCCTGGATGTCATTTTACTCTTTATTTTCAGCACAGAAATGAAACCTGAATTGCATATATTAGTATCAGGAAGAATCATAAATGTTGAAGCTGTGGGAAACTAAAAAAGCAAATTTGAGATCCACCAGCTGGTTTTTCCACAGACAGTGATGCAGCCTAGTTCAGAGCTATTTTCTAAAAGCTCAGCCTGCCATTCCTGTAAATTAAAATAATTTATGCACTGATTTTTATAGGAAATTTCTTGTAAATGGTCTGAATAATAATCACTCTTGGGACGGTATTTCTGCTTATATCATCCTTGTGTGCCATGGGCTGATTTCTCAGCATTGCAGTTCTTGTATTTGTGTGGTTATTTCCCTTTAGCATAAAGGGAATGATCATATGCTATGGCCTCAATACAACACACACAGAGCATGTTTCAAAAACCACATGCATAATTTCTGTGAAAAACACACACATGCTGCTACAAGGCACAGAAAGCTGGTTTCTTGCTAAATGTCATTTTCTTCTCCCACAGGACAGAAATAGAGTGGCAGAAGAAGGGAAAAGAATCACAAGCAGCTGAAGCTCTCTCCTACACCCTTCTGCATTATTTTGCCATGCCAGAGGCAGGTAGCTGACCCACCTGGGTGGGTGACCCAAGCTCTGGAAGACTAATTAGCAAGATGACTTTCACTGACCTTGGCTGTGCAGATGTTGCAATCAACTGAAAGGACATCTGAAATATTTGAACACATGAGTGCAGACCCCTGTGGTCTCCTCTTTCCATTGCATCTCCTGAGGTGAAACAAATTTCATGCAGGGCAGCACCACCTGCCAAGGCTTCCAGTCCTGCCCTCCTGGTCAGCACTTGCACCCCTCAGCCACCACTGCCTCTGGATCAAGACTGAGCTGCCATGCACATCCCTTGGCTGTGCTCTGTATGACTGTGGCTTGGGTGGTAAAGCCTGATGAGGGGCTACTGCTGTCTGCTGAAGGCATGCAAGCAACTGCTGAAAAACCATCTCAGTGCATCTTGTGTCTATGTTTAAAATGGCAATTGTTTTAGTGTTGGTATTGAAGGATGTGGCTTAGAGCAGAAAAAAAAGCTCCCCAAAATATGGAGTGAAAAAGCATAAGAGGAAATAATGCTCTGGAAAGTTACTCAAGCTTTTTCAGAGAATAATTAAAATTTTTATTGATCCTCTGCTCTTGTGAGACCCCTGAATATGGACCACAATTTCTTAAAATTATGTATCTGTCTTTTTGCAGCCTTTTTAAGCTTCACAAGTATCTGTCAGTCCCTGCAAGAGCCTCAGAGCATCAGGACTTGCCTGAAGTGGCACTGGGCAAATCCCCTTTTGGTTCTGTGCCCAGAGAGCACAGAGGAAAATGTCCCCCAAGTGTGCCCAACACTGGCAGTGAGCAGCTCAGAACAGTGGAGGTAGCTCACACACATGGATGGCACCACTGGGCAAGCAGTGTCTGAAAAATGAGCTCCCCCCTATGCAGCAGGGCATCCAGGGGGGTTGGGCACAGTGGTTGCTGATGCTTGGTACAAGAGTGAAAGCCTGAAACAGGGCTCATGAATGTATGAGGTGATTTTTCACTTTCTCTCCTAGGACACTTAGAGCTGAGACAGCATCAGGCATTTAATGTAGACAGCTGTGAGCCTGCATTTTAGTGTGCTATACAAAATAATAAGTTTCTTTTGCCATTTCTCTGGTAACCATTTGAATTATGCAGGGAAAAATGCCTTGGCATCTTGAGTGTGAGAGTTGTTAATTTTACAGAGCAGTCCCTTAAATGGGCAGAAACTCAAATATAAACACATAATGCTGGATCTATTGCACTTACCTAAGAATGTGCACAGACATCCATGACAATTATTCTCAAAAAAAAGAGAATTGGATGGTTTCAGGGTTTAAATATTTGTAGTAGCACATGCAAATTTAAAGCAGGCTGTGCAATCTGTGGCATTGGGTCTCTGTGCACAGGCATCCTGGCAAATGTTTGCCTCTCTTATGGGCTTGTTGATGTACTTGAGCAAATCATTGCTGGTCCTATGTCACCCCCAAGAACGTCTGAACTGTTGTTAGATGCCACCAGAAAAAGGAGCAACGTCTGAGAAGGGTGACAGGTGTCTTAATGCAGAAAACACCACATCAAGAAACCATATATCCTTCTAGGAATTACTGATCAGAGTGCCTCAGAGACAAGTAATCCTGTGCACCAGAGCATATCTCCAAATCTCAAGTTGAAAGTCTGAAAAATAATTCATGCAGGTAATAATTATTCTGCATATGGTGGAGATTTGACCAGCTAAAACAATACAGTGAAAAAAAAATCCCATAAAAATACAGAAAATGTTATGTAGAAAAACTTCTTTTGTATTATTTCTATTCTCTTCATGACAGAAACATTGTACCACCAAGTGTCAAATGGGGATAAAAAGACTGAACTCCTCCAAATTTCTTTAGGGTATCTTTCAAAAATTAAATATGCATGGAGTTGTGTAATTTCTGATCACACCCCAATATATAGGGAAATACAGACATGAATTAATCTACCCATGAAATTCAATAACACGTGTTTACATGATCAAGAATGAGACTCATGGAAACAAACAGTAAATATATGCTTAGAAAATAATTATAGCTACTGTTCTTTTGACTGACAATGAAATCAGTCTTGCAGTCACCTACTGCTCTTCTCAAGCAGGAAAGAGTAGAATTGTAGACAAACTGGCTTAAACACTGGAGTGTTAGAAACATAGTAAATAAGCAAATGGGAGAAAATACTGAATCAATTGTATAGAGAAGAAAACCCTCAGCAGAGGTTATAGAGAGAGGTATAGATGCACCAGTTATATCATTATGTAAAGAGATATTGATGACCAGATATATCACTATATGGAGAGATATACATGTACTAAAATAAGCCACCCTCTCCAATTGGTTACTGTTTAAAATAAATGCATAAAATTGTAAAGAAATCAGTGTTCTTAGAAAACTGATAAAAAAACTAAGAATATGAGACAGGGAAAATTAAGATGAGTGAGAAAATATTTCTAGAGCTTTATGAAAAAAGCTTATAGAATGAGTTTAACATAATAACTGTGGGTGGGGTTTTTATATCTCTGAGAAATTATACTACTGTGATACTTGCACCAAATTCAGTGCAAGATTGACAGCTATAATGCTAATCATTAAAAAAATTAAGCTTCTGGTTTGTACATTTAAAGAATGTTAGATATCATGACCAATAAAGACATGAAAGAGGTTTTTTTTAAAGTCTGAGATTCAGAAAAATGAAATAATCTGGAAAAAAATGAATCAAATCAAGCCTCTTTAGCAAATAGAGAATTCATGCGTAATCACATCTACACTCTCAGATATAACTCATACAACTACAGAAAAGGGATTTGCTTATGAAGAGTACCACATTTTGCTGCTTATTCATAGTATGAACAGGGGAGGCATAAAATGGAGTGTGACATAATGCCAGAACCTGTCACAATAATGGGAAATCTACAGTTAGACCATCAAACCTGCTTGAGACAGGGCTTAGAGACACCCACGAGTGAGCCAATGCTAACCTTGGAGTTCTAATCTAACCTGACCGTAAAAAAAAGGACATAACATAACCCTGAAACTTTGGCACCTCAGTAATTCAACATCCTAAATGATGAACAATATTTCTTGGCACTTCTGTTCCCTAAAATACCATTCCTATTTAGCTGAACTAACAAAATAGAGGCTGCCCAATAAATCAGACCAGTGACGTGCAGTATTGCTCTATAAATCAGCAGTTTGTTCCTGGATTATCTAATAGGCATCTGCAAAAACACTAAAAAGAAGAAAAATACATTTTCAGCCTTAAATCCCCTTCAAATAACTCTCAAGTGCTGTAAGTAAATATTTACAGGCTTGTTAATTGAAAATGGTGCTGATGTTAGAAGGAGATTTCACTGTAAGACTTCTCTCTGAAAGACTGAATGAAAACTGGAAAGAGGGATTGCAGTGTTCTGTACACCCTTAGAGGCATTACAGTAGTTTATGTGAATCATCAACTCTAATATAATTAATGCCCACAGCACTAGTTAATCTGTCATACCTATATTTTGTATGGCAATGCAAAACCCTTCTCCCAGTGGGTCAGTATGCAGGATTCTTGCCACATAACCATTTTTCCCCATGTGAAACAAAAGCATTTTCCTCCCAGTGTTGATCACTGATTTCATAGCAAATAAATCATAATGTCCACCCTAGACGTGGGTTTCTGGACAGGCACTAAAAAAGGGCACAAAGGAATAACTGTGCTTGTGACTGGCCAGCTGCTACTTTGTTAAGCATTAGGTCCACCTGATTTATTATTTTCAGGATAAGTGAGGAATTATTCTCACCCACTCCCTTTTGGCTCTAGCAGACTGGCCTGAGCGTCAAGATTTCATGTCCCAGGAAGTGAGGAGGGATAGAAAGATGAGGTTTGTTCTTGTTACTGCAGTGCTGGTGCTTTGCAGAAGGTAAAAGAGCCCTTGGGCTGTGCCTGACTTCATGACATACTTGGAAATTCCACTGTAATCCACTGAATTGTAGGATTCCAGGCCTTTCTGCTCTCTGTCACTAGTCTACATTTGTCTACAGAGCAAAGAATCTCTGCCACAGCTATTTCTAGCAAATAATTGCAGACTGCTACTTTTTCAAGCAAATACTGTGACTAATGACAGTCTTGGGGGAATACCTGCACTGCTGGAAATGCTTGCCCTGGTACGTTATGGAATTACATTCCCCTTTTTCATGGCAACTTAAAATGGTATCCAGCTCCTTCTCCTTCTCCTCCTTCTCCTCCTTCTCCTCCTTCTCCTTCTCCTTCTCCTCCTCCTTCTCGTCCTCCTCCTGTCCTTTTTTTCTTTTTAATGGAACATAGACCTTCTAGGAGGATTTGTATCTGCCAGATCCTGAGTATAAAACCTTACCCTTTCATTCTGCACTCTGAATTTCATGCCAGCCCTAGCTGTACAGTGGCCAAGGTTGTTTAATTCTTCCTCTATGTAATTCTGGCCCTCTTCTGCTTTGACAAAGCATCCAAGTTTAATGCAATCAGGAATTTTCATTTTTAAGCACTCACTGAGTCAGTCATCTGTAAAGATTTCAAACAGGAGCAGTCCCAGGAATGATGCTCAAGGAGCTCCCTTGGCCACTACTCCATGTCCTGATACATTCCTTTGCAACTCTGCCCACTGTTCCCTCCTTTCTCCAGTTCCCCATCCATTCTCACACCAGTTCCCATCTGTGATGACCCACCCACAACGGGAAGGAGGCACCTGATCCACCCTGTGACTTAAAGCCAGCTTCTCTGGATCTCTGTATCATATTCTATGCCTTACTTAGTATTTCTCCAATTACTGCCTTTGGGCTACAGGAAGGCTACTAGGAGAGTTCTTGATTAATAAAACCTGACAGCATCCATTCATCTAAAATTTAAGGACTTGTACAGAAATGTCAAGAACATTTCACATAAGAAATTAGTTGATAATGCAGTGTTTACAGAAAGCCATTTGAGATTCATATCTTTGCCTTTCTCTAGAAAACTGGGAAAAGCCATCAGGACAGCCTGGTGCCATCTATTCTGGTATATCTATATAGCATTTTACCCTGATTTCCAGGTAGCTTCATGTCTTCATAATTATTCTTAAAATATGTACAAATTATTTATGTATTCCGTGCGCTTCAAAATTTATGCACTTACTCCTGTTGCCGTAATTGTCCTAATTTGTTTGTTTTGTCAGGCTTCAAACCAAATTCAAACCATGATTTTCTGAATTAATAGACTTTTTAGTGTTTCAAGAAAAATCTCAACACAAGCACAGCAGAGCAGACAAACAAAAATTATCACCTAAATTTTTGTTTATTTGTTTTAGCATCCTTCAGGTCAATTAAGGAACAAAACTGATTAGGCTTGAAAGAATTTCTTTTGATCCACATTTATCATGGCTAGTGCACACCACCCACCAGGCTGAGGGGAAGTGATATTGAATGTGACATAGAAAAAGAAAATATTAAATGTCATTTTACAATGGGCAATAAAGCAGACACTTGACTTTCTTTGCCCCTTTGAGCATGGCAAAACCTGCCCTTTGGCTTCCCAGTCTGGAATAGAGACCCAAGGGTGATTCCAGTCTGTAGGGCACTGAGTTGACCCTCTGTTCTTCTCTCCAAGATCCAGTCAGGGCTGTATGAATCTCAGGAAGGGCTCTAACATTTTCTCTTCATATCATCAAAGACTCTACTCATTCTGTGGCCAAGAGAAAATCCAAATTAAAACCCCTAAGACTCCACAAGCACAGAGCTATGGATCTGTGTGGGTTCTGGCTGAGATGAGTTCCCTGCTCAGCACAAGGCTGCCTCTTTCTCGCATTGCCCCCCAGTGAGGAGGCTGGGGGTGGGCAAGAGTTTGGGAGGGGATACAGCCAGGACATCTGACCCCAACTCACCCCAGCTGATCCCAGGAACATTCCATAACATCCAGTGCCATGCTCAGCACAGCAGTCAGTTGATGGGAAGTGATTGCTTTTGCATCACTTTGGGTTATTCAGTTTGGATTTGCCTTTTTTTTTTTTTTTTTAGTCCCTTTTTTAAAATCCTTTACTTATTATACTGTGCTTTATCTCAAAGCATGACTTTTCTCATTTCTGCCATGCCAGTCCTTCCTCCTATTCCACTGAGGGCTGTGAGCAAGCAGCTCTGTGAGGCTGAGCTGACATCCAGGGTGAGCCCATCACAGTCTTCCCTGGCACCCAACACAGGGCACTGAGTGTTCAGGATAACAACAGATAACCTAACTCTGTACCTATTTAGCAGCTGCTGGTTGCAATTTTGACTTACATGTTCTTGACACTGGCTTGTTTGCTCCCTTACCTGCTCCATGCCCCACTCCATGTCTTGCTGTACACCAGATTTGAGAGTATGTGAAAGGCTGCTTTTGCCTTTTGCAATTTGCTATGAGGTGTATCATTTATTTTGAGAGTAATCTGGTATTTGGGCCCAGCACTACAGTCACCCCTGTACCTTGGGTACCATCTCTTGAAAACAATAAAAACTATGCTTTTTCCCTTTTTTAATTTGAGAGCTAATTTATGGTAAAGATGAAGAATGGCACCTTCCCCTTCTCCTGTGGTGAGCTGCTTTCTGCCTTGTTAAATATGGCTCCTCAGTCCCTCCAACATCTGTGGGTGATCAGAATGCACATACTGTGCATCAAAGGAACCTGTTCTGGCTTTTGCAAGATACACCTATTTAGGAATTTGACACAGGAACATGTCCTGAAGCAGTATGGTTGTGGGTAGCAAGGTGCATGGGGGAATGTGGGCATGAAGCTGGAATGGTTTTCACCTCTGGGAATGTGGCACTTCTTGCCAAACATAAGTGGAAAGATGGAGAAATCTGATGTGCACCTTGGGGAGAATTATCTTGGGTGAAATAAGCCATGATTTGAATTACATGATGCCATAGCTGTATGTCACCATTAACAGCAGAATATCTTCATGTTGGAAAAGCTGGTTTGGTCTAAAATGAGCAAACTGTATCAGAGAGTGGAGCCTACCTACAGGACTGGCTTTTGAGCACTCTTTAAGCCAAACTGACTCCCTGTCTGACCCATCAGGGCAGTGTTGTGTTTAGGGTGTCTTAGCTGTGCCTGGCCCTGCAGGCAGAGATCATGTGCAGCTCTGGGAACTGGCTGGCACTGGTGTGGAGGGAGGCAGGGCTGCTGGGGCTCATCAGTCACTGTGTGCACACTCCTCTAAGAACGGAGAGCCAAACCCAGACAAACAAAAGAACATGATTACAAACCTAATTCTCATATTTTCAAAAACCAGATCAGTCTGATAACCCCATCTGCCCTAAAGGAAGGCCACACCACCACCTGTCCACAAGGAAAATCCATCTGGATCAAGAAGAGATGCTTGTTTATATAATAAATTAGTTTGCATTGATTACACAGCTCTGTCCTTCTGTCCCTCTGTCCCACTTTTGCTTACAAGCACATGGCATAATCCCACACACTGTCTGTCTGATCAGGCCAAACTAATGACACACTGGGCTGGCAGGATAAGCACAATACATACATATTCTCTCATACACACAGGGTTTAACTCTGTGTTTACAGATGGTTTGATTCTTCACAACAGTAAGAGCATACACTGAGTACCGTATGTTTTCTGCATTTGTATAATGAGAAAAAAAAGGTTAAAAAACAAAGCTGGAATGTAGAAAAGTGAAGATATTAAATATATCCCAATTCACACAATTTTTCTGAATTGAAGCTGCATACTCCTAATTGAGAGTGAGCTCCCTCTTTTACACACTGTGAAGTCAGACTTATAGTTCACAATTACTACCATCTAGCAAACAACACATACTATTCTGGGAATGCCACTCACCAGGATGGGAAAGCCAGGATTGTAAAATTATGTTACAGCAACTAGTAAAGAAATTTTTTCATTACTTATTTACTTATTTAGTAGACATAACACTAATATAATATTATAAACCTCTGTCTATAATCAATTTATTATATGCATATATATATTTTTTTATATATTATATATATATATATATAGGATTTGGGCTTCTGTGTCAGTAGCTGTGTACAATGTTGACTTTCACATCTGTTGGTAAAATTTGTATTTGTTTCTAAATAAAACATATAAATAAAATAGTTTTCATCCAGTTTAATTTTCATTAAGTGCTGATTTATGAGGCACATTGCAGGTACAAGCATGGTAACAGGGGAATGCTGCAGCTAAATCAGAGTGTATTATTTCAATTTGTGATGGTGAAGTAAGAACCACATGCAAGTCTGTTTGAACATGATAAGAACAAGAATGAACATTCAGTCTGTGTTTTGCTGGACATTGTCAGCATTTTAATATTGTGTGGCAGGCAAACCACTACAATGGAAGTGAGAACAGATGGGGAGAACACTAATGTTTTCCTAGACTACAGAACACAACCAGGCTCCACTATCCTTGTATGATCTCACATTCATCTGATAGGAAAAGTGATGAAAGATTTTGCTAAATTAAAATGGCATCATTCATGCTGCAAGTGAGGAGCATCATCTTCCTTAATAAGTCCATGTCATCAGCTGTGAGATTCAGGTACAATGGATCAGTGGACATGAAACACCAAAGGACATCACATAAACTTTGAGATATTTTAAATACAGAGGAAAGAGGGGTCTCTCAGCTCCTTTTCTGGAATACTTTTATTTTAAAAAAAAAAATCAAACTTGTGATTAAAAAATATTATCAAAGCAACAACTGTGCTGTATTTATGTATTTATGTATTTATTCTGAAATTTGTTCTTAACATCTGCACTTGCATTCCCAACTGCCATCTCAACAGAGCAAGATATGTGACCCTATACATAAAAAGGGTTGCTTGCGTATACAGTGTAATAAAAAAATATATCTTTTATCTTAAAAACTATAGCAATATGTCACCAGATTTCTCACAAAATATCTTGCAAAGCCTGGCAGTTAGGCTCATAAAAGAGAGTCAGTGCCAGCCCTGACAAGCTTGCAGTCCTCCAGATGGACATAGGTTAAGGCAGGGAGATGCCAGTCAGAGATTCAAGCCTTCATACCAGCCCCTTGTTAAAGAACTGGTAGTGTGTGAAATTTATACAGCGTCTGACAGCTCCCCAGAAATATGTTGGGAAAGTATGATGCCCTTCATGAAAGCTTTGAACCTCTGATGGCAGGTCTGGCTCTAAAAATACAATGTGGAAAAAGTCTTGCAGAGAAGAATAAAGGAAGAAAACAATCTGAGGAAAAGACTGGAGCCGTTGCTGGAGCAAGTTAAGAGAGAAGATCAGACTGCTGAACGAGACGGAGCTACAAAGACCTTCGAGACAAAGGTGAGACATTTAAAGTGATTGAGGAAACAAGGGAAAAGGAGAGACAGGGGCAGCTGCTGGAGGGTGTTGTGTTTTGAGCGATGGGGAGTGAAGAGAGTTCCCAGTGACGCTGCAAGGAAAGAAGTTATATCAAGAGAGGAAAGATGCCTGAAGGACTGTGGGTATGGTTAAACTGCATTTAACTGAGAGGAGGGAAGGAGCAGGAAGACTTTCACAGCCAAGTCAGCATGTAGAGGAAGGAGGAGCTTCCTTCAGTCAGGAGTCTGAGTGACAGGACGGAGCTGTTGTCAACAGCGACAGATGAGAGGCAGCGAGAGGATTAAGGGTGAGAAATAAGAAGCTTGGTGTCACTAGTGTGTTACCCCTGAGCTGCCAGGCAGCCACTCACTGCCATGCCAGGGGCGCTCTGCAGCACAGCCCTGGACACAGCACAGGGACAGCTGGGCATTCGTGACTCCCCAGTGAAAAACTAATAACAGAATAGCTTGAGACATTCTCCAGGATTAACACGTGAAGAAGTGAGTTGAGCTCTATACCACAAACCCCTCTCCTTCCTCCACAACATTTGCTCTCTTTGGCCCATGCTGTGGACCAGCTCTGTGGACTGCCTGGACTCTTCCCAGGCACCTTCAGTTTTTGATCAGCTCTGGCAAGCATCCTCCTCTGGAGTGTAAAACAGTTCCTGCAGTTTATATTTAAATCATGCACATGTGTGCAAGGTCTTCACTGCTGACCAGGAAAATGGTGTTTGCTCTGTGTTAGACTCCTGTATCTAAGGTTTTTGTGCCTTTAAAGCCTTGTCACTCCTTACAGCTTCAGCATATTTGATCTACCAGTTTCTTCTATTACATTTACTGATTTTGCAAAATTAACATGAATGTTTTCATCTCAAGACTTTTTTGTGCTGTGTTTTTGTATTCATTGAATTTCAGTCTAAAGAAAACAAAGCTTTTTTAAAAAAAATACCAAGAACAATGCTAATAATTTTGCTGTGATCTCACTCCCACTTTTCCTGGTTTATTTCCACCTAGGCTCTCTGACATAAGCAAGATGGATCTGGTTTCCTAATATGAGTCTTTCATTTTCCTTATAATTGAAAATGGATCAGACACTCAACAGCTTTATAGGAAAACAAGTTACCTGTACCACATCTTTTATATTAAATACTAAGACAGTGTGAGTTACAAGAAAGTTTGTAAACCTATATTAAAAATTTGAATGCATGCAGCAGAAAATAGTATTATAGATTATTCCAATAAGATGTGTTTTATTAGCTAATAACTAAAAATAAATAATTTGTTTAAAAATTGATAAATTAACAGAATCAAATAGCCAAAAAGAGAATTAAGCAAACTTGTTCCTCATTCAGAGAAACACAATTAGCAATATTTCCATGTCTTAAACTGCCTTATGGAGGGGTGCTTTTAAGACATGCAGCATATAACTAGTCATTAGTCAATACAATCCTAATATTTGTCCCTACAATTAGGCTTAAAAAATAAAATTGTCTCATTTTTTTCAGAATAACTTGGAAACCTGAATTAATTTAGAATTAACAGGCAATATTACATAGGGAAACCCATTTGATATAGCTGTCATTATTCTCTTAATTATGAACAAAGGCTAAATAGACACTTTTCCCTTTCACCTCTCCATGTATCAGCCACTCAGAGGTTAATGGCTGGCAGCAACAGCCATTGTTGAGGGGAGCAAACTCAAATCTACCTGCAAACAGCACCCAGTACCAGAGTTCTCATGACCTTCTGATTGCATTAGGAGTTAAAAAGTTTATGTCAGCAATTTACATAAAAGTATAGCAGATTTTGATTCCTGTGCCAGAAAGAGAGATGGGTTGAAAGTGAGGATAATGCCATACAGGGAGAATAGTGTCAGATGAATACCCATGTCTTCTCTGTCCTACTAGAAAGAGTGGAGCACCAGCTACCAGGCAGTGTCCCTACCCAGCAAGGAGCAGGCAGCTTCACACTTTGCATTTAGATTAGCAGCTGCAACAAAAAGCCCTCCAAGCAAATCTGGAGCTGCCATTTCCACAGAGGATGCAAAAAGCCCACTAACCAATGACAGAATATAATGTCATCCTAATTATAGAAATTTTAAAATGCAGTCATCTTCGCAGAGAAGGCCAGCTGCTTATAAACACGGTAAAAATTGTCTGTATTGCTTGTATGTTCTGTAAGGAAGAACAGTTCACAGCAGTTATTGTGAAATTGTTTCAGGGGACATCTCTGCTGCTTCTTGCCTCCTGGAACCAGGTGTACACTCCTGGGGATACCAGGAACACCCCTGGGAAGCATCACAGACACACAAAATCACCAGTTTTGTTTGGTAAGAAGGGCAGAAAATCCCAAAACTCAGCCTAGGATCCCAGGAGACAACATAAGCAGGGATGAGATTGGCAAGTGAATGGGTATCAGTTTAAAAAATCAAATCTACTGGAATGTCTCCATATCTCAGTAAAAAGGGATACAGACAAAGCCTATAAATATTTTATATGCAATTGGCTCAACATTTTAACAGTGACTGTAGTGATTGCTGAATCTTGTCATTCTGAGCAAGGACTGTCCCTGCAGACAGGCAGATTAATGATACTATCCTCTGAAATTTGAGCCACAGAGTCCTTCAGACTTCAAGAGCATTTTAAACTGAATTTATGTGTCCTTCCTAGTTCACTGAGCTGACTGTTTCATGGTGTCACATTTGCTCACAAAGGAAGACTTGAGACCATAACTGGCTGATATTTTTCCAGTTTTCTTGTAGTACATTGACAAAACATTTGGAAAAACTTGTGTTTTTGAGCAAGAAATTTTATTAGGTGGAAGCTCTGATAATACATGAAGAAAAATCTATGCCCACTGGAGAACTCTGTCTTTGCCATTGCTATTTATGCTTCTAAACTATTTACAGTTCCCATTTTTTACCTGATCTCATTATCAGTGTATCACAGTGGTACTCTATTAATGAGACTAAAAAATATCCCCATCAAGAGGCTGAGTCAGATTTTAACACGTTTTAGAGAGATCCCCACAGCTGGACAATTTCCATTGTCTAGGAATATTTATAAATTACTGAAAAATTCCTTCCATGTCTTCACTGACTTAACCTGGTCCAAAGCACAGATTTCAGTGAGTCCTAAAATCCTGATCACTCCAAAAGGTCTTCAGGGTCACTGTCAGGGATGAGCATTGGAAATTAGGGTCTCTGGCAAAGGGTCACAGATAACATGACCCAAGCTGATATCTAAGCTTATATTTCCCTTAAATTTGTTTCAATAGCTATAAGCAGAACTACAATATGTTGTCCAACTGCTCTTTTCACTTCTTTAAAGTTTTCATTTTTACTATTTTAGGCATAATCCTATAAAGTGAAACTCCCAAGAAATTCATATACTTTTATGTTAGTGGATCAAGTCAGTCTGTCTGGACTCTTTTCCCATCTCCAGGAGTGGAAGAAGGTAAGTTATGATAATTCAAGCAGAAACTCTTGTGCTGGAGACATTTCTTCCCTTGGTTAGCTAGATAAGTATAGAATCCCACAAAAAAATACCAGGTTTTTTCTGAGCATACAGTAGAAAGACTTTACTGCTTAGACATTTTAAGGTGGATACATCAGGTGAGTTCCCAGTACTCTCTTGTCTTGTGGCAGTTCTGCCTCTGGAAAATCCCTTTCTCCAGTTCTAGAGACAAAGTTCTCTCTCCTCATCCTGGGTGTGGTCAACCCTGATACTCTAAGTGTTTAGAAACATGAGTTTTGTCTCCCTAGCTTGTGACAGATTAAATGGACAAAAACAATATTAAAATACCTGGCAGAGACCTGTCTTGGGTTGCAATACAGGATGTAACCAGAAATGTGTATTCCATCATCATGAAGCCAGGTGGAGTAGTGATTCCTTATCTCCGTGGACATACTACCTGCTAATGGGCCATCTTTAGGACAAGATGGGGCAATCATCTTTATCTTTTCCACAACCCATCCTCCCTCCAGGAAGATATCATCTGCTGCTGGGCCATTCAGTCCCATTGTATGACTGATAAAATTCCATCATCCCATTGAGAGATGCTCCAGCCAGGGGGAGGAGCCAAACCTTTCCTACCTAGATAAAAACTAAAATTTTGAACACCAAGGTACTTTCTTTCCACTGGATTCCAGAGGAAAGCCAGACCTTTCCACATCATCCCTGGACCTTCAGAGAAAAACTGCACCCTTCTACAGGAGCACTGCTCCAGCTGAACCACATCTGCCACTGCAGGAGGATGCAGCCACCATTTAATGGGACTGCTACCAACACCCTGACTGACTGACAGGGTGTCAGCTTGGATTCTGACTCTGTCAGTGTTTTGGGATTGTTCTTTGTAATTTTTATTTCAATTTTCTCTGTAAATTATTCCTAATTCCCATATCTTTGCCTGAGAGCCCCTTAATTTCAAAATTATAATAATTTGGAGGGAGGGGGTTTACATTCTCCATTTCAAAGAGAGGCTTCTGCTTTTATTGGCAGATACCTGTCCTTAAAACCAGGACAGACCAGCACAAGATTGCCAGCTGGTCATAATTTCTATAACCAAGTAAAAGAGAGAATATGTCATCAACAAGATGGTTTCTGAAAAGGTTGACTGTTTTCCTTGTAATTTCAGCTGGGGATGTGCTGCATGTCCCATCTCTGTCCCAAGCACTCCCAGGCAGGTGATAAATGCAATAGAACTGAAGTTAAGATCCTTGCCATGGACTCTGGAGGCTGCAACCACAAATCCAATACCCAACAGAAAATGAGTTGCAGAAAGATGATGACAGGGAGGAGGGGGGAGGTGACAGAGGTGGGCAGCGGGACTGAAGTGTGATACTCTCTAGAAAAGAAGAGTAAATACAACAGGCTTGGTGCAGAAAGCCGGGCGGGGCAGCCCTGCTCGGGGCTCTGTCCCAGCTCTGGCACTAGGTGTCACCGCCGCCGCACCGCGGGCGCGGAGAGCAGCGCTGCCCGGTGCCTGCGATAGAAACCCCCTGTTCCTGTGCCTGCAAACACTGCCTCGCTGCAGGGCTGGCACTGCAGGACCTGCGATAGAAACCCCCTGTTCGTGTGCCTGCAAACACTGCCTCACTGCAGGGCTGCCACTGCAGGACCTGCGATAGAAACCCCCTGCTCGTGTGCCTGCAAACACTGCCTCGCTGCAGGGCTGGCACTGCAGGACCTGTGATAGAAACCCCCTGCTCGTGTGCCTGCAAACACTGCCTCACTGCAGGGCTGGCACTGCAGGACCTGCGATAGAAACCCCCTGTTCCTGTGCCTGCAAACACTGCCTCGCTGCAGGGCTGGCACTGCAGGACCTGTGATAGAAACCCCCTGCTCCTGTGCCTGCAAACACTGCCTCACTGCAGGGCTGGCACTGCAGGACCTGGGGTATAAACCCCCTGCTCGTGTGCCTGCAAACACTGCCTCACTGCAGGGCTGTCACTGCAGGACCTGCGATAGAAACCCCCTGCTCGTGTGCCTGCAAACACTGCCTCACTGCAGGGCTGGCACTGCAGGACCTGCGATATAAACCCCTGTTCCTGTGCCTGCAAACACTGCCTCGCTGCAGGGCTGTCACTGCAGGACCTGCGATAGAAACCCCCTGCTCGTGTGCCTGCAAACACTGCCTCACTGCAGGGCTGGCACTGCAGGACCTGTGATAGAAACCCCCTGTTCGTGTGCCTGCAAACACTGCCTCGCTGCAGGGCTGGCACTGCAGGACCTGGGATAGAAATCCCCTGTTCCTGTGCTTGCAAACACTGCCTCGCTGCAGGGCTGCCACTGCAGGACCTGGGATATAAATCCCCTGTTCCTGTGCCTGCAAACACTGCCTCACTGCAGGGCTGGCACTGCAGGACCTGCGATAGAAACCCCCTGTTCCTGTGCCTGCAAATACTTCTGCCCTCTTCCTCAGCCTGCTTTTAGTACTAGTGTTTTAGGTGCAGACTGATGCCTTAAAAAAAGGGTCAGACAGTGGTTCCTTGAGCAAGCCACCAGCAGCCAGAAGGGATAACATGCTGCAATTCTGCCCTTGCATTATGCTGATATATACACAAGGGCAGATATCTCTGCCTGTTCACATAGCTGGCAGGATGGCTGGAAGTTCCATTGCTCCAGTTCCACGTGTGCTGCAGTTGGAGAACCACAGGGCAGCATCTCCCTCCACTCAGCATGCTCTGCATTTTTCTCTGAGAGGGATGAAAGACATCCTCCAGTCATAGCAGCATTTGTTCACATGCAGGGGATTTATCATTTCCCTGCAAAGTGCAAAGGAAATTCCCCTGTCTTCTCTCATACTGACCCAGATGTAGCCAGGGGCGTTGAAAATAGTGTATTAAAGTTACATCATGAAAAACACTGGTGAATGAAAAATAAAAAGCACCCTACTGATGAATTTAAAATAAAAAACAATCCTGCAGCTAGCAGGTGGATGAATGCTAAAGAGAGGAAAAAATTAAATTAATGAGTATCCAATTAACCCAGTACCTTCTCAATAATGTTTTCCTAAGAAAGTAGAAAAAAGTGGTGCTGTAGGTGATTAGAGAATTACTATCTCCAGGAAATATTTGCATTAAATCCTCAAGAACCAGAGATTGTAATTTACTCCAATTGCAGAGAATTTATGTATTTAGAAACTCTGGTCTTACAAACCATAAAAGTCTCTTGAGCTATTTAGTGATTCTTAAAAGCAAGTAATAAATAGATTTTTTGTGCCCTGCAAACACTGAAGTTCACAGTTTCATACTGGTGAGCTCTCACTCACCAAAAATACTTCAGAAGAAGCATTTTTTTTTTAACTGAGTGGTGCATTTTCAGAATCCAAAGAGTCTGGAAAATATTTTACTGTGTCCAATTTTGGGTCACCTTCTACCAGAAAGATAGACGAGGCATCCCAAAGGAGGATGACCAAGGACATCTGAAGCTGGAGTGCCTTCCCCAAGGGCCAGGGGAGCTGGGCTTGTTTAGCCTGAAGTCTTCAAGGGGAGGGAGGGGGGCTGAGAGCAAATTTCAAATTCACAAGCTGCTCTGAGATCCAGCTCCACACTCGTGTATCTGCCTTAGCTTCTGGATAACCTGGCACACACTTCTGCTAGCACAAGAATAGAGTGACACAAGTTCTCAGCTCCCCGTGCCTTTATCCCTCTCTCTGTGAATCAGGAAGAACACGACTCCTTTTTTCACCTTTGTCTCTGTCTCCATCTGTCTGAGCCTCTCACTATCAGTGTGTGCAGTATCTAAAGCTGCTGATTAGGGTTTCTCCTCACAGTGATGACACAGATAGATAGTCACAATCATTAGAGTGCTCAGTTAAATCTCCATGAGTGCTTTCAGAGGTTCAGGGCTGCCATCTGCAGTTTTTAACTGCAGTTTTAGCTGTTTTCAAGGATTAGGGTTTTCATAAAACAGATGTCACCAGAAGCTATTGTTCTCAGGGACCACTGCACCACTTAGAAGAAAAATTCTGGTGTGTTTATCATCCGCTTAACAGGCATAATCTGTCAGACATCTCCATTTTCAAATAAATTGTGTAGAGATATAAAGCAGGCATTCTTCAGCTGTAACAGTGGATTTTTTCCATTTCACCTCTGCTCAGTTTTCCCTAAAATTGTGACAATCTCATTATGCTCTTGCTGACTTTTCAGAAGGACTCCTTTAACTATTTTATTAATGCTCCTTGATTCTGCAAGCAGCACAGCAGAATGGTATTTTGGCAGCATCTCAAACTATATCTTTAGTTTCATGATGTTTATTTTTATTCTCAAAATAATCCTTATGCCATAGTGTACCTTTTTGTGTAACATTAAATATTTCCTAAAAAGGATTTTTTTTCTTTTGGTTCAATGATGTTGACCCATATAAAGATAGACTACATTAACTTTGCCAGATCTGAAGTACTGGCAGTCTTCTTCACTAATTTCTGCAGCTAAGTGAGGTAATCTAGTAAACACCTCATCTACAGCCACACCACCTATTTCCAGAAAGGTACAAGGGCAATCATCATGGAGACTTTCCTTTACAGCAATGAATCAGCTTAACCAGCAGGATTTGTTTTGGTGTACTCTATCTGATTTGCTCTAGAGGTTCTGGTTTGCCAGAACAAAATGTCATGGTAACACAGATGAACAAACACTCATTTTTCCCCCAGCCCTAAACAAGAACCATTGTGAGCTTTCTTCTGCTTCCTTCAGAGAGGCCAAAGAATCCACCTTTGTGCAAGGCAGCAGCCTGTGCCTCCTGGTGTGGTTCTGAGTGGAACTCATCAGCCCCTGATGACTGCAGGGAACATGACTGGCCTGACTTTAACTCGAGGAAGAAATCGTGTGTTTCCAGCCTGCTGTGCTTTGCTGCCAGGAGTACACCAGCAAAATACTTACATGCCTGCTCAGGAGTGCCTACAGAAGCCATGGCTCCTGCAGAAAAGCCCTAGCCCAGAACACTGAGGGAAAACCCATTCTCTCAAATTCACACTGACCTCTTGGCAGAGCTGCTGCTTCCCAAACTGCTCACTCAGTTCTCTGCTCTTGGCACTTGCCCAGTTCAGACACACTTCGTGTTCTTGAATCATCTGCATTTCTCAGTCCCCTTGCTCACATGCAGACAGCTCTGCTGGGCTGAAGTTAATATTGCATGACTGCTTTCTGAAGGAAGAAGAAAAAAAAAAAAAAAAAGAAGAAAACCCTTTTCTCCTTTTATTTTTAGACTATGGCACAGTTTCAGATGATCCTGGACTCATTTCTGCATCAACTGGCACTTGCCATTAATCTCACAGATCTGTGAGTGAAACAATTCTTAAAAATTAAAAGAACTCTGTATCTCAGGTAGAAAGACCCTGGAAGTAAGATGAAACCAGTGTCAGAAGTGAGAGCTGCTTCTCCCTAATGCTTGCTTGCCTGTCAGCATCACCTCTACCCACTCCCCCAGAGAAGTCAGGCTTTCTGATATGTGGGAGGCTTATCAGATGGTGTCTGTCTAAATCAAAGACCAAATAATGCTGTTGTACAGCATGTAGAGGTGTTTTGTTTTGGTCCTTTTGCAATAATTCTGCCAAAAAAAAATGTCTTCATAGTCAGAATATACCTTTGATATATGCTCCTTTAACAATGATTCATCTTTCTTTGAAAATCATAAAAACCCTACTGTTTTCCTTCACTTAGGGAGCTAAACATCTATTATATAAGGATTGTTATGCTTAGAAGCCTTTCAGAGTGCTGAGGCAATGCTCCAACATGTCCTGTCTTCAGTATATTTCACCAGGTACAGACCAGCTCTGTCATTTGGAAGCTCTACCCTCTGTAGGCCAAGGATCACTGTTAGAAGGGAGTATACCCTGCTGGATCTAACAGCCCAGGAGGGGAGGCTGCACCATCCATGTCTCCATGCCCAAGCAGCAGTCAGGCTGAGATGTATTCCTAGAAGATGCCTGCACACAGAACACACACATATTATCATATATTTATACATATATATGTGTATGTAAATGTAAGTATATGATATATACTTGTATTCATGCCCAGACACACGGATGGCAGATACACAGAGCACTCACAGAACACACAGAACCCACAGAAATCTGTTTCTTCCCCCATTCTTTTCAAGACTCTCTCTTCTCTCAAGGCTCTTTCTCCTCTGGCAAACCACATTACTGCTGTCACACCTACTCAGTGTCCATGCACAATTTGAAAAACAACCAAAATTAGTGTTCCTCAAGGAATGGCCCCAGTACAAACTCAATAGCCCTCTCTTGGCCTGCCAAAACCAAACAGCATCAGCACAGCTCCACACTGAACACAGCTTTCTTAGCCAGTGTAAAGGAGGCTTGGTGTGAAAGTGATGGTTAGCTATTAAGGGAGGATTACTGGAGGCATTACAGGTGCAAAGAGTGTTACAGGGGACAGAACAGGAAAGTGCTGACAAAGTATAGTGAGAAGAGATCAAAAGAGTATACAAGGCTCTAGAACTCAAGGTTATTAGTTCCATCATTAGTGTAATAAGCTTTTTCTGCCAAGACTTTAGTGTAGAAAGTATGTCTTCTTTTCCCTGAAGAGACTAGGACCTCAATCTTGCCATTTAAGGAAACTTTTAATGTCAGAATTTCCACTTCAGTATTAAAAAGGGGTCTGTACTTGTGTTGTCTGACCTGGAATGCCTCAGATAAAAGCAGATAAAAAGAGCACAATGGATGAACAAGCTTGTCTAAAGTGAGCCTTGCTTTGTTGCTTGTAATCTTCAAATACTGAACTCTGTACTGATGTTACTGATAGGCATGGGAGTGTTGCTGTAGAACTTCTGGCAGACAATTGTAAATCCAAATTTCAAAGGTCCTTTGGTACATATTAAAAAAAAACCAAAAAGGATAACTTGAGTTTATCTAAAGTATTTCTTATGTGTGCACAAAAAGCATTCTGTACTAAGATCAAAGTTGTGTGCTGTGTCATGATTACTTACAAGTTCCTGCTTCTGCACTGCTGTGAAAGAGCAGCAGCAATCCTGTACACAGCATTTCACTAGGAACCATTAGGATGTTTTTGAAATTACTGAGGTGCTGGTTATGAAACTACATTTATGAAAAAATAAAAGAGAAACAAAAACAAGGAGGCTTGCAAAGCTCAGGAAGATGTCCTTATTAGTCAATGCTTATTCATGCACTGACTAATGTGAAATGTCACTTGTACAGAAATCAGTGTGTCTCCACAGCCTGCAGCAGCAGCCCACAGGTGGTCTCCAGACAGTTACAGACTTCCCTGAGATCAGAAATATTCTGTTTAAACTACCTTGATATTTTTTACAAAGCACAGTTCAAAATTATAGCTCAGTGTTCCCTAGGGTGTTGTGTCACTTTCCTGAACTCTTTGGGAATTTGCTGTCTGTGCTCCTCACTTTCTTCCTTGTCCCATTTTTTGCCAGCATAAGGGAGAGAGGAGACAACAGGTACACAACAGACAGTTGTGTCCTTGGGCTCCTACAACAAAGACTGATGTTTCAGCTGGTATCTCACAGTTTGGAGGCAAGAGGATCCAGATGTGCTAAATAACCTCAGGCTGATAATGAAAGGCAACTCTGAAAAAGGCAAAGGCAATCATTGGATGTTGTAACTACAGTGTTACAAGCAGAAACGGGAAATTATCAATGTTCTTGAGTGAAGCATTTCTGCTGTCTTCTCTGTTGTAATGCATCATTCCAATCACTCACTCTTGAGACATAAAGTGAAAAATGGCCAGGATGACCCTGAATTTGGAGACTCCATCACTTATTTATTCCATCCAATCAGAACTGAGAATGTTATATGATCATTGATTACAAATACATCATTGCATTGTTATGAAAAGAAAATTCTGCCAAAGTGAGAGAGAGAACAATTTGTCTCTACTAATTATAGCCTCATAATAAATAACTTTGGGATAGAAAATTAGGGGAAAAAAGCTCTGATTAAGAAGTGTGCTGAGCTTGTGAAACAGTCTTCTGGATGCAATAGAGGATTCAAAATGATGTCAGTGCATAGTGAGGCCAGGTGAGATAAGCCCAAGGGGTCCCTCAGGGTTCCCAAGAGCAGCTGGGGGCACCAGGCCAGCCTCAGCTCAGGGCATCTGCACCTCCCTGGGGATGGGAACAGCCCAAGATCAGGCCAAGCCTTCAGCCCATGGGTAGACCTCAGTCAGGGGATCCTGTGGCTGGGCAAAGAATGCTGCACACCAGTGTCATTGGGGCTGGGATGGACATCCTAAATAGGGGCTAAAATGGCATCCTGGGCAGTGTGGAGAGGGTCCCCAAGGGGCTGAGCAGGGACTATCAGGCCTCTTGTTATCCCCCTCCCAGGACTCCTGTGAAAAGCCACAACCTAGCTGTTACTAAATTGGGGATTGAAAGTCACCCAGTGTACCACATCTATAACAGTAAAGAATGATGACTGATACACACAGGATCACTTCCAGTCTTGTATTCCCATGTTGTATGATGAAGTGGGACAGAAAAAAAGGACTCCCACAGTCAATTCTTCCCAAAATCAATAGAATAGTCTTACTGGATCAGACACCTAAAAAAAGCAGGCCAAAAAATGACACCCAAATGGCATTCAATTTGCTACTTTCAGAATGAGTCACCCAGACGACAAAGGTGGCTTGTAAGCCTTTGCTGGTGCTGGGTTCAGCTCTAGACTGCATCTCCAAGACACAGACTACAGCCAGAGATGAGGTATAACATCTGCAGCCTCTCCCTAGAGCTCCCAAATTCTGCTGATCTTGATGCAGCAGAGCAGTCATCTTCTCTTGACTCAACTCTAAATCTGCACTGGATGTTAAGGTATTAGCACTTATGACCTGTCAATAAATGTCTCAACAGCACAAATGATGCTACATCAGTTTTAGCACTGCCCCTGTCTGGAAGACATCCAGACATCCATTATCATGAGAAAGCTTTCCTTGGCAGAGTTCACTCACCTCACTGGAACAGTACAACCACTAATTTTGGAGGGGCCATTGGTACTCTTCACCTGATGTGCTTGTTCTTGACTATATTCTTCACATAAATAATATATATGAGAAAGGGGACAGGAAATCTACTGGCTAATGAAATCCTGTGAAAATATTAATGAAAAATTCATGAGCTGAATTCATGAGCTGAACATCCTGAAGGGGACACATGGTGGCTCATAGAGCTGTTTGCTCAAAATTATGTATATTTTACACCTCTACTCTTTGCAAATTTTTACAAAAGACTCAAAAAATATTGGTCATTGTGACTCTAGAGGTACACAGAACAAGTGAAAGCTATGACTAGCAAAACCCCTCTGTTAAGCACACTTCTACTCTCTCCTGTGACAGTATCTGGTTCTTTACAGACACAATACAGCAGCATATTTGGCCATGGCAGGGTTGTCACTGTCTTCCTGGTGCTGAGTCCTGCAAAGCTTGATGTGCTAAATAATGGCTTTTATGCACTGGAGGTCATGGCTGTTCTTGTATCAAAAGAACCAACATCTGAATGATTTAACAATTTCACTTGCCAGAAATGTTTTTAGACCATAAAACCTCAACATTCCTGAAATAGTAACAGAAAAACAGACAAACAAACAAACAAGCAAACACTACAAACCCAAAGCTTTTCACACATAATTTACTGGGGTATCTTGGGGCTCATAAACAGAGTGATTTTAAAAGTTTTTTTAAATCAGGACTGGCTGCCCTAGATTAAGAGTGTTACATTAAATTTGAATGTGCTGTCAGAGTAATTTGGACTGAAGAAGAGGAATAATGCACTCTTAGCTGCTTTCATTAATGTCTGTAAAAGCTGGGTAGCACATAAAGATGCAAGAATGCATATTTACAGACAAAACCAGCAGTGATGCAAAGCAAGGTGAAAATCCATCCTCTGAACAATTTAGTCTTGCTATTAAAACAACAAGAGTGAATTTACTCTAAATTCCTGAAATATTTGTGGTGTGATCCTGTATCACAAGTCTGAGTTAAGTGCCCTCAACATCCTCCATTTAAGTGAGTTCACTGAAACTAGGCTTTGACAGTTCAAAACTGGATGCAATGTTAGATAGGTGTTAATAAACATTTATTTATAACTCAGGTGTGGTGACCAGCCTTTTAAGAATATATGGTGTTATTTATAATACCTTTTTGATGAAATGCCATGAATGAACAAGGTATGTACCTTCTGCATGTCTGTGTCTCTGCATGCAATCAGTGCATGGTTTGCTGAAGAGTAAATAGTGTATTGTTAAAATTTGGGGTCTGTTGTGGTTTAACTATACTCTCTGACCCTGTATTGACCAGGGAGGATGGGACCAGCCCATCTCCAAAGGTCACTTAATCATGTTTTTATCCAACATCCAAACCTTTTTATTACCAAATAGCTAATAAAAGTCAGAGAAGCACACAGATCAGGCCCTCACTCAGTTCCATGGAAATCCTTGATGCAGCTGTGTATGTGGGGCAATTGCAACCCACTGCTGATGCTGCCAGCCCAGGTAAGTTCTGCCAGCCTGGCAAGAGTCACTCCAGGCTCATAAAGGATTCTGAATGACACATGACACTGCCTTCTTTCATGGGTTGCTTGTGATCTCTACACAGTGACAATATTTCTTGACAGCTTACTTTATATTATAATTCTCTGCATTTAAGAAAAGCCTTTTATCAATGGATCTCACAGAGCTGTACAAGTGATAGGTTGGGGGTTTTTTTAACAGTCTGTTTATATAAAAACAGATTTCATGTTCTGATTCTCCTCTTTTACTTAGTAGTTAAAGCTATTTCTTTCTTAATAAGTATGTCTCATTTAACTGTCTCTCATCAGTAGGATTGTGTGAATTTCTGTCAGCTTTTCCTCTAGAGGAAGCTGTCATGAGCAGAGTAAACGATATTCATACGGACCAAGAAACAACATGGGACCACTCACCACCTAGATTTTCTAAAGCAGGGATCAAGCAAGATCCAAAGGGTGAAATCCAAAACTTTTTTTTTCTCTGAAGAAGAATTAGTTAAACCTATAGGGAAAAAAGAAGCTCAACCCCCTACAAAGGAATTACAGTTCAATCTATTGTGTTTTTTAGAGGATACTTAAGCATAAACATGTAAGGAGGCATTATTGGCACAATATCTCCTTTGTTAATGTATTTAATTTAATTGAGCTAACTCTTGAAATCAGCAGACCAATTTTTTATTAATTCTGGCTTAAAATAATTGTTACCATTATTATAGTGCATTTCTATCAGCAACAAGTGATTCTGCATGGTTCTTTTATGACAGAAGTAAAGATGTGACTGAGAACAGGAAGTGCTCCGTGTCACAAATTCAATTATTTTTAGAATTTTGCCTTTTTAATAGGGACTGTCATCTAATAAACAGCCCCCCAGGACAATCTAATGTCTCCACCAGTAAATGTTATCTAAGGACAGGCCTGACAACCTGTCATCATTAACAGTCGTGTCAAAATCATCAGCAAAATCAGGAAGTCCTCTTTCTAAAAAATTGCTTCTCTGTACACTAATATGAGGTAATCAAAAAATATGTATGCCTACAGTAATTCACAGATATGTTACCCCACAGATAAACTGTTTCAGAAGTTATTTTCCTCCATTTAAAATTATTATGTAACCCAAAGATGTCCACAGATTGTACAATAGATGACTTGATAAACCAGTTTAATGTCTCCTTATGGTGCTTCCATTGTATACACAGATATTGCAGATGATGACATTGGTGCAACACCACAGAGATTTAGGCTTTAAGTTCTATTTAAAGACCCGATTCTCAGTGGTTTCAGTGGAAAGAAGGCAATTTAAACAGGATTAAGACATTTAATTCCTTTAAGGATGTAAGCTTTTGTATTCCTATAGTAGATAGATCCATCATCATTTTCCTGGCAGTTCAGTGCTGATTATTTTAGCTTTTGGCTCTTTAGGTTCTTTGAAAACTAGTCATGATATATGATGCAGAATTTATAGGAGGATTTTGGATCATTATAAATTATTTTTAGCCATCCACTTCCAAAGCATAAATAACTATCATTGGAAAAACAATTCTATCATAATGTCTGTGCACAGACAGAATAGAGCTAAGAAGCCCTTATGAAATTTCCTGGCAGGATTTGATTTTTGCTCTTCCACTTTATGTTGCGTTTTTTACATATGCATGAAAGCATTATGAAATAGAAAACAAAACACAAAACAACAAACAAACAAAAAAATACCAAAAACCTGCTATTTTTGTCCTGCCAGGCAATTATTACATTGGTGGATCTTTGAACTTAATGGACCTAAAGTTGTTGAAAATACTCTTACTGGGCTTCAGAACCATTGAAATTAGAACTATTTCCTATTCAATAGGAAGAGTTTCTTGACACTTAACACATTGAATAGCCCAACTGCAGTAATTTAAGAAATTGGTTACAAATGGAATTAATCTAATCTCATTTAAGGAGCTTCTCTGTTAAGAAGCTCTGATTCCCCTTTCAGTGGGGTCAACTTGGCAGACTACTTAAAATCAAGCTCAGAGAGCTTTTTTTGAAAACAAAGGTCTCTGAAGGCTGCTTAAATAGTTTGGAATCAGATTTTCACCATGTGGAAAATACTATAATAATGATACTAACGTGTCCACAGCTCAATTCAAGTCTATCCTCATAAATGCTGCACAACTGAGAGTTCCCTTTGCTAGATTGAGCAACCTCCCATGCAAATGAACATTTTGGTGGTTTACATAGCGAGATGAGACAGTCTCTCTTCCAGAGCTCTGAGTAAAGCTTTGGGATTACTACATTTTATGGATATGTAGGCATATCTTCTGATGCAAATTCTTCTTCATTTCAGAAGTTCCCTGTAGTTAGATTAATTATTCTCTGACACTACTGCTTTTTTTTGAAGTCTTTTGCCTCTTTTTTATTCTTCTTGTCTACCAGGCTTCTTTTTAATTTGCATATGTTAGTCTTCGTCTGCCTCATTTGCTTAATTAAGAGTATGGTTCTGCTCTACTAATGAGAACAAAACCTAACTTCTAAGGAGCTTGCTAATGTAGAAGGGAGAAATTGTGTTATGATTTTAATTCTTGGAAAGCAATATATTCTCCAGGACAGGATTAATATTAATATTAGAATGAAGAAACTTCTCATTCCCCAGGACATAAGAAATATTCACTATGCTCTTAACTATGTTATAATAACCTTAACTGTGTATAAGCTACCATCAGAAGGCAGAGGATCAACACTTTCACATGTGGATGCCTCGAGGTAATTACTTTAAGCTGTTTCTATTGTAGGTCTGATTTTTATGGTGGTGCCACATGCACATTATACCCTCCCTTAATGGGGGTGAGGAAATGTGTATGTGTCCACAACAGCTCAAAATGAGGCAATCTTGTTTTGAGGGCTAAATAGCATTCCTTAACATGCTCAGCTTTGACAAGTTTAGTTTGGATTCAAGCTGTTAGAAACCAGAGCACAGCAAATCCAAGTACAGGAATGGCATGGGAAAGTTCTGCATCCCAGAGAGCTGTACCTTCCCATGTCACATGGCAGGAAAATTATTCTGGCTCTTACCAGTGGCATCAGTGGTATGCTACAGGGAGCAGAGACTGGGTCACCAGAAAAACGTGACAACTATAAATGGAGTGGCTGATTATCAGCTGCAAAAACAGCATGTAGGAAAGAGCACCATGACTCAAAATAAAATGTTGATGTCAAACATCAACATCTCCCACATTAGGCATTGAGAGCTTCATTAAATGAAGGATACTGTCTAACCCTCAGGGGTATCCCAGGTACACATGAGTGACAGCTAGAAGTAATTTAATTTTTTTAAGATTGTTCGGTCATAATGATCTTATTTTTTTTTTAATAGATTAAATCTTTGGATGATGAGAAATATAATTTTTGTTTGTCTCCAGCATGCACTCACATTTTTTCTCTTGTTGACAACAGCACTATAATCAAATTTTACAGCCTTTCTTGACAGACCAAATCAACAATAAGCATTTAGAAAGGAATGTGTTTTGTTTGTATCTGTATCTCACTAAAAGACAGTGTACAATCTGCCTCTGGGAAGAATAAAAGCTTTCCTGGTTTAGAAGCTTTGTATTCCTTTTGTTGTTGGGAGTAACACAGGTATGGCTTCTGTGCGTGGCAGCAGACGTGGAAACATTACTGACAGCAGAGTATCTGCAGCACAGCAGTCATTGGAACAAATGTAGAAGGTGTTCTACTACATGACAACTGTGATTTTATAATTCCGAATAGGGTAGAGATCCTTTTAGATGGCCCTTAAGCTTTAACTGCTCAACAGTTTTGGTAATTGAAAATTGCCTCATTTAATTTAGTTTAGGCTGTTGTGGAAAACGGAGATATAAATATATATGGTTTCCCAAGACTCCATTACACCTGTTTCAAGCAGGATAATTTTCAATAGAGTAAAATAGAGTAACCCATAACCCGTATAACGCTGCAGACAGCAGTCAGAGCTCTGTGCTGGAAGACACCATATTCAGGTAATGTTTCACATGGGAAGTTTACATGTCCTTCCAGGTGGTGTATACCTTATGTCTTTAACCAAGAAAACGATTGCTTTTCTTCTTACTTAGGGCAATTAAAGGGGGTATTCTAATGTATATAACATCATAAGTGTTATCTTTGCAAGTGACTGAATTCAGCGAAGGAATTCGACTGGAAGGTAGCCTGAGGCAAAGAATTCCATGGGTTAATTATACAACATTCCTTCTATCTCTTCTAAATCAATTGCCTCTTGATTTCAATGTCTGTCCCCTTAAGAGGGTGAGAAGGATCTAATTGCCTCCCTCTGGACCACTTGTTACTGCCTATCCCTGTGAAATTCGCTTTTATGAGCCTGTGCTGTATTTGCAATTTAACTGGATCAAAACTCCTTCCTTCCCCCACTTGTTAATTATTTTGTCATCGCCTCAAATTAATTCTTATACATTTTCTGACAAGATGTCCTAAATAGAATGCTGTATCACCGGTAAAAGTGCAGACCGGGCTGATACAACAGGGTTTTTTTGGTTGTTTTTTTTGTTTTGGTTTGGTTTTTTTTGTTTTTGTTTTTTTTTTTTTGGTGGAGTTTTTCCCCCCCAAAATTTACATGTAATTTTCCATTCCTCTTTGCACTGAGGGTACTAGAGAAACATATTTTGTTCAATGGCACTGAAAAGAACTACCCTTGCCAAAGCAGGATTTAGTTTAATAACATCATATCCTTGTATTACTACTAGCTCCAGGTAAAGGTGAATTAATTCAAACATAAAATGGGATGTAGTTTCTGGAGAAGGGGGACAGTATTTTAACATCTGTTAGACACGGTGTTCCAGCCCACCTGAGAATAACAACATATATCTTGGAGAAGAACACAGCAATTAAAGGTCCATATATGCTCCTCAGCCTAAAATGTCAACAGCCTTTACTTGGCTTTTTAGGGCTCCCACTGCTCTTTCCAAAACACGGAGGTCAGAGGGAGGGCTTCTGCAACCATTTCTTATTGCTGGGGCATGTGAAGTGCATCTGTGGTTACTATTCCAATTGCCTAATGACACTCAAGCTTTGCCTCAGATTCCTCTGACAATCAAATTTGCCTTGTATCTCTGACAAAGCTAGGAACCTGTAAAATGAGGAATAACCGAGGTTGAACTCTGCAACACCTGAAGCTAATCTAAAACTGTATTGCTGATTTTTAAATCTTCTTGCACTCATTTAACAGTCTTGTGAAATAAGCCAATATTTATTAAATTGAAAACCAACCTGGCAACTCATTAATTTGGTGTGGCCCAGTTCAGGTCTCAGATCGAGGAATGGGAACACATGAATGCAGTATCTGGGCAAAGGATGGTGGAATAAGGGTGGCCTGGGGAAACAAGTGCAGGATTGCAGCAGCCCAGAATTACATTATTTTAAACCGGAGGGAATTTGGTCTTCACCATCTGGAACAAATTCTGATCCTACAAAGGTTAGTGGAAACAGAATTTCATACCAATTCTTAGTATGTTTGCAGTTTTGACAATATGGAATTATCATGTTGTGATAGTATTTTTAAGAAGATAGTAACTCAAGCTATTGTATTTTTTAGCTTTCAGTGTATTTCAGTATACCAGGGTCAGAAAATATTCATCACAGTTTGTTTTTTATCATTGAATTGATGATCAGCATTCTGACACTGACCCCACACAAATCTGGCTAGAATTAAAATCAGGTGTTAAGTCTTAAAAAAGAGCACTTATACTGTTGGTATTTGTAATAAATATTTTATTGAATATATATAATTCTAAAGAACCTACATATTCACAATTGGTACATTATTAAATGTCATAATAGCAGCATCTCTTGATGTGTAAGATTAATTCTCATTTAAACTTCTTGTACCATTTTTGTTTTATTATCTGGGAGCAGATTTCACCATTTATACTTCAAAACAGGGAGAAACAATAGCTGCAGCCTGGGAGAAAAAAAAAGAAACCAACCAAACAAAAAAACAAACCACAGCATAAAGACGATTTTTACTTAAAATCTGATAGCTACTCAGCATCAGACAGAACTTGTATATAAATGCAATGCTATGCTAAGTGATGTGGAAATACCAAAAGACTGTGAAATACTTTCTAAGGGGTTGTTAACACGTGCCTCAGGCTATGCTGCTGAGTTGCAGATTTAAGGGGCGTGTTTTCATCAGTATTCAAGTCACCTCTTAGTCAGCAAAGAATGGTAAAAGCTGAAAAACCATGAAAAGTTGCTATGAATTTTAGAAATTCCATGTGCTCAGCAAGGCAATAGAATAAACTTTGATTTTTCGACACTTTCTCAGCTACTGCTTTGAAATGCAGCTGTAAGTTCACACACCTCCCTCACAGACACTTCCATTTTTTCTGGCCCAGAGTCTTAAGCATAAGGTTAGTATTCAACTCTCAATATGAGAATATCTTTGATATCACGTGCCTAATGGTAAACACCTACAGGCCAGGAGAACGGAGCCTCCTGGAACAGAAATCGATCATTCCATGTTTCACAAGCCATGTATGTACTTGCAATCCACTAGGGAAATAATGAGTAAACAATAACATTTGAGCATTCTCTGAAGCAATCTCTGTATGATGTCCATGACATCACTATGTAGTTACTGCTATGAAGCACTGCTGAAAAAGTGCAGAGAAACCAGGTTTTCCAAATAACTGATAAATGTCTTAACACGTGCCCAGTGCCAGGCTAAGGGTAGCAGATTTTTCCATCTCTCAGGTACATCAATGCAAAGTGGCATTGCAGAGATACCCCAGCTCAGTCATTCCAGAGAAAAGCTGTAGGACATCTGGGAGCAGTAACTTCTTCAACTATTCCTAATAAATCTGCACCTAAACATGAGCTGGCTGTGGTTCCCCAGGAGACTGAGCACTTGCAGCTTGAGCTCGCTGAAGATCTCTGCCCAAAAAAACCCAAGATTTGAAGCACAAGGACAATTGTGGAAACAAGAAAAAACTGCTAAGACTTGCCAACCAAGTAATTAAAAACTAGATCAAATATTTACAAAGGGAAAAGTAACAATTCATTAATTCAATTCCCTTCTATGGTCTGAAGAATGGAAACTTCAGGAGTTCCATCAGCTGCATTGAGAAGATACAGATTTGGATTTTTCATCTCTTAAATACTTGAGGCATCTACGAAAAGGGAAAAAAAAAAACAAAACGTTCTGAAACTGGCATTGAATTTTTTACAGGAGTTTCTCCAGGTACACTTGCTACTTCCAAGCCACGGCCATTATTTGGCTATTATCAGAACCTAGTGAATAGTATATTTATAATGCATCAGCTACATAATTTCAAGTAAATATGAAATCGATATTTAAAAATTTTTTTATGTGAGCAGAGGTCAGTGTTTTAAGAAACTACAAAAGCAACCCTTACAAGGAGGGAAAGTATCTTCAATGAACTAATGTAGTTGAAAAAATGTAAACATGATTCTGGGCATGTAAGAAGAGATAATACAGCTTTGGTGCACAAAAAAAAAATTATGGCCAATGTAGACCCTTTGCTTTGTCTTTAGCATGAAATATTGACATAATAAATACATAAAGATTCATGTATTTCTAAAAGATCCAAGGAAAAAAAATAGCTGGTTTCATATGGATGACTTGATTTTTAATGGGCATATGGCAATTATTCAAGGAAAATATAGCTTTTGAACACAGAACAAGGAAAAATCCAAATACATTTAGCACAGAAGTGAAAAACACAGCAACCTCCTGCAACAATCCCAGTGCAGTTGAGTGCAGCCTTTTCTGCTCCTTGAGCAGAATGGCTGCAAAACCCAGCTTAGGACAGGTTCTTGAGAAATTTCAGCATCCTGAAATGCTTACCCCTCTCTGTGTGAAAGGCTTTACGCCCCTGCATTGCAATACTGATTCTTCCTGCATTTGAGAATCCAAAGATTTTCCCTTCTCCAACCTGTTCTCCCAGCCCCCAAAGGAGAATCCCACAGAGCTCCCCCATGCCTGTTTTACAGGTCAGTGGGCCAAGAGCTTACCAAAAGCTTTGCTCTTTTTATATTCTGTATTCACATGCAGGACAAGGCAGTCCTGTCACAGCCATCTATCCTGATGCTCTTTTCCTGTTTTATAGGAAAAACTCATTCACTTTACAAATGAAACAAGTTAAAAGGACAAAAACATAATAGCACATATTTCAGGGGTTTCTGCCAATTAGATATAAATGCCTTGCCTTGCTGTGTCATACGGAGCTTATCGTACATGTGATGTGATTTTTTTTATTAGCATTGTAGAGAGAGAAGAATTCAATTTATCCAAAGTTATATAGGAAATACGAAGGGATGGATATGGTTCAGCTTAATTTAAACAGACATCCAACTTGGCCTCAGGGGACAACCCAGGTGATAAACTAGTAAAGTGCCCCAGCAGCATCTGGAGTTGAATGGCATAAAACTATAGGATGATTATAAACATACGAGGGATGAAGATAAGACTGATCTAAAAGGAAATACTGACTGCAGACAGGAACTGCCTTCCTAAGAGCTATGTAAGAGGAACTCGGGGACCTGCATAGCCTCTCGTGCAGGAAGTGACTATTGCGACTCAATTCCTGACAAGTGCTGACAAGGACGATGGTTCCCCAGCAGAACCAAAGCTCTGCTGTCGCAGCAGCTTAAGGCACACAGCCGGTAATCCCACAGACTGCTGGGGCAGAGTCCGCCCAGCAGCCGCGTGTGGGGACAGGCGGGAGCCAGCGGCTGCTGCCGCACCGGGACGAGCGGCGCCGGGAAAGCGGCGAGGGCGGCGCGGAGCGGCTCCCCCGGACACCTCCGAGCCTGTCCCTGTCGCTGTCCCTGTCGCTGTCCCTGACCCAGCCCCTGTCCCTGCCGCCGCGCTCGTCCCCACGGGCTCCCCGCGGATGTCCCCCCTGCCTGCCGGTGATCCCGGAGGGTGTCCCCCATATCCCCGCCCGTGATCCCGGTGGATGTCCCCCATATCCCCGCCCGTGATCCTGGTGGATATTCCCCATATCCCCGCCCGTGCTCCCGGTGGGTGCCCCCATATCCCCGTCGCCGGCCCGGCCGAGCGCACGGCATTTCCGGGGAGGGCGCGCGGCGCGGGCTGGCGGGGAGCGGCGCGGCGCGGCGCGAGCAGAGTTGACTATATATGGTCAAAGGCAGCGGAGAGCGGCGCGCGGCGCGGGCGCTTCCTGGTTCGCGGCGCGGGGCCGAGCGGGGCTGAGCGGCGGCAGCGGAGCCACAGCGCCCGGCCCGGCCGCGCCCGCCGCCCTTCCTGCCCCGGCCTGCCGCCGCCGCCGTAACAAGTGGGCGAAGATGCCGTACGAGATCAGTAAGCTGGCGGGGGCCCTGAGCGGCGACGTGCCGGGCGGGGATGGGAGCGGGAGCCCCGCGGGCTGCGGAGCCTCGTGCGGGACGGCGCGGGGCCGGCGGTGCCTCGCAGCCCGCTGGCAGCAACAAGTGACGGCGGCTGCCGGCAGGGCAGGGCGTGTGCCGGGAGCGGGGAGGCGTTAAGCGCCTTCCTTTTATTTTGATTTATTTAAAAATTATTTATTTTTAGAATTTTTATTATGATTTATTTTCCTTTTATCCCCTTTCTCCTTTTATTTTTCCGTAGAAAAAGTGTTCGCCAGCCTTCCGCAGGTTGAACGAGGCGTTTCCAAAATTATTGGAGGTGATCCTAAGGGCAACAATTTTCTTTATACCAATGGAAAATGTGTCGTCATCAGAAACATTGATGTAATGTATCTTGATTTATTTTGTTTTTTAGTGTCTTAAGCTTTCGCTGAGTTTCATTTTGTCTCCCTGCCCCTCCTTTAGCAGCCTGAGCTTCATTCAGTCTTGGCGACTTCAATCGAGGTCAAAGATCCGTGATGAGCCGTGGTAGAATAAGTAGAGTGCATGACTCAGGCATAAAACCTGAGACAGTGACTGTAAAAACATGTAGAAAATCTCGGTAAAATGTGCAATTCTTTCCCTCTTCGCATAGGACTTAAGAGATGAGAGACTGGTATATTCTGGTTGGCCCTGTTTATCTTCTTAGGTATTGCTATTATGAAGTTGAGTGCTGTGTTTGCCTAATGAATGAACTCTTTGCTGTTTTGGGCTCTTAGCCTGTCAGAGAAGCATAACCTATATCTTTTAAACGCGTTATTCTTGAGCTTCTTTCCTCCCACCCAGCCCCAACTCCAGGAATCAAAACAGTTATGAGTTGCTGGACTCCACGACAAGCTGGGTGCAAGTTCTCAGACCTGCCCTAGGGAATTTTGCTCATCGATTAAATATTATAATGCCCCAGTTAATGTTTTCAATAGTGTAGAGGTTTGGGTTTGTTTATTTTCTCTGGTGCTAACTAGAGAAGTGTTAAGGGAATTATTTGAATGATTTCTTTTCAAAGATGGCATCCCTTTCAAAAGTATGGAGGAAACGTTGAATGTTTAGGCCATTTTCTTGCTACTGATTTTTAAAAAATAAATTTCTTCAAATTGATTGCTTGTTCTTTAGAAATCAAATTCTTCTCTAGATACTTTCCTACTGCTGATTTGGTTTGCAGCAGGAAGGGCTGCAGGGGGAGGGGTAGGACATACCTCTCTGGAATTTTTAGGTCTCCACAACAATGGATTTGTTTATGGCTGCTTCTGTAAATCACCTTTGTAAACTGAGCTGTTTCCCTGTTTTATCTCATCATCCCCACTGTATTCAGACATTTCTTCATTGGCGTGCTATAATAGATAAGTGCTGCTAATAATTCCTTGCAGATTTCTTGATTGCTATCAGTTTAAATTCATCCACTTAAAACCAAAAGTAAGCTCGCACTCTGGTTTCAGTGTGTCGGTATAATGTCTTTGTAGTAGTGTTTTACTCTTGGTATCAAGAAAAGTTCAAGTTTCTGAAACCAGAAGCCCCAGTTAAACCCTGTAATGGCACACAGTGTGATGAGAGAAGAGGGAAAAGCCACTCTGCTTACATTACAGTTTCTGACCAAGCTGTGAGTGCTGACCTTCTCCCTTGTGCTGTCATTAATGCTTTTCTGACCCTATTTTGGAGGTTCAATTGAAGGAAAGCAATTTGCTTTACCTGAATCAGCTCACTGAAGATTAGCCCAATCCAAATGTGAGCCCCAGCGTGAGCTGCAGGGTGTAGGGCACATGGTGACCTGGGAACAGGCGAGGTGGGAATGTGGGAATTCAAATTCAAACTGTTTAACTCTCGAGGGGAGGTGAGAATGGAAGTCACAAATTCTTCTGTTTTATGCTGCGATTCATGCTGATATGCAGACTTACCCAACTGACAAGGGGAGTTTGCTATTGTTAATAATTGACAGGTGACTACAGAATGTATTTTAGCAGCAGCACAAAAACTGACCAAAGCCTGTTCTGTGACTTTTATACTGGAGAATGTTGCAGTTTGTAACCTGACTTGCAAGTGTATCCACGCTTAGTTAAGAACTATGGCTACTTTGCATGATATAGAAGCCTCTCTAATAATTTGCAACAACGAAATGAAATGATGGGGGGTCTATGTGTAATTCCTCCATGAACAGTTCTCCCATGGAATGGTTGTGCTCTAATTAAAAAAAACAGGTCATCAAAATGCAATGATCACCTTTCTCCTTAAGTCTAAAGCTATCTAGCATTAGCTAATCAGATGAATATAGCATTCAGGCTTAATGCTTGATCTTTGAGCATGATCTTGAGACTTCCTTTAACAATAAGTAGTTCTGAAGCAGTGTTGGAAAAGCTCTGTTAGAAAGATAGTGATATTTTTAAGGTTTCATACTTCATTAATATTTTATCTTCATGGGTCTAAGACTACTTTAAAGCTTGGAACTGAAACTGCTCACTTTCATATGTGGCTCTGGTTTCAGTGTTTGAAATAAGCCACATAAGGTCACTGCTGGTTCAATCTAGGTACTACATTTGTCTCAGCTCACGCTATAATTTTCTCCTTAAATATCTTTTTAGAAGTGGTTTTCTGGGGGTTGGGCTTGATGTGAAAAACATGCAAGTTAGAAAACTGACTTTACAAGCAGAAATAACACTATTGAATAAATAATGTACAATTTGACAGCTCTGACTTATTACCTGGTTTTTGGAATCCATTTACCATATCTTAAATTTGGGTCTTTATCTTTAATTTAACCCATTAAGTTAGTCTCTCAGCTTAGTTTTCTGGACTCTTGGAGATTCTTACTGTAAAATAGTACCTACCATGCCATTAATAACAACATGTGGGGGGATTTAAACTCCCTGAACATGTAGGCAGTGCAGATATAGAATAGGGAAAACATTTTCTTGTCTTGCTCAGATGAAATCCAGTTGGACACAAAATCAAGAGGGGTGTGCATGCTGTAAGTGCAGATGGTTGTGACTTAAAGAGGGCTGTAACACACTCAAGCAATGCATGAAAGCAGGAATGGAGAAGAGCTCCTTTTTACATGAGCAAGCTGTATTCTGTCTCCTGAGATGTAACAGTACTGCTGCAGCAGCAAGAACTCTTGTGAGCAGGAGATTGCTTTCTAACACAGAGCGGGTGTTTTAGTTTTTCCTGATTGGATGGCTGAGTCATACCATAACATCAGGTGGTTTTCTGGTTCAATTGAATAAATCTGTATTAATTATAGTAGTTAACATGGAATTTTGTTTTGATCATATGAGTGAAGTTTCTGGAGCTGGAACAAGCCTGTTAAATGGTAGAAAAACATTTCTAAAGAGTAGTGAATTACTATTGTAGCATATATACGTTGTAGTTGAATGGGGTGCAGAATGATTTCTTTATAAAATTAATTTGAAAGCAGTTTTTTGCCTTTATGTCATCTCTTTTTGATTTGTGTCGTGCCTCTATTGTATAACACTACTGATTTGCTGAGATAGTTAGTTTTATTGTACAACCTGAAATATCTCAAAACATAGTTTAGATTGAAAAGATAAAATTATGATGGAGTGGCAGTGAATTTCTTTCAGAATTCCTGCACAGCTCTTGATACTAGGTCTCCTGGCTTTTTAAGGAGATTGCAATTATTGAGAAAGAGCAAGCCTAGCACATATCATTGCTAATTGAGTGATTTTGGGTGCATGGTGATGATTAACAGCCATGTGTTATAGTTGACTGCAGGCTTGAGTTTCATACTTGACTACAGTAGAATTTTAAATGTCTGCTGCAAAGCAGAGCTCATATTTAATATTCTACTTGGGTAACTGCTTTATCCCTGGGCTAGCCCTAGAAAAAGGGAGCCTTATGCTTGGCCCGTTATTTTGAAGAGTGTTTTTCTACTGCTTAGCAGGTATTGGAGAAGAAATGGTCCCAGCACTTCAGGCTTCCTTAAGAGGAAATCCTTTTTTGTGTCAGTTGTTTGAAAGTAGTATGTTGCTTCAGTGGTACCAGCAGTGTTCTGCAATGTGTACTGCACTTCTCACTTTTAGACAGTTGCTCAATTTAAGCTCGAAGGCAGGGTTTGAGAGAAGGGAGTGCAGGGAGAAGTTACGAATTTTATTTTTGAATTTCTGATTTTATTCCCTTGAAAAAGAAGGAAGTACAACTTTGTAACTTTTATTTTCTCTTTAAAATAGAATCCTGCAATTGCTGACATCTACACTGAGCATGCTCACCAGGTTGTAGTTGCCAAGTATGCTCCTAGTGGATTCTACATAGCATCTGGAGGTAAAGTATCTGTGTGCATGTGCATGAGAAGTGTGGACAGAGCTGTTAAAGTTACTGCAAAGCAGGAGTAACACTTTGTGTGTGTGTGTGTGTGTGTGGAGTATGCAGTCAATGGGATGTGCTTTGGTGGACTTACGTATGCATCTCTGAAGGAGGAATGGTTTCTGTCCTTGTTCCTTCAACCTCTTCCTCAGGCAGTGAGCTTAGGGACATTCTTGGTATTTTTAGATGTATTATTTCAATAAGGAAAAAACCTGGAAATGAACCTTAAATATGAAGTGTGATGAAGACTTGTGTAAGTGCATCAGAGTGAAAAGTTATTTCTGAAATGCAGGACTATTGTTTCTGATGTTAATAAACTTTGATACTTAATGGACATGGGAGGGATTCTAAAACACTGTGTACTCCTTTCTTTTCTCCCTTCTTCCCAACCCACCTTGGCAACATTTATGGCTTTTGGTACTTCTTTACCTGAACTAAGAAAGCTTTCTTCAGCAAGTTAGCAGGAAAGGAGGCTGAGTCTGTTTCCATATAATGCATGCAAATCAAATGTCTGAGGATTTGTAACATGAATTTTTACAGTGTGAATTTCCTGTATTGTAGCAGGTTTTGACAACCAAAGAACTAAACAAACCCTTTTTAATAGGAGCTTGCATCAAATAATTGGTATTTTTTTCAGGACTGGTATACAGTGAAGAATGCTGTATACAGTACTGCAACTTGTATTTCTTACAAGGATTTGCAGCTAATACATAGATTCTTTAAAAAATGCATGCCATTATCAATTAGAAGTGCTTCAAAAGCAAGTACTGTGCCCAAATAGATATATTTTCTAATATAATATGTTTGAAAGTAAAACATTCTGAATATGAGACCCTTAGAAAGGAAGTACAGATTCCTTCAAAGGTCTTAGTAGAATGGGGGTATCAGAAAGCTGTATTAGAATAAGTATTTTCTGAGTACTGGGGAGCCTTTAAGAGCACTGATAGCAGAGATGGTTTTTTTACCCTCTTTTTTTCTCACATTCTTGTCTGTAAGGGACCACAGCCAGGATTTTCTTGGCTCAGTCTTGTGTGTGGACCATGTGTCAAGTTGAATACCCTCTTAAAACCAGTTTGTATTCTGTATTCTACAAACCTGGTGCTCTAGGTTTGTGCAGCACTTAATACTCAAAATAACTATCTAATTTTTTTCTTGTAGTCTTTTAGATTTGTAAAAGACTTTGTAAAAGAGCAGTGATGGATACTGTGCTAGGGAAATATTTGGTTGATTTTTTTTTCTCAAAATTTTTGTCGTACCCAGGTGGAAGAGTTTAGGTTGCAGTATTTCCCTTAAAAAGTGTCTTCTGTATGTCATTTATAAATAGTTTTGTGATACTGCTGAGCATGGGGTCTGAAGATAGATGACCAGGCTGTTTAAGCTGTTTCTAAGTATAACGTGTAAGATTCACTTCTGTCTATAAATCTGCATTAGCCATGCAGCATGCATTAATACTTCATGTGCTTCATGAGACAGACCTTTGGCAATATGCTTTTGGCTTTTATGGTAATTTCTCTTATTGCAGTCATAGCAGATGTAGTAATGGGAGATACTGCGAAGTTAAAGCTGTGTGTCTTAGCTATTAATAGATGATGAAAACAGTTAGGTTGTGAAGTCTGCATTAAAATTCTGCTTCAATAACAAATACTTTCTATAAAATTCTGTGTCTGTCCTTTTAGCAGAAGTGAAGATTAGTCTCTGACCAGGTCCCAAAGATGCAGAGTGGCTGTTTGTTTAAATTAAATTCTAAAGATGCACCAGTAAATGGTGAACAGAATTGAAGCATTTTGCTGAGGTGAAAGATGCATATTTTAGCACGTGGTTTATTCTAAAACAGTGGCTTTTTTTGAAGGGTACAATACACACAGACTTTGCTGTGTGGGTTTCATTAGAGATGTGTAAATTTGTCTGTGTATAGAACAATTCCTCTGGTTACAATCCTGCACCACAGTAATTGCTCTGAATAGCTCTTGGGTTTTACAATACTCAGTGGAAACAGTGAGCCAGGGAGCTTTCATTATCTTAAGTCTTAAATTGTTAACTGCTTGTGCCATGTCTGCTACTTTTGACTTTACCATTCCTGAATATTCTGTTGCATTCCTGTCTAGTATTCCAGGTAGTGCAGAGGCATCCCCACTGTTAAGTGTGTACATGCTCCTGTATAGAAAAAGTGAATTCATGTGCATGAATTGAGTTCTGTGGACAGAAATCTTTGTACATCTATATATGGCTGGTATTTGTATGCAAAACAGGTCTCCTTTGAAGGTACAAATTGTAGCGCATCAACCACTGTCCACTGGACTAATCCCTTCTTGTAGATGTAGAGTGGCTCGCTTCCCAGTGAAGGGTCAGTGAGCTGTCTTGTAGCTGCTGGGCAGGGGGGCTGGGCTGGCTTGTTCTTTGTGTAACAGATACTGAACACATACCAGCTGATAACAGCAAAGTTCCTACTCTTACTGTGCGGGTTTTTCACATGTCTGCACACATTTTCTCCGTCTGTTGTATTTGGTGCTATATGTCTTGGATTGTAATATCTGGTTAAAAACCTAATTTATTGAAATGGATATCGTCTTCAGCATCCCTAAATAAAGGGATTTCTAGTAGTTGTAAAAGGGTAAGGTAGTAGGTCCCTAGTACAAGTCTTCAGTGTAGCTGAAAATCTGTACTCTGGCAGATTGATGAGTCATGTGACTGAGTCATGCTGGAACAATAGTTATATTCTCTTTTATTATGGCAGATGTCTCTGGAAAGCTGAGAATCTGGGATACTACACAGAAGGAACACCTACTGAAGTATGAGTATCAGCCATTTGCAGGAAAAATAAAGGACCTTGCATGGACTGAAGACAGCAAGAGAATTGCTGTGGTTGGAGAAGGAAGGGAAAAGTGAGTAATTACTTTGTATTTGTATGTTTATACATACATACATGCATTTGCTGTAAACCTCTACATTCTAACAAAGCAAGTTCCTTGCAGAAAGCTTTTAATTCTTCAACAGAACAGAGTCACTGCTTTTTCCCTGTCTTGACTTCAAGACTGTTCTGCAGCAAAATTTTCCATGCAGTATTTGACAGCAGTAAATTAGTTGGAAAATACAGTTCTGTTACTATTGCTTAGTTTAACAATTGTTTGGGACTTGTTTCTTAGAGGTAGGTGAGTATTACATTCAAGGATAGCTGGTGGATTTTTTTGTCAAATGCTGATAGGGTAGGAAGGGGGGGAAACAGTTTTTTTTCCCCTCGTTCTTCACTTATTGGACTCATGGTCTTATTCGATTGATTGAATAAGAGTTTAAAATTAAAAAGTGTATCTGAATTTTTTCCTTTGGCAAAATTTCTGTATTTTTAGGCCTTATTATGGTAGTTTAATGAAAGGACATCAAGTAGTTGTCCTTTACCTGACTAAATGAGATGCCCGTTTAGGTTTGTGTCCTCTATTTAATATTCAAATACTGTCAGAACTTTTAAAGCAGAGTCCAGATCAGGACACCTAATGGGCTGAACAGCATCATGCAGTGCTGTTCCCTAGTCTCCTGCACTATTTTTTTAATCCATCATGTACTGTGCCTTTGAAAGAGGCTCTTTGTCCTCCATTGCTGCCTCTGCTCCATCTGCCCCCGGGCAGATATAATGTGAGTTTGCTCTCCTTCTTCAGAAGCTTGGCCAGCTTCCTGTTAGGTGGATGCACTTTCAGTCTAGAATATTCTTGAAGGGATTCTAAAGAAGGCCTTTCAAATAGCAATGCTCTGACAGTTTAGTGCCTCAGTATTGATTATACTGTTGTTGGTTTTTTTAAATCATTTAGAGTAAGAACTGTCAAAAATGGTTGTATAACTCCTCTTCCTTAAACCTTTAAGTAATAATATTTGTGAAAGTGATGGTACCCAATCTAGACTAAATAGTTGGATAACTGTGATCCAGTGTTGTTATCCTACCTTTCTGCAGTCTGTGTTGTGGCTAGGCAGATGAAGTAATTTACTGCTTTCTTTTATAAACCAGTAGTCTTAGTGAGAATTACACATTGAATATCTGAATTTTAGAAGCTTTATATGCAAAACTGTTTGTCCCCTTCAGCAAAAGTCTCCTATTGAAGATTAGAATCTCCCATGAGCAAGATCTCAAATAGCCTTCAGGGAGCTGTGATGCGCTTGTATGAGATTAATGAGATGACCTAATTTCTTTTCTTTGAGTGCACTCAAATCTGCAGTTTGCAGATGTTCAAGGAGTTAATCTACATGTAACTTTTATGAATTGTAGTCATTGTGTGCTTTTCTAACTAGGTTTGGAGCAGTGTTCCTGTGGGATAGTGGCTCTTCTGTTGGTGAGATTACTGGGCACAATAAAGTGATCAATAGTGTGGACATTAAACAAACGAGACCATATCGTCTGGCAACGGGCAGTGATGACAACTGTGCAGCTTTCTTTGAGGGACCGCCATTCAAGTTCAAGTTTACACTAAGCGTGAGTTTAAGTTTTGATGTGACTCTGCTAAACTGTGCAGTTTCCAACAGGCTTGCAGTTCCTGTCACAACTAGCTGTTATAAGTTTTCAGTTCCCCTCTTTGAAACATAGCTGGTGTCAAGTGGCTTTCTTAAAACTGTGTATAACCAAATGTTTGTGTCAGGCCATGAAAACCAAAATAAGTGATTGGTTAAAAAGAGAACCTGAAACACGTTTTTCTAGTTTTCTTTTTTCATTCTCACTAAGCAGTGGAAGGGATGATGTAGGGTGTTTTATTGGCTCTACTGATGCTGAGTGCTGTTTCCCAGTTCATATGTGTGTAGAATTTCTTAAACCTTTCCAAGGTGCATGAGTCAAGAAATACGGTGATTTTAATGGAATTTTCCAATCTGATAAAGAGTGCTCAAATCTGGCATCCCAGGGCCACTTAGAAAGGGTGAGTGTACATATTTGAAAGCACAACTTGATTTCTACTTCATGGAATGAGTCTGTGACTTCTGTGGTCAGTTTTTGTTTCTGTGTTCCTTTTAACTTTGTTTCTTATTTAACTTGTTACAATATCTTAAATGAAACAAAGGCTGGAACTACCACAGTGAAGGTATTCGTTATTGCTTAAGGCCAAAGAAAATGCCACGAGCTTCTGCAGCTGTTTTGATGGCAGGAGATCTCTTGCCTCAAAAAAAACTATTGCAAAGATTCTGGATGTTATTGCAGTAGTAAATTCAAACTGTTTAGTTTTAAAAACAGTGTAGTAGGCCTTTTATTTTCCTACACGTGAGCCTTGAGTAGTCTTCACATGCTGACTTTGGTAAGGATTCCATTCCAGTTCTAGAAAAGGAATTGTTTTGAGGTCTGCAATCCAATGAAATGATGTAGTTGCCTAATATATTTCTGAACTTAAGCTGATACTTGCATTTTGCTAAGCTGGTTGTTTTGGAACTCTGAAGTCCAAATTGCTTACCAGTGCTGCTTAGGCTGGTAAGTGATGCAGTCTTCCTTTTAAAGTGTTATTTGAGTTGATGTATGGGATTCTGGTATGGGCTATATGGTTTAGATTAGAGCCTGCAGTATTGTCAGTGGGGGGAAAAAAGTATAGTTGAGGAAAGTAGGTTAGAACCTGCCTTCCATAATACTAAAAATAGTCTTCCAAATCTCTCTGCATGGGAGCTTTGGCCTCATTGTGGTGCTTCTCTATTTAATGTGTGTTTTCTAGTTTGCATGGTTTGAATAGTCTCCTACTTGTATATAGTCTATTTGGGGAGCATACATCAGTCTTGCCTCATTACTTCACAGAACTACCACTAATGCAGTCTCCCAGAAATGGAATTTCAGTAAAGTAGTAACTTATTCCTTATGCCTGTGCTTTTTTTGGTTTTTTTGGGTTTGGTTTTTTTTTCTTTCTTTTTTTTTTTTCCCCCCCCCAATAAGAAGGATAAAATACTCTTGTGTGTATAAAACTCACTGTGCAATGAAGCGAGAGTTGAAATCTGGAGAATGTTGGAGAAGTCAATGACCACTGGGGAAGAATCTCAAGTTTGCATGTAGGCTGCATCTGACTTTTTTATTATTTATCCCTGAAACTGGGTAATCGTTCTCCTGGTGTGCACGGAGTTGTTTTAACTACATCAGTAATGATGTCACAGTGTCTTCCCTGGACTGTTCTTGGTCCCCATGGTTCTCTTCAGATAGAGGCTAAACTTGCCTCATAGCAATTCTATACAGCAGGCATTTCCTATAGCTAATTTATGGCTCACGTGTAAGAGAGCTTCATTGTTACTAGAATGTCTTCTATGTAAAATGGTCTGTTCTTTTTTGTTTGCTGATTCTTCCTTTTTTTTCTACAGGACCATACACGGTTTGTGAACTGTGTGAGGTTTTCTCCTGATGGGAACAGATTTGCTACAGCCAGTGCAGATGGGCAGGTAAAAAACAAGGAACTCTTTTAATACTGATTTTTGCATGGAAAGGTTTTCTTGTGCATTTTGGGAATAGGATTAGTATTGTGAAATCCATGTTGCTTCTTTTTTATGCCACAAGTTTAAACTTTGAAGTATCCTCCTGTAAATCTATAATAACTGATAAGTGGTAATAACCAAGTTTTTTTCCTCATTCCATCTCCCTAGCATTCTCTTACAGGTTATTTTGGCAGAAACGTGTTGGACTTTTGGAATATGTATATTATGATCCTGAGAGGTCTAGCTGAAATAGTGAATTCATAGATAGCAACCTGGCTTCACGTGTACTCCCTACTGCTAAGGGCAGGTTGATGATAACTCTTTTACCATAAGTAGCTTGTCCATCTCAGAGGACAGACTCCCATGACAGGAGTGCAAGGCAGCTGCCATCACAGCAGGATTCAAAACTCTAACATCTTCCAGAATTTCCAATTTCTGGACCCAAAGTATGGGGGACTTGCTGTGATTATTTACAATTTTCATCTCAGTTGTTTAATCTTAATTATTCAATGCAGCATAGCTAGTGAGTCCCCTTAAAAAGGGGTCTAGTGTGGTTTTTTTTTCTATTACTGCTTTTCCCTTTAAGTTGTATGTCTGTGTGCTTTTTTCAAGATTTTTGTCTATGATGGGAAGACTGGAGAGAAAGTGTGTGCTCTTGGTGGAGGCAAAGCACATGATGGAGGTATTTATGCTGTAAGTATCACTTCATTTGTGCAAATGATGCATAGTATTTCATTACCCAGTTAATAGACTGCCAAGTCTTGAATTAATACATTTACTGTCTTGTGGTGACATTTGTTTTTACAGATCAGTTGGAGCCCTGACAGCAGTCAGTTGCTTTCTGCTTCTGGAGATAAAACTGCTAAAATCTGGGATGTTGGTGCTAATTCTATTGTAAATACTTTTAACATGGGATCAAACGTGTTGGATCAGCAACTGGGTTGCTTGTGGCAGAAAGACCATTTACTGACTATTTCCCTGTCTGGCTATATCAATTATTTGGACAAGAACAATCCAAATAAGCCTTTACGTGTTATAAAGGTAGGTTAAAGTTCTATTACTGCATGAGTTTCTGCAATAAATGACTCAGTGACTGAAGTTGTCAAGATGGAATAGTAGCTATTGAAAAATAGCTTTGTTAAATTAGCATTGCCAAATAAGCTATGTGTGACTGTTTCTTGAAGTCATATAAATCAAGAAATTACTATTTATATGTGTGAGATTGTGCTTTGTGCAAATACTCAGACTGATTATTTCATTTTAATTAATTATCAACTTATCTTTTGTTGCAGCTTTTAAGTATTCTTGAGATGAGAAAAAAATACAGCATAGATAGAAAACTACCAGTGATGTCTCATTTTCCCAGAACTAGTGTGGACAAGGTGATTAGGGTTACCATGCAATCGAACTTTAATTTTAGGATTTAGAGTTTGCTGACACAAGAATGTCTCACGGGAACTTACATTTTTACATGAACTAGAAACAATGTCCCAGATTTTTGCTATCATGCTATAATTCTGGAAGTTGGTGTGGGTACATGACCATATTTAGCCTTTTTCCCTGAACCATAAAGTGCCTGAAAAGCAGTGATGAAAAGGCTACAAAAGTATTTTGGCTCATCAGGCTAATAAGGACATCCATGGTGCTTATTGTTTCTCATGAAGGACTTAGCAATAGCAGTGGTGTAACAGTTAAATGACTGCACTGAAAACATAGTGGTTTTTATACTGAGGGACTTTTAGTGCTTGTGAATAGCATGTTATTTTCTGAATAACCTGTCATTCTTCTCAAAAAGGTGTGTGTAAGTGTTAAAAACTGTTCATCAGGAATTATTTATGTCCCATTCACAGGGTCATAGTAAGTCAATTCAGTGTCTTACTGTGCACAACAACGGTGGAAAGTCCTATATTTACTCTGGAAGTAATGATGGTCATATAAATATCCTTTGAATGATAGTGATACTTGTTCTAGTTTAGAAAGTTTATTGGACACTTTGGATATTTTGTGTAAAGTTTATTTTGCTTTCCCCTAATACTTGTTTTACTAGCTGCCTTCACACTTTCCTGCTAAATATAAGCCAGCTCTTAATTTATACTTGTTGCTTCTTCATGGTAGGTAGCTTGGGTAGGATGATAGTATGGAGGAGCAAGTAAATACATAATTTAGGCTCTTGCAACATCAAGAAACAGTAATGCATATTTTCCACTTATGAGAGAATATGCAGAAAGTTACATTTCCAGCATTCTGAAGCATATAGTTACAACCACAGTCCTTTACCCTACCTTCAAAATGGTGTCATGTTGGTATAAACTCTTACAAATATAGATCCTGTTTCTTTTCAAACCTGTAATACAGTGTGAGTAGTTCACACTGATGTTACCATGTAACATGAGGGAAAGCCAGTGTTGCAAGGGCTTCTAACTAAAATTCTTTAAAAAGTATTTTCTAGTCTCAGACTTGTTGCTAATTATTTCAGTACTTGCTACCGTTTGTGGTACAAAACATCAGTTTCATTTAATAAATATTATGAGGTTGCCCATGGAGCTTGTAGAGTCTCCATCCTTAGAGATACTCAAAACCCTACAGAACCCTGCAGCCTGTTGTAGCTGACACCAATTTGAGCAGCAGGTTGGACTAAATCTCAAGAGGTCCCTTCTAACCTTAGCTGTTCTCTCAATTGTTTATTATTTATGTTCTCTCAATTATTTATCTACTTTTTGTGGTGTGGTATCTGACTGCACCACTATCTTCAAATGTTCCTTAATTCTATTATGCACATTACTGGGATTCTGAAACTGGAGAGAATGATGGCTTTTCTGGGAAAGGCCACACAAACCAGGTTTCTAGAATGGCAGTGGATGAAATGGACCAGCTGGTCACCTGCAGTATGGATGACACTGTGCGCTATACCAACCTTAGCAAGAGAGATTACAGGTTAGTTAAAATGTTGCCTTTTATTGCAGTATAATTGTTTTACAGCAAGAGTGTTGCTGACTTTATGTGGTAAATAAATGCTGGAGTTTATTTATGTTACCATGGTAATATGGTAGCAACCTTGTGCTTTTTTTCTCATGAGAAATGCATCCCAGGCTTTTCAATTTGTTTTATCCCTTCCATGGGTTAGATGGAGACCTGTCTTGTATTGGGTGACTTAGTTAGGGGCTGTAGGAAGAGTGTCTGTTTTGTGATTCGTAAATACCCAGGGATAGTGGAGGTAAATATGGTTAGGAGGAGTGGGACACAGCTGTTTCTTCATGGAAACCAGAGTTTAAGGAATCTTATTAAGATAATCTAGTTAGCTTAAAAATTAAACTGTAGTATAGTAACACTGACTTTCATTTCAAAGGTGTACTACCTGATCAAGATAGTAAAGCTTTAAACACAAAACTGTAGGAAATGTTGAGATTTGTAGATAAGAATTTAAGTTATGCATGTTCTTGATGATAAGTAGGTGGTTATTTGAATGGGCAATTTAATATAGTTGTAGACATGGAGTAACTTCCTGTTTTGTCCTTCCTGCTTCTCCACTTTGACATATTCTCTTCCAGTGGCCAGGATGCTGTGAAAATGGATGTTCAGCCGAAATGTTTAGCTGTGGGTCCTGGTGGTTATACTGTAGTTTTATGCATTGGACAAGTAAGTATTAACCTGTGGATTTTCAACTATTGCTGTGTTAATAATGCCATGTATGGTAACATTTATTTAGTGTGGAATTATCTTGTATATGTGCAGAATTTCCTAATAATACCTATAGGGAGCATAGTTCAGCAGGATACTCAATAGCCTTGTCTTTTTGCATCCTGTACCGATTTCACATTTATGCATAGATTTACATTTCAGAAAGTGTCTTGTGTGGATGCCTCTGTATTTGTTATCAATACAGCTTTGTGCTAGAAGGTGAAACCTCAGAATCACACTCTTGCCAGATCTGACAAGATTTTGGCAAAAGGATGTTTTTCTCCAGCATTTTATTTTTTTGCAATTAATCCAGCTATCCAATTAGCTAGTGCTGTTGTACAGCATAAGCAGCTCTAACTTGCTTGCCACTGGTATGCAGATCACAGAAAACCAGAGACATTGCACCAAGGCTCTTTTGTATCAAAACATTACTAACTAAAAATGATTTATGCTTTCTTCATGGATGCTGATTTTGTGTTTGGGACATTTGATAGAGTTGTCCAAATCTGTTTTCATGTGAGTCAATTCCAGTTAACCATAGCTTAGAACTGGATAGGAAATAGCCTTTAAAGTTTAACACTGCAGCATTAACTTGCTACTAATTTGGTCCTGCCTCCCTCCCATGAACAATGAACCAGGAAGGGAGTAAGCATTGCTAAAAATACTGGTGTGTCCATGTTTATTTCATGTTCAAAGCAAGTGAAGCAAAGCTGAAGGCAATGGAGAACACCCTGTACTATGTAATTTAGAACACATGAGTACTGCAGTACAGCAGATTAGTCACCACATGTAGGCATTTCTTCAATTTTTTTTTTTTTTTAAAGACTGAAACTGTTCCCTTAAGATGAGAATACAATAAACTTCTGAGGTACTGGAGGGGATTTGTATTTATGACTAAGCAATGTGGTTTAGTAGTAGTTTTATATTTGGTACTTTGAAGAAGGATCTTAGTTTCTGGGTTTTTTTACTTACAGATTGTCTTGATGAAAGATAAGAAAAAATGTTTTGCAATTGATGACCTTGGCTATGAGCCAGAAGCTGTAGCCATTCACCCCACAGGAAGTACAGCAGCAGTGGGAGGAGCGGTAAGGTTGCACTTTCTAAAACTATACTACTTTGAGCACTGGAGCAAGTAACAGAAGCATTTAATAATACTGGATGTGTTGTGTTGAGAAATGGTAGGTGACAATTTGTAACATTGGTATTGTCATAGTAAGCTGTGTGCATTTGGTGTTCCTGGGCTTTCATTCCCCAGGTTCTGCCACAATCGTGACCTGAAGTCTATTTCACTTCTTTTTGAATTGAATCATCTTTTCTGTATTTGCTATTTTAAAATTGCCAAATTGTTTTTACCCAGTGTGTTCTTGGAGTTGGCAAATCCTAGAAAATGAGTTTATTTCCCCACTTGGTGGACTGTAGCCAGCATAAATGACAGGCTATTTAAACTTTTTCTTAACATAAGCACTGCCAAACAGAATTAATGCAAAAAGTTCCAGAAACTCCTCTTTCTGTTGAAAAATTATTTTTCTACCTTTTCTACTTCTTTGCTATTAATTTACAGGATGGGAATGTCCATTTATATTCAATCCAAGGAACCTCTTTGAAAAGTGATGATAAGATTTTGGAAGCTAAAGGTCCTGTTACTGACCTGGCATATTCTCACGATGGTGCCTTTCTTGCAGTCTGTGATGCAAACAAAGTTGTCACTGTCTTTAGTGTTGCTGATGGCTATGCGGTAAGAATTGTTGTAACCAGTTATCTGTGTTTGAAAACAAGTTGAATGACAGCTCATGTCTAAATCTGGTGTAGTGAAGTACATTGTAAAGCCTACATACTGCACATGTAGTGAAGCTGTTGAGCCTTAATCACTGTTAATCAATCATTGATATAAATTTGATGCTTCTGTGGCTGTTTACCTGCTATTTTGGGCTGGTACTGGCGTTTACAGCAGCCTGTATGAACCCTCCAGACTGTAAGAATAGTTGAGGAAATGTGCAGCATAGGTCAACTACTGGGAAAACACTGAAACCCATCTAATAACAAATGCATAGTTAAAACAGGGAAGGAGCTGAGTTTCCACAGACTAGCCTTAGTTAAATAGAAAAAGTTCCTTTGGATCTGCTGAACCACTAGTTTGTTAGTTTGGGTTTTTTAAAGGAAATAACAAAATTCATGCCATGTCTGTTAGAGAACTTATGTGCATTTTTGTAAAATGGACAAGGATGTAGGCTCAGTTTAATATGAATCATGCAGTACAATAAAATTCAATGGAGTAAGTAAAGCAGACTTGGCAATAAAATTTTGCCAGCTTTGGCACACAGTTCCATGGTAAGGACTAAGCTATGAAAGGCATATGCTAGAACAGAGAATCTTGCTTTATCTGCCAATCTACTGTCTTTAAACCAAAAACCTAAAAATGGGCAGTTTCTACTTTTCAGCCCAAGCATTGTGTATATCAGCTTGTAAACTCCTTAAACTTTGACTAAAACAACATTGAGTAAAAACACAGGATGGCTTTTCACAAAAAAAATTCATTTTCTATGTAAAAATTGAAATAATTTTGCATTGAGAAACATCTGCGGGATTATTTTAGAAGCCTCTAAATTGCATATGCACTTGACACATCAAGCTTTCATAGAAAAATGTCTTGGTGGTTTTTTTTACAAAAGAGGTTTGTGTTCTATTGGCCTACTAAGTATTTTAATAAATCACATAAAATAAAGCCACCACTTTGTTTGCTTAGTGCATCCATCTACACCTGAAATGTACATTGTCTGGAGTCTTGAAGTAGCTTGTTCTGATGCTGCACATTGAAAGCTAGTGAGTTTTTTGAAGTAGCTCTAAGTACTGGAATAACCCTTGTCTCCCTAATTTTCAAATAGGAGCATAATGTCTTTTATGGACACCATGCAAAGGTTGTTTGTATTGCATGGTCACCAGACAATGAACACTTTGCTTCTGGAGGCATGGACATGATGGTATATGTTTGGACTGTGAGTGATCCAGAGACCAGAGTTAAGATACCAGGTATGTCTTCTTTGACATATTACTTTTGAAAGTTGCTAGTAGTTCTTGAAATCCAGCACTGTTTTGTAAATTAATGATAAATAAGCAGGCTTTGAATGTTCCCAAAGTAATTTAGCCTTTATGTTAATCTCTATCTAGCCACACTAGCTGGAATTATTCTGTTATTTTTGTAGTTACGTTTAAAATCCAGTACTAGTATTTAATGCAGCTAAAAACAATAATTGGAATGTGCTGAAGTTACCTTGTCAACCAAGCCTTCCTAATTCTTTTCTGTTACTTTACACTGCAATACAGATGCTCACAGACTACATCATGTAAGCGGCTTGGCGTGGTTGGATGAACATACTCTGGTAACAACATCCCATGATGCTTCTGTTAAAGAGTGGTCTATCTCCTACAATTGAAATATGCCCCCTCTTTGGAAGGACCTAATCAGGGACTAGAACTACTGCAGTGGAACATAGCATTTCTCTTAAAAAATCTGTATTGGCCTCTGGGTCTGCTGTCATATCCTCATATCTTTACAGGGTGTTCATATCTGTAATTAAATGTACTTTGAAAGCTTTAGCAAGTAACAGTTTGCACATGAAAAGCACTTAAATTATGTCTGGAGCTTAACCTTTGTGCTGAACATTCCAGAGGCAACAGCCAAACAAGTTGGTGTGCAAGGTTCAGGCGCAAAAGATTCAAACTCAATCAGTTGTTCTTTTCTAACCAAGAAACATAAGACTGTACAGCATGAGAGTAATACTTCTCATTTTTTTCTAATTACAGAACATTTCTGTACTAACAGTCATAGTAAGAGTATTTAGTTGTGGTCTGAAACCAATCAAGCTGTGTGCAGCTACTGTATATTGCTTTGCTTCTCTATACTGCACCAAACTGTTGCCTCAGATTTTCTCCTCCAGATAAGAAGATGGGGTACATACATAATAAACTTTTTATGTATTTCATGTCAAATCTTTGTGGTTTATTTTAAGGTGGAAGTGTGGGATTTTAATGTTCTTACTGTTGTGGGTATAATGTTTACAAATAATCATTGTGGCAACTTATTGCTTCAGAAACACAATTGTTATTTTCATGAATTAAGACTGTCTCGTCATTTCAGTGTCAGAGAAAAGAAGTCATTCTGTTTCAAAGATTAAAGATATTTTCTGTTTGAGGAGGATAAGCATGTTATTGTTAAAAAAATGCAGTACTTCTACCACCTTTTGGAAAATACAGGAATTAAACAAAGTGAAGTGTTGTTATGACTTGAAGTGATTTTTGAGAAGATGGTGTTTGCTCAGTAAGTTTTATGCCTTTGCATGTGCAGAACAGTTGCATGAAAGTGTTACCTCATGCAAAGAGATCCTAATGTTGTGTTTAGTTCCCTTCTCACACTCCACAATATGTTTAAGTGATTTGAAGCTAGCAGTCCAACAAGGGTGGAGGAGGACACTCTGATGCAAAGTAGTAGGAAGATTTCTTACCATCTCTGATGGCCAAAAAGAGTTGTTGCTGTCTAGAACCTTGGAAGACTTAAAAAAAGTTTTCTCTGCTAAGTCTCTACCACCACCGCCACCTTTCCAGTTGTCTTTGGGTTTTATTAAGCTTTCCTTTGTGTGTGGACTCACGTGTTTTTTTTACCAATCATATTTCTAATGACACTAATTATACAGCAAATAAAATGCTTTTGCTGCTTCTCATACTGTGGCCTATTGCTCAATTGCTGAAAAAAAAGTTGCCTCAAAAGAATGAAATGTTGGTGAAACATCTTTTGAAAAAGAAAATTGTTGATTTCTTTTTAGGAGTGATGATCGGAATGTCTGCCAGCCTGCAAACCAACATCTACAGTGAAACAGTTGACACAGATTTTTTTTTTTTTTTTTTTTTTCCCTTTCTAAGAAGTGGAATATTTTGTATATGGTTTCTTTGTGTTTACTGTTTCTCTCTACTAGCAGTTTTGCATGTTATGCTTACTAACAATGCAAGGACAAGAGAAGTTTTGGAAAAGGGTGTGTTTGATATTTGGCTTAAGATCCAAATTAGGGGCTAGACACTGAGAAAACCTTGCTAAACTTGTTCTGATGTTGCATAGGGACTGGCACAGCAAGCAGTTCATCCATTGTTCCTGAGTCTGACCTGGAAGAGTTGCTATTGAATCTGATCAGTGGGTTCCTGGGGTAGGTGAATCCCTGCCATTTCAGTAATTATAAGGGAGAGGGGAGTTAAGCAGTTGTCAGAGCCTGTGCACTGTGCCTGAAAGGTGATGTGTAGGATGAGCTATTTTTTGATTCCTCGAAGACCTTGTAGTACTGCTCCTGTGGACTGCCTGTTAGCTAGAAACTCTGCACTGAGATGTGTGTTTGGATGGCAGTGAGGGTCACTGCTCGTGCTTCAGCTTCCACTGGATTTGTTTATTGGCATATGGCCTGAGCTTCTAATTCCTTAAGAGCTAATATGGTCTTTATAGTTGGCTAGCAAATCCTGACCAAAAAAATTAAAATATATTCTGCTCTTGGACCAAATGTCTTAGCACAGGTGCATTGTTGATCCAACGTACACACACCACAGACTAAGGAGTCTGGCTATACTGCACTGAATTAGGTCCCTGCATTACTTGTTTGCCCCAGACTGCAAATGTCTTGTGCTAAACTCAAACCCCTTGGACTTCCCTCAAACAGAGAAACGGGCAAAAAAAAAACCAGGATGGTCTGTACAGATTGTAGTGACTTCAAAAGGAAATAGTGGTACTTGACATGAATATGAAATCAGATTTGGAGGATGCAAACTGAAAAAAAAAAAAACACAACAAACAAACGAAAGATTCCACACCTAACAAAAACCCCATAGCACCTTATATGTTGCTGTCTTAAGAGCTGTATTTTAGTGTTAGTTCAAACCCTGATAAAACATAGCTCCTCAAGCATCCTTCTTCTTGAAGGCTTCTGTTTTAAACATTAACATGCTTTTGAGCTCCTGGCAGTTAATGGAAAGCTGGTTTCGCTTCACTGTGACTGGCACTTTGCCTGCTTTGCAGTGAAAATGCAGCTTAATTAGGCCAAGGGTAGATTTGGAGAACTAATGTGACCAGTAATTCCTCACAAGGCTGTAATGCAGGCATTCCTCTCCCCTCCCCCTTTAAATGTGATTTAATCCTTGCTGCCTGTTCCATTTCTGCCATGCTTGTACAGCACATTGGCCTTCCAAGAAGCTGGTCTGTACAGTCAGCCAGAAATTTACCAGCAGCTGTTGTGTGGAATATCAGCAAATCCTAAATGCAATTCTTTAATTGGCAATTGGTGGAGGGGAAAAATAAAGGGCGTCACTGATCTATTTGGAGATGGAAGTTTGTTTTGTTGGACACAAGAGGATTATGGATAGATGTTCTGATACCTCTGTTCCTCTGCCAAATGCTTTTGCTCTTAATAATTACAATTCTTCAGACTGAAGGTAGCAGTCTTAAAATTGCATTAATATTTTTCTGAAGCAAAATAACAAAGATGTAGAATCCTTCAACCTGGAACTGATTTTTTTTTTTTTTTTTTTTGGTGCATTTCTAAGCAGAGAACCCAGCATGTCACTGCAGATACTGTTTCATGTTTGTGGCACGAGAAAGGATTTGCTGATTTAAAAAAAAAAAAAAAAAAGGTAAATTTTGCCATGTCCATCTCAGTGATGGAGGTATACAGGGGAGAGAAAGGTGCCTTCAGTGGGCCTGGGAGCAGAATTATGCAGTTAACTGGCTTGGTTGAGAACAAGTCACAAGTTCTCATATATACAACAGATGGCTTGTTCTGGAAGTACAAAGCTTCCCAGAGAGACTTGGGAATGAGGCTAAGCAGGGGAAGAATCATAGAATATCTCTGTTTGGTAGGGGCCCATAACAATCATCAGACTGCAATGAATAAATGTGTGTGTTCTGCATCTAAAGGCAGTTTGTTTGCAATATCAATATTTTTACTGACAAGAATGAAGTCTGTTATACCAGTTCATAGATGTGTCGGTAGAAGGACCCTAAAGGCTCACCTTAAGTGTGATGTAGGGCTATGGGTGATACTAGACCAGGTCAGCTATGTTCTGTTTCTGATCAAGTCTTAAGAAACTGGAAAGGATTTTGATCATGCAGCCTCTTTGAGTAATCTGTTCCACTTAAGATTTTCCTAATATCCGACCTGAAATTCCAAGCTGTACTGCATGACCACTCATTCATATTATCTGTTACTAGCAGGAGAAGGTTGAACACTGCCCTTGGTATTGTCCCCCTGGAATTCTTTCTCTGTTACCTGCTGGCCCCATTGTCTGTTAAATTGTTGACTTCCAGCCCACACACCTCAGCTTCTAAGGAAAGCTGTTGTGGGAGGCATTGTCTAAGGCCCAGATGTGCTGCATCACCTCCCTCACCCCTGGTCCTTGGGTCTTCTTTTTATTCAGAGTTGGGATCTTTTTCCAGTGATCAGAGCCTTCTCATGATAAACATGGTTTGTTTCATGTATGATATTTTAGCTATCTCATAATCATGTGGGCCAACCACTTCTACAGCTCTGTGCTGGTCCCATCACCACCCTATGGACTTGAATACATCTAGTTTTTAGGTTGACCCTAACATTGTTTCCTCCTGCTGGTTGTGCCTCTCCAGAGCACACTGGCACGTGCAGAGGTATGGGAGCAGGCTTGTCTCTGAAAAACAAAGACAGAAAATGTTGAGTACTTGAGCTTTTTCTATCACCTTGTGCCAGTTTATTTCCCTCATTTAAGAACAGACCTCCATTTTTCCTTGAAAAATTCAAGCAAAAAAGCTGTATAGTACATATTCTAAATATCTACAGCACTGCTGTGTTTCTCTGTTAAAACAGAGACAGCAGAAGAAACTTTGTTTTGTTGCCTTCCTGCTTGAGACCTGAAGAAAGCACATCAGGTCTGAGGAATAAGTCTCATTTCATTCTGAACTTTATTTCTGAAATGGTCAGTCCTGGAACTATAATAACAGCTACATCCTTATGAGAAAAGCTTCATAAATTAATAAATATCCTTATGAAGATATTCTTAAATATCTTTATGAAATTCTACAGATAATGGTTCATTAGCTGTCTGTGAGCCAACGTGAGAGAAACTCAGTATACAAGGCAGGCTTAGCTGTTCCCTTTTCTGACTGTGTAGGTGAGTTGGCAGCTGACTGTAATGCCTGTGGAACTGGGAGCAGTGGGGCTGTTGGCCCAGACCAGCCAGCTTGTTCTGTGAACAGTCAGCCTGTGCCCACCTCTGAGTTAGATCAGTCAGTTCTGATTTTCTGCAGAGAAAGATAGAAGTTGGAAGTGCAATTTAACTCTGACACCAAAAGAGGCTTCTATGATACCCAGAATTGCTTGACATTCACAATTTCCTGGTCTGTGTGATTGCCAGCAGGTCTGTCCCACGTGAACAAGGGATTCACATGTATTTAGCCCTGAAGACATGGCTTAACATCATTCAGGCTGCATTGTCAGAGGATCTGACTACCTGAGAGCTGTTTAACATGTCAGTCAGGCCTTGGTGTTTGCCTGTTGATTTACTTTACTCTATAAAGCTTGCAGGCATTAAAATGGGAAGGGGGAATCTTCTCAGGGTAGCCAGGTGTGAATATTATGGTCAAATAAATACTGATAAATGTCTATGCCAGGATTCTCATGCTCTGCAGGCAGGCCAGATTTCTGGGTTGGCATATTTAACCTTTGTTTCCTGTTGCCTATATGCAGCCTGCAACCTGTGCATAATGTACAGAACACAGGAGCCTGCTCCACGTGTTGCCTTTGAAGGCCCTTCATATGCCCACTGAGCTACAGGGAATCAGCACTGGCTGCTGATCTTCTCAAGGTTCTCATTATCATTCTCAGTGCAGAGACTCCAGAAGTGCCATTGTACCCAGGTACTACCCCACAAGGCAGGGGTAGTGATTCCAGGATTAGGAAACTGTGGGGAAGAAGCTGCAGCTGAGTAAGTTAAAGCATGAGCAATTTAGACACAGTCTTTCTACATTTACCAGCAGCATTTATATGGAGGTGGAAAACAGTCCCTTCTGCTGAGTCTTTTTATATTCTTCATGGACAATCCATTTCCAAGCAGTTAAATCCCAAATCTTTAATGCATGCTTCAGAATAAGCCGTGCATTAGTTTACAACTACAGGAACACCTGCACCATATTAAAATGTAAAAGGGAAACATTAGGTAAGAAGGGGTTTAAAATACACCTAATCAGATCATAAATGCTCATATTGGGTACTTTTAGACATTAAAAATGGAAATAGAGTCAGGGAATATAGTTAAAATTTCTGGGTTTGAAGGGACCCACAAGGATCATCAAAGTCCAGGACAGCCCCAAGTTATCACACCATGTGCCTATAAATTATGGGTAAGTAGCAGTTACATCTTTGCAACCAGTAGTTATCACATTCTGGGACGCGATTTAGTCACCAGGAGTGCCCTGTGCAAAAGGGAATGATATTCATTACTAGTAAAAACCATCCAGCGTTAAAGAAGGGTTTCACAGTTCCGTGGGGATCGCTGGCTGTGCTGCCGAGAGAGGCGCTCGGGGCAGGTCCAGCCAGGGCTGGGGGCGATGGAGGGAGGGAGGGAAGGATGGAGGGATGGAGGGAGGAAGGAGAGCGGCCGCGGGGACCAGCCAGGACAGTGCTCCAGCACCAGGTGGCAGAACTGCTCTGCTGACGGCATCCCCCATTCCGTTCCCAGCTATTGTCCTGCCCAGACCGACGCTGCCAAGTCATTTATGTTTCGGGAATGATTTAGCTGTTCCTGCGTGGGACGGCAGCATGCAGCCCGCCCAGGGAGAAGGGCAGCCACAGCCCCCCAGCCCCTGCCCAAATATCCGTGCGGTCCCCACGTGTCCCCCAGCTCTGTGCTGGGTCAATAACATCTCACTCGGCTCCTGCTGCTGCTCCCTGCCCCAGAGCTGCCAGGGAGGGAGGTCCCGCAGCAGAAAGCAGTGTCTCAAGGGGAGCAAGGCTGTTTGGAAAGGGTTTTACAGCCGGTACATCATCTCAGATCAGCATAGTGCCATAATGATGAGCACTGTTCTTTATTATTTACTGTATAGAAAAGGGCCACTGAGAGGGCTAGAACTTCAGCAGGAAAAAGAATATAAAATCCTAGAATGGTTTGGGTTGGAAGGGACTTCAAAAATCACCAGCCCCCCCCCCCCCACTGTGGAAAGGGACGCCTTCTGTAGACCATGTTGAAATAAAGAGATGAAAAGGTAGGCAATGTCAAATACGTATTGATATTTTTTTATTATATTTATATACCTTTGTTTAAGAGCAATTTTGTGACAGTATTTCCTTACGAGAACAGAGAAAGTGATGTCTGGTCTAAGTGAAACTAAAGACAAGGTGATGAGTCCTCAATCTGCAAGGCAGGACAGAGGACCTGGTGGAAAAGAAGATGTGAACTGGAAGTTTGGCTCTTGTAAAAGTGGTTATTGTAGGAGTTGAACAGTTCTAAGAGAATCATTTTGGTGCTTGATCAGTTAGGAAGACCTCACAGCTGAAAGGAGTGGAGGTTTGTATAATGGTTTTGATCCTGTAACAAAATATGAACAAATGAACCTTTATCAGGTGACCAGATCATCTATGACTTACCAACAAAAACAAGTTAAATCAACTCCCCTTTTTTGTGGTCAGAACAACTTGATTTATTAATGTCTAGGTTAACAAAGTCAGTGACAGCAGTTTATAACAAGGCAGCAATATCTATTGTATGAAGATCTGGAGCTGGGGCTTTGCTGACCCTATTCTGATAACCATGAATGCACAGAAAATATCACAGCTGGACTGGGCAAGAGTCAGTGACCAGCTGAGCCAACAAAGGACTGATATGAAAGGAAGGTCTTTCAAGGTGGGTAGATTACACTCCTTGGCAGGGAAGCACTGCTGGGTTTTGCAGCCTAGTGCAGCTGACAGGTTTGGGCAAGCTGCAGAGCCAGTCCTGCATTGGCAATGTGGGCAGGGTCTCAAGGGCTATGAGGGATGTGCCATCAGCAGATTGCTTGAGGGGCACAGGGATACCCAAAAAACAATGCCTGACATGACTTAGGTCTCCCAGCATAGCTGCTCCAGGCTTCCAGGTGATGCAGCTATGCCTGAGGGTACATACACAGCAAACTTCCCTGGTAATCATGTCATTTCACCCTCTCACATGAGCATTTCTGGCAGGGCAGTGGAGAGAGGCTCACCACCATCGATGATTCCAGTCACCATCTCTCCAGCCATTATCTGCATAGGAACTTGGATAGGCTGGATCAGTGGGCCAAGACCAATGGAATTCAACAAGAGCGAGCACCAGGTCCTGCTCTTGGCTCACAACAACCACAGACAGTGCTACAGGCTGAGGGCAGAGTGACTGGAAAGATGCCTGGTGGAAAAAGACCTGGAGGTTCTGTTTGAGTGCCCAGGTGGCCAAGAAGGCCGATGGCACCAGGCTTGGATCAGGAATATTGCAGTGAGCTGGAGCAGGGCAGTGACTCTCCCCCTATTGAGCACAGGTGAGGCCACACCTTGAGCCCTGTGACCAGCTCTGGACCCCTCAGTTCAGGAAGGTTGAAGGGCTGGAGTGAGTCCAGAGGACAGCAGAGCTAGGGAAGGGTCTGGAGCACAAGACTGACGAGTAGAAGCTGAGGGAGCTGGGGGTGTTTAGCCTGGGAAAAAGGAGGCTCAGGGGTCACCTTATCACTCTGGACCTGGTTATGGAGTACCAGAAGGGAAATGAGGCCAAGGCCCACAGTGGGTACAAAGCAATTCAGCTGAGTGGGGTTGTCTTGTTAGGCCCAAGGGAGCACAGCTGGACATGGCACCGTGCTGGGCCTCGTGGCTGCTTGAGTTGTGTGCCTGGTGTGAACAAAGCTTGGTGTCACAGACAGGGACAAAGGTGCCAAGTGGCCCTGCTTGGCTGTGACACCCTGGTCCCCGAAGAGCCCTGGTGGGATGGGAAACTGTCCCTGCCCTCACCAGAGCTGGGCAGAGCCAGTGGAGGCACTGGGAGAGCTGGAGGGGGCGCAGGGCCTGGGAGCCCCACAGGGAGGGAGCAGGGTCTGCAGGGGCTTGCCTGGGGACAGAGGCAGACAGTTTTCCCATGCAGACAGAGGAGATGCATAGAGATAGCTGGATTTGTTCAGAAATCTTTTTCATTCCTTTTCCAGAAGATGAGCATTTCTTCATTTGAAAGTCTGTAGTTCAAATCTGTGTTATATTCTAGAGTCAAAGCTCTTTCCATGAGCCAGAAATGTGCATTTTAAGGAAGAAGCATAGGCAGTTGCAGTTTAGAATTAGGTTCCTGTCACAGTAACTGGGATTTGGTACAGGTCTTGTATGATCTGTTTTGTGTCTCTTACCTGGCACTTCTGGTTTTCCAGAAAAAATTATTGGGAGCTTGGGGGAAACCTACATCATCAACTGTTATCAGCTTCTACTATTTCAGCTGTTAAGAACTTAAAGAAGTTAACCTCATCTCAACCATGGCCCAGAGCAGAACAGATGTTGTGGCACACCCATATGGACAAGTGACTAAAAGAGCATTTTTCAATAGCACATAGGAGAAAACATCCAGCTCAGTCAGCCAGAGAGTTCTATCCTCTCTGAGAAGCTGCTGAATTTAATTTGATAAGGCTTCCAATGCTTACAAATGTAAAAATCTGCTACTTTTTGCTAGATTCTAGCTCAACCATGGCTTTTGAAGATCTCTCTTTTTGTATCTTTGAAGAGGACCTCCCTAAGATCAGCCTTCCAGACCAAAAGAAAATCAAACCTGTTTCTAAAGCGTTGCTGCTAGACCCATGTTTTATCCCTTGTTTGGATCAGGTATGGTTGGGTGTCCATGTGTCTGCTCTCCCATCCTGTGTGCTCCACTGAGAGGAGATCTCACCAGTCTCCACTCACTAGCACCAATGTGATGGTACTGGTGCCCAGATAGTCTTGGAGTGTCATCACCAAATCCTGCCAGACCTTTGGGAATGCTGTTCTGAGACAGAAGCTACCTAATTTAAATGCTTTAGGGTCATTCCATCTCTTCCTGTTCCCTTGGAGTAGGTTCTGAATGACCTGACCATTGCATTCTCTTCCACAAGGTAGCAGATGATCAGCAGAGACCACCCCATTTCTGCTCTGAAAGGAAAGCTTGAGATAAAGTACATCATGTGCTCTTGCTGCTGTTTTTTTTCCCAGATCCACAGAGAGTTTACTAGAAGGCAGCATCCCCCCAGCACTGTGAGCTGGATATCCCATCTATGGGCTAATCCTTTTTCTGGTGTCTCTTCCTTGTACCTGGTGGTATGTAGAAATGTAAGCCTGGCTCTCAGTGATTATTTACAGAAAGGTGAGTAGCTTTCCCAGGTATTGTTGCTTTCAAGCCTCTTCATCACCTTGACATTAAGCTATTACAAATATTAACCTCTGGAACACCTTCATTAAAACTTAAGTAGCAAAGATGCAACACTGAGTTTTAGGAAGGAAGAGTGCCAATCACTTACTGAAACTGATTCAAGTTTTGCCAAGTATTTTTAACTTTCTGGCTATTTTTAAGGAAGAGGAAAGCAGTTCAAATAATGTAAACCTGAGCGTCAAAGATAACATCTTCTAGGAGAGGTTTTCTAAATGGTGTAGGTTCTGATAAATGTAATAGATATTATTTTTAAATATTAATATATCTGTCTATTTTGGCATTGTGTTGTGAAGTTCACTTAAATCATTAAGCTTTACATTATTAAATTATGATGGCACCATAAAAATGTTGTACTTTGAAGAGGGATAAATATATAAATCATAATGGTCCTGATTCAATTCACAGTGGTTTGATTTCTCCACAGAGCCTACAATCTTAGAGATAGGCTGTTAAAGAGACCAACTAATTTATATTTTGGCTGCTCTTTTAGGTCTTAGTCAATTAGCTTAAATTCTTCAACCATAAAATCCTTCTTCTTTACCATGTAGGCAAGCCCTGTAATAACCACACTGCACTTACTGGTGTGTAGATTAAAACTGAATTCTTTTTAAACTGCAATTCTCTACCTCAAAATATTCCTCCTGTATTTTTAGATTAGTTTGTCCATTATAGGCCAATGCATGATGTATCAAATACTTACATAATACATTTTTGTGACCAGCAGTATGCTAGTGCAGTGTGTGCTATTGAATGTATGTAGAATTGATTTGCATTGTTTATTTGTCCATTTAACTCCTCCTTTTGCTCAATTATTTGTCTTGTTTATTATTAGTACTTGCCCTTTCAAAGGAGAAAGAGAGCTCAAATGACCACCAGCAATCACATTGTGAGTATTTTGGGAAGATTGCCCTTTAGAGATGCACAGACAGTGTGCCCACCTCCCATTCACAGCACAAAAGGTCTCACTTGGAATGGTTTTGGTAGAAGAGGAGCCTGCAGACACTCAGCACCCATGGATGTCCCTGCTGAGTCACACGTGCCTGCCTCCCGAGCAGGATTGGTACCCTGCCAGAACGATACCGTGCCAAAATTGTGTCCTGTGTGGTGTAAGTGGCCATTCATCAAGTGCAACTGATGACGTCCTGATGAATTAAGCAGTTTTATTTGATTTTAGGAGAGACCTTTTCATTTGCATGCTGCAAGTGGAACAATCTCCTGTTCACTGTGATCACAGTTTCCTTGTTTCTTTTGCAACACATACCAGTATGATACACCTAAGGTAACACCTACATTACAATCATTGCTGCATGCCAGTAGATTTTACAGGAATATTTGACTTGGTCTTATGTTCCTGTGACCTTATTTAACACAGCGCTCTCTCAGTATTTTTTTTTTTTGTAAATTGGGTAATTTCTTTTCTTAGGCAAGAAAAGGCTTTCCCTGTCACTTATTACCTGAGAAGATGGTAATGTGTCATGCCAAAAAATTGCTAAAGGAAACAATTCATGCCTCTCTTCTGTGGGCTGTAATTGGCTACCCAGTGCCCCCTGGTGAGACACCTGCCTACGCAGCATATCTCCCCCAAATTAAGGTCAGAAGGAACTATTAGATCATCAATTTTGGCCTGATACATATCAAAGGCATCGAAGTTTCACTCAGGAATGTCTTGCTTGTTACATATTAAGTTTTCAGGTGATAAAAATACACCATTGTCTAGTGCTGAGGAGCGGCTGAGGTCACTTAGTTCGTTCAGCCTGGAGAAGAGAGGACAGAGGGGAAACTTCATTGCAGCTACAACTTCCTCGTGGGGGGAAGAGGAGGGGCAGGCAGTGATCTCTGCTCTGTAGAGACAGTGACAGCATCCAAAGGAATGGCTTGAAATTGTGTCAGGGGAGGTTTAGGTTGGATATCAGGAAAATGTTCTTCACCCAGAGGGTGGCTGGGCACTGGAACAGCTCCCCAGGGAAGGGTCACAGCACCAGCCTGACAGAGCTCAAGAACAGTGCTCTCAGGCACATGGTGTGACTTTTGGGGTGATTCTGTGCAGGGCCAGGAGTTGGACTAGATGATCCTTTGAGATCCCTTCCAATTCAGAATATTCTATAATTCCATCATTTAACAAGATTGACCCCTCCCTCTGCTCCAGCAGAATTATTTCTTGTTTCCACCAGGACCAAGAAGCCTGGAGGCCAAAGGCTGCATACAGACTGAAAATCAAGCAGAGCCAGCTACATACTGCAAGAAAAAGCGGAGTTAAAATGGAGCAGTTTGCTCATGCTCACACCACATGATGCTTGGATTTGTTCCTCTCCTGAGCATTACACCTTCTGATGAGTTCAACAGTTCTGAAATTATACAAGTGCTATGTTGCAACCCATCAGGGGCATAATTTGATAACATGACATGACCTGGGTGTGGTGCATGCCTTGAGAAATTGCCTGAGGTTACAAAGTCTGCTGGAATAACATTGGAGGATTGTGTAGGGCGGAGCAGCCAAAGCTGACACAGTTTTGCCCATAATGCCTATTGTGAATGCTCCTTGCAGTCTGCTGTCTTCTGGACTGGGCCACTGTCATCTCAGAGTGGGCTAACTGGGACAGGACAGCAGCATGTCACATACTGGCACTCACCACAGTGTTGTTTGACCTAAGGGTTTTACCTAAGACCTGAAGGTTGCTCCGTTTCCCTGTTATTTAGCAGAATTCCCATATCTTGTAACTGTGTAATGCTTTCTGACTGATTTAGAGAGAAGGTGATTCCAGTTTAGAATACATACCAGTACAGAAATGGGACCCAGAGTCCCAGGCAGTTTGAAGATCTGGCATGTCTTTTCACCCAGAACTCAAGAACCCATGATGAAGTCACATGCCTTCCTGACAGACAACTGGTCAAGCTTTTTGTTGACTGAAGATGGATTTTCTTCAAACAGTAACATTTTTTTGAATATGAAAAATGGTTGGTGATAGAATAACTCTGTCTTTTCCTCTCGGAAACATCACCACTGAATGAAGGATGAACCTACTTTTACATCACAGGAGATTCCTTGATTTTGTAGCAAACTGCCAGACAAGGAAACGGCTGGATGTAGAATCCTCCAGGGTATCAGAAAAAGCTGATTTCAGTAGGGTTATGCTGACAAAAATACTGACACAACACAGTCATTGATCAAGCAAAACCAGAAAGGCAATATTTTATTTGGTTTGATTCCTGCTCTTTTCACTGTAACTTCACCACAGCCATTAAAACTATTTCAGTTTTAAAATTATAATTCTCTTTTAATATGTATAATAATTTTGGAGAATCACAGAGTGGTTGATGTTGGAAGGGACCTTTGGAAATCATCTTGTCTACACCCCAGACTCAAGCATTACCAATTACAACCAATTGCCCGGGACTGTGTCTAGATTATGTCTAGACATAATAACAGTAATAGAGATATTTCCTTCTGATGCTCATGCATGAATTTTTATTAGAATTTTATCATTGACTCTTTGAAAAGCCAACTTATGTTTTTCATCATCCCCAAACAAACTCTTTGAGTGTCTGTGAGGAAGTCTAATAACTTCAGCAGCACTGATCTTGGAGTCTGTGTATTCCAAGATTGCATGTTAGAGATCCCAAAGAGATTATTTACCCATTTGTGAACAATTATTTGCTTTTTAGAGTTATGTTCATGAAAAGATTTTGAATTTCTTTGCTTGATAAAACAATTTTGGAAATATGGACTAAGATTGTCATGGTTTGGATTGGTCTTCCTGAATCTACCAATCTCTTTAAAAGCTATTCACTGACTGTGAACTGCCTTTTCAGATTCTTAGCAGGACAGCCTACCATACTGCTTATTCTTTCTTTTCTGATAATTTTTAAAGATTATTACTTTTCCAATGAGTCCAAAATCCCTCAATTGTTACTTAGTCCAGTTCAATTTATGACAGCACTCAACATAAAACATCTGTGACCAAATCAAAACCATGAATAAGCAGCAAGTAAATAGAATTTAATCTTTAAGTAAGTAACTGGGGTGCTGCCTGAGAACATGTTATTCATTAAAAAGGGAAGGATTTTTCCTTCTAAAAGCCTTGCTGCTGCATACAGCAGCTTTTCCCAGCCTCACCGTACTCTAGAGTTCTGCTGCAGATTTTAATCCAGTTTGCCATGTCTTAGGTTCTCAAATGTTTCACAAAATTCATCTTGAATATGAAACTTGAGAAAGGACTTAAATATTAGAATCCTTTCCCAACAGAACCAGACCATGATCTTTCTTCTGCAGCCTGGTGACCCAGCTGGACAGGACAGCCACTGGTCCCTGATGTCCCACTCACTGCACAAGGGATCAGCTTGTCTTCCATACAAGTCCAAGTACCTCCTAGTTTAACACAGTTTTAAAAAGCTATTTGGAGTCCTGCTGTCCCTGATATAAACCCAGCTTAATAAAAACAATTATCTAGATATCACATCAAAAAATGTTTCTCTAGAGCAAACGAGGTACCTTGTCCAAGTGTGCACTCTGTTTTTCAGCTGCTTCAAAACATAACAGCATAAAAACATAACAGCAGAGCACAGCTTTGAGGTCTTACCTGTGAACAAGCAGCAACAGAAATCTGATGTGGGGGAAAGCTGCAGCATGTTTGTGCAACCATGATAGAGCAAGGTTAAGACAAGTATTGAGGTGAAATATGTGTTGGCAATGCCAAGCCAGGTTATAGGTTAAAAAGGGTCATTGATTTTGCAACAGATGTACTCTTTGCATGTAGGTCACATGTTAGCCTTAACCCATCCCAATTCAGTATTTTGGCTTTCCTCATAATGGTAATGAACTCTTAAACTGAGAGTGAGCGTATAAGAGGTACAGTTATAAAAAGTTGGACTTTCTATCAGTAAACAAGAATTAGGACTCTTGTACATTTTTTAGTAAATTAATATGCTGTAACATTTTTCCTTATTGCCGAGTTCCACCCAAGATTGTCCCTAGTAAGCTATGTGACAAGATGCAAAGGTTTGGAACACCAATTCACTGTGCAAATGGATCACACCCACTGCAGAGTTTTTGTTTCAACAACTTAGCTGTTGCTAGATACTGATGAGGCCATATTCTACATATGACTAAAGGGTATCTACTCCATTTTCTGTTTTCTTTTAAACAAAAATCAGCACAAATCATCACAAATGCTAAACCTTTTGAGATATGGAGGCAAACACCAAAGATTTTGAATTTTTGTTCCTAATCCTAAAGAGAAATCCTCTCTCGTAATGTTTTCATCATTGTTTATACCATCCTGAATTCTATAGGTTCTTAATTGGCTTTGACAAAGAACCAAATAAAGAAAGCTCTAAATTGGCAATTTATTGGGTTCTTTTCCTACCACTTCTTAAATTGAGTTGAAAAAGTGCATTTTGTCTGAAATGTGAGAAAAGATGCAGAAATCATTATATAACTGATGCCAGTTCCAAGACATCCATTGGTTTCAATAGGCCCAGGATTCATGTGTAGTCTGATTTTCATTCTTAGGTATTTCACTAATCATCTCAAATCATGGACTCACAAACCTGAGGCCCTGCTGGTTTTGATGCTGTACAAATGCAAAAGGTCTGTTCTCTTTCTGTGTCTCTCCAGAACTGCACTTCATAATTACATGTAAGATACAAATCTACTTAAAGAGAACTCCATGTCGTGTGACTCAGTTGTAAGAGACAGATGGGGTCACATTTACAGCCAGGTAAATTCTTTGTTGTTAGGAAACTTGAAAACTAAAAGTTAAAACTATTATATAAGTGTATATATATATATATAAGTATATGAATGTATTTATATATTTAACCTTTCACAAATGCATTCAAGGTGAAAAAAGGGCTCCTACTGCAGTTGTTTTGGAGCCTGTGTGTAAGAAATAATATGCTGTGCTTCTTGTGCCTTGGTGCAGATCTGCCCAGAGCATTGCAGTGCCAAAGATGGACATCAGAGCTGCCTCAGGTGCCAAAAGGAGAAATGCCATGATGGCACAGCGCTGCCCTAAGCAGGAGCAGCAGGCTGAAATCAAGGCACCTGTATGCTTTGTGTGACAGGGAGGCATCAGTGCCACACAGCACATGCAACCATTTTGTCCATATTCTCTCTTGTAATGAAGTTGCATCAAGCTTCAGGGTCGTCCTGTGCAGGGCCAGGAGCTGGACTTGATGATATTAGTGGGTTGCTTCAAATCAGGATATTCTATGATTCTGTGATGCTACATAGAAAGCCTGTTACAAAGGGTAAATTTGAAACTTAAAACATATCAAAAGCCCTCATTTTCTAGAAAATTGTTCAAATTAATTAACAAAATACATAAAACCAAACTCAACCTGTGAGCTGCCAAATGCTGTAACTGGGGCCTTTCCTTGCAGAGCTGCATTTTGGGGCCCTTGGAGAACAGTCAGGAAAACCCATCAGAGAGAATTTGATTTAATCCTTACTAATGAATCAACAAGGGCTTCACTAGAAGACTGTATGTGGAATTATTTTAGTTCCAGCTTCACTATCCATGCTTTCTGTCCAGCAACACTCACTTTTTGAGGTCTTGTGATTAAATCTGACCTGCCAGTTCTGTGGAAATTTCCTACTCCTGTTACTGCTCAGCCTCTTCCATGCTGTGTCTGCCACAACAGCCACTTGGTGCACTTAGAGAGAGAATATTCCTCATCTTGACAGAGTAAATGGACAGCCCTACACCAACATGCTATTATGTTGAAATTTGTCCTCTTTTAACCTTACTGCTTCTATTTAAGGAGCAATTTTCATTTATACAAATTAGACCTAGTAAAGCATGCAAATATCAACTAAATGTGAACTCATGGAAATTTCTCCTTGCTGAAGTTCAGTATTTGAGCAATTCAGAAGATTTGTATTTCCTGTTCATAAATTAAAAAATATCTAATTTTATATTTTTGCCTGGTCTCTTTATTTTAATTCTGTGTTATTCACTTTCATTCAAAATATTTATCCTTATAAGATGGCTTGAAGTGGACATTAACTATAATATATACCAAATACCTGGTTAGAAAAGACTGTCTCAGACCAGATTAAGATGATGTCACTAACTTTATTTGCTTCCAGTGTTTTTCGGCATTTTTGAAATATTCTAATGGTAAAAAAAGGGTAATGATTTAGACAGGAGCTTGCTGCCTCTGCCCCTTGGCTGTCACAGTCATTTTGGCATCAGCAGATTTCTCTTGAGCAAGAGAAGAGAATGAATTGAGATCTATTTGTTGGTAGGATTAGAATTCATAGATCAAAGGCAGTCAGAGTATCTTGACGTCATGCTGTACAGCCACAAGAGCTTCAGAGTTGTATAAAGTAGAAAAAAAGGTCTTCCCCAGGCAGTTGTTTCCTGAAACTAATACATAGTCTTTGTACTACTCCTTGGAAAAAGGAGTGGGTACTTTTTGTTACCTTGATGCTTGCATTTCCTATTTGTGTCATTTACTCTGTGTAAGAGGAAGGAAGTTCAAGACATGTAATGTGGTGGAAATGCCCCAAGGAAAGCAGCAGACATGGATGTAGACCTGAGTCAAAGAATCACAGAAAGGGAAGGTTGGAAGGCACCACTAGTCCAACCTCCCTGCTCAATAAGGGGGCAGGATTGCTCAGGATTGTGTCCAGACATCTTTTTTAACATCTCCAGGGAAGGAGACTCCACAATCACTCTGGGCAGCCTTTTCCTGTGTTCAGCTCCCTCACAGTAAAGAAGTTCTTCCTCATTTTCCAGTGTTCAGAGATGCATTCCACCTGCTCACCACAGGTCTGTTACTCCTCCATTAACCCCAAAAAACTACTGTCATATTTCTCTTAAAATATGGCTTATTTTAATTTTCTGGTTTACTTCATTTGCTTGGTAGTATATGGCAGGAACAGTCTAATAGATTTTCTTTAAATAAAAAATTTCTGAAAATATCTTCATTTGGACTAAACTGTCATTGAGAACCAGGAAAAAATTATCAAGGTAATTTTCTCTGCCTTGCTTGCAGAGGACAAGCCACAACACAGTCACTGGAGTGCTCTTTAGGATATGAGAAACCACTGAAGTGGTTTCTTGTTAGTCTAAGAAGAGCAGCAGATAAGAAGATATATTAATGGAGAGAATTTAATTTCAGGGAGAAATTGTGTGGCCAAGGCTTCTACAAACCTCTAATCTCTTAACCTTTCTTCCAGAAACATTGCAGTAAAGAATTCTTGACATTATCATTCTGACTAGAATGATAGACTTCTGAATAGACTCAGCATCTGAAATAGAGGCTGAAGAATTTTGTTATTAATGCAGATAAACTTTTACATCTTGGTCCTATTTGTTCAGTGTCAGGCTTGGACCTATGAGCCCTTTACTGACTGCAGCATCTCTGAAAGTGTATTTTCAATGCAGATAGATAAAGGGAATTGTTCCTTTTTTTACCTAAATAATTTACTTGAACTTATTGAAACCTATTAAAAGCTGAACAAATAGCAATGTTAGTGGTTTCCCTTCTATTTACAGTGTAGTTTCTGCCCTAGAACTCTATAAGCAGTTACTCTACAACTAAGAAGCACCTAATTTTATATATATATTCTTTTAAGGTGGGATGGGAGAATTCACACCAGACTATTTTCTTCACACAGTGTTAAATTATCACATTTCTGAACCTGCTTTTAAAAGACTGTGATCTGAGTTAATGAGTAAAAAGTGATAGAGATGGCTACTCCATTCTCCAGTGCTAGTGCTTGATATGTGCTGTGGCCTGTTCCATTAGCTGGGAACTGACTACTCTAGGAAAACTTTCTTGCATTCCTTTACCTAGAAATTATATTTGGGGAAAAAGAAGAGCAAGTCTTAAGAAGGAAATTCCTATCATGACCTTCAATACAGAGCCAGGCAAAGAGTCTCACAGATTACTGCAGACCTGGTCCCTAGAGCAGTCTGCTGTTGCCACCTGATTTGCAGTAATATCTGTTTGACATTTATACTTTCCCCTGCTCCCCAAGTTCTCCTTCAGTCCCAAGCCCCATAACAGCCCCATTCATGATACTGCCTGACACAGTGAAACAGTACTCCTACAACAGGAAAAAAAATATTAGTGATTGCATCATGCCAAACAAAGTACCTGAATGGTCAGGAGTTAGCATAAATCAGAAAAAAAAAATACTTTTCCCCTCAGAAGAGGCCTCAGAACAATAGGACATTATCAAGATATGGACAAAGAAAGTAGATGTTAACAAAGAAAGGAGTGTGTCTTGAAGAGAAAGAATTTGCTGGGAGAGAATAAAAATAATAAAGAGGGGTTGATTCTCAGCCAGACAAAAGTTCAGCAGAGAATTAAGCTTTATCAGTAGGCTGATAAAGGAGTGAGACCTGGCTTTTCTGGGCTTCTAAAAAGGAATCAGATGTGAAGGGTGAACAGAAAGATCTTTGCTTTTTGGAAAGGGGAACATTTCTAAATGATCTTTACTTTCTTGTTGTTATCCTGAATATTAAAAAAAGTGGAATAATAAAAATTCCATCCAAAGACTGTCTGTTCATCTGCTTGTTTATATCAGTGATCTCTAAACTCAAGATCATCAGTAAATGAGAAGATTCAAATTTTGGAGAAGACTGTGTCAGTTTGAGGGGTTATTACTAAACCTCGGGATGGGTATTTGGCTCAAGGACTCTTGTGCCTCAGGTGGAAACTGGAGACAGGATGGTTATTTGGTAAAACAAGTGCTTGCAGCCTGAGGGGGCTGAAACTTTCTGATGAGCTTGTGGTAGTATTTTCTGAAGGAATATCCAGCTGAGAAGTTCACCCAGAATATTGAAATGGTTACCTGGAGAGCTGACATAACAGTAATCTCCTTGCATTATTTTCCGTGACTTGGAGAAATGTTCCACGAGGCTGAAAATTATAGTTAACTTTGTTCCCAAATCCCTTTCATTTCTATCTTGATATTTTTAGAGTCAGATGAAATTAAAGTAATTGGCAGGAAACTGGAGGATTCGGCCAATAATTTGAATTCTGTAGTTGAAAACTGCAGAATACCGTTCCCAGCATAAATTGTAACATTTATATAATGCAACATATAAAAATACATTATATAGTGTGATATATGAGTGAATTATATATTTTAATATTGATCGGCCTTGCAACACATTATTGCAATTGCCATGTACCAAATATAACAATGTATTAAACCATAAAAAATTATAAGTCTAGAGAATCTACATGCTAAAATGCTGTACCCAACTTCCACAATTTGCAGGCTATTCCACATCGATCTTTTTAGACCTTAATTGATAAAAACTGAGTGAGAATGAATAAGGTGCTATATTAATCAGTAATCTAGAGGGAAAATCTATTGTTCACTATTTAATATTACCTCCATGATAACTGTGGCCTCCATGAAGTTCCAGTCCCAAAACACTCTCAGATAAATTCTTGGTATCTTCCACCAAAGTTGAAGGACTGTGCTTAGTTTTAATCTGGAAATAGGAGATTAAGTTCAGCTGCAATCTGCATTTATTATCTCATGGAAAAGTACAAATGAGGAATCACTTTTTATGAAGTAGAAGCTCAAGTGTGATTTGAGAGTATGGTTGTTAATGTCAGAGGAAAGAATTGCATATAAAAGAAAGTCATGACACTGCAAGCAAAGTTTATGGTTTTATTATCTATAAAATGAGGCAGAAATGTTTCTATAAAAACAAAACACTAACTCTTTTGGTATGTATTTCAATGTATAAATATTGTCATTTCCTACTTTTCTCTCCTTGAGCTCTATTACGTGACTGTTTTATTGAGCAATTTGTAATATTAATTACATTTCATGTTCTGGCAAAATCTGTTGATCCCACAACAAGCAACAATCAGTCATACACCTTGTATCTTAACCTGTAATCTAGAATATTTTATCTACTAACAGCTGTGTTTGGGAAGCTGTTACCAGAAGGACAGTGGATAATATAGAAGTCCAGCTTTATACAAACAGGTGTATGTTATTCTTGTTATGCAACAACAGCAAGCAAGACTTGACTCAAAGCAGGCTGTGTTTCGATAGCATGGTAGCTACAATTCTGAGGTGATATATTTGATGCTCAAAAGGCTGGAAAATCTGCCCTGTGAGGAAAGACTGAAGGAGTTAGGTCTTTCCTCCCTGGAAAAGAGAACATTCAGGGAAGAACTTCATCACAGAATTTCAGTTTTTGAAGCATAGCTACAAAGAGGGCGGAGGCTCTCACTTCTCAAGGAGCCACATAGAGAAGGAGCAAGGGATGCCAGTTGTTCCAGGGCAGGTTTCTATACCAGAAATAAATTTTTCATTGTGAAAGATTTCCCACAATCAATTATGGGAACAACCTCCTCATGTGGTGGAACTCCCATCATTGGAAGTTTTCAAGCTACAAATGAGCAGGATGCTAGACAATCTCACCTGGGCTTCCTTTCACATGAAAGGCTATACCAGACAGTCTTCTGATGTCCCTTCCAACCCAGGCTGTTCTGTGATTCTCAAAAATTACCTTTTCATAAAAACACCCCTCCTGATGTTCAATAATTGAATTTTGGATGTGTTTGAAAGTTCTTAGGTAATATGGGTAAATTATACAATATCTACAGATATTTTTATTTCCAAAACTGTTGCTCACAAAAATGTAACAGGCTAAAAGATCAGAGATTCATAAAGCCAAAAGGCCCTATGAATAAAGACATATTTAGAACATTAATAGAAGGTCAAGTCTGGTAAGAGACTGAATATCTGTACTGTAGAATTGAAGCACTATGTGACTTTACAGTTAAAGACTAAAGCATAGTACATGTATAAAGAGATCACACAGCAATGTAAGTGGTACATTCAACATTAACTTCTGAGTAACTGAGTATTTTACCATACAAGTAAGGTATAGGTGAGGTGAGGCAGAGCATGGACAGTCCTTATTCTTCTGTATCAATGCCTCTTCTGTATGGGCAATTTCTTCCAAATATGTACATTTATCTTACAGGGAGGGGAAAAGTAAGAGAGTGGTTCCCCTGGGCCCTTCTCCTCCTGTGAATTTTGGACATTATTAAAGTGAGTGAATGCACCACTAACAGTGCCAGCTCTGAGTTCAGCAGGCAATCAGTTATCCCAGCCAGCCCACAGTCACAGCACCTGGGTTTTAGGGTCCTGCAGGTGTTTCCAGCCTGATAATCACATTAACTTGTGCCTATATTTTCTTAGACATGTCTAAGATTTAAGAACAGCAAAAGAACAGTTACATTTCTAGTAAACATGTTTTCTTAAGTCTTTACAAATGCTGAGTCTGACTAACAAGTCTGAGTTCTAGGAGGAAGTCAATACTATGACAGATGTGCTTACAGAGTGCCCTAATATTCAGTGAGTCATATCTACAGATAATCAAGGGAAATTATCACCTCTCAATCATGGTTAAACACAAAAAATAGGCCACTTGGCCTGATGGATGAGAAGTGAATTCAAAGAATGAAGAAGCTCCATACGTAAGCAAGACATTGAAGTAGATTGAAGGATGACCATGATTTACTCATAGATGGGAGCAGCCTGCACAGACTGAGAACAGAGGTGTGTGAAGTCTAGACACTGTTTCCTGCCATAATCTTCCAGAGTTTTCCTACTCTGCCTCTATCCTTAAGGGAAAAATCAGATGTGTTACTCTGCACACTGTGTGAGGACGGACAGTACCCTGGGAGATCTCTCCCTGGAGCAGAAAACAGGAAATAGAGACACCCCTTTCTGAGAGGAAAACAAAGAAAAAAAATAGCATATAGGCACTGACAGCACCAAAGAAAATTCATGTGTGTTCACACAAGGAGGATGCCAAAGATTTCTCTAGAAGCCCTGGTTTGTGCAGACACCAATACTCTGAGTCTTCAAATGACCCTCCCAAGCTATTTTCTGACAAACCAGGAGAAATCCAACATACACAAAACAGAGGAGCATGATTTGAAAGGAGCCCAAATGAGGACTCAGAATCTGAGGTTTATTTTTTCATATTTTAAGAGTTCATGGCATGCTGTTATAGTTCCATATGACACTCTTCTCAAGAAAGATGTTTTGGGGTGGTCTGCAATGAAAAGTAGGCATTTATTCTGGCTTATACTTCAAATTTGTACAAAAGCCTATTTCTTGATCTAAGGGTCATATTTCCACCTTTGGCTTTCACTTTGCTTTTTTCTTCACATACTGTATTTTACTTCTTGGTTGGTTTTTTTTTTTTTTTTTTTTTTTTTTTTTTTTTTTTTTTTTTTTTTAATGAGAGAAACTCTGATTTTGAGTTTGAACTTAAATTTCCCTTTTTCATGTACCCAAAAGAGACACTTTGAGCTAGAAAGGCAGGAGAGGCCAGTAAATGCCCATGGCCTTTGAACCTCTGTCCAGTTAGTCTTTGTGCAGTATGGCATGATAGTGAATATCAGAATTGTGATTGCTATGCCCCAGTTTCCTCATCTCTAAATTAAGTTTGCTGATAAGGGTAAAATTATCCATGTACTTAAATTATATGTAGATCATCTAATATATGTATAATTTCTCAGCCTGAAGACTTCTTGAATTTAAAAGGTACTTGTAGGTCTAGGTTCATTTCTCTCAGAGGGAGAAGTCTCTCCTCAATTCTACATCGATATACACAAAATCAAAATATTGCTGCTGGCAAGCTGCTGGCTGAACAGCACAGTGCTGGATGGCAGCTGAGACACCAGAGACCTTGGCTGCTGTGCAGCACAGAGTAGAAATGAGCATCTGCAAATTCCAGAGCAGTTTGGGAATAGCAATAGAAGGAACTGAACCTCTGCAGCCAAGAAGGCCATCCTCACAGCTTCTTGCTTGTCACAGAATCAGGTAGGTAGGAAAAGACCCTTAAGACCATTGGGAGCTGGATAATATTATATTAGAAGGGTCAGGAATTCAGTGGATAGGGCTCTTCCTAAGCATGTGTGATATACTGATGCCAAGCTGCTTTGAAGGATGGAGATGAGGGAATGAAAGCAGTAAATGTAGCTGGACTAGACAGAAAGAAGACTGAAAACACAAATAGCAGGAAAGAAAAGATAATGATAAGTAACTCACCAACTGAGCAAGCTAGATAACTGTAAGAGAGTAAACCATAAATAGGCTAGTATTAGGCTGGAAAAGATCTTTGCTTTCTTTCTGTGATCTACTCCAGCTCGTCATCTATATAGTCAAAATAACTTTTAATATGAAAAATTTTAATAATTTTCTAACTCTAGCATTCAGACTATTTCTAAAACTTTATCACAGGCTACGTTTACAGACTTTACCAATAATTGGCTTTAACTGCAGTACAGCGAAGCTACAAACTGGAGCAGGAACAAAGCATTACTTGAGGTCTTGGAATCCATGTTGTACTTAAAGTTTATCAAAGATTTGTCAAACATAGTCAAATGTATAGGAACTGGTAACTCTAATCTTCAGTCTGCTTTTGGCTAAACCTAATTGAGCTGAAGTTTGTTGAGAGAGAATTGTATTTTTTTGATCTGTCTAATAAATATATGAACAGACAGTTTTATCTTTTAGATTACTAAATGATATGCAAAGTAATTTAAGAATCAACTTGGAATATACATCCTGATCCTTGATTTCCTACATTTTAAAGAGCTTTGTAGTTTAAACATATGATTGAATCAATTACTTCTAGAATAATTGTGTGAGTTGCCTGGAATTAACTCCTCAAACTACCGACTTGACGATGGATATGGATATGGCTAAAAGAAGAGTTCTAAAATTTTCACTTTATCTTGGCAAAGTTCAAGATTAAAAGGAAAATATCTCCAGGTGACTATTTGTTTTAGGCATATTACGTATGACAGAAAAAAACAACAACCAAGTATGATAGGCAGAATATGTTTGGAAGAATGAAATCTAGGAATAGACAACAAATTAACCATTTCCTGCAGATGTGGGAACTTCCTATGACAGTGAGCTTTACATATGCATGAGCCAGAAATCCAATAGCTCAAAGTCCAGTGGGGAATGGCAAATAGCCTGAAATATTCTGTGGCTGTTAATGTGTTTTCCTTAATATTGGATTTGATTTCTTCACTTAATCTGAAATAAGATTTGCACATGTGCTATCCTCATGCTGACCACTGACTAGAGATTTGGACTAGAACTACAGGAGGCAGTTATCAGTATGACAATGTCTTAATTTGTTTTATTAGTCTGAAAGTTTTTTGGTCTTTCTGTACAGGAAAAGACCAAAATAAAGTGAAGTGTGCCGATTGGAGAGTGCTTTTGGTAATATAATTTGTTTCCTTTAGGGAATTTGTATAATTTATGTCACCAAAAGGTATGTCTATTAGAATTGTTTTGTCATACAATCATGAAATAGTTTAGATTGGGAGGGACCCCTGGGCTTCACCTAGGCCAGATTTCTGGAGTAGCAGTGTAGAAGTAACTTCAATGCTAAAACAGTTTTCTCAGAAGCTTCTCTGAGATTCTTTAAATCATCCATTATCTTTCATATATACAACCAGATTTTCCCTTTCTGCTTCAAAGAGTTTGTTCATGTCCTTTCTCGCCTCCCCTGACCTCCTGAAGTGGAAGACAGTAATTAAATTCACTCCTAAGCCTCTGCTTCTCCAGGCTGAACTCCTTCAGACTCTGTGTCTACGCTGGATGTTCCAACACCCCGAGCAGCTTCTGAGCTTCCACCCATCTGCACATCTCTCCCCCATCCCAAGGGACCCAGAGCCTGACAGGGTACTGCAGAGGCAGCACTGCAAATGCCAAATCATCCATTATCACATCCCTTTGACTTACTGCTGAGGCTGCCATTAGTCTTCCTCCTGTAATCACTTCTTAGGGCCAACACTCACTCACATATAGAAATCTCCTTGAATACTAAAGAATTAAACTCACAAGTTATTGAGAAGATCTCAGAGATATAATTTTCTTTTAGAATCTAGTTTGGGAATTTCTCTAGATTGTGTGAATTTAAAGATCTGTATTTATATCTCAGAGTAGCTAAATCCCTACCCTAGACTAATGCTGAAATCTAAGAGATATTATGAAAGAAACCAGGATTAACTGATGTTTCTAAAGAAATCACAAACCATTTATTATAGAGCTTTTTTTGCACAATCTTGCTTTGTTTGGAATCAGAGAACTTTTGAAAATGGTGAATAAAAGGCAGAATCTTATGTGTTTTTCCTTTAAATTGAATAAAATTGATATGATATTAATTTTTTTTTCAAAGAGCAATTTTCATAGGAAAATGTTCAAGGAAATAGTTCAATTTTTCCCAGCAGCTACAAAAGTGTCACTGTTTCTCTCAGAATGGGGTAGAATTCTTCCCCTTCCAGGAAGAATTGAGCAGAGGAATGCAGCTGAACAGCTTTGCTTAATTAGTCAGTTTATCTGAATTAAGGATGGTCTAACACTCTCAGAACAAACAGTATAAAAGAGGATTGGCAATGATGAAGACAAAAAACTGAAGTAGTTCTGGAAAAATGGGTGAAGAGAATAAATTTCAGCCTGAATTAAGACTTTAGTAAGTAGAATGATACATCTAAAAAACACCCTTGTTTTTTAACCCATATATTTGAGTATTTTACAAGCCAGGATGTTAAACTGGGGCATTCTGAACTTGTTAAGAGTGTATGTGTGCCAGGGGGAGGTGGGTGGTTTGTGCCATCTTCATTTTCTGCCCTCTCCACCTGTGTGTAAATGAAGTATGTGTGTGTGTGTGTGTGTATATATATATATATATATGCTGCATAGATTGTGATCTGTTTAAAGCTTGTATGACCAGACTCCTTATGAGCTGACTAAATACTGTCTTCTTATAATCATCACTTGGATTTCTCCATATATGTGTTTTTGTCTTTAATTTTTTTGGGTTAATTTATTGGATTTGCCTTTTTTTTTTTTAAACATATCTACAACAATTATCTTGGCACACATCACATTCCAGGTCTCTCTTCTATTTGTATGTCCATCTTCATGTCCTTTCCATTAATCCATTATTCTGTCCAAATAACTCAGGATATAGCTTCTAGGTAAAAAAAACAAAAACAAAAAACAAACAAATATCGTTAAGCAATGGTAAACTTCTTTTTATATTTATTTTATTATATTTTATTTATAAAATACCTTAAAGCTGTAAAAAGTTTATATTCCTGCCTACAGAACTCAGACAAGTTCCAGGAAGGATCTTTTCCATTGGATATCTTTCTAATTATTATCACTGCTGAATAACTGGTATTACAGTTGTTTGAATTAGCCATAAGAACCCCAGAGCTGCCATCCTTTGAGACAGATAATTAACCACAATTTATTCTTGAATAAAACCTAACATTTGCCATAAAATCCCAGAGGCATATTTGTATTCCACAAAATCTTATTTCATCATATGATGCACAATGGAGCATATTTATTATCATAGTCTACTCCAGGACTCCTATGTCTTACATTAGCATGTATTTAGTAGGATAAGAAAGGACTATTTGAAAGGAATTTCTCATGCAAGACTAAACTCTGCTTTAGAGATAGACATGTTTCCTAAGAAGAAGGAAAAACAACAAACAAAGTAAATTCTAATAGGAGCAGAAATATCTGTCAAATGGATAATGGATGTAGCTTGTTCTTTTTATATTTTCAAGTAAGTATTTTTGCACAGTTAATATGGTTATTGAAATAGAAACTAAGTTAATTTTAATGCCCAGGTCTTTTATTGTTCAAAGTATAAATATTATACACTGAAAACAAGTTTGGGCTTTTACTTATCTTCCAGGGTTTCCAGTTATCTTCTTCTCCTTGGTCTTTGCTCCAGGATTAAGCATGGCTTGTACTGGTTCAGCCCAAGGTTCAGACATATACAGAAAAAGATTCCCTATGGAAAATAAGGGCATGTGGCTGGACTGAAATATATTTGAGTGAATATTGAAGTCCATGAAATTTCTTCATTTCATCAAGGTTTTTTCTCTGGATTAAGTTCTTGTGCATTTCCACAGAGAATTCATTCTGGTACAGGAGTCATCAAGTACCTGAGCACGCTGTCTCTCGAGATCAGAGATTAATCACTGGGTTAAATACCTGGTTTTTTTCAGCTGTGGCTTGTCCTTCTAGGATATGTCTAAGCTCAGTTTAATTTAACCAAGGTGAGTTTAGCAGCCCTTGATCCTTACCCTACTAGCTCAACATTTTCACCATAATGTCTTGTCAATAGGAAAACTCCTTAAGACTTAATCCAGTGCAGTCTGTCCACAGGCTATTTTCCCAGTTTGCAGCTGCTTCTACAGTGCCTGTAGGAGCACAGTGTGAGACTCCTGCACCCACACAGTACAAACCCCCAGCCCAGTGTGGCTCAGTGGTGAGGTCTCAGGTCTGGTTCTGTCCTGTGCCCTGCCCCACGTGCAGCTCTGTGGACACTGGGCTGTTGTGCCTAACACTGCTTTTTGTCTCTGAGCCAGCTTGGAGACTCTCCACTCTAATCTCCTGTAAATCCAGCTCCAGGGTGGAATGATGATCACTTGGTGGCTGCAGTTTAACAGGATTATATGGCAGTTTATTTGGCATATTAGGTTAAATTCAACACAGGTCTTGGATGGAATTAGAACATTTAAAACTGATTTTATAAAGTCAAGCCAGATTCTATTTTAAACTCAGTTGTGTGAACTGGATAGCCCTAAACACAGTACACAACTTTCTAGTTTTCTGCTGTTTCTGCAGTAGCCATAGTACTCAGTTTGGGTTGAGGTGATAGATACAATATTAGTAGGAATCTGCTCTGAGCACACTGCATTAACTGCATGCCTCAATGCAGCAGCTAGGAGCAGACCTGCCAAAAACGCAGCCATGGACATGAGTTTCAGTACCCTCTTCACTGACTTTTAAAGGCTTGCTCACCCCAAGACACAGGCTGTTGGCTGCCCTTGTGTGGCTGAAGGGTTCAGGACTGTAACACTCTGCAAAAGTCTCACAAAAAGCAGTCTTTCCTTAACTCTGTGTGGTGAGAGTGACTCCAAGGCTCTGAACCTGGCTCTGTGCTGGAGTTCCATGGACAGTTATGTCACAGCCTCAAGCTCTCCTCTGGCTAAACTTTTTCCCCTAGAGAACCTCCTCTTCATCGCTGCATACTCTACCATTTTTTCCAGGACAGGTTGTGGCAGTGCCTTTCCAAGTCTCCACTAGTCCAAACCTGATCTATAGGAACTAGAGGAATGGGACTGAATCTCCTTACATGAGTATGAGGCTGAAGCAAAGTTTCCCACTTCCTGATGCTGTTACAGGGGATTATAGTGGCATTGCTAGTAACGTTACCGCCTTAATTTTTTAGGGGAAAAACAAATAGGTGTTAGTCTGTGCCCACAAAGAATGGCAGCTGGTATTGTCCTCACAGCAGGTTTCTGAGCTGTAAATCTCAGAAGCTATATGTATGTCCTGGTGACAAGTGACAAACTCAGCAGCACGCTCTGTGACTCACTGTCCATGGTATATGTTTGTCTTTATAATGTTTGCAAAGTCCTGAGATGAAAACTCCTCAGCAAACTTCTCCTGGCTCAGCCACAGTCTTGAAAACCAGCACAACTCTTCAGTATTTTCTGAAATACCATACTGATGCTTTAGAATGATCCCCTATTATGCTGGTCAGAAAGTTCCAGGACAATAAGATGGAAGTGTATTGCATGACTGACTAACTGGGACTTGTCTGCTCTTCTTTTGTTTGTTTTTTTCACATTATTTTCTTCACCCCAAGTGCAGTGAACTCCCTATGAAGAAGCTCTTTATCTACTGGATAGTGAAGCAGAATACCAAACCTGGGGTTTGTAGTCACTACTGTGTAAATATTTAATATCAGTGATAATGGTTCTTTGGGAATAGAGGGTGTATCACCCATAATTGTTACTGGCATTGCTATTATGGTCTCCTGGATCCAAGCCAGGAGGTCTGGCAGATGCTAGAGGGAGCACACTTAGACCCTTAAGTGAGGCACTAATGTAAATACAGCAGTGTGTCCTCTGTCAGTGCCTATTCAAGCACTGTGTGGTCCCTTTGCCTGGATGGTGCTGAGTCTGAGGCAGTTGCTGTGATTATTGTGAACCCAAGGTGGAATTCCAGTAAAGTTCAGGCAGAGAATTCACTAAATTTATTTTATTTTTATTACTTTGAATTTACTACATTTATAAGCATCCATGTGACTAAAGCTTAAAAATGCAGAATTTCTTTGATGTGTCAATTCTTTAAATATTCAGCTTGTGTGTTCTTCAGAATGCTCTGTAAGGTAAGATCTAATGAAAAACAGCAAGTACAGAACTGGCTATTTCAATGAATAATAATTCTGTACTAATGTATTAATGTCTTATTTAAAATACCTGTTCTTTTTTTCTTAGCTCAAAGGCCTCTTAAGACTGGTGTTACTGTCTTTCTAAGGCTTTTGATGCAGTGAAACAGACTGTCTGACATGAAAACAAATTAAATGAAGCAAAAAAATGCTTGTTTTCTCTGAGGAATTACCTCACTGATTTTTCTTCTTTAAACTTTGTTCTACTACAATTAATGGCTTAATATTAAGGCAACAGATTATCTTATCTGCTGTGCATTTCTTCCCCCATCAGCTGACTTTGTTCCTTACATACTATTCAGTTTCTTCCCTCCTGAGGAACTTAAGGCTAAGTACTTATCATCCCAGTGCAGGGAGGGAATGTGCAGGACATAGTAAGAGTTTTCTTGGGGAGCAGAGGTGTGTCTGGTGACAAGAGGGACAGAGTGAGCCCTGAGCAGTCCCTACCCCATTGGGAGGGCAGTCACGCCTCCCCTGCCCCCATCAGCCATGCTCTGACTGAAATTCAACTTGTGGGCTGAGAGATTGGCTGTCCAGAGCCCTTTCTGCTCCCTGGGAGGGAAGGAAGAGGTTCTTCTCTTTGTCATCCTTTCTCTTGAGTGCCAGCACAGCAGAGGATGCCCAGCGACCCCCTGTCTCTTTAGTGATTCACAAAAGGTTTGTTTTTATGGGGAATCTTCTGACTGAGAGGAGTCTGTGCATGTAATGTCACAGCTTTTATCTTCTGGAGGAGCTGTTCTGTAACTATGGCATTCCTTGGAGGCAAAAAAATTCTTTAGTGCTTTCTTTAATTGATGTAAGTATAGATTAATCATATGCTAACTTGGCAAGTGGCTTTATTAAAAATCATTTCTGTCTTCAGGCAGTAGAACTCATTATAAAAATAATAAAAAGGTCATTATAAAAAGGAAACAAAAATTCATGAGGAGTTTCAGCTTCATGGCACAAATTCTGAGTTGCAAGCTTGGGGTCTGACATAAGTATTCTAACCAATATAGAAGGGACAGTAAGATCCAAAAAAAAGGTATGGTGCTTTCTTAGAGTTGTAGTAATGCATGTGGAAACTCAGAACAGATAGATGGGGACTCTTGTATCCTTGTTTGTTTGTATTTAAGAGAGATGATCAAATATTTATGTTAATGGAAATTTTTCACTCAATCTTGTGGGATCTACTCTGAGTCTAAATACAGTTTGAGAACTGTGAAGGATATTTCCTTGCACCATATCCTTTTTTACAAAATAAATTAAGACATTCCTTACTCAGCCAAAGATCCTAATTCTGTTTTACAAATGTTACTTATGGTGAGGTAATTCAGGGGGCAAAGATTGACACTGATCTCCTGAAAACACTGAAAAGTACTGTAGGCTTAAGTTGAGGCTGTGATCCTGTATTTATTTTTATCCATTATCTTTTTGGGTCCAAAGGTAGAAGAAAGTCATTCACAGAAAGCACCCTTTGCTTAGGCACAGGGTGAAAGTCAAGCAAAGATCACAGACTGCCTCAAGTCTGTCAAGCACATCAGAGGAACAAAGCCATCTCTTTATAATAACCTTCAGTATGAACTGATTTGGAGTAAATTTTCACTTGAAGATTTTTGAGAAGAATATATATACCAGTACCCAACACCTGTAAAATACTTTCCTCCTGCAGGCACTTTTTGGATCATCTGTCCTCAGAGGTAGGAGACAATAACTGGCAATACCACAGACTTTCTTACCTGCTTACTTTGAATTTTGCTTCTATGTTTCTGCTCTAATGGTTCTAATGTTCTATGGTCTAATTGGTTGTCCCCAGTCTTTTGGAGTGCAACATAATGGCTAAATCACCAAAATTCTTTACTTGGAAATTCCACTAAGTCATAGAGTTCAAATCTCTACAGCTGAAAAATTCGAGTTAGGCAGGTCAAGAACTTGGTTTGACAGCAGGTATTTCCCTCTTGTACTGGTAGGCTCTCCTAGTGAGTGTATTTCATGTTAATCATAAGAGGATGAATCAAAATGAATACAAAATGTGTGTAAAACCCAAATCCTTTAGTCTGAAATACCTGTGATGGTTGGTCTGACTCGCTCAGTCCCACTGTCAGGGAACTGGAGAGCCAGCTGATGCCAGGGTCTGCATGCTACCCTGCTTGCTCCTGAAGCAACCTGATACCTCCCAGGCTCCCAGTCCAGGCAGGACTGATTCTCTCCCTGTAAGCCCCTGTTCTAGTCTCACTAACCTCATATTTCTCATTCTTGCCTTCCTCTGCTCCTCATGTGAGGAAGGGTTTTGTTCCTCTGCCTGAAGGTGAGATCTGCTCTTTGTTGCTCAGTCACAGTGTTGAGACAGCAGAGATAGAAGGGGAGGAGGCTAATGGCTGCAGGGAGAAAACAAAAAATGGAAAAAAGTCTCCTTCTCAGTTCTTACAATCTGGGGTATGTGCTGTCATGGTGGTGTAGTGGGTTTGTTTTGTTCTGTTTTGTTTTCCAAAACAAAGCTTTCTAATGTCACATCCTAAACACTTGGTTCTCTCTCTGTACTTCAGGGATGTGTGTTTCCCAGTGAGTCCCATGTTATAGAAACAAAAATCCAAATTATGGGTTCTATATTTTTTAGGTATGTATAGGTACAGCAAATCACTGAAGGTTAATCTACAGTCCTTCTTCACAGTAAAAAAGGGGCTGATAGGAAATAGAAATTAACTACTTATTTCTGCTACTAGTCTATAGCCCAAACTGCTTAAATGCAGAATCTCTATTTCTGGATTTCCATTCAGACAAAACTAGTTCATTAATGAGAAGGAAGAAAACAGACAAGTAAGGGAACAAGGGGTTTTCCCTCTTTTCTCCACTACACTGAAGCAGAGGAATCCTACCAAGGGCTGTAGCCCTCTCATGGCTTTGTTTTAGCAGACAGAAGTTGTTCCTCATTCCTAAACTGTGTGTTACAGCGGAGGGGGAAATGAAGCTTTTGGCTCTTACTAGAATTTTACTAGGAAGAAATTTTATGAACAAACATCATAGACAATGGGTTGAAGGAAAAGTAGTAGAGATTTGTTTAGAAAGGGAGTTGTCAAATCAGCTTTCTCTAATTGCAAAAGGATTTTGAGGTGTGCCACAAAGTTTAGGGAAGATGTTTATTACTGTTGCATTACTTTATTACTGCTCCTTAGTTTACAAATTGGCAAGAGTCTCTTGCGGTCATACAGCAATACATTTTAATTTAAGTTTAAAAGGAAGAACAAATAGGTAATATTGGAAGCTACTGGATTTCCAGCCAAAAAAACCCCTTCAGATTCTGCAATAGGAAGCTATTCCAGTACAAATCTTGATTGCAAACTGTTTTTAAATGGATTAAAAAAAAAAACCCTATTTGAGCTCTTGAGCAAGAGAAGCAGATAGAATGAGATCATAACACAAAGCCAGTAAAATTTGAAGGGAGTGGTATCAACTCTTGGACTTGGACAAATGGCTTGGAGTCATTCTCCACTGCTACAGAAACCGAGTTATTGAATTTTGTGTAAAAAACTCCTAACAGTAACTTCATAGAAGAGAAATTGTAGTTAAAAAATATTTTGTCTGCCAAGCTGTCAGTATTTCAAGGCAATACCTGCAAACATGAAAAAACACGTTGTAGAGAACAGGGCAACCTGAAAGTCACAGACAGATTCCTCCCTCTTTGGATTTTTGAAGGAAAAAAAAAAGTTAAGTCACCTGTGATCTAAAGCTGTGAGATCTTCCCACAGATCTCCACAGTCTCCACAGTTGCTTGCAGTTGTCATGTTATCATGCAGATATTCATTGCTTTCATATCTACCAGGTCCCTCACTTTGAACTCCAAGTACTTCCTTGGGAATTTGGGTAGAAGAATTTGTATCAGTTGTTCAGATGACTTCAGCATAGAGGCAACAGTGAATTAGGATATGTTTGGATGGTCAAGGCCTAAATGCAGTCAGAATCTTCTCCATGTTTGCTTTCTCTTAAAGCTTACCACAATAGAAGTAAATCCAAGTTATCAAGGAGTAAGATCCAAGAAGTAACATCACATGTAATCTGCTGTCTCTAAAATCTGTGGTCAGTCAGAGACTGACAAACAAGACACAAACAAGTCTTGATTTGGCCAGAGGGCTGTGGCTTCCTTGTAACTATGTGTACAGGCATGAGTCAGAGCAAAGATGTACATGATGAAAATGTGGTGCAATCTAACCTCTGATTTGAGAGATTATCTTGTCCTTGACATATCCTACCCACAAAGGATACTAGACATTGATCAGCTGATGTAGGTCAGGACAGAAGTCACTAAATGAGCTCTGAATGCCATAGGGACAGTACACAGTCTTTGGCTGTTGTATCTGTTGTGGATTTTCAGGTAAAGAATCAGCGTAGAGTAATGTCCCCATAAAGAGATAAGGAACAGCATAGTGTGTGTTCATTCCAGCAGGAAATAAATTACTTACACACAGATAAAGGAGATGAAGAGTTAAAGCTTGGATTTCAAACAAAACTGAGGCAGGGATAATTACAGACACCAGGATATTGGGGCAGTGCTTCGCACCTGGAGGAAAACAAATAACAATCAAAATGATCAAGAGACAAATCAAGCCACAAGGATGGGGGGGCATGAGGCAGAACTGAGCCTCAAACAACACTATGTTATAGTCTTGCAGAAATAGGAGGAAAGGTGAGATGGGGAGAGCAGCTTAAGGAGTTTCATGAATTAATTTCATGCTTTAACTAAATCATTTGAGGGTTAGACAGGAAATTATAGTAACAGAAGAGGAGGAGAATAAATGGAGGAGATCACAAAAAAATTTCAAATTTCTGTTTCAAGAGAAATGCAAAATCTCTTATATCTGAAGAATATAGCATTGCCTTGCTGCCCTGAGGACTGTTGAGAGAATATTAAACTACAGCTGACACCAGCATTTAACCATTTCAAGCAGTTAGATATATTCAAGGTGTTCCATGAAAATAACATATATGTTTGTAGTGTATGAGCTTATGTGTCCACTCTATGCAGCTTTGATGTCAGGTCTTGTAGAGAGAAAAGTTATTGTGGTACGTCATCGTTTTCCTTCCTTTGAGACAGTAAGAATTCATACATGAATTGTTTGCCTACAATTCAAACATGAAATGTTTGCCTACCTTATTCTGGCACACCAGCTGCGTCTCACAGGCTGGGGAGAAGCTGCAAGCCTCTTTTGCAACAGCAATTACACAAGTCAGTTTTTCAGTGTTCCTGCTTCCCTGGGTAATGTTTTTTGCAGTCTCATGAAACAATCAGGCAAGTTTCCAGCTGTTAATTAACTGCATGTGAATTGATTTTTTGAAGGTGAAATATCAAACAGAGTCTGTACTAACTAGAGAAACACCATCATGTGTTTCAGTTTACACGAATTCATGATGTTTCCCTTTTCCATGGTAATTCTTCTCTCAACATCTGTTAAAATCTTGAGTACAAAGTTGGAAGAACTAAATGCAGTGGCATTATTATCATGTTTGCTTGCAGATTATTAGCTTGCTTTCACACAGCTGATAAAACAGTAATGGTTCTATTTAAATGTCATACCATTTGTTGATAATCAGTTATTAAACTGCTGGTGGATATTTGCTCTCAGTACTTCTGCAGAACACTATCTGATGCCTATTAAACTGTTTAGTCTGAAGCTTAAATGCCACACAGCAGATTCTTTCAGGGACAGGATAAATTATGTTGTCTTCATCTCACTAATTGATACACGACGTATTATGGAACACCAACAAACAGTTTTAAAATTAACCATCTATGGAGCAGACCTCACAGTTGCATTTCAGGAAGTTTTATGTTCACAGTTTAACTGTCAGGAGGATGAGAGAAAAAGAAGAGAAAATGTGCATAAGACCAGAGAAGGATTTTACTATACCTACTGCTAAAAGCTCTCAACAGTTCCTACAAGACACGTCTGTTTCTGCTGCTACAGTTACCTGCCTGGCTGACCTCTTGTTTTTCACCAGACCTAGTCTCACTAATCGAGAATCCACTCTATTTAATAAAATAAATGAAGGGAAAAAGGTTAATGAGTTAGCCTATTTCCCTTGTGCCCCTCCATAGTGAGATTAGTGAGTCATGGTATTGCAGCAGTTTGTGGGGTTCCAGGGCACACTCAACATTCATGACATGCACAAACCTTTGCTGTGCAACACCAGTGAAAAAAACCACTCTGAGAGCCTGACATGCACACTCTCCTCTTGGAGAGGGGTTGGGCAGGGGCAAAGAGGGAGCAGGCATGCCAGACACTGGTGGTATGTAACACCCTGATGGGCTGTATTCCTCAGCCACAAAACCAGGCAAGCACAATATCTATATTTTTGCTTCATTACACCATTTCTTTTTCCAGGACTTCAGTCATAGATGGTCAGAAACCTGTGCCCCTTTCCTCCAAAGACACTACAAACCTGTTGTATGACAAATGAAGTAGAAAGAGCATAAGGAGTCATCAAATAAGATGGGGGTGAAGGGGAGAGAACTTTAATTAACCTTTGCTGAAAAGGAAATAAACACCTGAGCAAGGAGTTAGTTTTTTTTTCAGGAATCTTGAGGGGATGAAAAATATGCAAAAAAGTAAATTAATTAAATATTGTCCCAAAGGCAAACTAATAACTCAGAGTAGTCTGATAAAACTCCAGTCTTCAAGACGTGACTGACTGCCTCTGTGCTTCACTTCTTAGTCTCAGCCTCTTGCTCTAAGAGAGTATTTACATTGAGGACTCTAGCAACAATAGACTGCCTCTGGAGGCTGTAGTGATCCATTCTGTTGATAATTCTCTTTTGCTATTTCTGATGCCCTGCTTTTTCCTGTTCTGGAGCATCTGGCTCCAGCTCAGGTTTGTCTCTGCATTGAATGATCTCTTGCATCAGTTCCTGGCAATAATGCATCAGCTCAGGAAAAAAAGTGAAGAATTTTACTAAAACAGACACTTCTTGTCCGAAGCAACTCCTTTTTAAAATAAGCATGCCACAACACTCCTGGCAGAGGAGAAACCCGAGGCTGAGGTTGCCTCTTACAGCATTAGATGGGGCACACTGGGGAGATTATGGTGCGACCACAGTTGTGTTTTGTTTCAATTTTAGTAAACCAAGATGTGTTCTGGCTTGTAAGGCAGAGTAACCTTGGAGCATGTGAACTGGATGTCTTTTAGGTTAGGAAAATGACAACTATTTTAGTGACTAATATAGTCAGAGCCTGTGAGGTATAATTGCCTAATGGAGCACAATAAGAGTGTGCCAGGGAACAAAGGCAATAATGTAGGAATGTGCAGGTCAAACTGCATAACTTCACTTAACAAAGGTATAGCTGGTAAGTCTCACAACATGAGAATTAGGGAAATTCCAGATGAGTAATCAGAAAAGAAGTTAAAATTGACAACCTGATGTATGAGCCCTGTCAAACTCTTTGCCACAGGAAGCTGGAAACAATATAAATAAATTGGGCAAGTGACACAGAAGAATGGAAGGTGGACCCAAATACATACTCTAATTTAGGAAGTTGTTAAGAAACCTATTACCAGAATTTGGACTCATAAACTTTCTTTGTTTCTCATTCCTTGAATAGCCAGTCCTAGCCATAAGAATTTGACTAGAGGGCTGGACCAAAGGTAGCACCGGCGAGTTTTATGGAAGTGAGATTCTTTGTGTAATTGTCTATTCCTTGCTAAGGTTCTGCAAGGAAAGGACAACTCAGGAAAAAGGACACATCTTCCTTGTAAGTTAGCATACTTAGTCCAACACCCATAACTTCTGTCCTTCTCTGCATCTGCTGTGAGACTGGAGGCCCATTGCAGGATCTACTGCTGGCCACATTCTGAAACAGTATCAGACTAAGGACTCCTTTATTAAGATTAATTTTATTGTTTTTCTTGTTTTTTCTGCTTTAGAAAACTCAACTATCAGCTTTCTAAGACTATTCACAATGGTTTCAGGATCTTTCAAAAATATACATGAGTTCATTTCTGTGTAGTTATTAACGGTTTTTCTACATTAATAAACATGTAAACCAATTCTTTTTATCTGCCACTTAATGCACAAAGTGACTTTCTACAGCTCTTTGTAAACAGCCTTAGATTTGATTGTCCCTAGTACACTTCTATGTGAACTTTCTCCTCACCTTTGTCCTCCTTTTCAAAATAACTCAATGATAGGTTGAGTAATACAATTCACAGGTAGCCATGTTAGTGTGTGTTGTTCTTTCATTTAATGGAATTAATTTGACACAAAAGCAGCTCAATTCAGCAGTATAACCAAGATCCAATTTAGCATGGTTCTTTAGCACTTGCATAACTTGTTTGTGTGCTTAGATAGGGTTGACTTGCATCCTATACTGGTCTGGAACAGTGAAAGACCTTTCAAGTAACAAGGCCACAAGAAGTTCTTAAAACCCTGATTTTTATAACAACCATAAATGGGAGGTAAGTAAGGGGATCTATAACCAAAACTCTGCTGTGCAGCTACCAGTAATTTCAATAACGGCTTCTGGAATAAGATGACTACTTTGAATATTCTTCTCAATGGCTTAGTGTGTGCTACCTATAGATTCCTGTTTCTGCTCTCAGGTTAATGTTTTATTAATTGACAACATAAGTCTTAACATGAAAATAATGCCCCTTGAACCAACAGCAAAGGGGAATGCAATAACATAGTGTTGTTACAGGTTTTTTTTGCTATACATGGCATGAGTCATGCACTTGGACATAATTCAGTCACTATCACACCCTGTTCATGTAGTTAGCAATAAAACTAGGAACAATCTCACTGTTAGTGACTTGCTTTATGTCAGTGTTCTTGGTTTCACATTCTAGTTTACACCATGAAATTACAGTAGCTTGTTCACTATTCAAACCTTTAATAGCAAGAGTGGGCAGAAGTCAACTCCAACTGAACTTTAAAGCCAATACTTAAGACTGAAGAGACCAAAAAGTTGCTACAATGGGAAATGTTTGAGTACAAGGGAAGCAGAAAAGCTGGAGTACAGTAGCTGTCAGTAGCAATGGAAACAGAGGATATTGGGCTATATAGGATGTTACATGAATTTATAACTTGGGGATTTTGTGTTGCCTAAGAAGATATGCATACATTGGTCTGGATACTTGTGCAGTTCCAGAGTAGGCTATCACAGAATCATAGAATCATTCAGTTTGGAAAAGATCTAAGAGTGATAAGGTCCCTCCTGAACCTCCTTTTCTCCAGGCTAAACAGCCACTCTTGCCTCAGCTGCTTCCTCACAAGAGGAGCTCCTGCCCCTTCATCAGATCCTTTGCCCTTTTCTGAACCTGCTCCAGCACCTCAATGTCCTTCCTGAACTGAGGGACCTGGAACTGAACACAGGATTCCATGTGGGGCCTCACCAGTGCTGAGTACAGGGGGATGCTCCCTGCTCTAGCCCTATTCCTTCTCTCCATAGGAAAGTCTGGACCCAAAATGATGGTTTTTTGTAAGTGTCCTTTTATTTCATAAAATGAGAAAAAGGATATCTCATTCACTCAAAATTGCAGTGACGTTAATTTCATTTCTAACATCTTCCTAGGATATACTGTTCTGCTTACATAATTATTTCCATGAATGATTAGATGACCTAAATAATTAGATGGTTAAAAATATTACCATCCTAAGCAAAGCTCGACAATGAAGTTTACTGCAGAAGAATTGTTTTACAATTCAAGTGCAACTGAAGCAAAGACGATCTTCTTTTATGGAGAATTCCTTTTGCTGTCACTAGAGCTCACAGCTGAGAGAGTCCTGCTTTTGACAAATAAAGATACTCTAAATGCTCTAAATTTCTGCAGTATCTTCTACCTCCCTGTCTAGACATCACAGTTCAAATGACTTGCTTTCAGAGCAGGAAAACATGGAACAGAAACACTGCTCAAAACATTTTTTATTGTCAAAGAGGAAACTCACCTCAGACCTATTAAGAATTTACTGTTAACTGTGAGCTTGTTTCTATAATGGAGATTTCAAGAATCTTGCTATTAGTCCAGATCTACTTACTACAGAGAAAGAGAGAACAACAATGTGTCAGCAGTGTTACACACACTGCTCAGATCCTGCTCCTCTCCCTTCCATTGCACTCATCCATCCCCTGCTCCTCCCAAGGCTGATGGTTTCACCCTGCTGGGGGTGGGTTATAGCAACTCACCTGCACCTCCAAGTCCTTTGGGGCTTTTTTTGCCTGCAATTCCACAGCTTCTGAATTTATAATACAATGGTGTCTTTTATGCAAGTTTGATACTGTTTTTTGACAACTTCATTGTTTGACTTCCAGTCACCTGATAGCAGTGATCAGGCTCAGCCAGAAGCCTGACCTGCCCTGGTGATGAGGCAGGTCTGGGGTTCAGGTGTGAACTGCAGTCCCCAAATCAGGGGCAGACACTGCCCTGTCATCAACAGGCAGGTGCACAGTGACAAGGCAGGTCTGAGTTAGTCAGGCCATAGTCAGGGGAAAGGTCTGGATCCGTTTTTCCTGGGTGAGGACAATGGCTGAGAGGCACAGCGTGCTCTGCTGAGGGAAGTGCAGGGGAGTCCCCCTGTTCCAGGAGGCTTTCCTCACAGCTGGCTGCCACGAGCTGCTGAAAATGGTAATAACTAACAGACTTTGATCCCAATATCTTTTAAAATGCAAAGCAGGCACTTCAGCCACCAGCCTTTCCAGTGTTTCATAAGCCTTGGCAATCTAAGGGAGTTTCGTATCTTTAGTTCATGCAATTGAAACTTACTGAGTGTGACAAAGCATTTTTTGGTACCATTTTTTAAACTGCCTCTGGAAATCAGAGCTAAATCTCAATGGCTTCTCAACGTGGGAGAAAAACACATACATCCAAAACATGTAGAATTTTACCATATTTACATATCAAGATTTAATTACACAAATTAAGGTACATACATTGAAACCTATATTTGTAATACATTATCCATCCCTACTTTTAGAGGGGAATACTTTGATAATATCTCTTAACCTTCAGGCGGATAAATGGAGAACCACTGCTTGCCAGGTTTCATGAATCTGAAATGGGAGAATAATTTGTTACACAAATATCTCTTATTATTTTTAGTCCTTAGATGAAGAAAAATGAAACTTCAAATCTAAAACTACAGCTAGACAAACGAAAAGGGTTTTGTAACTTGAAGCAAAGCTGGGATTGGGGTTATTTAAAATAGCTGGACTGGTTGGATAGGGCAAATTTGGCAAAGTTTATTTTCCTAGCTTGATTTCCAGGACTGACTTCCACAAGAAAATAACATGAGTATGTATTTCTACTCTGGCCTTGCTCTGCATCCTTTTTAGGCACATTCAGCCTTGTGAGGAATGTGTGTACTCCAGGCTCAAGAAGTGCTTGCTGCTCTCAGGGGACTGCAGCCTTGCAACTCGAGATTTGAGCAAGCTAGTGACTGGCTGAGTTTGCAATGCATGCAAAGACATTTTGATTCTTCCCTCTCCACAAAGATCAAGAGTGATGTCAAAGGCTAGAAGTTATTACATCAATGAGGATGATCCTTGAGTCAGAGCACAGAGCTTGGTCTGTAGGGTTAGCAATTCAAGTGATTTTTCAAAAAGATCACCAGTTCTCTGAATATTTCAACAGAAGTAGTAAACTATTCCTGAGTGTAATAACACTGCTCAGATGTATTGGCCTCAGGAATGCTGAAATATTCTTTGATGTTCAACCAAAAGGAACTTAGATGCTTACACTGTTTTCAGGTTTGAGATTAAATTTCCTATCCTAGGAGGGTTTCATTTTGTGGCATCATTCTTCTTTATAATACAAATTACTTTAAATTTGTTTCCTTTCCCCCTGGAGTGAACATGTGCAAAGCTGCAGCTCTGGTCTTACCTCAGGGCATGACCTCACAACATAAAAGCCTTCACTTGTCAATATTTAATTCAACATTTACTAAATGGTACTTAGATGCTGTGCTGATTTCACTGGAAATAACTTTGCAAAGGTTTAACTAGCTTTACTCTACATGGAGGGTAATGTTGGAAATAACCCTAACATAATAAAAACATTAAACTCATGGCTCATAAGATTTTTCCTAAATGATGACATACCAGGCTTGCATACATAAGAAAAAATGGTTACGACAACACTAATGACCAACACAGCAAAGGGTAATTATTAACCACTTTTGCTTGCAAAATAGCTGGAAAATACCTTGCTGTAGCTGATCCAATGAACTGTCATATAAAATCAGCAAAAAACTATTTTAAAATATTCAATACCTTTGTTCTGTTCCCCCCAGATCTGTTTGATGTCCTTGTACAAAAGCATAAATATTCGGAACTTTGAGGTTTTTAAGATGAAAGGACTACTAAATGAAAATGGTCAGTGCCCTGGCTTTTCTCTCAAAACTGTGGTTTTAGCAGTGCAGGAAGCACTGCATTTCCATCAAGGACATGCAGCCGTAAAAAGACACCAAATTCCTGTTTTGGTGGTTTGACTAAATGAGCAGCTAGATATTCTCTCTTTCACTACCAAAGTATTCATGTATATGGTTAATTTTCCTGTGGAATTAGCTTAAAACTAAACTGTATGCTCCTTTGCTAGATCAGAACATTTTTGTAGACCCAAAATCTTAGCATCAGTCTGAGCCTGCATTCCCAAAGAGGCCTATCTGCATACAAACCAACTACATATTTATATGTGAATGAGCATTCACACACATAGTTACAGACACTGTACTCTCTGGTTATCACATTTTCTCCAGCATTTGTGTTTCCAACTTCTTAACAATGAAAAAAAGCATCATGAACATTAAAATTTCACAGCCTTCTGTTTGAATAGTCATTTTGTAAGCTTTTAACATAGGCTTTCTTGTAATATTCTAATTTTTCTGTTTTGTTTATGATTTCTTTATTGTGTGGTATCTAACAGAGAAGTTCACGTTTTGGTTGTGCTGTTTCTTGGTCATGTCTGTGTAAGTTGCCCTTGAGATGGTTTCTTTGTATTCTTGCTCAAGATGAGACAGGGCAAACATAAACCTGAATCTATAGCTTGGGAAAACTTTGGATCAAAGAGGTAGTTTGTTTAGCCAGAAAGGATTAGTCTTATCATATAATGAGTTGCTCTTCCATGACCATTGAATTAATGCTCTTTGAACATGCATGTCCAAAGCATACATAACTATGTAAAACTTATTTCATAATGTTTTTTAAAGCTTTACAACCCTTCTTGCTTATTTTCCTGTCCTTATGCTGATCATGGGTCATGCTGAGCAACAAGTCCTTTCCAGTAGTGGCAGATGCTGCTAGGATGTAGAGCATCTTGGTTTTAGTTTTCATAACCTAATCACCTTGGATTATTTTTAAAGCTGTAAAAGTTTCCATTAAAAAATAGATTATTTGAAATGAAAATTAAACATATACAAGTCTAGAAGGTATCATCTCTCACTTGTGGCTAAGATATAGGATTTGGTTGAAATTCACCTGTCTGCTCCCTCATTCTCACTCCAGAGAATGAATATCTTGTTTTCTTTTAGCCACCATGTTACATAGAACTAAAGTACAAGACTGTATTTCCTGTTAATTGCAAGATATTGGATTCCAATAGACACTTCTGCATAAAATATGCTAGGGGATCTTGAGGAGAACTTCCTTCCTGTTGTTCAAAAGTGGTGCTTTCATTGATTATCATCTTGTAACTGGAGAAGGATAGCTATGTGAAGCTGAAGTAAATCTGATGCTAATATCTTTTGAGAACCTCAGCAAGGTTTATGTAAGAGGGTCAGAGGTGATCTGCAGGAGCTGCCAGAACAATCACAACTTGAAATACAAACCAAGTACCACATGCTCAATAATCCCACTTTCCCCAAAAGAACAAGGTTGCTTCAAATCCCAGCCAGAGTTAAGTTTCAGCCAACTCACCTCTGTACAGCTGCTTCTCTACCTGAACTATCTTGGATAACATCTGCAAATTTAGGAATAATCCAACTAAATTACCTTTCAAGGTCCTTAGAAAAATGCTGATTAGACTGATTTTACATACCTTGAGTTTTCCAAGAGTGCAATACATATACCAGCAGGGAAGAGCCAAAGCAGGTAGCACCTTTTCACAATGGAATGTTCTTATCTCTCTTAGCTTTGGGATGTAAGGAATTTATAACAAAGTCAGAACTGCTACACCTTTGTCCTGATCCATATTTTGTTCAATTTTTAAACTAGCACTGATATGGAGCTCCTCTCTATGGCAGAAAGCCAGAAGAGCAGACAAGGTAAATCCTTCTGTTAACTCCTGAGAGGTTAATTACTGTACAGTGTGTTCTGTTACAGTACTGTCCCAGCCTTCTACAGCCTTGTAAAGGGGTGACTCCTCCCCAGTACCACACACCATTCACATGCTCAGGTACTGGGCACTGTGAAAAGCTATGAGTATTGGCCCAAGACATCAATGTCAAAAGCTATTTACAGCACATGGAATGTTGTGGGTGTTCTTCAGTATAGTCACTTGTAATCAGGTAAAAGTAAAAAAATGCAAGTCCAACCCTTAGGCACTTGCATTTCAAGTGTCTAATGGTTCAAATTTAGGAAGTAAAGTTTTTTCATGGTTTGTGGTACCTGAAACAAAGACCTCTTGTAGGGTATCACAGCCATACAAGGCAGTTTGTTTTCTATTGGGCAAAAAAGAGACATTGCATGAATTCCAGCTGCAACGTCATACTATTCTTTGTCTTTACTGTTAATTATTTATTACTTCTGAAATGGTATAAAAGAGTTCAATCTGGCTTTACATTTAGTTCAATGACTTAGTTGTCCCTATTTTAGAGAAGAAGGCAACAGCAGCAATTCTGAAGAGGGCTGCTTCTGAACTGCACTGAACTTCACTGGAAGTGAAGAATACTTCAGACAAGTGGTGAGTAGCATCTAGAAGTGGGACTTGACACTTTGCTGTGAATTTGACAATGTTCTCAAGGTGTTGGCTTGGGGAGGGAAGAATAGATTTATCTTGGTATAAACCAATGTTTTGAAATTTATAAATAAATAATTTCCTGTCGTAGCCAAGTACTCAGCTTCTATGTAACTGAAACTGTAACTTGAAATGCAAATATAATAATTCATCATCTTGCAAAGGCACTTTAAGATGGATAGTACAGGTACTGGAAAAAAAGACATGTGTGGGTTTTTCCACTATTTTAACTAATTACTTACAAGACAGGTATTTCTGGGAGCTGGGGTGTTCACAGTATCTGAGAATAACTTTTTCTAAATAGTTGAGTACCATAGGAATGCTCTGTGTCTAATTAAAGGCACACTCCATCAATGGGATCTTAATATTGGGACTGCTATACATTTTAAATAAACAGTAGGAAACATTGACTTGTGCATTCTCACTAGAATCAGAATGGATCTAGATTAACAAAACTGCTTGAGGAAAAATAATCCCTTCAGTTCTTAAAGGAGTTCCATTGTACCTATTTTAACCAGATAGTTATGTCACTTACTAGGATCTAATACACAAACTGTTACTGCTTTGGGGATACTGAAACTCAAAATGTGTTCTTCACATTGGATGCTCTGATTAATCAGTCTTTTAATTAATCAATGGTGGATTTCTTTTGTGTGAGTGTGTATGTGTGCTTTACAGCACCAGGCAGAGGAGCACATTCATTGCAGTACACACCATAAACTAGGGGCAGAGGCATCTGTCTTGAAGCACAGGCAAGTCCCTAGCTTACATCTCTTACACTGCAAGAACAGCTCCATTTTGGAAAAGCACAAGTACTCAGTCACAGAAAACTTCTGCTATAGCTGAGTAGAAAAAAGATAGCAGCACACAAGCTATGGAATAAGACAGAAAGGCAAAACTTTTCTCCACCTTGCTCTTTTGCCAGAGTTGTTTTAGTGGGCAATTTTGCCTCCCAAAGGCAAAAATTATTAGATGTCAGCCCATCATGGACAATAAGACTTACTGATTTTCTTTGGGTTATTTTTGCAGCGGTGTGTTTTGCAGTCTTTGCCATTTACACCTTACTGTGGTGTTGTCTCTTTTGCTGCTTCTTTTTCCTGCTTTTAAAAGAAAGCAATTCTGTGCTACAGTTGACAGAGGTGTGTCCTGAGAGGTAAAAAGCCCTTTTCAATCCTGAGAGGTTGTACTAGTTTATAATTACAAGTGAATTTTGTCAGCTGGAGGCTGCTATTGCACATTTCTCCCATCCACAGTAGTGCAATGTTGACACAGACATTATTTTCCTATGGAGATAGTATAATTTGAGTATAATGGAGATAGGGAAGCTGTGCATGCCCATCATGAGGAACTTATGACAGGAGAAACTTTTATATCACAGATAAACTGCCTGAAACTTGTTTGTGTTTTGCTTTGGGTGGAGTGGCTGGGGCCTTGGTGCTAGCCCATGCTCATCTGATGAAGATGGCAAATGGACCCTCACTGGTCACTGACCCTGATGCTCAGACTGGACAGCAATAATTGATCTAGTCCAGGTGTTAGACACTTCTTAGTCTGACTTGGTTTTGTTTTTTTTTTTTTAGCATCTGTGTTCTTTAACTCAGCTTTTCTGAGGTGATCATCTCCTTGGTGATTTCATCATCTGACTTAGCAAATATGGCTGTTTAGAATCTTTGTTCACCTGAACTGCTCCCTTTGCATATTTGATTTTTCTGAACACGATAGCTTTCCAAAAACTTTTCTTTTTCCTGACTTGCAGTCAGTAAATGAAATTTGAATGTTCAATAGAAGACAAAAATTAAACCTGGATTACAGTAGGTTTATTCATACCTCTCCCAAGTCAGTTTGCTGTGCCAGTCATAATGTTCCTTTTTGGTGAACTGCTGAGCCTTCCTTGCCAAGGCTAACAATTCATAGGACTCAGATGGGTTCCATGTCCTACCAGTGAACTCAACCCATACATGCTAAATAAACTGTTGGATAAGTAGATAAGCAAACTGCAGCTGAAATGAAAGGTGTCCCCTGGCCTGACATAAATGAGCCCTTCCTGATTTGCGAGTCACCTCCTTATTAATTGTACAAGCTATGGAGCAGAAAAATCTAATCTGCTGTGACAAAGAAAAAATAATGAGTTAATATCTTTGGATTGACATCTTTAGCAACTTTAGCTGGTACTAGCAGTATGAACTTCAGAGGGAAGGAATACTTTTTCACACTATCTATTAAAATTTTTCAGTAAATTGTAAACAACAACATCAGAGCAAATATGAGCTTTTCATTCCCCTAAGTGGATCATCACTTCCTTAGATTTTGTTGCACTCTGCAATCTGAAGATCAGGTTTCTGCTTGCTGAAATCATGTCTCTCCTCCCTGCACATGAGTCAATAAGATGCAAAAATAACATTGACAAATCCATGCAGGATTTCAGTGACTTCTACTCCATCCCCAGTCCAGATTTCTTATTTTTTGCATCAATTAGAATGCCTGTTCTGGATATAGCAGCATTCCTTTCGCTACAGTCAAGCTGTTATCTTAAAAAAAGTAAAAGAGGGTTACTTGAGGTATAGGAAGGATAGCTCAATCTTAACACTTACGCTGATGGTGCATTGCTAGCAATTAAACTTTCCAGACACAACAGAAGTATCTTAAAATGTTTTAAAAATGTTCTGAAATAAATTCGGCCACATAAAAATAAGTTCAGTGAGGGAAGGAAGACACAAGTTATCCCTGCTAGTGGCTTGGCTATGAGGTTGTCTCCTTAGATGCTTAGCAGATTGTTTCTGACTTTGTTGTTTCTGTTTCAGTGCTATGACCCATATAGTCTTTATCTTGCCAGCTCTTAAATACCAGTTTGATGATGCTTTGTTTGTGCTCTGTCAGAACCTTCATTAATTTAATTATCTACATTTATCCATATATGAAATCTGTATGGGATGTGGGAGCTTCAATGAACAGGTCATGACATTATTTTTCATATACTTGTTAAATGTGACATGGGACAGGAGAACTGTTTGATGAGACTAAGCCTCTCTCCTATAAAGTGAAATACATTTCCATGAAATCCCTTTTTGAAGAACAATTTAGCAGGAATTGTCCTAAGGCCCCTTGAAGCAGAGGAAAAGGAGGTTGTTTGCAGGTTGTTGGTATTGATTGCACTGGTAAGTAGAGAGGGAAGAAGGTAACTTTCTGGCTTCAGTGCTTCTAGGATGTTGTTATATCTCTGGTTTCTCTTACTTAAAAGCCCAGACCGATTGCTACCATCTGATATAATGGTCTCAGTACTGCCAATGTCTCACAGAAGTGATTTCATCCTAAAAGCCTCCTGTAAGTGTGATGGCCTCAACAACCCAGTGTGCTGCTTCACCAAACTGCCTGTTACTCCCCACGTCTCTCTCTCTTGTAGACTCCTGTCTGAAGGACAGCTTGTATGCAGGACTGGATCTATCATTACCATAATGGCCACATAGGCAAAAATCTTGAAATGTGCTGTCATCTCAAGATGTTGAAGCAGAATAACACAGTAATCCATGCTCCAAATTAACTGAACAAACTGGCAGACTGCCCAAGATCATACAATGAAGCACCGTGTAAACAACAGCATCAGATCTTCTCTGAAACACTAAAAACTGTTTTGTTACTTAATAAATTAAGATTAAAATGCCCTTTAACATTATTTAAGTACATATGGTGATGTACAGCCAGTTGATAGTACAGTAAAAAAATGGACTCCTCCTTTGCAAATGCACAATGACCTAGCTAGTATAAGGTCTAATAATCATTAGAATCATGCCAACAATTAATCCAAATGCCCTGGCTGGAACCAAGCCATAGTAATGTAGTTCCACCTGACTGACTAAACTTCTTTTGTAGTTGCTGTGGGTCTGATGTTCCTCCTCTAATAGTGACAGCATGTCTACTAAAGCACCTGTATATTTTTTCTCCTGAGCAGTAACATAATTTTCCCTCTTTTCTTCTTCAGCTATTATTTAACAAGGTAACAGAATGGAGAACAAACAGCGAAGCAATGGCATGATGAAAGAAAATAATGCAGTAAAGAAAAAAGTGGTGAGTGAATTCATCAAATCTTCTGGCATTTATTTGCTATTTGGAGACGGGAGGTAGAAAATTATTACGAAATAATTATTTTGAAACTATATGAATATTTAACTTCCTTTCTTTTTTTGAGTAGCATAGGTTTCATTTCTGTAACTAACCAACAGTGATTGGAAAGGGTCAAAAATGGTGTGTTAAGGTGAGAAATTATGTACATATTAATCACATGTAGCCATAGTATTTGTATTTGAGTATGAACTGAACAATTTGCACTACTATTTAACATGAAACAAAACAAAACACAGATGTCTGATTCATCTCAAATACAGCCTATATATTCCGGGGGCTTGATGCTCCTAACTTGACTCTTTTACTGCTCACAGCAATTCAGAGATTATAAATGTTGTCCAGATCTTCTACCAACATGTGCAATAATTGTAGACATTAATGACTAGCATCTGGCTTCCTATTCAAACTCTGATCACCTAGATCTGAACCAATGACACTCCAAAGCTGCTGCATCACAAACTGCTTTCCAGCCTGTATTGCTCCATTACTTACCGTGTCTTTGAGAGCTCTGAGCTAGTTCTGGGGTATGTAACATATCAGAAGTGAAAACAGCTCAGATTTACACCAATATCAGCTACAGTCACTTGGGGACAATTCCCAGATGCACTTAATACTCATCATTGCCAGCTAGAAGGTGTCATTTAACTCTTAGCAGTTCAAAATTCCATGATTGCAAGTATGTACCTTCAAATATAATAGCTGAAAGCTTTTATCTTCCCCAGGTGGCATGTCTAATCCCCATCCTTAGCACAGCAGTAGTGTGGCATGTCAGATCTAAACCTCCTAAGGCTGTGGAAACATCCCTAACATCTTGATTGGCTACAAGTCTTGTGGTACCTCCACTTTCCAGCCTCTACAACAGGGGAAAAGCCTTCCCTGCCTTAGTGTCGAGTCTTGCTCACAGACAGGCTGCCCAGGTGTCCAGCCGGGACCCAGCAGGGGCCACCGCAAGCCGTGGTCCCCCAGCCCCAGTGCCAGGCGGTGGCGGGGCCGCGATGGACGCGAGCGGCGACATTGCCCGGCCCCAGCGGGTGAATGAATGCCCGCGCAGGGACAGGGCCTGGGGCAGCCCAGCACGGCCGAGGGCGGGCACGTTCTCCTGAGTGATGTGCACAGACCTGAGCTCCTGTTCCCCATCTCTCGAGTGCTGCCCGCAGCCCCGGCACCGGCTCTGTCCCCTCCCAGGAGACGGGGACAGGGACAGGGACAGGGACAGGGGCAGGGACAGGGCAGGGCCAGGGTCAGGGGCAGGGACAGGGACAGGGACAGGGCAGGGCCAGGGTCCAGGGGCAGGGATAGGGGCAGGGGCTGTGTCAGGGGCAGTGACAGGGAAGGTGACAGGGGCAGTGACAGGGGCAGTGATGGAGGCAGTGATAGGGGCAGTGGTAGGGGCAGGAACAGAGGCAGTGGCAGTGCCGGGGGCAGTGACATGGGCAGGGACTGTGTCAGGGGCAGTGAAAGGGACAGAGGGGCAGTGATGGAGGCAGTGACAGGGCTGTGTCAGGGGCAGCGACAGGGCAGTGGCAGGGGCTGTGTCAGGGGGAGTGAAAGGGACAGAGGGGCAGTGACAGGGGCAGTGACAGGGCTGTGTCAGGGCAATGGCAGGGACTGTGTCAGGGGCAGTGACAGGGCTGTGGCAGGGGCAGGAGCAGTGACAGGGCAGTGACAGGGGCAGGGACTGTGTCAGGGGCAATGGCAGGGGCTGTGTCAGGGGCAGTGACAGGGGCAGTGAGGGGGCAGTGACAGGGGCAGGGGCAGTGACAGGGCAGTGGCTGTGTCAGGGGCAGTGACAGGGCAGTGGCAGGGGCAGGAGCAGTGACAGGGCAGTGACAGGGGCAGGGACTGTGTCAGGGGCAATGGCAGGAGCTGTGTCAGGGGCAGTGACAGGGACTGTGAGAGGGCAGTGACAGGGGCAGGGGCAGTGACAGGGCAGGGACAGGGGCAGTGACAGGGCTGTGTCAGGGGCAGTGACAGGGGTAGGGACAGGGCCAGGGCCAGTGGCAGGGCAGGGACAGGGCAGGCACAGCGCCGCGCCCCGCCCGCCCCCGCGCTGCCCCGCGCTGCCCCGGCGATGCGCGGCCGTTGTGCCCGTGCGGAGGCGGCATGGCCGGGCGGCGCAGCCCGAGGCGCACACGCTGGTGCAGCGGGGAGCGGAGCGCGGCGGCCGCGCCCGCCGGGGCGTAAGTACCGCGGGGCAGCTTTGCAGCTTTGCAGCCCTCGGAGCCGCGGAATGCCCGCAGCCCGCACCGCGGAGCGGCAGCCAGCCCGGCGCGGCGGGCGGGGAAGCTCGGCCTGCGCTGCCCACGCCTCGGGGAGGATTAACGGGAGAGGGGGCGATTCCCATCCTGTCTGCCGTGGTGGGGAGGGCGGCGCGCGGAGGCTGCAGGAGCCGGGGTAGCAGCCCGGGGTGCCCTCAGAGCCGGGCGGTGCTGGTTGCACTGCCCTTCCCCGCTCGGAAACTTGTCGGTACCGGGGCAGGGTAGGCCGGTGGTGGGCAGCGCTGGCACATCGCGGCGGCCGAGCCCGGACCGGAGGATGGGCGGGGGTCAGCGCGGGGCCGGTGCGCGCCCGGCCGGGGAGCGCAGCCGCCGCCGCGGTGAAGCGCTGCCCGGCCAGAGCGGAGCGAGGCGAGGGCTGCTGCTGCTTCCCCGCTCTCCCCAGGACCACCCGTGCTGGCAAGCTCTCAGGGCAAGGGCAGAGCCAGGGAGAGAGGGACGGAGGTTTCCATTCATCGCCCGCAGCCCCGAGGGCAGAGCTGCCGCAGGGCGCCGGGTCCGTGGGCACCTGGGTCTCAGTAAGGTATCCCCAGCATGGTGCTCCAGAGCCCAGCTTTCCTGTGTCGATTCTATTGAATAGAATTCAATATCTGTTTTAAAAGATTAGACTTCCTTGTGCATGTATTCGATGTTTACCACTAACGATTGTGCTTAATTTTAGTCTGAGGAGGGGGCTATAACTAACCAAAGTACAATACTCTAAACTGTGTTAAGAAAACTGAAATGCAAACTGTCATGCAGTTAAAAAAAAAAATAAATTTGAGACTCATGGTAGCCAGCACAAATATTTCACTGCATACTGAACAAGAACTGGAGTTGAGAAAAGCATCTGCAGATCACAGTGCCCTGGGATCTGTGATTAGAGAGAAAATGTGGGCTTTCACTAGTAAGCAGTCCTCGGGTACGTGTAGGTCTTTCTGCGAACTGACATGCAGCTTTCCTGACCGAGCGCTTATTGCTGTGGTGACGGTCACACGCTCCTGCCCCCGGGCTGGCAGCAGCAACGCATGAGCGCACGCATGGCCCTGAAGCCAAGGAACACCTATGAAGGAGGCGTGGTTGCCTTCTTGTTTCCTGGCCATTTTAAAAGACACTATGGGTTGTGTTTATCTTTCCTTTTCTTTTACTGATGTTGCCACAGGGTAAATTTTTTTTGAGCAACAGTTTGATTTTTTTGTTGTTGTTGCATTCTTGCTTCATTTTGCTTTTGTCTTTATCTGGTATTGCTGAAACCTGAGCAAATATTTAAAATACTGAACAAGGAGACAGGTCATGGAGAAGTTGAAGTTCACATTCCAAGTTCCAAAACCTCCGAACTGAATGAGACTGAGGTTTTCTGCAGCAGCCTGTATACTTCAAAACTTCATAGCATTGAATAAGTTTTTAAACCCAGTTATTACAGCGTGAGGTTTTCTAAGCACTCTTATGATTTGTCCTGTATTATCTTCCACTTAGCCTCACGTGCATATAATTTGCCTGTACTGAAAGTTTTGTGCATTCATTGCATTTTTAATGATCATTAGGTCATATGTTCCAAATATTTTTGCTTGCAGGATTTTTCTGAGGTGTCTAATGTTGTTGCAGTGAGCCCTTTAGAAATATTGTATCAAGATTAATGCATAACACTTGGGAACTCACACTTATTGTTTGTGAACCCTTTGGGAGCACCCTGGTAGACCACCAGAAATACTTTTCGCAGCATCATTCATTCAGAGTAGTAGCAATTTCTTCTAAGTGCAGAAATGCTTGCGTATAGCAGAGAAATAATAAGCCTAATATGAGGTGTTATCCTCAGAAGTTAAATAAATCCTTATGTCAAATGTCTACATTTTGTTAACAAAATAATGGCGCAAATTCTGTGTGTGTGTGGCAGGCTCATTTTAAGAAGCAGGCTAATAATAATAAATTGTGTTTGGCTTATGTAATGATCTCAGCAGGATATATTTCTTATACAAGGCTTTTCGCCCCCTGCACACTTCCTCCTGACCTGACCAAAAACAGGCTGGTTAATGAACTGTGTAATCTCTAAAAAGGTTCCCACACCATGTGGAAGAAGTTAAAACCCCTCAGCAGTCCTACAGGGTGCATTTGGAATGCTCACTGTTGGCAGCTGCGAGCGTGGCAGACCCCACATGTGCTGGGTTGCACACTGATCCCCACCCTGGCACCTGGGTGTCTCATCCCTTCTCCACAGGTCACAGAGTCCATGCCAGCAGTGTGGCACAGGAGCTCTGGCACCTGCCAGCATCCCCAGTGTGTTCACCTGCCCTGCTGTGCCTGCAAGGCTGGTGCAGCTCGTTCCAGTCCACTGCCACTGCAGCTGTGCCATGAGCCAGCTACACCAACCTCCCTCAGGCTCAGGACCTGCATTTTCCAAAGCCAGCACACAGCTTTGTGCAGCTGACAGAATGTAGTCACTCATTAACCCCTTGTGGTGTGGTGGGTGATATAGCTGAAGCTGAGTTTCTTACGCCTGCTTAAGCAGGTCTTGCTCCTTTTGAAAGGACTGGGGCTTCAGTGAGTGGGGACGCTGGGCATAAACAGCACTGAACTGTGCCCAAAATACTTTATTCTTGTCACAGCCGTTTAAAAAATTGAAAACACATTAAAATGCATCCATTTTAACATATTCAGAGTTGTCTTTCATTATCTATACAATGGCATTTGCAATTGACCAGTCACCAGAACACTAACTTCGATGTCTCTTGGGAATGGCTGGCAATGGTCTCTTCTGCCACATTCTGTAATCCTGCAGGAGAAGTGAGTGGCAGTAAGTAATAATGGGGAAGTTGGAAAGGAATGCAAAATCTCTCAAATCAAAGCAGTTCTACCTTGTATTCAACAGCTGATGTGGAAGCAGAAATTGCAGAATTGGGCTAAAAAGAGTATGAGAAGGATGAGAGGAGGGGAGGAGACCTGAAGAGGGAGAAGTACAGGTGTCCCACTGGGAAAAAGGGCATTGGAGAGTGTGTGCAACAATTTACTGTTGGAAACTTGCATTTGGATGACAAAACCTCATTTGTAGCCATAATTTTAATTTTTTTGGTCACAATTTCATAAAACCTTATGGTGGCAGGGACACACCATCTCATGAATTTTCATCCAAGTCAGATCTACCCACAGACCTGTTGATTGACATATATGCTATACCTTACTTCACTGTGTTACTCATATACTGTCAACAATTCCCTTTGTTGAGATTGTGCTTCTCCAGCATTTTACTTTTTGGTGTGGGAGCTACTAGAATGTTTGCAGCAGAACTCTGTGAGGTTGAAAGAAGTTCAAATGTTTACTTATGCCTCCATAGATGTTAAGTGACATGCTGTCACTTCAAATGTAATGTTTCTCAGATTGAGCAAGGGAAAGTGTTTCAGGCTATTATTCTGCAGCAAGGACATCTGTCTGCAGGAGCTATGCAAGATAGCTAAGGAGAGTTTAAAACCTGAGGTACATTAATTTTGAATGTATTAACAATGGCTACATCTTTTCTTTGTTTTTCAGAATTGGTCTGGAAGTCTTATTCTAGCCTCCTTAACTGGTGCTTTTGGGTCGTCTTTTCTTTATGGTTACAATCTGTCGGTGGTGAACGCTCCCGCAGTGGTAAGTGACTGACTAAAGTGGAATTTAACATCAGTAGAGGGCAGCCTTGTCCTATTATTGCGCCCCTCAGCATCATGCCTTTATAGCCCTGATTACATAGTAAAAGGGGATTAAATCTCTTATAGTAACGTTCCTTTGCCCAAAACTTTCTTTTTGCTTTCCATGAGGTTTTTACATTAATTCAGGAACTGTCAGGGAGCTAAATTCTGCTGTGGAGGTGAATGGGTGCACATGGTTTACTTCTCATTCTCCCAGGTCCAGGCTAACCCTTCATCTTCTTGCACACTTTTATGTGATAAAGTATTTTTAATATCTGACTGGTGAGTATTCAGTAGCTGCATGCATATGTTCAGCAACTTCTGTTCACATCATTCAATTCTAGAGGGTTGTGCAACATTTCATTCCCACAGTGCTGATATTATAAATAATGCTTCTGGTTTGCTCTTAAATAATGGGCCTCCTCTTATGTGCTTTGTTGTGATGCCTTGTTTGGTTCTGAATTTTAAACTTCTGGATTGACCATCTATTGGCTACAACACATGGGATAGATTTGATGTATAGAGCACTGTCAAATCAGTATACAGTATTTGTGGGAGTTTCATTAAAGTATCAGTTATTACAAATGGAAATCTGAACATTTTGTTTTTACACTGGTTATCTAGAGACCCTCAATTCAGCCAAGCACAGCAGGAAGAAATTCAGTGAAGTTGCAAGCAACACCAACACTATTTTCAAAAGTAGCTAGTAGGTATTGGGAATTAACTGTGGAAATTCCATCTCAAAATAGTTCCTTTCCAAAGCTAAACTCCTCCTTTTATTAAAATCTATTAAAATATGTGGCTAGATTTCCACTTAAACAGTTTTTTCATGTTAAAGCAGGATGCAATGTTTATGCAAATAACAAAAGAAGCATTTTTTAAAATGTATGTTTCATATGTGGATTTTATTTGGTAAACAGTTGACCCAAAGAAGTAGAAAGAGAGTCAGCCTATAGAAATTTTTATTTGCTCACTTCATAACTCCTGGGAGTTTTCTTCAAGTTCCTGTGTTTTATATAGTGGTAACTCAAGGTTGGATAAATTGGATGTTAGCATGACATGTCCAAGCATCCTTTCACCTTGCAGCCATCAGAGGATAAACACAACTTATAAAACAATCAGCAAGAAGCCGTAATTCTGTGAGCAATGGTATTGATTGTCCCAATGGAAAAATCCTTCCTGCACTGCCTTGGGGCTGTCAGCAGAGTAGTGACAATGATTTCTAAACTTTTAATTACCATTTTAAAAATTGACTGTCCTGGTAATCCGAGCTTTCCTGTCACTTTCTGCAGGAATAAGGGAAAGAAAGGATGATGGGATGAGCTCCTTGGCAGCACTCACAAAGTTCTCTTTGAACCATGCAATAGATTACAGTGGTAAGGGTGGGGAGGTTGAAATGCAACCCCATGACAAATGCTAAATTCCAGGTTTTGTACTAAATAGCACTTCCAGGATGTCTGGTTTTGCTTGAAATCTTTAGTGTGACTTTTGGGCTAAAAGTGGGCACTATGCTGATGGCTTTGGTCATACCATCACAGGTATGCATGAAGTGTCCCTTGGTTTCAGAGTTTGATTGAGAACTTCGAATCTCTCTTATTCATGTTAAGCCATACATTAGCTAGGGCTAAGGAGTAGTCCTTCTGACAAGGAAGTGGTGTAGTTCAAGAATAAAATACCACTCTCTCCTCTGGCCCTCTAGCTCCAGGATCAATGTATGTCATCCATTTGCCTACAACAGACCACTTTCCTGTCCCTGTCCCTGGCGCTGCAGTGACCAGCAGCAGAAGGGAAGAGCCCAGGCTGAGGTCACAGCCATGGTGGGGAACAGTGAGCCATATCAAAGCTGTGCTTCTTGCAACACAAGAAAAGGAACCTTTGCCCCATCTGTTTTCACCTGTGTGTTAATAAATCAGTCTGCTGCAAGGTGATCCTTTGGGAGTACTGATATGAGACAGCTGAGAAATCTTGTAGCTGTAGATAAAATCAACCTTGGACGAGGTTTACTGGGAGTGCAGTAGTTCCTACAAGCTGTTAGCTGAGTTTAATTTCTACACTTGGTAGGATGAATAACTTCTTGTGGTAACATGCAGCTTACAGCCAACATTGTCAGATTGTCCTCTCTGTAGGATGCTGTGTATCTTCTGCCTGTTTACTTCAGTAAAATTCCTCTTGATGCTGAAGTCCTCCAGCCTTAGAGAACGACTGTATAATCCTTGAGAAGCAGGGAAAAAAGGCATGATAATTACAGTTGAATAAAACACAGAATGTTTCTAGGATTCTCAAGTTGAGCATGTCAGCAGGATGTCAGCAGGAGCTGACAGAGTGAAGGAAGTTAATTTAAGATTGAAATGTTGAAGAATGATTTGTAAATTCTTGTGTCCATTTTCTTTCAGTGCCATAAATTGTGTCAGCTCATCAAACCACAGGGGAATTCTCCTATAGTTCTCACTGATGGGCTTTACTTTACTAAAGTAAAACTTTAGTTAGTTTGCTAACTTTAGTTAGTCTAAATTCCTGATTGTTGCAAGGGGGAAATAAGCTGCACATACTCTGTTCAGAGCTAAGGTTTCTTCCCACTCAGTTCCCTGTAGTTCTGTGGGAAAGAGCATGGCCCATCACAGGTATGATTCCCTGAGAAACCCAGAATTATGAGTTTCCATGGGCTTGTTCAAGAGTTACCAGAATTTATTAAAAACATATGGGAGCATTTGGCAGTAGGAAGACAAAAGATTTAATAGAATACAAGATGAAGCTGTCTTTTTCTGAGCTGAATTTCTGCAGTTCATTTCATGGACTCATTGTGGGCAGTGCCTGTGAGACAATGATGTGCTTTGTGCTCTGCAAAGTCCCTGTGACTTTCTGCCTCACAGCCCTTGCCCTCGTCCTGCAGGAGGCTGCAGCTTTGGGCTCCTGTGGCACAAACATGCAGCCTGCTGTGACAGCTGCTTCAGTGGTTGTCACTGTGTGTGAACAACCTCTGTAACTATGGTAAGACAAGGAAAATATCTCTCTTGTTTTCCAAATATATCCATTAGATTCATATATATAAAATTTTATATATTCCTTATATTCCTCTTCTCTTTCTCACCTCAGCACTACTATCATAGTGAACTGAGGCAGCTGGGAAAAGAAGATACTGATATCAGACAGCCACCATTTTTGTAGGTTTTGCTGAGGGGCTAAAACTTTTGTATACAGGTTTATTCCTTTAGTGTTATTGAGACATCTGATCAAAATCCCAAAGGAGATTTTACACAGAATTCAATGGATTCAAATCTAGTGGATTTGTCTACTGGGTTTGTTTGGTTTTGTGTGCATCTTCTGAAAACCTCTGTGTAGGTTATAGCTTCATATTTATTGTCAATGTGAGTCCAGAGAGAGGTGCTAGTACATGTCAGAACATCCATCTATCTATTACTAGTGAGTGTTTTAGTTTGTACTTTCTTTTCATGAATATTTGCTATGCTGATAAAATTAGTCATAACACAAGGGGAGAGTAATTTACATACTATTTTTAACCATTATCATTAAGAAGAAATGCTAATAGTGTTCTAAAAGTGTTTTCTCTTAATATTCATTACTATCAGAAATTAATTTCAAATAGACAAGAAGATGTCTGAATCTAAATATAATCTGAGTACTGGCATTTAAGAACAAAGATCTTGATTTAATGGCAGGTTCATTTGGAATCTTACTGCAAGACTTCTAAATGATTCAAGCACCAAATTGACTTTATTTTTATTTCTATTATTTTTTTTTTATTTATATATGTTTTTTTTCCCTGTATGTTTAGAAACACTTATGATAGGATGAGAGAAATAACCTTGTCCTCCTTTTAATTCAGGACACAAGAAGTTTACTAGAAATTTGATAGTTGGAAGACAGGAAATTGTATATTTTACCTTCACCTTTCTTAGATATTTTATAGATGGAGAGGTGATGATTCAAACTAAAAGCTCTCAAAGAGAATATTTCACGTGTCCAAGGCCAGACTTTAGGTAAAGTTTGAAGTTCCTCATTTGAAGAAGGAAAATGTAGTGGCTTTTTATGCTGAGTCCTGTCCCAGGATAATTTAGGAGCTGATACATTCTGAAGAAAATCAGAGAAAAACTGGGAAGAAGTGCCAAGATTAAAGTTTTGATACTGTAGATCTTGAGAGCTTTTCCCAAGTGTGTTGTGCCCTTCTGCTGTAGTGTCTGCAACTTCCTGGTGCTGTATCCTAGCCAGAGCATCAGGCACCACAGTAACATTTCCTTGGTTTCGAAAAGGGAGCAGCACAAAAACAAGGAAGCTTGACTAAATAGAAAGTAAATAGGTGATGTCTCTGTGGGCAATACAGAGATTATGTTAAAATGCTGTCCTGGAGCTATCACATCTTTACCCTTTAAAAAGATGAAGAACTTAGTCTAATTAAACATCAGGGAAGGGAAGTTGTTAGAAGTCATCCTTCAAAAGCCTGTAGTTGTGCTCATGTGAGGAAAGCAGAGGAAGAGTGTAAGCTTTGGCATGTTAAAGAATAAAGAGTGATCTCATCCTAGACATTCTTGTCTACCTGTGGGGATTTTTCCCCACCTGGTTTGATACTGCCTTGTAGTTCCATGCATATATGCTTGGACTGATTCAGTTTGATTGCAGTTGTATCTATAAATAAGCCCCATTTTTCAGAGGAGGGAGACAGAAGAGCAAGAGTGATTCCTGCAAGAAAGCTGCTGGGTCTTTCTGGGTTTTTAATTCTGTTTCCCTCAGTTGTATCCTAAAGTGTGTGGTTTTCTGTTGGTTTGGGTTGGGTTTTTTTGCATGTGTTTTATTATGTATTTTCTTTCAGTTTATCAAGAAGTTTTACAATGAAACTTGGGAGAGGAGATATGGCTTCTCAGTGGATGAAGGCACGCTGACACTCCTCTGGTCCATAACCGTTTCTATTTTTGCCATTGGTGGCCTTGTGGGTGCCATTATTGTTACCCCAATTGTAAAGTTCTTTGGAAGGTAAGTTTGTATTTTTTAAAGTACTTTCCTGCTTAGTCTGTCTAGAAGGTTTTACTTTTATTTAAAAAATAAAAAACAAAAACCAATAACAAAAAATCTTTAAGTTCCGAAAACTTCCTGTACATCATTTGAGTCACAGAAGCCATTTGTTCTGAATGGGCAGTGGGTTGAGATGCCAATGAGTGTGACTTGTCAAGTGTGCCAAAGGAAAATACCATAAAATGGAAATGATTTCACAAAGGATTGGCAGAACCTTGTTTCATGAGTCTACTGAGTATCTTACTGTAAAAAAACTAAGCTATCAGCATATCTCATTTGTTTATTAACAACATTTGCTGTCTTATGGTGATAAAAATTTACTCTTTTTTCAATCCTTGTGTCGACTTAAAATACAGTTTGAAGAACTGGACTAGGATGAAGTTCATGTATGCCCTTCCCCAAGAAGGGGCTATGCCATCCATTCTGTACAATGCAGTAATTGACCAAGTCTTGACCATGGAGAATATGAGCATTTTAGGAATGTTTGAGTTGGGATGTGTTCACATTTTTTGCTGTAGGTACTAACTAGATATTTCTGTCAAAATTTTGTGCCATACAGTCTTTCAAATAGAATTTTAAAGACAATTTTTAATTTATCTGTATTTAGAAGGGCATAAAAAATCCCCACCATTATAGCATTTATTATAACTACTTATTTGGATTTTTTAAAATTGTAAATTCAATATTTTTTATTATCTTTTGGTCAGTTAAATCCCAGGAGACATGGAGGCTTAAATATAAGTGTAAACCCCCAGTGTTCTTACTTTCCCATTTTACATTTTTACTATTTCTATTAGATTGTACTTTCCTAGGCCTATTTTTCTCCTAACTACTCTCCTAACTTGTCCATATGTCATTTTTCATCTCAAAGAGTGTATTTTCAGGTTCTTCCATTTCATGCTTACAGCAAGTCAGTATTCTTAGCTGTTACCTATTCTTCATGAATTTATTTTGTCACCTCAGCACTTGATTCTCAATTTTTAAATATTTTCCATAGTTACATTATTTTTTTTATGTTTTCAATTTCTGCTGCCAAATCATACATTTGGCCTTAACATACTTGTTAGAAACATGAAACTTTGCCTGATCCAGACTGATTAATTCTCAGAATATTGCTGAGTCTTTATTAAAATAAAGGAAATAAAAATGGGTTCATAGAAGGCTAGAATTTTCAGTGAAGAGTAGAAGAGCTTTGTGTGCAGGTTTGTGAAAATGGTGACTGATCTCTGTCATAGATACACCACTTCTACTGGAGCTGGTCAGGTTTCCAGGGCAGACCTTTACACTTGCAGACTCTGCCCCTGTTTATAATGTTTATCTCCATTAAGCCATGAAAACAGCTCTGTTATAGATACAGTGAGTTAGTGCTGGAGCAGAGATGGGAAGGGGCTGTGTGAATAAAGGCTGCTCAGCCAAGAATGGTTCTTGACTTTGCTGTTCACCCTGCAGTGTTTGTCTGGTCTAGGAACCCAGACTGACATGTCATTATGGTAATTGAGGAGCACATAGTGAAACGTTGGCAGAGCAATAAAATACTTTGCTGTTAAATTGCTCAAGTGTAGGTTGGAGGGTTGTGTGTATGATAAAGCTAAGCTCCATTTACACTGACACAGAATAATGAGCTAAGGGGGATTTAAAGCTCTAGTCAGAAATAATGTATGACTTTGAAAGAACACTTTTGAATCATATTGCTGTAAGGTTAAAAACATAAATTCCAAATTACTGGATTCCTAGGCCCTGTTTACTTCAAAATATGTAATTTTTTGGAAGGGAACCTTCATCCACATAAACATAATTCCCAAGTTCAGATGTGGCTTTGACACTTCATAATTAAAATTCTCCTCTTCTAATGAAGAGGGTCTGCTGTTGTTTATCCTGAGCACCCAGACCAAAATGCTCAAGGGATTGTTTAGGTCACTTCTAGGGAGACATATTAGTTTGAACATCACAACAGGCTCCTCTCCTTCTCCTTGGTGCCACAGCCAGTGGTCACACTCAGTGCCTGCAGTGAGAGAAAGGACAGTGCAAAGGGTTGGGGCCAGTGTGCAGCAATTTCTCTGAGCCACTCCTTGCTCCTCACTCCTCCTGTGCTCCAGTGTGGGTGCCCATGGACCACAGTCCCTCTGGGGATGTCCCTGCTCAGGTCTGGATCACCCTCTCCTCCACTGACCTTGTCACACCCTCACTCCATCTCCCCACAGAACCCATCCTGCAGCCTCAGCACTTCCAAAACCTTGCCACAGACACTTTTTCTCAAAAAATGTGTATTTTATAGCTTTTATTTGAATTAAAGAAGAGAAAAGCAATATCCTCAGGTGAATGTATAAGACTTGTTTGACCTGAATGAACATTTTCTTTCCATTTTTGTCGTTATTTGTATCACTTCAGCCATCTCAGAATGTACATCCATCTGGAAAATCTATTCCAAATAGTACAGTCATCATTCTGATGATTATGTTGTATAGACTTGAAAAGAATTGTATCTCATTTTTCAATCTTCAAGCCATGCAATTCATTCAGTGTTCAAAACTCACTAGAAAGCAGGAAGAGTAATTAAAAATACAAGTGTTAAAAATATTTCCCTTCAAAAAGTTGCACATGTGTTGTGTCAAGATGGGTGACATTTTCAAAGGGTGTGAAATTTCCAGTTGATATTTACAGGTTGAAAGAAATTAGAACTGGTGGGACAGTTTGTCACTAGCTCTAGAAAGGAAAGGGGTAGATAGCCTTCCTGGCCACTCCTTTTTAACTGATCCCTCAAACTTGAGCAGAAAGTTCTGAAAGATGAAAACTAAAAGGAATCAAGCTGTGGACAAATAAGAAATTTAGATGTTTTGAAAAATTTTAAAATATGTTTTTTGTGATTTTGTTTAAACTTTTTAACAAAGTAATAATTTGTCATAAAGAGCACTTCTTTTATTTGAAAAAAACCTTAATGTTTTATTTACCTTTTATAGAATGAAATAATTTTACAAGAGGGGAAGAAATATGCAAACCTACATTTTGGTTAATTCCAACAATTTTTAGAAAAGCGTTGATTTTTATTACTTGAATGGGCCCAAATGCTTTTTGTAACTCTACAAGTAGGAAGTAATTTTCTCAATGTATGGTATTAATATAGAGAATTTAAGGATGAATTTTAATGACATAGATGATGTCACAATTGGGAAGTTATTGAAATGTCAAAAACTGTATGTAACATTGAAGTACCTGTAGTTATATCAGCTTATTGCTATTTGAAATATATTCTTTGGGTTCTCCACAGAGACATCTATCCACTGTGTGCTTATTTATATTCATGTACAGAGCCTCAGGTCTGGTACTTGGATTTTTAGGACGCATGAGTTGGCTCCTTGCTGTGCTTCTGAAGTACAGCTCTTTAGTTATCTATGTTATGTTTTCTTTGTTATATTTTATATGGTATATGTGTGAAAGTGTATCCAAGTGGGTATAGTGCTGCACATCTAAGAGGCAGTGTTTGTTAGGCATTTATTTATAGATATTTAAATTTATAGATATTTAAGAATAATAGCTTAGCGTGCTTCTAGTACAGCAAGATCTAACTGCCATGATGCTGGTTTCTACCTAAAGCATCTTTGCCTTTTAGGAAATGCACATTGGTGCTCAATAACGTGTTTGCAGTGGCAGCTGGGCTGTTGATGTCCCTGTCCCTGCTGGCAGGGTCCTTTGAGATGCTCATCCTGGGCCGTGTTATCATGGGTGTCGATGCAGGTAAGCTTTCCTCACACCCTACACATCTGAAATGCTTGTGCCATGCACACACTTCCTCCTCTTCCTTGGTTCATTCCTTCCTTTGCTTTGCACCAAAGAGGTGTTCCAGGGACTAGCTGTAGCCACACTGATTTCACTGGGACAGAATGGCAGGCTAAGGGCTGGAGATCTGATGTTTGGAAGAGACTCTGGAATGGAAGCTCTCCACTGCTAACAAGGCTGGTTGTTTCCCCACCTTTCCTCTTCCAGCCGTGGTAGAGTGTGTTTGTTTCCATGCCATGAAAACCCCTTGACTAGGAGAGTGTGTTCTGCTATCAATACTGCTTTTTGCTGTGATTAGAAGTTGTTGGATCCCATCCTGATACCTGCAGGACTAGGAAAGGTTTGGTACCTCATCAGTTGCTCCTAGCAGCATGGTCTTCCAGTTTGAAAGTAAACCATGGAGGCACTGCAGCACCAGAATAATCTTGCAGATAGAAGGAAAGATTTCTGCTAATTTTATTTTTTAGATTACCATCAAACAACCAAATTTCTGGAGCTGTGCAAACATTGTCATTGTACTGACCAGGGTCATGCATTTGCTTGCTCTGTTCCTGGCTTTAAGCAGCATTCCTACTTTTATTTTATGCCTATTGTGAAGAGTTCATTGCAGCTATAATCTTGTATTGAGAGGAACATCTGCTAATACTGTTTACAGTAAAACTACTTCATCTGACAACATCTGCTCTGTCTGACTGATGCACTGGGCTTTCTTCCCCTTACCCACACCAGTGTTAACATGATTTTGCTTGCTTTGAGATGAGCAAATTTAAAACATAAAATCTGTTCTCCTGGAGTTCTCATCTTTGAGTAACCTTTGGTGCTCCACATCAGCAAGCAGCCTACACACATCACTGTAGATCTGTAACAGATAATCAATCCCATAGTTATTAAATGGTGTGAGAGTAATTAGACATGCAGGGAAAATAATGCATGGTGTGTATGGATAGATATAATTCTGTTCCTTGCAAATTTTTATGCCACCCTTGTGAGCAGATTATCACTCAGACTCCTATCAATAGAAATTTGTTGCATACCTGGCTTAATAAAAATGTTATGACTTAATATATGGGCTTTTTTCTTCCTTTGTAGGCATTTCCTTAAGTGCCCTCCCCATGTATTTGAGTGAAATATCTCCCAAGGAAATCCGTGGTTCATTGGGTCAGGTCACAGCGATTCTCATTTGTGTTGGTGTTTTCACTGGTCAAGTTTTGGGGCTGCCAGAAATATTTGGGCAAGTAAGTATTTAACAGATCTTTTCTGTCAAAGAACACAAGCATGCTCTAAGTATCATATTTTCACATTTTGACTGGATTATTTACAAAAGTGGAAACCAGAAATATTTATTTTTCATTTTGAAGCACTTTGTAAAGTAGTTTCCTCCATGTCTTCTAAAAGCACATACTGAAAGCATGACTAAGTTTGGTAGATGTGGCCAGCAATTCCAACAACTTGAGTGGCTTATGTGTGTCCATATGCAGATCTCCTTCTCCCCCTTTCTCCATGTACATCTATTTTTGTTGGCTTCCAGTTTCTTTGGGCACCATGGCAATTGTTAAGAGTTTTTATATTTTTGATCTCTAATTTTTCAATGTGAGATAGAGCTGAAAAAGGCTCTGATAGAGTTATTATAAGATCCTGAATAGGAAGACTCTTGCTTAGTGATTTTATTGTTCCTTTTAGTGCAATCCTTACTTGTCCTGCTTTTAGACTTAGTGGTAGAAGAACACAGTTAACACACCTTTGTGGAAAGATTATCTGTTCAGATAAGAGGTTGTCTTGCTGTCATAGGCTGAGATTAACTTGGAGGCCACTGGATGTCATCATTACTCTGAATAAATGAACTCGAGTTTTGTTCAGGCTGGCAATTGGAAATACAGAATCACACAATGGGTAAGGCTGGAAGGAACCACAGTGAACACCTGATCTGACCAGGTGCTTTCCATTCAGAGATGAATATTCAAGGTAAAAGGAAAGGTGTGGAGGAAAGGTCTGCAGCAATCCTCTCACATTGAAACTTGAACACAGAATCCCTTCTGACAACCAGAAAAAGTAGTAAGGAGTTGGAAAATGAGAGGTGCTTGTCCTTCTCTGACCATTCAAAGGCAACTCCTTTGTAAATGCATACCATCCTCCCTGACACTTTTATTTTTGCTTGACTAACTTTCTTATTCTGTCCATTTATTCTGTTCAGCTCTTCTGAAAGTGAAGGATTTGATTCAATTACGCTTTATTGAAGGATAGATTTCTCCCCTGCCTGTCTAAAGCAACAGATTTTAGGAAAAAACTTAAATGGCTTTTATTGTGTGGCTTCTGCAGATGTCTCTTCTCTTGCCTTGGAAGCAAGTCTATTACAAATGAGTGTAGAAAATTTCAAGAGGCCAGTTTGATTGCTTGGAATATAGCAGACCTTATGTAGCAGGAGGGTTTTTTTTTAATTTGGGTTTTTGAAACATGGATACATTTTTAAAGGTGAAGTACCATGCAAATAGTTATTCCTTGATTTCAGCTCATTCTTGATGGTTTTATTTCTTTTCTTGCCTTCCATTCTTCACCACTGTTGCTGTCGTTGGAGATAGTGCTTCTGCTTCGACAACCTGCTTTATTATGAAGTTAATATCACACCATTAAAGACAGACATTAATTTATGTAAAAAGAAATATGCTTCATCTGTAGAATTAGTTTTTTCAAGATGCATAGCATCAGCATGTAAAAGAAGCAAAGTTTTGGCTGATGTGAATTACAAGATTTCCAGCCAATTTATTGGAGGCAGCTTGAATATTCTAGTTGTGTATGTGGGTGGGTTTTTTCTATTAATTTCTCTTGTTTTCAGTCAAGCCAGGATTTTTTTCCCTTGGTTTATAGAGGTCCCATTGAAACTCCTTCAGTGGGAGATAGTTTTTATTTTGCTGCTCTGTAGTTGTTTTTTTCTTATCAGAATTTGCTGTGAATAATACTAGTTACAAATACTTGTCTTCTGTCATGGTTTCATAAGTTTTCTGCTGAGATCTGCCATGTGTCTATTACTTGTAAATTGAGCAAATATCTAAGAGGTTATTAACCATAGTGTCTAAGCCGTGGTGGTTTTGAAGAAAGGAGGGACAAAAAGAAATATGTGTGTGTCTCACTGGAAGAGACTTTGAAAAATGGATGGGCATGAGAAGGGCTGTCAGCATGGCTGAGGTCCTTCTTGTGAGAGGAGGTAACAGCAACATTGCTTAGTGGTCAAGTGAACAGAGGGAAGGGAGAGGAACTGACTGCACCTTGTTAACATGAGAAAGTGGGAATAGAGTGGCTTAATCTCAAAGACAATGTGGCTACAAGAATTATTTTTTTTATACATATTGTCTGAATGATTGCATGCTGAGATTAATCAGAGTGATGTTTGGAACAGACTCCTTGCTGAAGTAGCTTGAGCAGAAAATTTAAATTTCAAATTGGAGCTCGATGGATCTGTGTGGATTATATGAGGATGTTGCCTTCAGTGGCTCTGTAGAACTCTCTCCACATAAAAGGAAAGTGTTTATGTTGGCTGTGGGGCATAGTGTTAACAAGCATTTATTAACAACATAAGTGATGATTTCTCCTGTTATCAAATGCAAAAGTGTCTCTTAAATGTGACATTGTGAGAAAAATAACTCTAAAACAATGAATATTACTTCAGTTCAAAAGTCCTTACTGCTTTTTGTATCAAGTAGGTTAAGCAACCCTAAATTGATTTTTTATCAATCCTTTGTTTGTCGAGATTGGTCGAGGTGCAGCAGGAGGCACGTGGGCAGCCCCAGGTGCCTGCTGAGGGGCAGTGATCAGCTCTGCCTTAAGGCTGGATGGCTGCTTCCTACTCCTTCAGTTTTCCCAAGCTTTCTACTGGAAGGATTGACAACCTTCTCATTTCCTTCTAACACCTGTTCATGCCAGTTCTGTCAACTTATTCTCATGATTCTTTTTATCAACTGATTTTGATAACTTATTTATTCCTTAGTACCTTTCTGGTTTTTTTGTTTTTTTTTCCCCACCACCTTCAACAGTGTACTTCCTCTCTCCTCCCCCCATCACTTGTGATCTTTGTGTTTCAGGCTAAATTTCTCCTCCTCTAGCAGCACAAGCTCTTTAATCTCTCACCCTGTAAGCTGTTCTCTCAAATAATTCTTGGTTTAAATTTGAACCCAGGAGAACAAGATTATACAGCTAACCCAGATGAAACAATACTTTAAAAAATACAATTATATTAAATATTTCCTGGTTTTCCTGGAAAGATTTTGTCCGAAGTATTGCATAAATGCATTTCATTCTTTTCTGTGTCCTGCCATATTGACATGGACTAGAAAAATATGATTATGTCCAATTTTTAAATTATAGTATAAAAGAGCAAATGCAACAAAAAAAATGCAATCTAATAAAGATTTTAACATGCATTTGTTAAATTCTGAATATATAGAATTTTATTTTATTTGTCTCCAAAGGTACTAATTTTAGAATGTATTTCTTCAGTATGCAATGCTTACCAAGAGTGATTATTTGAAGGAAAAAGCTGCAGTTGTGACAACAGTTCTCTGCTGCAGTGACTTGATCTTCCTTGCTTTCCACAGTCTTAACTGCCTCCCATCCAACAAATCGCAGAAATGCTTTTCTACTCAAGATTCTGATTCTTATAGGTCATAACCTATGAGAAAACCTATCTGCAATGTCTCCACTGGGGTTTGGGAAATTCCACCAAGGACAAGTGGGCTGATCAGAGTACAGAGCATAATGACATAATGTGCTGGTGACCTGCTTCTCCCCAGCACCCCAGCTGCTGAGAGCTGTGTGCTCATTTTCACATGCTGGCATCTTGTTTTCTGTGAGCCAGAGCCCTTGATTCTTCAGGAAGCCCTGGCATCTGTAGATGACAGCTTGGTGCAGGCCCACAGGTGTACAATGATGTTATCTGCTGTAATTTGGGCACTGAATTATTGCTACTGGCTACATGGTTATTTAATTCAGGCCATTTTTGGTTGTACAGCATGCACAGCATGCAGGAAAAAAACAGATAATAAGATAAGGACAAACTATCTTAGACCTGTCACTTCTTCAAACACTGCCCTTCAGGTATTTCCATTCTCTCTGTTTCTGTGATTTTGCAATTGAATCACCCAGCCTGTTTTTCCTGACAGATTGCTCCTGCAAAGCAAAGGCCAGTGCACTGTCAACTTCAGTTTTCAAAGTTCAAATTTACACTTACTGTCTTGGGGGAATATTGTTTGGCCTGATTCTGGCCTATTCCATGAAACTTTAGGTCTCTCTCTCATCTAGTTTCTCCTGCATGGAATGTCCTTCTCCACAGGTTTTCCTTACCACGGTAATATCTTCTAAATATTGTAAACTGTCAGACTGCCTATTCTAGGTCTTCATTTTGTTTGATGAAGGCAGGCTTTAGTCTTTCCTTAGATTACAGAGGATTTAGTTTCTGAATACATTTGCAGTAGTCACAGTGTTCTTATTTTCAATATACATTGAGCTTCAGTATCTTCTTCATCTGTGTATCAATATGAGAGAGAAAAACTGTTTCCCAGTGTGTATATTTATTGAGGACAGGTAAAGCTGAAACAGCTGCCATTGCCATGCTTTCCTCAGCCCTCTGCTTTGAGCCCCTTTGCTGTGCCTGCTGTGCCAGGCTTTGCCAAGCTGCAGCTGTTTTCCCTGGAGCTGGCCCAGCAGCTGGCCAGCTCTGGCTGCTTCTCTGACTGAACAGTTGCTTGCCCTTGGTACATCAATGGAGAAATAGAATTTTTTGTTTTGTTTTGTTTAGTTTGGCAACCCTACTTTGTAAACTTCGAGTGCCCAGGAGCTTGTCTAACTGCATGGTTGCATTGTTTCCTAATGGATAGCATGTTACCCTAAAAACTTTGCTTTGCAGGTTTGGTCATTCTGTTTTTAAAAGGGTGCAATCAAGCAGGACAAGGTACAGGAGTGAGCAGCAATGATCAGATTTAGGAAGTGACTTCTTGAGAAAAATCAGAGTTAAACAGCTTTTATGGGTAACACCATCCTGGGGACACATTCAAGGCATGAGCGCACCAGAAACAAAGTGTACCAGAGAAGGTTTAGAATTTATTGTGAAATTACATTTTTCTGTAATGCTGCTTTTCTAGACTCTTCTCAATGCTACTTTAAAAGTATTTGGAATTTATTGCAAATCTCCTGTGTACATGGTTAAAGTTACAAACTTTATTAATTGTATGTTTTTTTTGTTAATTAGTCTAATTACACTTTTTTGAGGATTTTTAGCAGCTTTAATGCATATTTGGCTAGAGAATACCTGTTTTTTAAAAGGTATTTAGCTGGAAATATGTTTGTAACACATTATGGCACTGGCCAAACTGTCCTCCCCACAACTCTTTATTTTAGCAAAGATATTCTGCTACTGATATCAATATCAACTTTTGCAGCAAATTGAGCTAAATCTGGAAAAGGACCAATGAATTCCATGGACACTGTACTATAGGCCTAGTAAGGAAACATCTCTGTGATAAGCCCCTTTCAAGATTTTTTTTTTTTTTTTTTTTTTTTCCACAAGTGAGCTGAGGAATAGTTACGATAAAACTAAAAACTTCTGTTGATGCTGTGTTAAACTCTGATTTTTTTTACTGGACCTCTTAAAATTATGTATTTGATGTGATAAATAACTGGGTATTTAGGAAAGTTTATATTTTCATTTTGCTCTACCAAGGTCTTTTAGAAGTACTCCTTCACTTGCTTAAAAATAGACAGTGATGGAATAGGTTGTACAGCCTGTGCAGTTGAAGGTTGTTCTGAAAATAAGCTTTGATTTTACATGTCAAAGCTTCATTTTCAGAGTGATTTTTCCTTTGTTTTTCTTTTTTTTTTTTTTTTTTTTAACTGATCCTTCTTTCTTAGACTCTTGACTCAGTTTCAAGGATTCCTTAAAAACTGTCTAAATTAAAAATTATAGATGAGTAGAGAAAGCAATTCCAAATCACTCTAGGGATCTGAAGCCTGCAGGTGGACACCAATGGCAAATGGTCTGTTGGAGATGCTCTTGAAATGAATCTGACACATTAGCATGATAACACAAAGTATGAATAAACCAGTTTCTTAACATTTTTCTGTGAGCTCTTTTGCTCTGTATGTTTATCTTCTCCTTGAGCCATGATAGTGAGATAGTGAGAATTTCAGAGTATAGAACAGAGAGCTCTTGTGACAATAAGAGACAGGTGAACTCTTGAAGCTTCATGCAGCTGCAAGAAATTAAATTCATGGAAATTAAAGCAGCTTATGCCTTATGCTGTCTACAGAATATAAAAAGGTATCTGTATTTTCTATTAGAGTAGGACAAATGCCTCCACCAGTTCAGCATTTTCCAGGATCACTCAAAATCCTAAAGTGTCCTGTTTGTAATAATTTAAAATATCTGGTTATGTAGAATAAAAAATCCTATCATTTGGAAGCCAGTAATTAGTGGTGTAGCCCAGAGTTCCAGTCCTGTTCAGTATCTTCATTAATGGCCTGTATGATGGTGGAGCTGTTTGTATTTGTAGAAACATGTAGCTTTTTGGAATCTATTTTATTATATAAATTGCTAGTTCTTCATGAATTCTTAACAGCAAAGGTTAGTATAGGAGTTGGGAAAAATAACAGAAATTTTTCTCATCAGCTCTGGTTACCAGCTGTGGGGGTTTTTGGTCAGGATTTGTCTAAGTTTAGAGCAAGAGGTTGAGGATGTGGTCTCATAGCACTCCTGGAAACCACTCTGCTATTGAGCCATGCTTGAAAAAGGTGACTCCAAGTTACCTTGGTCTCTGCCAATTCACTGGACTGCTGAGCTTGTACTGTAATTCTTAAAAACACAGAAGCAAAACTGCTTTATATTCATGTAGTAAAATGCAAAACTCTGAATGAAAAGCTAAAGCCTTCCCTGAGGAGTGTTTTAAAACTTCTGCTAAGGGTACAGGAGACACATTGGTGCTTATAAGTGGCTGCTAAAATCCTTAAGGTGATTAAATCACTAAGAATAACTCAGAGAAACATCCTCACAAAGAAAGGAATTTCTCAGCTGGAGGGAGGGAGAGAGGAGAAAGAGGGAAGGAAGGAAGGAAGGAAGGAAGGAAGGAAGGAAGGAAGGAAGGAAGGAAGGAAGGAAGGAAGGAAGGAAGGAAGGAAGGAAGGAAGGAAGAAGGAAGGAAGGAAGGAAGGAAGGAAGGAAGGAAGGAAGGAAGGAAGGAAGGAAGGAAGGAAGGAAGGAAGGAAGGAAGGAAGGAAGGAAGGAAGGAAAGAAAAGAGAGAGAGAAAGAAAAAGAGAGAGAGAAAGAGAGAAAGAGAGAAAGAAGAAAGAAAGAAAGAAAGAAAGAAAGAAAGAAAGAAAGAAAGAAAGAAAGAAAGAAAGAAAGAAAGAAAGAAAGAAAGAAAGAAAGAAAGAAAGAAAGAAGCCAAAAATGTCTCAGTGCTCATTTAGATAGTCACTAATTTCTGCAGGTGTTTGATGTCTGCCTGCACTTCCTGCAAACTGCTACCAGACATGCCAATTAAGAAGTGCTTGAGGCAGTGATTTGAAAGAGGGCAATCCTTTTTCAGATATTCTCAGTTCTTTCAGTTTCCAGCAATGGAACTTTTCTGTTCTCTTTTTACAGTAAAACATAAGGCACAAAATCTCTTACTGCTGAAGTGATTTCCAAGTCTATTATCAAGACACAAGCGCTTCAATGCAAGCTGTGAGTTGCCAATCAGGGTCATGAAGGTCAACTCACCCAAGGGCTGGTTGATGCAGTCAAGGGAAGATGCTGTGCAGGCAGCAGGCACAGCCTTGGTGGTGCTGATAAAAGTACAGAAATGGTGCCAGGACCCTCTGGGTTGTTGCATATTCATAGCTCAGTAGGATCCATGGGAAGAGGTCTACTCTGTTATACCAGCCCTGCTGGGTGAATGTGGTGCATGTTGATGTATGTCTAAAGGAGACATTAAGTGAGGTACTTTGTTTATATCTATTGTGGATCAGCTGAGATTATGTATTTACTGGAGATTATAAATCAACTTTTTATTGGTTCCCCGAGACAGACACAACAGTATTTATTCATCCCTTTTCTGTACAGAACTCATTAAGTAATGCACGGGAAAACAGCTGTGTGTCTTCATATTTGCAAATGAGTTTCAGTCTATTAAAGTTGAGCTGTGAGGCTTCAATTCCCAAAGTTTTAACAACATATGGCTGATGGGCCATATGTAATACTGAAATGTTACAGTTTTGCATTTGGGAAGGAGAACATCTTACAGGAGAGGAGTTGTCTGAAAGTGGAAGTGTGGTTATGGAAACAAGAGCACCATGGAGATAGATATATAATTTAGATTCAACACTGAACAAAAGACTTAATGGCAGAGCATCTAATGTTGGGATGAAAGTTTATCATCATCAGTGAGGATTTCTGCTCATAGACAGTGAAACACTGCTCACCTGACTCTTGAGAAGATTTCTATGTAGCCATTCTCTGCTTAATTAGGTCAGTTGGAAGAGCAGTAGACAAGCTTTCCTGGAAAGATATCCTTCAAGAGATGTGAAGGAAAGAAAGGCATCAAACACCATGGAGGCTGATAGCAGTTGCTTATAATTTTCTTCTTATCCACTGAAACATAGTTAACACATGTAACTAGGCTTCGAGCATTTGTTTATACTAATATTTAAACTATTACTTTCTGCTACTTTATCAGACTTAAAAGGTGAGTTTGTCACTTACTGTAGCTGACCCAATAACAAATATGTCTGTCTGTAAAACTCATCTTACCCTGTGTAAGTTGGACTCTGCTACAGATGTTTAGGAGCAAGTGAACATTTCAGATTTGCCTGTTCCCTTAGTGCTTGAGTATATGATAATATTTAAAAATCTGTTATTAAGCAATAAATCTAAAACAATTGACCTGTGACTTCCTTCCTTTCATGCACTGGGGAGACAACCACCACTTAAACATTTTCAAATGTTCCTAACCTTCAGGATTAACATTTCAGTTTTACTTTCTATTATACATTGTAAAAAAACCCATTATTGCAAATTCATGTCTTAATATGTAAATTTGTCCTTTACAAATTAGGCATTAATGCCATGGTAAGTTGGTCAAGCACTGTAGGATAGCATGCAGTCATCATATTGAGTAGGAGGATGTGTTTTCTACTCTTGAGTGTCTTTGCTTTTGAAATTGCTGGCAAAAGGAAAAAATGGGACATATATTCTTTATTAGAATTTTGGGAGTCTTTTAATACTTGAAGTAAATGTCAAATTAAAATGAATTGGATTTTTTTTTTTTTTAATTCAACCCAGGCTTGTTGTCATTAAAGAATTGTTAAGTTTAAATATTCAACCATTTCAGGTTTTTTTAAAAAACAGCAGTGATTTGGGTATTTTTATGTTTATTTTTCTCTTAGCCTTGACTAACCTTAGTCTAACTTTCATAACTTCAGTTTGGCAAAATATAAGCACATAAAAAAAAAATTTGCAACTAATGTAATTTCTAGATGCCATGGATCACTTTCCTTCATCTCCCACTGCAGTCCCAAAAGGATGCAGGTCTTGGAGTTCTGTGTTGCATCTGCCAGTCCCAGGGACATCTGAGGTACCCAAGGGCATCAGAATGATAGCATGTTCTCATGTTTGAAAAACTGAGTCTTATCCTCCTCAATTATTTTAATTTACTATTTTTATATTTTGTTATTTATGGATGCTAACCTGAATCTAAATGCATCACTGAAAGGAAGTTCTGTCAGAAAATCTGCTGAGCTCCAGCATATCTCTCATATTTCTTCCTAAAGAAGCTCAATTATATATGCTGGCTGCTGATAATAATCCTATGTGAAAGCTTCCCATTTCCCATTGCTTTTCTCTGAAATTTTTACTTCTACAGAGATGAATAAGAAATGAAGGCATATTATACAGCATATAAGTGTGGAGTTGTTACTCCAATAAAAATTGGACAAAAAACCATCTGGGGGACTTGTAGCAGATACTTTAATTCTCCCTGTCAATATGAACCTTATCTAATATGCCATTTAGTGAAGAGAAAATCATGGGAATCAGACACCAGAAACTTTTAAAGCTGTTTTAAGTTCTCATCCAAAGGCCATTTACTCAGTAACAAAAATCTCCTGCTGATTTCTGTGAATTTTACATCAGACTTGTAGAGCCTTAAATCTGGTGATTCTCTGTATTGTGATTATTACCTGGGAAGATGCTGATACTTGAGTAATCATCTTGTCAGAATTACAGCTGTAGTAGTAGTGACCTGTAAAAATACAAATCTGGGTGCAGAACAGAGGTGAAATATGCATATTATCTGAGTTGTCCCTGTTTTAAACAGGAAGGTAAGAAATTTGTAACTCTGTTATTGAAATACAAATTTTGACAAATTAGGTTACAGAAATGGTCATACAAAGAGAAAATTGTGTCCAGCAGGGATATGACTGTGAGATTAGCATCCCCTGCAGCCAGAGGAGTTTGTAGAGCAGTGTTTGCAGTGGTACAAAGCAGGTAAGAGGAAGGCACCTTTACCTGAGTAGCTGCTCTGAAGCTTGAGATGTCAAAGTTCTCTTTTCTCAGCTTCCTCATGATCATCACCACTGTGCCTTACCCTTGACTAAAGGAAGAAAAGACAGTCCTAATTCTAAGAAATTAGTTCCATCTCAGTGCTTTTTCAGCACTTGGCCCCAGGCCAGCATGGTTGTCCTTTACTTTAAAGCGTGTTTTTTGTGGCATGGTAGCAGATTAACAGAGAAATGCTGAATTTGTGCAGTATTCTGGGCTCTGCATGCCTAAGTGAGTTTACTCAATCTGTTCAGAGTAGGGATACAAATTTTTTTTGAGGGGCAAACAGAATATTTCTGATATGCATTTTTTGTGCCAGGTCTCTACAAGAAATGACAAAATTCAATTGCTTGAATATAAGCACATAGTGTCATCTTGATGCCCTAAGGTACCTTAGATGTCCCTGTGGGACTGGCAGATTTGACACAGAATATCACAGAGACCTGCATTCTCCTGGAGCTGCAGCGGGAGGCTGAGGCAAGATGCTTCAGGACATCTAAAAATGATAAATTTCTAGAGAAATTTCTTTCTGTCTGCCTGTGTGATTATATTTTTGCCAAACTAAAATTTTAAAAGTGTTCATACTTATAGAACATGAAAAAGAAGAGACCACCAAATCACTATTTCCTGGATATTTTCAATATTTTGCTTTGGATGTCAGAGGCTTTTGTCTCTTTGTTCCCCTCATATAAAATCAGTAAAATATGTCATTTTACACGAGAAACTAATACAAAAAGGTCATTTCTGTTTTTAAGTTGTTCAGCACTGCAGTAAACTCATCACATCCCCATTCCCAAGGAATTAATTCCAGAATAAATACTTAAATGGTGACTATTTAATAGTGACTGGTAAATAGACTTGCTCACTGAGAGATCACAGTTCATCTTGTGTCCTGAATGCCAAAAAGGGGCAAAGAGTATTTATTTTGAGACCACCCTCCTGCATGTTTCAAGCAGAGGTAGCCAAGCCCTCGACAGTTGTGTGAGGCAGCATGGTGCTTACACAGGGATGCAGAGCAGGGCTGGGGAGTGCCCTGTGCTACCCCATGTCCAGCCTGAGCCTGGGAGAAGGTGTTTGGGGTATGGGCATCTCCCTGTGGCTCTAGAATGGACAGCAGACAGGATGTGGGGAGCTTGCCCAGGAGCAGGTGGGGTCAGGATGCTCAGTGGGACGTGGGGATGTCCAGAGCACAGAAACCCAAACTCTGGGCAGAGAGCAAACCAGGAGCCTGACTGTGCAGTAGTGGTTGGTACTCAGTTGGGAACGGGGAGTGGGATCTGTGTCCAGGTTATGCTTTAAAAATAAGTACAAAAATAAATAAAATCTATTTGTTAAACTGAAAGAGGAGAAGTTTAGCATAGACGTTAGGAAGAAATCCTTCACTATGAGAGTGGTGAGACACTGGACCAGACTTCCCAGAGAAACTGTGGATGGCCCAGCCCTGGCAGTGTGGGTACTGAGGAACCTTGGACAGTGGAAGGGGTCCCTGCCCATGGCAGGGTGCTGGAATGAGATGATCTTAGAGGTCCATTCCAAACCATTTTATGCTTCTCTGTTTCTGGGAAATTATTTAGAGAGAAATAGAAAAAGTGCCTGTCACAGTTGCATATTTCCTTACTGAGTCTTTTTGATCCTATTATTAATCTCATACTGGGATATTTAATTTACACTATATCTTTCAAAAAATGGATGCCAATCTCCAGGGCACTACAGCACTGCTTCCCACCACTGTTGCATGACCCTGTTAACAATTCTATTCTGCCTTAAAATTTATCTATGTGTTGAAAGTCTTCACATTTTTTCAAACTCTTCCTAATTGCTGAAAATATTAAATGTAACTGGTGCTTCAAAGATTATTGAGTTTAATAGGGATAGTTCAGCTGGCCTGTTGAAATTTCCCCACACCACTTTCTTTTCCACCTTTTGATGGTTACAATAAATCCCATTTTCTGCATTTTAGAGGATGATTTTCTGACATGGAAACATTTTTTTTCTGTATTTCAGCACACCATAATCTTGTCTCATTTGCAGCTGATAAATCCATGCCACGCTTTATCTCCCTCCCTTCCTCCCAGTCTTCTGTCTCTGCAGCTTTGCACTTTATTACATCAACCTTTGAATAAATCTGTGGTTGTCAAACTTGCTCTACTGTTTAACTGTCTTTTGTAAATACATCAAAGCCGGGTTTTTCATGCTCCAGCCTAAGCAAATATCCATAATGTGACAGTTTAAAATGAAAATTTTACCATCCTGACATGTTATTTGTAGCAATTCTGTGCGGGTGATGAAATCAGGTCCCCTGTAATTAAAACATTTAATGCTCTTTTAAGTTTTTACTGAAATAAAATGGGATGTAGTTGTTTTCATTTCTCCCAGCCGTGCCTGTGTGCTTCTCCTTACTGCTGAGATAATTGAGGCAAAGTGTTTTAAGTGTCTTCTAAGCCAGCTACACTGTCTTTTGGCTTTTGCTTATTACTGCTTCTGAGCACTGTCCCAGTATATGTCCTGCTCTATTCCTTCTTAAAAAGGCTATGAAACCTCCCTTTTCCCAGTTGCTCTTAGTTCTTTATAGGATCTAGTTCAGCCTGATTTCCAGCAACTTTAATAAATCCTTTAAACTTATATTAGTCCTACTATTTCTTTTCTGTAGCAGGCAGGAAGAGCTAAGATTGTATAATGTAAATTAAGAGAAAAGCAAGTAGAATTCACACTCCATAACATTGAAGAGACATGAAATCTTTTGAAATGGATGGAGATGTTTCCATTGGCTTCAGTGACTTCCTGATCAGTTCATGCTAAAATGGCAAGTGGGAGCATATTTATGAGTATTTATGAGTATTTATGAGTTCACCTTAAGGTTTTAGAAGTTAGCATGATAAAAAGTAAAAAAGAAATCTTTAATAGAGGAAATAAAGGAAACTCAGTGTCTTATGTGGCAAAAATAAAGGGCTTTTCATTATAGTAAGCAGGGTTTGCTATTTTTGTGAAGGGTAAGTTCAGAGTCTTGTCAGTAACTTTTTCAAAATAACGCTTTCAAGAAGAGTTATTTGAGATAAATGTGACCAACTTATAAACCATACACTTTAGGAGACTTTGAAAGGAGTGAAAGCTTATTCCATGGAAGTCTCCATAGGTGGGTAGAATGCTGATAATAACAGTATATAAAGAATAATTTTTTTCATTTAAGAAACATCCTTGACATTGTGGAAAAAAACCTACAGAAAACATGATATATTGATCAAGAGTAAGATTTTTATCTGGAAGTATTGTCAAAAGTTCTAACTCTCTCTATACATATTTTTATATGGTACATAGCAAAGAGGTTTATATTACAGGAAATTATTCCAGGCAGATATGAAATGAAGGTGACAAGTTATATGGCCTATTTTCCTTTGTTATTCTTTACAAACCAGTACCCACTTTGATTATGTGATTATTGACTAGTTTTAAAGTCTTAACCTTAGTTTTCTAGTTTTTAAAATAAAATCCAGACTTATTTCCCCACAAACAGTACTAATAACTTTAGGTTCACCTAAATTACATAAAGTGTTCCACTCAAGTGAAAAAAAAAAAAAAAAAAGAATGAAGAAATAGGGTCTTGAAGCCTTCATGGTAACGCAGGCTCTTAGGGAGATCGATTACTCAAGCTTCAAATTGTTTGAAAAAACATTTTCTCAAGTTTGTTTTCCCATCCTAGGAGAAATTTTTAAAAACTCCTCTCTCATCTAAAAGAGCAAGTGAAAAGTTCAATTAGGAAACACCCCACCCACTATTTCTGGGAGTTATTTGGTTATCTTGAACCTCGTTTCAGGTTTGAGGTGTGGATTTCATCCCATTCCATGCAGAACATGGCACTTTAGGCCTTACTGATGTGAAAGAATGCAAAATAAAAACTGTCAATGGAAAATAGTTTGGGGGCTTGGCCCCTGAGTAAGGTGATCTGAGAGGAAGTGTTCAAACCACTTACTAAGCTTAGGAGGAACACGTCACTCTGGTGGTGGACACAATACTTTGAATGATGAAAAATTAAAGTGTTTCTTATCAAAGCTATTTTTCTTCCAAGGCTCACTATGGGAGAATATTACTGACTCATGTTTGCTTCCATTTGCAGGAATCTCGGTGGCCTTTCCTGTTTGGAGCAATCATTGTTCCATCATTGACACAAGCCGTGATTCTGCCTTTTCTTCCCGAAAGCCCTCGGTACCTCCTACTCGAAAAGCAAGACAGGAGCAAGGCAGAAAAAGGTATGATATGTTACTTTCTTGCAATAAAGAGTGTTTATTGTAGAGATTCAGGCTGGAGATACCTGATTCTGATACCACACTAAAAGCAGAATATTCTCAGGATGAGGATTCTCTTGGCAATAATTTTTCTCCCCTTTTTTGTTTGTCTCTGTATGTGTAAATATGGCTGTAGCTTTGAAGTTTTCATAAATTAAATTCTCCAGCAAGGTAACTTATATAACATTACACATGGTGATACAGAACTAACCAAATCAGCCTGCTGTTGTGTGCCAGCCACTCTGTGCAGGGTTCATTTGGAAGTGAAAGGTGGTTTCAGTCATCATGACTTTCCCTTATCTATATTCTTTGCACTTTGACTAATAAAAACACTGATTCTATTGTTGCCTTTTTTCCCCAGTAGTCACTGTGTTTGACTCTGTGTTCTGTAACTCAATAACCTTTGAAGATCTAATAAAAACCCCCTACATCTGTTTAACTGAAAAATTCCAGTGCTTCCATATCGCTTCAGCTTCACAGACACAGAATATTTTGTCCTTACTTTAGGTTCTAGATATAAAACAATTCACTTGTGTGATCACAATTGCTGTATTCTCCACCCCAGTAAATCTACTACGACCCCAATACAGCTGAGAGAATGCTAAAAATTTGGTTTAGCTTATCATAAGGACATATTAAAAACAGAAGTGTACAAAAAAGGAGTCTGATTATAATAACAGAACACCAAACATAACTGCTTTACAAATTATTTTTAAAAACTTTGAATACAACCCTTAACATTTTCAGTCATGAACTAGTTACCTGAAAAATTACTTGTAAATGTATTGACACCTGAGATATAAATTTGATAATCTTTTAGTATGAAATTAATGCAACTTTATTCAGTTTCTTCTATTTTGAAACTAAAAAATTGGTCTTTTTTTGTTCTGAAGAGCTCTCTGAAAAAGAAACAGCACACTAGTGAAGAGACTCCCATGTTGTCTCATTGTCTCAATTTGGTATTGATTTAAGAATTCTGTAAGCATTGGAGTCCCAGACACTTAGAGTTCAATGCTTTAAAAAAATGCACAAAAGCAACAAGGTTTTGGGAAGATTTCTTTAGTTTCATAGGATCATCAGAGTTTTGAGGAGGTGAGAAGAGCGTTTCCAAGGACCATGAAGGGAAGGGCTGCCCTGCCAGCTGTGCTCAGAGCACCCAGCAGAGGTGCAGGACACAGCTCAGGTTGGCCCTTGGGTGGAAACTTCTGCAGCACCATGGCTGGGCAGGGAAGAAATGCTTTAGGGTGCCAAGTTTAATCTGGCTGGTTTCTGCCTGATAAAACTCTAGATATATTTCCAGAGCTATGGCTGGTAAAGAGTCTGCATCTGCAGTGCTATTGCATAATGTCACACTTGCTATGAGGAGCTATTGAAAATCCTGCTACAGTACCTGGAGACCTCAACACCAACAGTGAAGCTGGATCTCTCATAGGTAGAGTTTAAAAATTATCAAACATGACAGGAAAATAACACCATTGCATTGAATTTCACACCATTTACTGTTGCTGGTAATGTGCCAACTGCACTCGGGGACATTTTCAGCATACATGTTCTGAAAATAATTCAAAATCTAATCCAGAGGCAATGGAGGTAGGTTTTGGAGTAGGGGGCATCAGGAGAGCAGTTGCCTGGGGAAATGAGCTTTAGCCACTGGCTTGCTGATTACAAGAAGATGGTTTTCATGAGCCACTCTAAGAACTATAAATTTAGATACTCTGAGAAAAAAAGAGATGATATAAAAAGCTTTTCAAAGTAACTGTATACAAATATATGCTTTTGGATTTTATTAATTCTAGAAGAAAAGAGTCAATTCTGAGATATGTTGTAGTACACAGTGTAACTGAGTGTAGGCTACAGTGGAATTCAAAACAGAGGAGAGTGAATCAACAATCAAGACAAATTATCTGGATACTCACATTATCAGCAGAAATGGGGGAGGAAAAATCTAAGTATTAAGGAGACTGGGGAGTTGTGATTTATCAAAATTCCCTCCTGCTTGTAAGTCATATAATGACAAAGCAGAATTCTTCATTTTAATGGTGACTACAGTAATGCTTCTAAATTATTTGCCTCTTAGCTTAAATCTGCATATTAATATTGGAAATTTGCAACTCTTTCTACTGACTAAATCCTTTTTCTTTCCTGTAATGGATCTAGGCTATTCATGCAAGTATATATTTCACTCTGGATTATACCTTGTCAGAGAGATATAAAACTATTAACTGCAAAAGGTCTGCTGTATTTAAAGCAGATCACTGTTAGTCTTTATGAAATACTCCAAAGTATGCATGTATGTCAAAGCTCCTAAAATGGATCTGACAACATTAATCTTCATAATTGTTTTAGAGCAATAATACCCAGTGAGATAATGTAGGTCATTGAGTTTCCACAAAGTTTTGCCCCTGCTTTCATCCCATCTTTTCTTCTCTGTCTCAGAAGATAACCAGTCTATAACTACCAAAACACAAGTGGTGTAAATCTCTTTTCTGGCAGTTGTCTTTAAGGGGCAAATAAGAGACTGGGAGAAGGGGAAGGAGTAAAACGTGTTGTGTAAATTATGAAAAATGAAGGAATGAGGGTAGAGGGCTGGAGAGGCATCATGTGCTAGCCTGAACCACACCCCCATGAGAGAAGCTGTTCTTTGGGGCACAGGGGCAGAGATGCCTCGGATGAGTGAGGTCTCCTGGGTTTCACCAGTGCCCTGCTCTCCCTTTCAGCAGTGCAGGCAGAGCACACCGTGCACACTGAGCCAATGTCTGGCTGCTCAGACACACAGACACCGTGTCTGACGTGCTGCTGCCAAAAACAGCACTGACACACGAGCTTGGCTCACCTGCCTGGAGGTCACCAACCTGTATCCTACCCCCTGAGACCCAAAGGAACTGGGCTATCTCTCATATTCCTGTCTCACTCCTGATCCATGTGTTTTGGGGAGAGAACTGTCCACTGGAACAACAGCACATTCTGTAAACCTGCTTTGCCCAAGAAAATAAGTCTGGTAATGAAACAGGGGCAGAACCACCCCAGCTCCTCTCCCAGGTCCCAAAACTAATATTCTTCTCATTTGATAAGAACAAAAGGGAAGAAATTGCCTAGCATTTAACTGGTGTGATCCTTCTTCTTAATCAAGAGCAGAGAGCAGAGGACAAATGGGTATTTGAGTGGTGAAAGAGAAGAACTTTGGAAGGAGATTGTGGAAATGAAGAGTGACAGGGATAGAAACAGGAACAAAAAGAAAAATCTGCTGCTATAATTATATCACTTTACCATCCAAGTCCTAGGACAGAAAGACAGGGATTTCACATTACCTGTCTATTAGTTGCATGCCAAGTGCATCCCTGATCTGTGAGTATTGCAGTGATGTAAAATAAATAAAACGAGCAGTAGCAATAAAATGGAACATTTTTTACAACTAACAACAGTGGTTATAAACCCTTGCAGTGGGAGAGTTGAGGTGTCATGTTTGAAGTGCACTGTTACAAGGAGGAACGTTGCATTTTCATGCAGCTCCAGTAGCAGGTCATGTAAATCAATAATGGAATTCAGCTGGTATCCCAGCTTGCTAGAGAGCAAGAACAGTGTTATGTCTTAAGGGTCAAACAACTTAGATAAAGTGTCACAGCAACATCTGTTGGTGGCATACAAAATCTGTTTATCTAGTATGTGCAGTCATACATTGAAAGTCCCATGGTTGTGAAAGAAGCACTACAAAAGGTATAACGAGAAGCACAGATTTAAATTTTTAGAAAGATGGATTAAGGTTGATACCTTTTCATGCAACAAAAGAGTAAGGCCACACCTGATTTAAAAAAAGCAGGTAGCCAATTTTCTACAAAGCCTTTCAGGGGGCCACATGGACTGTAAACCCAAAGTTACAGCAGGAACAAATTACTGCAAATCCAGTGATTAAAACCAGTTGTTACAGCTGACAACAAGCACATATATGATTTATTTTAGTTTCTCTGTGGGTTTTGTATGTCTGTAGGGATCATAAACTATTCTTTCTGGAAAGGAAGAGATAGCCATGACTACTACACTTGCTGGTTTATGGTAAAGGCTTCATCTCAGATGTTTGCCTGCCAAAAGCTGGAGTGATTGTGGTGTGTCTGATTTGTTTTTAAACTTCTCTTAAATCTCCTGCCTTTTAGGAAGGATATTAGGTCATTGGACCTTTAATACAACTCTGTTTACCAATTCTTGTGTTATTTTAGGGTGGTGTGTATATGTTTCACTTTGCCTGTACATCTTGGCTAGTTTCAGGTGAACCTGAACAGGCCTACTGGTGTGAGTAAAACCACATATACAAACAGGTAAAGATGTAATCCTTAAATGGATACTAACTCAAAAAAGATCTGTGTGTTCTTTACTTAGAAGAAGAGGGAGGTGACATGTAGGAAAAGCCTAAAGTCATCTACCTACAGTTATATTTCCTGAGATTTTTTCTTAAATTTTGCTATGCTGAATGCTAGTAGATAATCAATATATTTCTAGATTGAAATAGCACTATTATATTTATATCACTTCCAGGAAGATATACCTTAATTATTGTTCTGGACATTCAGTACTCTAATAAAATTAGTTTATATGAAAATAACTGTTAGTTCCTTTTGTAAATTATTTCTGTGTTGACATAGAGTAATTACAGGGAAATTTCCACTGTCTTCAACAGTGGCCAAAGAAGATGAGGTTTAAGCAGAACTTAGACAAAGATGTATGAGACAGTGTGGCACTGGATTTAATATAAATAATCATCAGGGAAGTGAATGTGTCCATGGGAAACAGATGACAATAATACTCCTGCAAGATATTTTAATTTTTTGTCTGTTTCTTTTCAAAGGATAAGTCCAAACAAGCTTTAACCACTTCTCTCATTTTCTGCCACCTCTTGGCTGGTGCTGCCTTTATGCTGTAAACCACTCAATAGAATTTTGATCCTTTAAAATTTCTTTTCAAAGTTCACATGCTAATTCTGTTGATAACAACTGCTTTCTTTGCACAGTCCTGGAAGTCCTGTAGTGGAAAAAGAATTAGTAATTCCCCAAGTAGCTGAGATGTCGAGTGTCCATCTTCAGTTAATTTAAAGGGTTGATAGGTTTTAGAGGTGATACCAAATGACTTTTTTTCAGATCTTTGAACCTCTTTCAGATGCTTCAGCCTCACTTAGGTGGGATGAATAAAAACTGGTGGTGTAAATGGAAGGGTTTCCATTCCATTGACCTCTTTCCCCTTGACTGGAACCATCCAGCTCTTTTCCTATTTATGAGGGCAGTACTCCAACTTTTGAAGGCTGAGCTTCTATAACCTTCTGATCCAAGGCAATTAAATAGGAATCTGGAAAGTTTCAAAAGTTGCTAGAACTGCAACTCTTTAGATGGTTTTAAGTGTTAAATGAAGATAAGGCTTCCCTATAGAGAGAAGCAGCCAGTCACAGAGGAAAATGAGTCATTGCAGCAAGGAGAGGAACAAATGCTGTGTTTCCCAGTGCCAGTAATGCCAGGATTTAGAATGTAAAACTAATAAACTGAACATCATACATTGAAAGACTTTTGAGTTTCCCTATGTCCCGGCTAATGCAGAATTTATTTCCACATGATTTAGATATAAAATTGTGATTCTTATGGTACTGAAAAGCTGGTAATGGAAGAAAATTAAAGATGTTGAGTAGCAGGAAAATGTTTTGCCAAGAAGGCTGAGTGATGTCTATTCAAAACTATGCATGTATAGCCTAGGAATTTCTTACCATTTCTTGACTTGTTGGTAATTTTGAGTATTCATCGAAGTTGCCCAGTGGTATTTACATCTCTTTACTTAATCCCATGAAGGAATGAAAGCAAATTGGGTGTCTATATTTTTCCTGCCTTGTACTTGACAATTTTGATAATTGTAGTTTTTAGTTCCTGCAGTTTAGGTCCTGGTCCCTCTAGAAATGCAGCAATCTCCCTTGTGCAGAAAAGACAGATTGCTACCTTTTTACTTGACTGCACCTAGATTTTTGATTTGTGTGCCCTAAAGTAATGCTGAGGATTCTAAGGAAAAGCAAAATAAAGAAAACTGTGCACTGACCTAATTTACACTGATAAACCAGATGCTTAAAAATCTGAGAGAATCTTTTCATGGAAGACTATGGTGATATATGTCGTTTCTCTTCATCTTTGCCTGGATTTTTCTCTATTAACATTCTAGTAGTACTGAAGAAAGTGTAATTTCAGCATGAGACACTAATTTAAACATACTGTAGGCACACATTGTTCAAATTTGACATTTCTTATCACTGTCTTTAAATACATCACACTCATTAAAATGAGTGTTTAGAATGTTATTTATTAAAAAATGGGCAACAACAAAGGACAAAATTGAACAGTTTAAAGTTTTAGTTCCAAGTTCTCAATTTGTTAATTCATTTCTGATTGTACAGCCTGTCTGAAAAGATAAATCTCATGCTTTTACTGAGAGATTTAAAAATCCTGACCTCTCCTCTCACAAGAGAGAAGCTGGTTATCAGAATATATGAATGTTATGAATTTACCACCCAGAGGTGGTTCATCCTTTTAAAAAATCATCCTTCTTGTTAAGTAGAATCATGTGGGGCCCATTAAAATGCATTAGAAGTCCTAAGTGCCTCAGAAAAACTTGGCCCAGAGCTCAAGTTAGATCCCTGCTCTGCCAGACCAGGAGCCAGGCAGAATGTGCAGCTTTGTGCATTCTCCAAAGTGTCAGAGAGGGATGCTCTGGAGGGGTCACCAGTTCATTTGTGTCACCTGTCCCTTGCAACAATGAAATGCCACTAATTGGCCTTTTCACCTACTAGGTAAAGATAAAATTTTGTAATTTCAAAATCTAAATAGACTCTTGATGTATTAACCATGATTAGTATCTCTAGTTTTCTTGACAATCAAAGTGCTTTTTATGATCCAAAATTGTGTATAAATACTGAAATATGTGGTCATTTGCTTTTAAGCAGTGTTATGCTAAGCTGTAGATAAGAAAAATTGATTTGGCTTTTACATGAACTGAATAAACTTATTCATTTACTAAAAATAACAATTTTAAGTGACCTGCTGTGTAAAGGATTGTTTTGAGTGTTAGCATCCTACTGAGTCACAAAGCCTTGTTGCAGGGGTGTGTGTAATGTCATTGTTTTTCTGCAGTCACTCTGAGATGATGAGCATTTTAAACATCTCTTAAAATGCCAACCCCTGGGGTATGTTCATTAGATTGAAACTAAAGTATCACCTGCATAGACAGTATCTGTCAAACCAGGCTGGTGGAGACACATCAGGTCCAGTCGGAGGTATCTAGGAGGAGGTGAGAAGTGGCAAGCCTGTATTATTCACAGTGCAAGGATATTTCAGTAAGCTATAATGGAAAATACTAAATGGTGTCTTTCTGGGGAGATGAGGTTGGTTGCTTGCTTACATTGGCCATGTAAATTTGCTCCCATGACTCCAGCACTGACAAATATAAAGTCTTGAACTGCTCTGGGTAATTATTTCTAATATTAATCACCTTGACAAAGTGAATTCTTGCCTGGCCTATACACTAGTAAAAACAAGAGGTAATATGAAGAGCAGTAGCTATTCATTTCTAATGTCTGCCTTTTCTTGGTTTACCAGGCTTACATGCATTTTTACATCTTATTACTTCTCTATCCAATTTATCTCCAGCAATGAAGCCAGCTATAGTGTTAGGCTGCAAAAGTAGCCAAGTCAAATAGTGTTCTGAGATGCTTTGGTAATAAATATTTTCAAGTCACACCAGGTTTTCACTCTTCACTGAACCTGAGGCTGTATTATATATGAAATGATATAAGAGATCATGTAGGGAGACAAATAATTTACGGTTTTGTTTCAGTTTCTCAGCCCAACAGCAGAAAACCAAATTACACCCAGAGCAGAATGATATTGTTGGCAGAAGAATAATTAAGTTGCAGCCCATGTATGCCTCCTGTTTGTGCCAAACATTTCAATTTTAAAGAAGCAAGACAGTTATAAATGCAAGTGTCTGGCCTGAAGCACATGTCCTCTCTTTACAGCATTTCAGAGGTTCCTTGGTAAGGATGACGTGTCTCATGAGATAGAAGAAGTTCTGGCAGAGTCTCGAGTCCAAAGGAACACCAAGCTGGCGTCGGTGGTGGAGCTGCTGCGAACGCGCGCGGTGCGCTGGCAGATCCTGACCGTGGTGGTCACCATGGGCTGCTACCAGCTCTGCGGGCTGAATGCTGTAAGTGTCCTTCCTTGGCATGGCATCTCCTGGGGCTCCTTTCCTTCACAGCCAGGTTTGGGTTATACCTGTAACGTGGACGGTGCCGGGTCCGAGACAGAGACATGACATTCTGTGATCCGTGTGACAAAAAGCACTTTATTGTTCTCAGCTTCACCTTAAATACCCTTCTTAATGTTCCTCAGCAAGCACTTGTGATTGGTTCAAAGTTCAGCCTGCCCAGCTCTCTTGTGCAGCCCAGGCACCAACCCACTGGGTCAAATCCCTGTCTGGTTCTGAATCTTATCCTATCCCTCCAATATATGGCTAAATCAGTTGCCCAGTACAAACCAGCTTGTACTGTGACAATACCAGCTACCAACTGTCCCAGTTTTAAGGGCAGGTATCTGCCAATAAAGGCAGAAGCTTCTTTTGAAATGGAAAATGTAAACCCCCTCCCTCCAAATTATTATAAATTTGAAATTAAGGGGCTCTCAGGCAAAGATATAGGGAATTAGGAATAACAGTTCTTTACTAGGAAAATTAAAATAAAAATGCAGTAATACAAAAAACAATCCCAACCCTGACAGAGTCAGAATACAACCTGACACCCCATCAGTCAGTCAGGCTGTTGGTAGCAGTCCCATTAAATGGTGGCTACAGTCCCCTGCAGTGGCAGATGTGGTTCAGCTGAAGCAGTGCTCCTGTAGAAGGGTGTAGCCTTCCTCCAAAAGTGCAGGGATGATGTAGAAAGGTCTGGCTTCTCCTCTGGAATCCAGTGGAAACAAGGGTAACCTTGCTGTCCAACAGCTCCATTTCTATCTAGGTAGGAAAGTCTTGGTTCCTCCCCCTGGCTGGAGCATCTCCCAATGGGATGATGGAATTTTATCAGTCATACAATGGGACTGAATGGCCCAGCAGCAGATGATATCTTCCTGGAGGGAGGATGGGTTGTGGAAAAGATAAAGATGATTGCTCCATCTTGTCCTAAAGATGACAAATTAGCAGATAATGTGTGCCAAGGAGATAAGGAATTACTACCCCACCTGGTTTTAACAGATGGTGATAGAATACACATTTCTGGCCACATCAACCCAACACATCAACCTCTGTGAGTTCCCTTTTTTGGCTTGGGTTTCTTATTAGGAGTGATTCTGTGAGAGCAGCGTGTGGGAAGATCCACAGAGACCTGTATTGTTTGGGGGCTTTTAAAGCAAAAAAAGTTTGAGGAAAGCTATGTTGTGGTAACTTTGAAGGAATACATGAAAATGTAGAAGACATCAGCAAAGAAAGAGCAAGCAGCTTTCACTTCTGATACTCAGATTCTGTTTCTCGATATGTCCCATGCTTATTCAGAGATTTTTCAGTAGACATTTCAACTTGGATTCATTCAGTTCAGTACTTACAGAAGTCAGCAAAACTTCCTATAAGTGATTTTAAAAGGTTGCAGTGCATATTTGATTTTTTTGTTGCTTCAATATTCCTGTCTTGGAAAGTGAAGCAAAAGAGGGAAAAGACATAAAACAGGTAATCCTGTTGACCATTAACATGTCTGAGGCTAATGGATATCAGAAGTCTCCTTCACCATCTATCTGAGCCTATATGAGAAGGTCACAGGACAGTCTAGGTTGGAAGATCCCTCCACCTGATCCAAGCCTTTACCTAGAGCAGGAATGACTTCAGGGCTGTCTCAGGCTGCTGAGGGCCTTGTGCAGTTGAGTTTTAGACATATTCAAGGGTGAAGAGTCCATAACCCTCCTGGGCAATCTTTGCCAAGTGTTTACACCACTTATACTGTGAAAAGTGTTTTCTTTATATCCAGTCAGAATTTGCTGCCGCATGTGGTATCTGGCTTAGATGCTCTATGCTGAAAAAAAATATATTCTCGAGAAGCAGCTCAAAGGAAAAGGGGTTTTTGTCGTAGCTCAAAGGCATTACTTGCTTATATACATATATATATGAAAAACAATATTCTCACTGCTGTAAGGAGCTCTCACTGAGCTTTGCAGCACACTCCAGCTAGATTTTCCCCCCAGGGCTAGTAAGTCTATGTGCTTTTGTATCTATGAACACTAACTCAGGCTTAACTCAGGTATCTCTATAGCTTTAAGACTCCAAATCAGAGTAATTTGTCCTAGACCATTAAAAAGATTAATGCAATTGGAACTCTGGTATCTAAAAGCTTTTTGCAAAATACTAGGAGGGAATTAGAAGAGTTTTTTGATCCTGTGGAGTGAACTATAAAAATGCTTGTATAGGTGGCGTTCTCTTCTAATGGTAGGATTTCAGTGTTAATGGCAGGTTATTTTATTCCTCATTGTGGATACATTTTTGAGGAAAAAAACCCAAGAATTATCTTGTCATCCAGTCTTTTTAAGGTTTATCAACACATAAGGGGAAAAAAGGACACTTATAGTAATAAACAGACTGTTCAAATAATGGAGCACATTGCCCGAAAAAAAAAAAAAAGTCCCAGCTAAATTTTCAGGGGAAATGGAAGTGTTTTGTGACTTTGAGGATACTTAATAGTTGATAGAAATTGTCCAGTATTCTGTGCAGAAAAAAAGCCACATTCTTGTGGCTTAAGTAAAGGTGTGGTAGGATAGTCAGACATGTCCTGTCCAAAATGGATGCCAGAGTTATTTAAAAGTGTCAGTGAATGGCAACTTTCTGAAAATATGCCTCAGAAAAACTGTCTTTTTCAGGAAACCTGTGTTGAGTTGGTTATTTCAAGCCTTCTTTTTTAATTACTACTTTGTTTCTCCTCTTATGCAATGTCACCAAACATGAAAAAAAATATGTGTTCTAAAATGGATTATTTAAACAGTTCTTAGCAACAGTAAAACCAAGACAATTAAAAAAGAGGTCAAGAGAAATAGCTGGACCACGTGATTAAGAGACCAGGCTTCAAAAACTTGTCTCTCTTACTTGGCTTTCCTGGCTAATGCTGCTCAAGTCACCAAGCTCCAAGATGAGAGGACAGGTCCAGGTGTGACAGATGCTGGCAAACCTGGGTCTTGGTTTGCCTGAGAGCATCTGAACCATCCTGCTGGCTGTCAGCCACCACCAGCCAGGTTTTGCTGGCAGGGAAGGCTCCTTCTAACTCATTTACTTTGTCTGTAGTGCCCTGTTAGTCAGTCTGGTCTTTTCCACAACTACCATCTGGACAGGGCATATGGGAATGTTGGGATTCCTTCAGGCGAGACTCTCAGGTCGTTCTCCAGGGACATTGCCAACTGGCAGATTTCTGTAACCATCCTCCTGGAACCTGAGAATACTTGCTTCTTTTCAAGGATTTTACTTCAAATAAAAATGTGTTTTGCTTAAAAGAGTACATTTGTTTATTATCACATGGAACAGAAATCGTGGTGACACTCCAATAATGTTAATGTTTTCAATTATAACAAAATACAAGACAGTCTGACATAAACTGACATAAATAAATGACTTATTATTAGCCTCTTTTACTCTGTTAACATCTATCTGATACATATAAGCCATAATGAATTTATTTATCCCCTACATTTTATCTCAGCTCTAAAGAAGTCACAAAACTACAGTGAAGTTTTCACTGGTGAAGGTTATGCTTTTTCATGTCAAGGAATACACTGTACAAGTCCATGAGTCATTCCCAAAGTGGGATCCCTAGGCTTCTGTAAGGTCTGCTCTTAAGGCTCTATTTCAGATGCAAAGAAATTATTCTGGGATGGATCTGTGTGACAATGCATGTTTTCAATATGGAAAAGATGTGTCCTGATGTGTGCCTCACAGCTGGTGTGGGAGCATCAGGCAGTGTCGGAAGGGGTGAGGATGCAATGTGCCACAGCCTGTGTCTCTGCTATTGCCCATTTAATTTTTGAGCCTTCTGCATTATTTTTCGCAGCTCTTTCATTAAAAAATGTTTAGCCTAACCATTAGCTAATTTTCTTAGCTGATGAAATCATTAGTTAACAAAAACCACATTTGAAAAATAACTTCAGCGAAATTAGAAAAGTGGTCATTAGCCTAGTGAGGATGCCCAGCAAATTTGCCTGTTTTTTATCTCCTGAATGGTGCACAGGCTGAAAAGCATTTCATTTTTTCTTGAAAACTGTAGACTTTGTTAATCTTTATCCTATTTTTTTTTGTACTGCTACAGAGAGTAATAAATCTGTGAATCTCATCCTGGTTTTGCTCTGCCAGCTTTTTAGTCTTACTATTAGTGGTCAGTGGTACTCTTCTGTTAAACCACCTTGAAAAACATATTCTGTTGTTGTTGTATTCTAGCAAATTTCATTCACCAGTTAACTGCTTTAAGTGGCTCTTTGGTCTCTTTCTTCTCTTTTATATTGTGCATACCTGCAATAGCTCTGTCATTTTAGAAGATCTAGCTGCTATACAAACCTGATATCAAGGATGAAATTCCTAAATTACACGTTTTCTAACTTTACTGCACTAAATCAATCTTATAGCTTGTAATATGAGGAAGAAAAATATTTTTGTCACAGCTTTTGTGCTACTTTTTTCTGCTTATATACTATATAGGTATATGGGAAGTGAATACATTGTCAGAGTATTGGGTCCCCCCAAAATTTTGAGTGGGTATAAACATTTCAGAGACAACTGGGAACTGATCCTTGGTTTTGTTTGTCTGTGCTCTGTGTCAGCAGGGCAGTGCACCCTTAACTCCGTGTGCTACACAAAGGCAGATTACTACATGTGGAGAAGTTTGTTGCTATCATTTCTTGTCACTGCATCTGTTCTGCTGAAAGCTGAAGTGCCAGCAGTAGGCATAAGTCTTCAGTCAGTTTCTCTCTAGCTGTAAGGTGATAAGGTGACTTTTTACTCCTTGGTGTGTTATTTTACTTGGGGTTTGTGTAATATGACTTGGATTTTCTTCTTTGCCCTGGAACAAGCAGCTTTGCTGAAGGGCTAGTTGGGAATTTAGTTGGGAATTTGGAATTACTTTTTTTTCTTTCTTTTTTTTTTTTTTTAATAAAACTGCTGAGTCAGTTTCTTGACAAACAGCTGTACAAATGCATAATATGCTGGCAGGTTAGCAGGGTTTTCCTCGTGCAATCATACCACTTCCACCTATCAGACAAGCCTAGTATTTAGCAGTGTTTGCCCTGCTAAGGCTTGTACCACTGAGAGCATATGGGGAAAAATATCACTGCTACTTCAATGTTTAGTGCCATCTTTATCTAGAGCTTTGAGTTTTGTTGTCACAGATAAATTACCTGTGGTTTAGAACTTTATTTTCCTTTGATAATCAGTTATTCCAATTATTTTTCATTTCATTTTACCAAATCAATTATCTTTTTAACTCCTCTTCTTGCATGCTTTTGGCAGCCAAAAATCTCTAGCTAGTTCTTTCTTGCCACCTTGAGTCAAACATAAATATATGGTTTTTGGACATAGTTGATGTGCATGGGACTCTGATGCTTGCCAGACTTGCTATTTTAGAATGTTGCCACTATACATTCTCTGCCTGGATATTGTCACTGCTGGATATGGTTTTATTGACCAAACATGACTGACTTCCTCTGAGTCACACAACCTGTATTTCTGTCCATTAGTGACAGCTGCCTATGATTAATTTCATCCTAAAAGCAGCATTTTACCTTTCCCCAAGCAACTCTAATCTTAAAAGTGTCTTTTCTTTCTGTGGACAATAAAGAGAGAGTGAGGGGATGGCTTGGCTGCAGACGTCCACACTCCAGTAAGGTTAAAGTAGAAATAACACCTCACACCTTCTGGCCAAAAATGAGCAGCTCCTTCAGTGCCTCACAACATCCTTTTCTTTTCTCTCTGTTGTTGCATGCTATTGAAGTATTCCATAAAGCTGCATCAACCTGCTTGGTAATCCACAGGAAACCTATTTGTAACCTGTTGTTCAACCTTAAAGTGAATTTCTTTGATTTACTCCTAAAGTGAATTAAGCTAAATTGAGTTGAAGCTGTTTGTGATTCTGCCTGGGTGTTCAAGTGGAACTACAGCAGCATTGCCCCTAATCCACCTGGAATTTGCACTTTCCCTACATCTGTTGTCCTGTTCGGCTCTGGGTGATTTGGGAATGCTCAGAGTTTTAACAAGTCTCACCTCAAGCAGATTAGATGGTTGAACTGAATACTGATATACTGTAGTGATTAATAACTCATTTTATTCTCTCTGATACAGATCTGGTACTACACAAACAACATCTTTAGTGAATCTGGGATCGATCGTGAGACAATCCCTTATGTTACACTAAGTACTGGCGCTGTTGAGACTCTGGCTGCTGTTTTTTCTGTAAGTATGGTTATAAAAATCCATTAGCATGTTTGATATTTAAATATTATTAGATTTTATTTTCTTGTGCAGCTTAAAATAGAAAAAAGAATAGTATGTTGATAGAGTGTAATGGTTGATAATGCAATTCAAAGTATTATTTCTAATTTTAATCTTAAACTAAGTTATTTTCTTGGAATTTTTTTAAGATGCTTTTTAATTTTAGACATATAAAAGGAACAGAAAAAGTTGGTATGTCCTGCAGTTCTTTGTGTGTATGAAGAGGAAGAAGGCAGAGACAGCAAGGGCTAAAGTATATTAAGTGGTAACTCAAATTATTTCACCGGATAGAACAACCTTACCTGGTAGAAGTGTCTTCACACAGAGTCTTCTCATGTGCCTGCTGGGCAGCAGCAGCATGGTTTGGAGAAGGCTCAGGCACAGCTACAGGTGTTCAGTGTGGCTGGCAGGGAGCTGGAACAGCAAAGGCAGCCTGCTGGAACAAGGGAGTCCCACAGGGTGTTCAATTCTGCTGCCTTAGTCAGGACAAACAGCATCCTTTCCTACTAGGAGCTCCAGAGCACGAACTTTGTTCTGCTCTGAGTGTAGAGGAAGTTGATAGAAAAACTCATCCATGCACACTTTTTTTCTTCTCTATTTCAAAATGGAAAAATTGACAGGGGAAAAAAAACAACTAAATGAGCAAACTGAAACTCCGAGTTTTAGTAGGTCATTACACAATTAATTGCTAAAGGAAAAACAATTATGTTTGCGCTGCAATAAATAAGAAACAATGGGAGAAGTCTGAGGAATGGAAAGTTGCAAACAAGCAAGTAGTCATTTCCTTGTTAGAATTTTTTCTTCATATATTCTATACCATCTGTATTTGAACAATACTGAACATAGTAGCAAGATTTTTGAATGTCAGAAGAATGGTTTTGGAAAAAGAGTCCTTTTTGTGGCAGAGTAACTGCTTGTGACCTACAAAATGTTAAACTAAATCCAGCTATCAGATATGTTTTCTTGTAGTCTAGGACATAAGGACTCTATAGGGTCACAAATATCTTCTGATAATTCTGATAATTCTTTGTGAATTTCCACATATCTGTTTTTGGCTATTTTTTTTTTTTTTTTTGCTTGTTTGTTTGTTTGTTTGTTTTGCTTCATTTTTAAATTAAGGAGACTGATTTTATGATTCATTTTAAGAGGTGGAAATCGAGAAATATGAAAGTGCCTACCTCTTATAGTTTCTTCTTTGTGATACTGCACATATGCTTCTTTGTTTAAGAAACATGGAAAAACAAGTGATAATTCTACCACTGATTTAAGTGAAGAATACGCCTCTTTTTTGTGAAAACAGATGATAATTGCATGGAGATGATTCCATTATATTAAAGCCATTCTATAAATAGGGTCTGTTATCTTTCCAATTCCTTCTGTGCTGTCAGTTTGTGGGGCTTATTCAGAGCACACTCTTCATACATAAGGAGGTGGATGGGTGTACTTTGGCTCCTGATATGTGTGGTAACTTTTTGTGCTCAAGAGGAGGTTTTTTTAATACTTTTTCTGTTAATGCTACCTGCTGTGCCTCTGGAAATGCTGATGTACCAATATTTCTGTTCCCTTCCAATTTCTCAGTTCAAGAAACACTGCTTTTTAGCCTTAATTTTATTTCCTTAATCTTCATAAATGTTTCACTGCTGCTGTTTAAGGGAACAAAATGAATTTAGTTTTTCAGTTTAAGGTTTTGCAGCTTTATTCGAGTAATTTCCCATTAAGTTTTCATGCCTAGCATTGAGGACAGGGGATTCCTCCCACTCCCAACTTCTCCCAATGTCTCCTTTTGGCATTTTTAAAAAGTCTCTTTTACAGCCTTAAATTTTAAGCCAGGTATATGCCTTTTGTACTACTCAGGGAGGAAACAGAAGAAAGCAAGACCAGAACTTAATTTTCCTGGTATTTTTTAATACATTGTGTTTGCAAGAAGAAATCAGATTTTATTCACAATAAACTCCAGGATTTCAGTAAAGGTAATCAGTTACAGAGGTATAGTTTCTGTCCTCTTAAATGAAATAGAGTTGGAAATGTCCACTAGAAATCATGTACCATCTGTGAACATTATGCATAAATTAAGTGGTCATGAGATTGAGCCTCAGTAAGAATATTTGGGTATTGATGACCTCCATGGATGAGACCCCTATGAATGCCAGAGGAAAACAGTGAAATAGAGATGTATTTCATGGAGAAGCAAACTAATATTTAGGAGATAAAATATTGAAACTGTGAAAAATTTTGAAAGTCTCCCTTCAATGTGTTTCTTGGGAGCAGCAGCACAATAGTAATAATGTTGATGTGGTCCATGAGAAAAGACAATTAGTATTCCATCATTTTCTTAGGCTCTGTTTTGCCTCAGATCCCTTGGTATGCCCACTGCATGCTTCTCCTATAGCTCCATCCCTCCTCTTCTCCAGCAAAAACCATATTAAGAAGGCATTGAAAGATGAAACACACATCATAGTTTTCCTTTGATTCACATAATTTGGCTGCAACTTCTGCTTCCACCAACACTTCCTAATTTACTTCATGAAATATGTATATTGTGGCATTGCATATCTGATGCCCTGGCTTCTCTCTAGGGCGACAATATAAACTTTCTGTATATTTTTTGGTTAATTATAGAGAATTCCACCCATTTTACTTACACAGATTTGACAATTACTTTTTAGTGGGGTGCCCATTAATTTCAGTTTGTTTCTGAAGTTTTGTATCCTCTGGAACGAAATATTAAATAAATATTCTACTCATAGACGTTACAGCAGTAAGTTACCTTAACTGATGCAATTCTTTGAAGCAGGATAGAATATACCTAAATAATTCTCTGTTTATTAGGAATCTGTTCTATAACTTCTAAAGTAAGGGCATACCACAAACTTAGTTAATCTTCAGTAAGATTAATTACTGTTGCTATTTTCTAATTTTAAGTAATTCAGATTAATCTAGTTGCTGTCTTACTCTTAGTGGGCAAAGAGAGCAATTTTCCAGTGCCTTTCTTTAGCACAGCAGCAGGGAAAGGGAGATAGAAGTAAATGTCTGAAAAGATTCCTTCCCTGCTCCCCTGCCAGCATAGAATAAAAGGGAATGTTATTCAAATTAAGCATCCCACATCCAATTTTGCCATCTGTAGCACCAAATTTGGTTTTCTTATAATGTTCGCAGGAAGAGTCTAGATGTGACTATATAGAGAAGACTGTGCCCTAAGTATTTCCCATAGGATGATGCATGAAGGTGTTACTAAAAGCCTGTGACAGTGACAAGCTGTGTGAAGCCTGGAACAAGTTAAAATAATTGCAGTACTAGACCATAAAAGAATGTGGGAAATCCTTTGCAGTATCACACAGAAATCAGAGAAACCAGCCTTCTTTAGCAAAATGACTTTAATCTGCTTTAAGATGTCACGAGAAAGGGCTCTTAGACTCTTTCTTTGTTTTTTTTACTGTTAATAGAGCTTAATAAAGAAGGAAATATTCCCTGCTCAGGTCATGGCACGTCTTAAATAAAGGGTATTCCAGACACATCCGTAGGTGTTCTCATCTCCAACACATTTCCTCCATGATTTCCACTGGATGATGTAAGATACCTCCTCTGAAACTCTGCATCCACCGTGGTCAGAAGAGAAAGAAATGTGTTCCAGTAACAGCCAGTCTTAGCAAGTGAGAAAAATGGGGTGACAAATACTAGAATCTTGAGCATCCCTAGGAAGTTTTATTAGAATCTAATTTTTAGTAAGACTTAATGCAGTCCCACATGACATTGTTCATACTAAGTCAGAATCAGCCTTCACATACCCAAAATTCCCAGTTAGATGTAAGTAGGGAGGGCAAGAATGGGGCAAACATGGCATTTCCCTCCCTTTCTCCCCTTACCCTGACAAGTTCTTGTTCAAGGGTTTCCAGAATTTGAAGGCAGTATCTTAGTCTATAGTAGCCCAGATAGAGACAGCAGTAGAAAAGAGACTGGGCAAGCAGCATCTCAGATCATGGTGTTTGTCAAAGGCCAGAGGCTTTTGGGCATATTTTCTTGCCAGGGTGGACTGCAGAGAGAGGCTGTGTTAATGCACACTGCCTTAGCCCACAGGTGATGAACAGGATTGCTTTTAGGTAAAGACATTACTGCTTTTTAATTGCTTCAGTACACATGGACTTCTGAATAGATGAGGACTGCATGTGTTGGAGTAACCATATAGTGCCTTCCAGAAGAAAAAGTCCCCTCATGAAGGTCTGCTTTTCAGCACCACTGCTAAGACCCAAGGTGTGCTCGGTTAAAGGCTGCATTTATGTAGTAAAAATTCTTTTGTAGGTTATATTCAGAAACTGAAAGGTTTAAAGATGCATCTCCTGCTGCTGAGAATTAAAAGCATTGGGTTTGAGTAATCCTTTTATCAGTCTATTCAGAATAATCTGCAGTGGGGCATTCAAATACTATCATTAGAAAATAAGGCATCAGCCACAATAAGCTGTCGCAGACCAAGGCTGAGATCTACTCTGGCTTTTAGAGCATAAACAAGAGGGCTTAATGCTTTTAACATCTAAATCATCATTAGTAGGAGCTTTGCTTCAGAAATGTCTGCAGTTTACTGAAGGGACAGAATAGAAACAAGGAAATGAGTGGTTTTTGCTGCCCTAGGGGCCATTGACAAGCACTGCTGAGGCAAAAGGGGCTGGCTAAGAGAAGTCTTTGCATGGGCTCTGTCTTGGCCATGCTGGTCTTGGCAGGTATCGAGTATGGAAAGTATCTTTAGTGAATAGAAAATTTCACTGCCCAGTGAAGCTGATTAAGCATGCCTTACTGCAAAGTACTTCAGACTGAGCTTAGAAAAGTAGCAATCAGTTCCATGCTTTTCTGGGTGTAAACTTGACAGGCACCTGCAGAATTGTATAAGATCTTATTCTGTCATGCCTTTAATACAGGTACAGGCAAATGGATGTGAGAGCCTTGCAGACAGAGATTTATTTAAGGCTTGTGCTTATGTGGTCAAAGTTGATGCTAGGCCTCTAAATTCCAGTTTAGGTACTTAAATATAATAGCACCTTTTTTCTGTTTTGAAATGAATAATTCATACAGCAGACTAATGGATATACATCAAAATATTAATCAAAACCACCCAATTTATAATTCTCAGTCTGCTGTTCCTCTCCTTTTGCTGGGTACAAGATATTACATGTTGTGTCATAAAGTGATATAAATGAGGTTATCCATTTTAATCCTGATATTTAAAATGGAAATAACACAGTGTTAGCTTGCCGTGTTAAGTTTGAATCTAGTCACAGAGTCTCACTTAGACCTTTATCCAAAATATATGAGAAAGAAAGTGTGGCTATTCTTGACATTAACTTATAGAGCAAACTTCTTCACAGAGCTGAGACATCAAGAAAACTGATAGGATTTGCTTAGTATAATTTAAGGCCAGGATATAAGTAGGGAATAGTATGCAATGACCTCCTATTTGGACTGCAGGATTTGTTTGCACATTCATTTTATCCAAGGAAGCTTGTCTGATCTATTTTATCACACTCTGCTTTCATTATGTCAGCCTTGGTATCTGCAGCTGACTCAAGCAAAAAGGTTGACATTTGCTTCTTTAACTTTATTCACAAGTGTTACCTGACAGACAGAAGTAAGTTGTGTGAACTGTTAATGTAGTTGGTATATCAGTTGCCTTTTAATCACGAAACATTTATGTTGGGAGAATTTTGGTTGCTATATTTTTTTGCACATTTTCAGTAATTTCTGCTGTGTTAACCATCATGACTGGGTATAGGTTTCTACAAATGCATGTTTATGATCACACAGAAACAAGTATCAGCCCACACAGCCCGGCACATAACTCAGGTGTTATCACAGAAAACAGCTGTAATGTTCTTCACTTGGCTGTACTTGAGCATACACTGGATTTCTTGTTATTTCATTTATTCTACTGCACAGTATATTTTGACTTGCTAGAGATCTTCAATAGGTAACCGTTACCAGTGCATAGCAGTGAAGCATTCAGAACTATAAATACTTGGAAAGTGGTGAATCATCTTCCACTTCTTATGAGTCATAAGCCTCTAAGTGGGTATTGCAAGAGAACAAGTTTTGAATTTGTATAATCATAACTAAAAAATTAAGGTTGCCTGTTTACAACCTCAAAACCAGCATTGCTTTCACCAGGGAAACTTGTTGTTGTGGAAGACCAAGTCCAAACTGTCCTTCCTTACTGGAATTTGTTTTGCTTTGAGTTTTACAAGTGAAAAGTATATAACACATTTTTTCCCATGTTTTGTACGAGAGGCATCTATGAATTTTTCCCTCTAAGAGAAGCATCATCCCCGACCCTGTTTTAATACAAAACCCCTATCTGTGTAACACCAAGATTGCTTGATCATGACCATCAATCCAGCATTGAAAAAAGCAAGAGAAATTGCACAGTATGTCAAATTACATGTGCAGCACTTATTGCTGAACATATAATCCACTCCAAATTACGTGTGAAACATCTGTTGCAGAAGTCTCTTGCAGAAGTTGCAGAAGATGGGTCTTACAAACCTATCAAATAATTTTTTAGCCCTCAAAGCCATTAAAGTTGTCTGTTGTTTCAGTGTCAGTGTGGTCACGTGTTTGTAAGAGGGATTTATTCATCATAATGGGAAATAGCTGCCATCTTGTAAAGGACCTCATAAGATCTTATTAATATTAGTGCAGGTCTTTCTAAAATTCCAAATTCTATTATGGAAGCTGTGGAAATTATCCAAGTTAGTATATTTCACCATTTAAAGAAATAAAGAATGCAAAATCTTGTCACAGAGATGCTTTCAGTGATCTGCAGCATCACAGAGCATGTCTCTGTTGGGAAAGTGCAGCTCAGGGTACAACATCAATGTGTGTTTAGGACAGACAAGCCTGTCCTAAAATCCTCTGGTGAGCCCCAGACTGAGGGAGAAGCATTTGCCTCTCAAGGCATTTCCATCTGTGGGTGTCTCTGTACTTTGCATTAACATATTTCTTCTAGATGCTCCCTGTGGAGTGATGTGTGCTGTTTCCCAGAATCAAGGGTATTACTCTAGATTTCATTTTAGTTGCCCATTTTATTTTTTCCTCAAAGGATGTGCAGGAGATGGATTCAGTCTCCAGTAAATAATGATACAGCAAACAGTTTTGTGATTTTCACTTTAACTTATTTTAAGTGATGCATTTTAATCTTCAGAAAATCCTTTTATTTTTCTCATAAGAAAGCCAAGTGAATAGTAGTTACCAAGAGGAAAAGTACATCAGCTGTTATGACAAAGTACATATTAGCCTATTTTAATGAGTCAGACTAACAGAGTTTCAAGTTACAGCTTTTTAAGAAATTCTTCATTGTGTTTTTCCTAGCAGATAAATATTCAGATTTTGTGACTTATATTCAGATGTCAAATATAAATTCAAAATGGGTGTAATTGCACAAGCATCAGTGTTTAAATCACTTGTCTGAGCAAAGTTTTCTGCTGCATGGATTTCTTTTGTTTGGATATTCTACTTACACTGGTTATCCAAAATAACAACTGAATGCTTATTCTATATTTGAGAAAAAAGGAAATTGTAAAATAAATTTTGGTTTAATAAATTTAAGTAATTTATGCTAAAAAGATTTAAATCTCAAATTTTAAATGTTTTAAGCTTAAATTCAGAGAGACATTGAAATTAGGAAACAGTCAAAATGCAAAAGCATGAGAATGTAATTGGCTTCAACTTAGTGACAGTTAAAAATTTCATATTGTAAGAATATTATGATAGAAATTTAATGCATATTTGTAAGCCATTCAAACAATGAACAATTTTTTCAGTGCTCTCAGATAAGAATACCATGCTGACTAGCTTTTTCAAACGTGTTAAATTTTGTAAATATATTTATGAGTACAATTATGAACATCATAGCTTATGAAAATCAACCCTCATGGCTTTAGTTTAGATATTCATAATTACTAGGAGAATATATTTAATGGTCCAAGTTCTTCAGTGTTTTCTCAAGAAAGTCAAATGCCCCTTTTTGCATTCCAGGGCTTAGTGATTGAGCGGCTTGGACGCAGACCGCTCCTCATCGGGGGCTTTGGGCTGATGGTCGTCTTCTTTGGAGTACTCACTGTCTCCCTGACTCTACAGGTAACACCAGGGGCACTGGGTATTTTTACTCTCTCTAATTTAAACATGCTTGATACTGGTTTTTCTCAACATTCCTGCATAAGCCAATCATTTTAATCAGTTTGGCATGAGGAGTGAAAGGTCACTTACACTAATTGTTGGATCTGTTTGCTTCAAAGCTTTTGCATCAAAAAGCTATAGGGACATTCTCACATTCTCACATTCTCACATTCTCACATTCAGACTCTTTAACTCAAAGATCTATGCATATCGTGAACTATCATGGAGACAATATTATCCATAGCTGAATAAACAGTTTATCCATGTTCTGTGGGTGTATCTTTGTTTGTAATTCACTCTCTGAGATTTCTTTCATACTTTAAATGTCATTCCTATTTTAGGTTAGGAAATTTTTTTTAGTGAAAAATCTCCACATTTGATGTTTCTTTCAAGTTACTTTTCTGGTATTTGTATAGGCAATATAAAGACTTATCCTTTTGAGAACATTTGGCCCAGTAAGAAAGATGAGAATAGACTTTTTAGCAAGGCCTGTTATGATAAGACAATGAGTAATAATTTTAAACTAAACCAGGGTCAATTTAGATTAGATATAAGGAAGAAGTGTTTTGGAATGAGGGTGAAGTGTTGAACAGGTTGTCCAGAGAAGTGGTTGATGCCCCATCTCTGGAAAATTTCAAGACTAGGTTGGACAGGGCCCTAAATAAACTGATTTTAGGTGAAGATGTCTCTGCAGGGGGATTGGAACCAGATGAGCTTTAAAGGTCTCTTTCAATCAATGTTTCTATGATGATATGGTTCTAAGTTATCAGATGTTATTAGCACTCAATTCCACAGGTGTTTCAAATTATCAGAGGAGGATTTATTAAACCAGTTTAAACTCTGGCCCTGAGTAATTTTCGTTGTTTGGCTTCCATCTATGTAATAATGTGGTTTGTTGATGTACCTAAGAACTTTAGAGAAGTAAAACTGACATTTGCAATGGCATGGGTTTGGGTGGTGCTTCATCAAGGTGTTTTCCTGCTAGTTTTGATTCATGTGTGGTGCCATTAATCCAACTTCCAAATCTTGTTTCTTGTGTGAAGGGAGTCAGTAGGTCAGGTTGACTGTGGTCTGTGCCACACCATTGCAGTTTTATTTGATCTACCTATATGTACATCACAATTAATCTTTGCTTCACATGCCTGCCAGGACAGCTGTAAGACAGCTCTCCTCCTGAAGAGAGACGTTATTGCATATTTTGTATATGAGTGAAAAATTCTCTTCCTGATCTTTTAAAGCCAAATTGGGGCCATTTTAATTCCCTGAAGTCTGAATGCCTTTCAGTTTTACCTCCTTTCAAAAGGACCTCAAAGTGCTGAGTATTAGAGAGTTGGTTTGAACAAAGGATCACAGTACAAATAGGCTTAATCTCAGAGAAATTTATATCTACTCCATATTTGCACCTTCTCCTTCTCAGAGACCTTGAATGTGCTTCCAGAAAAGAACCCTAGATTGTGTAATTTTGATAGATCTACAACCCTTTTGGTAATGTAAATGTCCAGGAGACCCTGGTTTCCACATAACTAGGGAAACAATCTGGACTAGAACAGAAAAAGTATCAGAAAATTAGGGCTATTCCTTAACACTGAAAAAAATAATTACTTTCTTTAGAAAGAATATTTTTGCAGTGCCACTCAAGGTAGTGATGGTACACTTGCATGTATCTTAACAAACTTTTCAAAAATAGCAAAATTCTAATAAAAATATCATTCACACTTTGCTGTGGGAAAACTCTGCCTGTTGGAGAGAGAAAGAAATGGGCAGCCATGGTTTTTTCTCAACTATTAGTATTAGAATCAAGCATTCACATATGTGATTAAGAAACAGTGTCCTGCAAACTCCACAGGAGTTGCTCTTTGTATTTCAGGTTCCTGATATTTAGAGGTCCCAGTAGAGAAAAATCTACTTAGAAACAGAGGAAAGATAGCATTTATGGCCTTCCTTGTCTGTAAAACCAGATTACAGCTGAAAAGCCCTGGAATGTGGCTTTCCCATGCTTTGCCAAGGTTCAGATACCTGGTTCTCCTATCAAATATCAGCCTGGTGTGTATAGTCTTCAGCCAAGCCTTTGACTGGTGAACTTTGAAACTCTATGAGCCATCCTAGATGCTGTTTTTAAACATGACTGAAGTACCTGAGGTGGATTGAGGCACTGAATGTGTTCAGTGCTCCAGGCTGGCTAGAACTCAAGCACAAGAAGTTGTGATTTTTTAGAGTTCTGACTCTGTGGTACATAACTTGCCTAGTGTTTCTCTACAGGGATTTCGCAGAGACCAAGGCCTTTAAATACAAATCTAATGAAGTCCTACAGAAATGCTGTGATTTTCTAAAGTAACCCAAACTAAATTCTAAAATAGATCAAGAATCATGGAAAACATTATCTAATGTCTGCAAGTTTTTAGAAATATTTGTGATATGTACATTATGTTTAAAATTAATGTCTTTTATCTACCCAGAGCACTGTGCACTGGCTGCCTTACCTCAGCATATTTTGTATCCTTGCAATCATTGCATCGTTCTGCATTGGACCAGGTATGTCCATATCTATTTTTTCATGTTTCTTTGTACATCTAAGAATAGGTATTTTTGCACTGGCATTATGTTAACAAATCGCTTGGACAGAATTTCACTTCAGCAGTAAACCAGAAAGTAAGACTTTTGTTCCCTTGAGCTTTTGGTGTTCTTTTATGCACTATCTATTACCTCTTTTTCTTTGTAAGGAGTTTGACATTAAACATTAATCAGCTGTTTACACATCTTTACCACTGAAGTGGTCTAATTGATTGATTGTTGTTCATTTGGGGAAGAGTTGCTGATGTTTGATGTGACTAATTAAATACTGCTGTAATTCGGTGGATCCTCTTTTGAAAAGCTGAGAAAAAATAGGATGTTTTAGAGAAAAATGGGAAGATGATCAAGATATTTCTTTTACCTTTGTTTCTAGGAAAAGGGTTTGAAATTTCTGTGCAAAATACTGAAAAAAAAATAGCATTCCTTCTGTCCTTCTGTTAAGGACAAATCTCAGGTTCACCTAAGTCCACTGTACTGCTGACCTACGTTGCTTAGACTGAGCTGGGGGTGTGGGTGTTAAAGAATTCTGTGGAATAGAACTTTCCTTGAATTTTAAATAGGAATGTCAAATGTTGACTTGAAACTCCTTTAAAACTTCCCTTCTGGTGTTTTATGTGGCTCAGAGAGTTTAAGTGCAGCTACTTCCAAAATCTACCATTGTGAATTTTTAAAATATCTGTTGAAACAAACTGAAGTGTTTTGCCTATTACAGATGTGTTCCACCAATTTTTAGAACTTGCAGATCAATATGTTCTTACGTGTTATACTTCCAGCATATGAAATATACTTTTTTTTTTTCTTTCACTGCTTTTCTTCTTCACCTCATCATTCTTCAAAATGGATTCTAGTGTTCTTCATTTAGATTCTTTCTCTTTACTGATGTTATTCAGGATTTGTGTTGTACTTCACAATTTTTTCAGGACAAAGTGTCTGCAGATACATCCAGGATAATCAGCTATTGTTAAAAATTACCTGCTTGCTTTCTATAGAAATTAATTAAATTTAAAGCTTCTGTTGTGTTTTTCACTGTGCTCAGTGCTGTTAAAGCCAAAGAACATTAATAGTGTACCAGCAGCTACCTAGTTGGCTTCTCTACTTTTCCTCTGTGTGTTCAAATATTTGTCATATCTGACAACAGTTGGAATATCTGGGTACCACTTAACATTGAATTTGTTTTAATGAAAATATTGGTAATTGACTCTTCAGCTGTTGAGAAGAAGTTATGAAGAATCATATTCTGATACCTCTGCAAATCAATAGCAATATTTAAGCTCACTTTGATAGGGCTGATTTATCTTCAATGAAACTTCTCTGTTCTCTTTAGAGGAGCTTAGGAGATCTGAACTATTTTTTATTGCCTTTTACCTAGGCAACTTACCTTATTAGCAATCTTTTAAGATGATTGAATAAGAAGAGAGCATACATACTTTTTTTTCTGAACAAAGAAATTATCATCAAGAAGTCCACTTTGCATCCCTTGATTTTTGTATTACAAGGCACAGCTCAATAATTGAGTGCAGCTACTGTGTCAAGTTTTGTCCCCCTCTCCTTGTGCAGGCAAGACTTGAATGGCCTGTGACAAGTCCATTGGAGAGCCTCTGTGCCAATGTCAGGAGACCTGTGAGAAGGGTCTGGGTGACCTGGACTTGTTCAGCCTCAGGAGGGACAGCTTTGGGGACATAAGAGCAGTGCCACTTCCTATTGAAAGCCAGTCTCCTGTTGCTGCATGGTGAGGTGCTTGAGAGGTGGAATGCAGGTGTTAAAAAAGAAAGATGCACAGAGACTGTAAGGAAAAGCTCTTTGCCTCTAGGCAGTCAAGCAGGCTACAAAGGATACTGAGTCCTTAATTACTGCACAAAGATCAAAACTGAATAGTTTGTACTTCTGTTTTTCTCCATTGCAGTGGTTGTAGGGAAGTGTCCAGAACAGAATTCAGACAGGGCAAGTAGGTGAGACATTTTTAGAGAACCAGTGCACATTTTTTTCCAGCTTAGGGTCTTTCTAAGGCATAGTTTCTAACATTTTCATAGTCTCCTGTAGGTTTGTTACATCTCTGTCTGAAACAGCAGAATTTTAGTACTCTTTGGTAAAGAAAACTACATCTACCACCTTTCATGAACACATCCTTTGTTAGTCTTTGTGTGATACCCTCTAGGTCCTGCAGAAACAGAGCAACTGATCCTCATCTTCCTTTTCAACTTCCCTGTGATCTTGCAAACTTTTACCTTATCAACACACATATTTCTGGAATCAACAGCTATTTTTTATTGCTACCCTCTCAGTGATATTTTATGACACCCCTTTAGCAGGAAAATTTCAAACTTTGGTGTTCTTTTGTAGCACTTTGATAGTTTAATGAGGTAAGACTGAAGTTCAGGAATAACTTTCCCACCTTTGTGGTAGTAGAAGGGGTTTTCCCCAAGGAAATCAAGATTTTTTCTTCATTATAAAGCTGCATATTTTTTATACTTTTAGACTTTTGTAGAAGTGTTGCCATTCATTTGTACTGGTTAAACAGGGACTATTGTAAACTAATCCTCAGTATCTTAATTGCTCCTATAGTTACACTACAAAAACAATTTGTAATGTTTCAATATGTACAAATCTTAAGCTAAGAAAAATTTAGTTTATGTTAATAGAGCTATTAGTATTAGGAAAAATTATCCCATCTAAAGATAACAAATAACTGAGGAATTGAGTTTATAAAAATAGTGCTTTAACATTCTAGAGCATAAAATTGCCTTTAAAATTGCAATATTTTCTCTCTTGTTAGAACATCTAATATCTTCATGATAGCTTAGATGTTATGTAAACCATTTTCTGATACCATTTGCATGAGTTCCATCTGCTCCTTTACAGTGAGGATCAGCTGTTACTATAAACTCTGGAGGATGTTTATTTGTCTCATTTTTCTAAGCTCAGCTTTTCAACTTGCAGATATTTTTGAGGACTGAAACAGTAATGCTAGCAACAGGTATGTTCAGGCACGTGTGTGGTTTGGTACTTCATCATTTTTGTCAAAATACAAACAGCAGAAAGCTTTCACTTTCTAAAAATTAAATGGCCCCTTATGCTTGATGCAGTTGATCTGTGATCTGAAAGAAAATTGTTGTTCTTAGATTAGGGAGCCATGCTGATCCAGACAGTTACTTCATTGTGCTTATTCAGTTAATTTTACACAAGTTAAGATATTTTCTGGACCTGAAATAGATATAGAATACATTTCAAATGAAGAATTGTTGTCCAGCAAACAGTAAATAGAAAAAACTGAGGGGATTGGTTCTGACGCCTAAGGAGACAAAAAGCAAAAAGCTGAAAGTTAGCTGAGAAAACAAATGAGAGAAAAAAGTAAAACAATATTTTCAGGATCTGCAGAGAGCATTCAAGCTGTTCAGGTTATGCATCATGAGCAAATGCAGTGATTTGTAGTGCCTTTTCAGAACAGGTACATAATGTGCAGCTTCTTGGAAATTTGGATAGTGATAGACAGGTTTAGGTACATGTGAAATGTTCTCCTTCTTTAGCTTTGCCTTAGTTAATATTTAAGAAAAAAGGAAAACTAAGATTTATTCTCACTTTCTCAGTTAAACCTGTGTGGCTGCCTCGTCATGGACTGAACACTCACGTTCAACTGTGCCTGCAGAATCAATCTCTTTGAGGAAAAATGGTCTCAAATCTGACTTAAACTGAGAAAGAGAAGGTTCTGCTTATTTTTAGCTATTTTCTTAAATTCCCCATTCACCCACTGTATCTTTACAATAGTTGCTGTGCCAGCAAGTGATTTTTTGTTTTTCTGGGAGAATTGGAAAATGTGCATTGCAGTTTTAGAAAAATTGCTGCAGATTGTCCCCGTTTACCCACCAGCAAAATATTTTAAAAAAACAACCAAACACCTAAAAAGTGACACAGAATGTGTTCCATTCCGTTTCCTGATTTGTCTGCAAGGATGATAACCCCAGTTGTCAGTGAGTTCTGTCATGCATTTTTGGATGAGGAGCTTGCAGGTTTTGGTTTTGAAGTTTTTCCAACTCACATAAAACAACTATATGTTTATCCTTTGAACCAGAGAATAGCTTTTCTGCTATCTGTCAAGATATGTTAGATAATGGAACGTGTGGAGGAAAAAAAGAGATTAGCTGATTAATTGAGGATTGCAGAAACATTGGCATGAATTTCGGGAAAATCTTCCGAGTGAAAATAGGTGTTACAAAAAGATAATCAGGATCTTGAGAACTTGGAAACCTGGCATAAATAATTTCCATGCATTATCTTTGTATGCAGTGATTTATTGGTATTTCTTCCTTAGAAGCCTATTCTATTTAAGGGTAACACCTTTCTATGCAGTTTTGATAAGCTGAGAAGGCACTGCTGCAGAGAAGGGGCAGGAAGCCGTGGTGGCCAAGGTGAGGTGGGATGCCTGTCTTTAACTAAATGGAAGGATGGGAGGAAATGGGAGGAGGTAGGCTGTTTTGATAAAATACCTAGCTTTGAAACAATCTTTTACCACCTTGTTTCTGAAACTGAATAAGTATTGTTGCTTTCAAATCTCTCCAAGTTTTCTGGCTCTGAAAACATGGTGCACTGAAGCACTGGACTTATTTTTCCACTGGAAATAAGTAGAAATAACCTGAGATCCCAGTTGTGGCAGTAAGATCTGTAAAAAGTGTTCATGTAGCACAAGTGTGTTGCCCACCCTTTGACCACTGCATCTGGGAGGGAGATCAGCCACATGTGTGCACAGGAAGGCAAGTGTTAATGCTCCTTCCTTCAAAGAGCTCCTCAGAGTCCTTTGGAAAGAAAAGAACCTTTTACTACAAAAAACAGTAATACTCATAGAAATTCCAAAAATCTGAGGAGTTGACTTTATATCCATTGCCTGATCATGATAACTAAAGCCACCTTTATGTTGGAAATTTGTGTTATTTTAGTGGCACTTCAAGTTTGAGAAAAATGATTTTGTTGCAATCTTTTGCATTTTGCCCATTCTAAGGATGGGACATATATTCTTGCCTGACCTGGAGAGAAAAAGAGGCTTAGAAACTCAGAACAGGGTGACGATTTAAGGGTGTCTGAAAAGTGCCAGTTAGCTAAGGAAAAATATAAGAATAATATCTCTAAGTATCACAAGGAAGACTTCCACATAGCTGATAATATTTTACCTTAGTAATTTGAAAAATCGTTTTATATGAATACTCTGCATGCACATTCTTTTACATTTTCTTAAAGACCTAATACATCATATTGTCATGCATTGTCTCACTGCACTGTAATGTGAAAAATGCTCATTGTGTTGTCAGGCATCATGTCATTGTTTTGGAGATGACTTAGAGCTGAATATTGGAGCACAAAACTGCTCAGGCAGCAGAGAAGGGCTGCAAAAGAAGGGCTACCATGAAGGTGAAGAAAATAGATTTATATATGGAAAGATCCAGAATAACTTCATAGTGTCTCACAAAAAAGGCTGAGAATTAAATACTGCCTGAAAAAAGTGAGGATTGTATTTGAACCAGATGATCTAATATGATCCTGGATTCCTTTATCTTCAAATCTTGTGTTCTTTATTTATTCCTAGGAGCAGTGCTCGATCCTCTGTATAAAGTCTTACTTTGTTTCTACCTGTCTAAAACCCTCCACCCCACCTAAAGGTGCAAAGATGTGCACATGTGGTCAGAGGGATTTTCTAACTGGTCACTGCAATAAAATGCAGCCCCTGGCTTCATTTCTGTCAGTAGCTGCTATTTTTAAATCAGTGGCACTAGAGAGAAGAAAACAGGAGTCTTTGGCTAAGTCATACACAGGCTTCAGGCACTTTGGCTTTACAGTCTTATGTAATGTCTTAGAATTAGTTATTCTGGTCTTTAATCCTGCAAGTACTTCTGTGGATGAGTAGCATTTTCCCACAGAAGTCCTGCTGAGTTCAGTGTAGCACAGATAAGGCTGAATTTACTGTGATCAAACATGAGTCTATGTGATTCTACTTAAATTCCTACTTTTAAAATAGGTTTCTCTTTAGTATGCATAAGGATGACAAAATCAGATCAGTGGCATGTTTTCAGTCACACTCTGATTACAGGAAAGAGAAATCAGTAAAATTCAAACTCAGATGAATTTGAAAAAAATAGTAAATTTATGGTAGCAAGATCTTCATTTTTCAATTGTTACTTTTTATAGCAATTGCATTTTCAGATGCAGCTGAGAAATACCAACAAACCAGGCCATTCCAGAAAAATGTTTCACTTACGCTTGTCTCTTTTTTGAGAGTTCTATAATATTTGTCATGGCTTATGGAATGTGAGTGAAGTCTTCCCTAGCACAGCTGAATACAATGAATATAATTGAATACAATTTTAAATTGACATTATGAGGTAAACAAAAGAAAACTCAGAGGAAATCATTGCTGTGCCCTGAGGTGTATCAAAGATATTTTGGTATTTAAAGTTTAAATCAGTCCATGCTCTTACTCTGAATGCCATTGTGCAGCTGTATTGACAGCAGAGCTGTTGTCATAAAAGGGTCACTTTAAGAGTCAAGAGGTTTGTTCAGCCTGAAATGTCATGAGTGAAGAAAATAAAAATCAGCTCTTGGATGTGAAACAACCAAAGGTGTGATAGCACACATGTAGACATAAAAGCACTGCAATGAAAGGCAGCATCAGTATTATTGCCTGAAATAGGCATTTACAGAAGCTTTGTGTGATGTTTAGCTTCTCCACTTAGAGTGGGATGTAAGAACTTCTGACACTCATGGCCTCCCACAGAGGCATTATTCCAGTCCACTTTAAGAAAGAGTTTGAGCCTTCTTGAGTGCAAAAAAATCCAACCAACTTCTGTACTGAAAAATAGACGCAGTTAAAAAGAAATAAATAAACTCATGTTGTTCTATATTTTGTTAAAAAGTTGTAGATTTGGAAGGTTAGGTTAATTTTCAATTTTTTTTTTAATTCTATGAACTAGAAGCCTTTACAGTCTTTACAGCAAGTAGGCATTCTTTGATAACAGCAAGTAGTTTCTGCATTGGATATGGAGAATATTTGTGAAGAAATAACCTTTCATTTCCCCAGGTATTTGGGAAAATGCTTGGTTTGTTGATAGCTGTAAGGCTTTTGTGAGCACAGCAGCAGAATTAATACATGCTGCATAAATATCAGTTAAATACTGCAAATGTGAGTTATGGTTCAGTTGAGAGAATTGTAATAACCTGGGGACAGTCTCAGCTGAAGATTTTCTGAGACCCCTGGCCCCATGCCCTGCCCTGCTGTGATGCTCCCTTGCTGTGTGCTGCCATCCCCCCAAAGCCAATATTCCAGGACTGGTGCTCTGCCCTCCCAGCTGCAGCCAGCACAGCCTGCCCTGGCAATGCCAAGTGACTGAGAACGTCAATTCAAGTAGTGGAGAATTTATCTTTTTATAGCCTTTGATTGAATAAACTGATTTTTTTGGCTGTTATGAAATAATGCTAGAATTGCTTTCAATATTCATTGATTTTTTTTTTTTTTTTTTTTTTTTTTTGTGGCGGGAGGACAACCTGCCCTTTGAATATATTAAATACTATTAAATACAATGTCATTCAACATATATTTTGGGATTAATACCTGTTTTACATTTTGTTTGAATTCTTCTCTCTTAAAGAGCAGCATGAAGAAAATGTGTACCTTTTAACAGTTCTGTAGCAAAAGTGATTTCAACTCTTTATAATTAATGGCAGTTCTAAAGAAAAATGAACCCCTAGTATTTGAATGGTAATTGTATCTGTTGAATAAAGGCATTGCTGGAGGTGACACCTGGAGTTCTCAGCAGCAGGAAAACTTATGAACTTTATCCTGCTAACAATAGATTTTAAAAATTAGCTTAATTGAAGCTTTCAAAATGTGAATGCTTTGACATTTGACAGCACTCCTCCTACCTCAACTAGCAGTTTTTCCTGAATGATCGTTAATTAGTTGCTGATGGCACCCAACTCCAACCCTGAAGAAATTTACTGCTGAACAAATACACCCATGTGCTTTAGAGGATCATGTAACCATGAAAAAAACCATTTATTGAAAAGCTCTGTAAGTGACCTAGGTACATTATTCAGATTAATAGGGATTGGATATGGAATGGCTAGTAAAAAAATATACTGTTTTTTTCTGTGAACTTGTATAAAATAGTTATACTTGCAAAAGTGCAAACTAATAAATATATAGAACAATAGATGTAGAATTAATGAATGTAAGGCAATAGAAATATTTTATTTCCCTTATGCCTGGGCACAATGTAGAGCAAAGAGAAAACTTCTGTTCATCTCATCTATTTCTGACTAATCTCCAAGGCTAAGATCTAAATTCAAAAGTTTATTAATTCGATGTTGCAATGAACACTGCTCTAGAGTCCAGACAGTATTTCTTGGTAGCCAGCATACTGTGTAGAAAGATGAATAAACCAGTAGCAGACTTTCAGAGGAAAATAATAGGTCAGAAGGAGAGCTGCATGAACAAGGGCAGTCAGTGTCAGTTTGACCAAGCAAACAGTCAAAGCAGTTTTTTCCTTTAAATCTCCAGATGTTATCTATCCTACTACAGAAACTTCACTTTTTTGGAAACACTGAGTTATGGCTTATGTGACCTCTGTCTGAGTTTCATCAGAAAGAAGGCTTATATTGTTCATCACAGCAAGAGTCTTATGTCTTAGCTGGTACTTCTAATCCAGGTACATCTTCTGTGTGCAAGCAAATACTGCTATTTGTTACATTTGTTTTGGTATTGGCCACAATAAAAAAATTTATTCTTTTTACTGTCTTACATTCATTAGTTGTACAACTACTGCTCCTCAGACCTTGTCCACCATCCTGCAGCAGCAACCAATTTCATTAATTACTGGCATTTTAGACCATGTATCCTAAAACTTCAACAGTTTCCATAAATAATAAACAGTGAAGACATGGTCTGTTACCCATCTTAAACAGGAGGACAGGGAGGGCTCTTCAGTCCCAGCTTCTCTGAAAATTTGGCCCACTGTTTTTACTGTTAGCATCCTTCAGGATGAAAACAGCCATTCAATCACATAATTGTGCACTGCTAGCATGAATAATTTGTTTGTTAGAATATACTGACTTTTCAAGATTGCTTTAGCTTGTAGGTTCACAACCAGCAGCATTTTGTGCTAATGGTCTGTCAACTTGAATTCCTGACAGGAAATCTTGTCTGATGGTTTTCTATTTCTTTCAGAAGATCATTGTAGAAGTAATAAGCTTAGAATAGATAGGGGCTGGGGTTTTTCTTCTTTTCAGTCCCCATACAGTGATGCAATTGTATGACTGTTTCTCTTACCTAGAACTGAACACAATTGTGAGTCTTTAATTTGTATTTCCACACTACTTCCATCTTTATAGTGGATGAATATACAAGGGACACTTCTGTGCTTTTATGAAATGAAAAACTCTGTTCTCATCATTGTTCTCATCATGGAGATAACTGGCTCTAACAGCTTAATATGAACAGAAGTGCTTAATCACCATTGTTACTAAGAATAATTATAAATTTAATTCTATTGTATAGACTCATAGTCATAGCTCAGAAAAAAATTCTTCACATTCAAAAAGAACAGAAAGTTGGGCTATAATTAGGGTTGTGATGTTATAAAGTAAATCTGAATATATGGCAGAAGCATTTAAAAGACTATTAACTCTTTATATAGTTATAAGTTGAGTGCAATTTTTTAAAATTGCATTTTATGCTTTGGTAGCTATGGAGCATTATAATTGTGAAGCAAAAAGAAATGTTGCCAAGAACCAGAGGAGATATTTAATATTGATATTCAGATTTTACAAACATAAGCCAAGACAAAGAAAAAAATCAAACAGCAATAATAGTAAAAAAAAAAAAAAAATCAACAAACAAACAAACAAACAAAAATTACCAAGTATCCCAATAGACCAAAATTGTTACCAAATAACAAAAAAACCAATTCATTTTGTTCAGAATTTGTCAGAATGGCCAATATACTGCTGGTTTGTCTTACAATAAAAAAGGCAAAAATTTGAAATACTAAATTAAATTTATAAATAAATTCAAACTTAAATATATTCCTCATGTTTACAGCCAACAGTTGTGTTTCAAAGAGAATTGTAATAACTCTTCTAAGGAAAATTTTCTTAAAAGTACTGAATTTATTTGGATTCATCAGTTATATGATAAATATTTTGTTGAACAAATTTTCAGAGAAAAATGATTCAGTCAGTAAAGGATTGCTCATAAAATTCTGCTTGAGTGCACTGACTTATGGAAGTAAAAATTATTGCAAAATATACTGATTAATATTCAAGAGGGAGAGAATTTCACTGAAGAGGAAATTATCAAATGGTTCAGAAAAGGATATTGTGTCTTTTTTGCATGGAATATCTGCTGTAGAACTAGTTACCTAAAAAGTCCTAGAAAGAATTTTGTGTGATTTATTATATTTTATGTAATAGCCTTGTTGTTGTATGTCAACCATTTCAGTGTAAATTACCTGAGAACCAGGAAATAACATTTTAACTATTAAGAACAGAGTGAATCAATATTTTTGTTCTGCACCATTGCTTAGTTGGTTTGTTTTAATTACCCTGAATGATATGGGTTGCCTTGCACCAGCAAAGTACTTTCAAAAGTACTTTGGCTTTCTAAATGCTGTTGGAATAACAGATTTCATACAGATGCTAAACCAAAAGTAAATTAATCAATGCAAAACCTCTTTCATACAATACTGTATTAAAAAGTACTCCTTTAATAATTGTAAATACTATTTTGTATAATATTGGAGTTTGCAAGGTTTTATATTATTTGTGTGTCTTAATTTGGTCTCATAGTTTGCACTTTTGTTTGCCATAGACTGACTGCTTTAATTTTTTAAATTTTTTTTTTTACTCAAGTGGCCTTTAATCTTAGGCAGAAAAGATTCAAACGGCACAAATTAATGTGGTTAATGAATTATACCATTTTCTACAAACAAAGTGCCTGTTTTACTTAATTATCCTGTGGGGAAGAGCTGCAGACAGCTAGAAAAGTCTGTAGCATGAAGCTGTGACTCAGTACACCCCTGTCACACCTTCTGTTCCCAGTTCTCTCAGCAGGATTAGCTGGGAGTGCAGCTGTCATATCTGACTGTAATGTCATATTTGGTGGGGTATTATTCAATCAAATACAAAGTGCAAGTTAAAATAATCTAACAGGTGACAGAACACCTTTATAAAGATTGAGCTATCTTTTTGCAAAACACTTATTCTATCTGTAGACCTACAGAAATGGAAGAAACTCAGTAGCTCATTGCATCTCTCCCTAGCAGTATTCCTGAAATGTATTTTCCCAAAATATATTTTCCCATGGGTTTTGTTGCACATTCTTGGGGGTTCTGTTCACTGGTTAGGTGGGGGTTTGTTTGTTTGTTTATTTGGGGTTTTTAAATAACTAAAGTCTGGGTAGGAGCTAGCAGCCTTTTGCTCTCTCACTGAAGAACATTTTCTTTCCAGCAGTTATCTTCCAGGAGTTTTGTCTCACTTCCACTGCTTCTCTCCCAGAGCTGCTCTCTAGAGGGCCCCTGAATTTCAAATAGCAAAACCTTTCATTGAGATAGTACTTTTTCCCCCAGCCAGTCTTCCCTACACACCTTGCCTTGCAGACAAAGCCATTTTTCTTGACCATGTCTGGAGCTCCACAGACTTCTTTCCCCCCCAAAACAGAATATTGTTGCAAAGTAGTTGTCTGTTTTCTCAAAACGCCTCCCTTGGAAGACTCCCTGTCTCAAAGCACGGAGCTGGAAAATCTGGGAGTTCCTGCCCTTGCAGGATTCCCAGACTCCCCCTTGTATGGGCAGAATTTTCAGAGCAGAGACCTGCAGAAGTCACTGGGCTGGGTGGCCATGGGTGGTCCTTCTGGTGGGGTGGAAACCCCCTGGCTGCCATGGTGCCACTGCCTGAGCACACGAGGGTTTGTCTTGGATGGGTATCAAAATGTGAGCTGCTAGCTCAAGGAGTTCCTTCCTCTCCAGTGGTTCTTAGGGCACAAAATTTCACCTTTAGAAGTGATTTACCACTGTAATAAATCTTCCTGATCTGTATTAGGCATTTATTCTTGTAACAGTCTCATTTCATAAATCATATATATAGCCATAACATAAATTCCCAGTTAGGTGCTGGTTAATAAAAACAGAATGAGGAGTTCAGCGTTTTCCTTCCTTTCTCATGTTCTCTGTATTCAAGTTTTTGCACTGACTCATGTAACTTCTGCTAAGCAGTGTTTATTCAAACTGCTCACTGAACAAAACAGTAAATATGTGCACCTAATTTTTCCAGAGAAAACACGCTGATACTTGTGTAAATTTTAATATATATTTGAAAACCTATAGCTTGGGTAACAGGAATTTTTTTTTTTTGTTCTAACATTCCAATTTCATGCATAAAAGATTACTGGATTGAGAGCCTGGATTTTTACCAGCACATAACATTGATTCTATGTGTAGCTGCACTAATTACAGAGCTAAATTAATAAAGAACACAGAAACAGAAGTATTTATACTATCTAATAGTATAATAATATCTAATGTCTAATTGTATCATGTGGGTCTAATCTAATTTTTATTAAAGTTGTGAAGTAAGAAATTTGTAGTTTCAAATAAGAAGTAGAATCCTAGCAGATATAACAATCTTTCTCTACTAGCACTGCAGTATGTTAAGTGTTTTTCTGTTATGTTCACTGCAATGCTGAAAAGAACAAAGTATTAGAAATTAATCACTGTAATTATCTGGTCAATGCATAATCTATTTAAATTCATGTTTGGAAGCTATCTTGTTGAAAAACTCCTACTGGAAATCCTAATATACATTTTTTGTTTTATGATCAGTGCTAAAATAAAGCTGTTTCACTGAAAATTGTATGGAAAGCCTTCCAGGGGAAAAGACAAAGCCAGGTTCACCCTCCATGAGAAAGATCATCAGGTAGCTTTTGGTGAATTATTTCAGCCACATTCAAAAACGTGTTAAAGTTGCAAAACTATGACAAAGCGTTTAAAGTCTATTCCAAAGATACAGTGGTTTGGTTGGATTGCTTTTGGCAGTGGTTTCCAAGCTTCCATGTTTGAACACAGGCTGGTACAGACCCATCTGGCCTAATGATTGTGTGGGGTACCTTGCAGAGGCTGACTGAGAAGTGGTTGGTAAGATGCCACAGTGTTGTGATCTCTGCTCAGATCCCACTTACACAGTCAAAGCACAGTACAGCTTCCTTCAGCCCTGGGTACTCAGATGTGTATCCCAAAGGACAGTGAGTTCCAGAAAAAAGAGAGTCCTTGAGCACATCTCTGGCACCTTGAAATGACTGAGAATGGAATCCTGGGGCTATAGGTTCAGCTGATCCCAGGTGCCTTTGCTGGCTGTGACTTTAAGGCTTTACAGTTTTACTTCAGCTCTCCCAAATTTCTTTTTCACTTCACTCAGTTGCAGTGTGTTTTTCACAGTGGTGTGGCCCTTGGAAGGCATTCACATGCCCTCCTCTTCATCCTCATAAGGCCAAGTCTGTGTTCTCCCAGGCACACAGCAATAGACAGCAGTGACCTGGCTTCATTCCACTTCTTGTGTGCCCAGACCTGACCCGCCTTTCACACAACTCATGTACGACTTTTCACTTTTCAGGCTCCTTGGTTCCTCCTCTGTTAAGTCATCCTTCTACAGATGCTGACTTTCTCTGTTTTGTGATTCTGTGGATATACTTCTCTAGACCATGAGAAAGCTGGGAGGTCTGTCTGTGCCACCCTTCCCATTCCTCCACAGAATTTTTGAAAGTTAGTGATAATTGATATGTTCTCAGAAATTAAATTGGAATTTCAAGGAGTCTGTCCCAAGATAGTGTCCATGCATTTTTATTTCCATTACACTTACTCTTTCTGATAGATTTTGATAGGTTTCTGCCCTTTTGTACTTTTATTTTTTTTTTGCCTCTGGCTTTTTTCTCTCTTGTACAATATGTATTTTTCCAAATGCTGCTTTTCCAAATAGTGTTTCCAACAGCATATTTTATTATACTGACAAGAACAGCAACACCTCTGTAGGTTGTCCTACAGCAAAGGCATGACAGAATAAATGATCATAAATATGTCATCTTACATGATTTCTGTGTTTCTAGCCCTTCAGTTCCTCTCTCCAAGGGGCAAGTGTCCTGGCAAACTGCTGCCTCATATGTCATTTAAGACCCAAACCAAATGCTGACAGAACAGATGTGATTGCTGCCATTTGAACTTAAATCCCAGGGGTATGATAGAATGGCCACTGGAAGCCATCAAGCATTGATAGACCCCATGTTACTTGAATTTTGTTAAGTTATGGGGGTTCAGATACTTATTCTACATGTTCAAACTGCTGCTGGGAGAGGTTAATTTTTTTAGTCACAGAATTCTGATACTACATACATCCTGTAGAAAGATACATAGCTGAAGTTTGGATGGCTTAAACTCTCCGTATCTCAGTTTCCTATTTAGAAAGTAGAAGTAAATTAATGTATTTATTCTCTACTTTTTTTGGTGTAATTTATACTGGCATCTTTGGCACAGAAGGTTCAGTTTGCTACCACTTTAGATATGTTCTCACAAAAAGTCACACTAGCTCATGATGTTTGCTGCATCACATTGCCTTTCTTTTATGCACATATTCATGGCTTCTGCATCTGGAAGAACAGCTGACAACACGTGTCATCTGCATGTCATGTTTGCAAGTCTCTATCTCACACTGCTCACAGGAGCTTCTGGTGCATGTGCTTCAGCTCAGGGCCATGGAGCACAAGGGGCTGCATAAGGATGCATCCCAATAATGCACTTTATGTTTTCATAAATGTCCAAGGGTAAAGGTAGTGCAAAAGATTAGCACATAGACCAAGGACAGATGTGCAAGGAGAAGACCCAGTGGATGGATGAGTCTTTAGTGGTGTTTTCTTATTAATTTATAAATCTTTTAGAGGCCAGTATTGCTATAGAGGTTTCTAAAAGTAAATGTATCCATAAATATGGTTTTGGTTTGCACTATCATGTTAAAATGCTTAAAACAGAGGAAGGGCTTGCATAGTCTTCCACAGTGCATATGGGTCTTGCCTACAAAGCTGAATGATAAGGCAGGTAATACCAGCACACTTCAGGACCTAGAGGCAGAGACTGGTAGGAGCAGAATACTGGTGTTACTAGTTGTATAGCTCTTCAAACTGTAATGAAATAATGCTGCAAGTAGATGTATGTCTGATGTGTAACATTAACTGAATTATGTAGCTGAACAGCAAATAAAATGCAGGTTTTATTCTCTAAAAATAGAAATATTTCTATTGAAATATCCAATGGGAATGAAGGAAGCCAAAGATCATAAATTGAGACTTTCTTCTACTAGACAGCTACTCCCTGGGGGTCAGGCCAGCAATATGCCAGTGCTGTACAAAATGATCCACTGCCTAAGTGGAAGGAAACATGAGTCACAAATGTGGTATTCAAAATTGTTATTATGAAGGTCAGAGTCCTTGACTGATGGGAGAAATAGACCTTGCCAGAAGTGCCAGTTATCTGGTAAGGGAATGTATTAAATAAGTATCAATGACAAGTATACTCACAGGGAAGCAAAAGTTTTGTCCTTTTTATTGCTGAAATAAATTGGGTAATAATTAGAATAAAATAGGAGTTAGTCTCTTTGGAGCCATCTTTCCAGCTGCTAAGATCTAAAAGTATTTTGGAGTATCTCTGATTTTTCAGAATTTCAAGCATTTAGTAGAAACAATCATTCTTATTTTTAATAAACAGCTCATCACGTGATGTTCTGGAAGCTGCTGTGTGGATTCACTGCTCTGTTACCTGCTTGTCACTCCTGCAAAGAATGTAAAACAGGAGACGTGATGGCATGAAGGAAAGAAGTGTCACTTCTCTGAAGGATGATTTTGACAAATCTGTTTCAGAAGGCCCTGCAGAGAGCTGCAGAGCAGTGCTAGTCACAGAGGTGTGCCTCACAAGGCTTGTTCATCTCTGCTGATGGGTGGGGGACTTTGCTGAAACCACGGTGTTTTTGGACTCTGTTTCAGGTGGGATTCCCTTTGTCCTCACTGGAGAGTTTTTCCAGCAGTCACAGAGGCCAGCAGCATTCATGATAGCTGGGACAGTCAACTGGCTCTCCAACTTTGCAGTGGGACTGCTCTTCCCCTTCATCCAGGTACCCAACACCCCAAATAAATCATATGCTCTGATATTGCTGCTGTAGTGGGACATATGACATTTGAGAAGAGATTTCAGTAATAGTAAATGTCTTGTTATTGAAATGGATGGCATTCCCACCATGTTTGTGAAGCAGATCAGTTGTGATATCCACATCTCCTTGCTGGAATGTGTTGGAAAAAAGTTGTTCTGCAATAGAAAAAATATTGTAACCATGGACCACGCTCTGTGGGAAGTTCCCCACAGGAGTGTTTAAGCTATGCAATCTGGTGATTTTGTCTGGGTTCAGTCACTGATGGTGATTGTCACTGCCTTTTTCTTCAGCTTTTAGGATAGCCATCATCTGGTTTACCCTATGCTTTGAGAATCCATGTTAGTCTCATGGGAAAATAGATGCTCTCTGCATCTCCCTCCACAGGCTTGATTTCATGGCTCTTTTTTTTCCCACTTTTGTCAGGCTTTTGTTTTCTTTAGCTGGTTCCTTCTTGCTGCAGCTTAATTGCTGCATGGGTTAATCTGTTCCTGTCCCAACTTCTCCAGGTTCTCATAAGCTTTTAGTGGATTGCTTGGCTGCACTAGACACATGGAGGACTTTCATCAAAAGCTGGCTGAGAACTGGGGTTGTACTTTAACAAGATAAATTTATTTTTTTAAAAACTGCAAAAAGAAAATTAAAAGTTTAGCAGAGAACAACATACTCCTGCTCTGATTCCTAAGAGCACTTTAACACTATTGATGTGTCATTGTATGGCAAAAAGGCTTCAAGCAGCTTCTAATTAGAAAACAAGCAGAGGTTCTTTTCTTGCTCATTAACCTCTCCCTGGGATTGTCTGCACTCTCTGGAGGCTCACACTGAAGCTGGTGCTTTATCTCTGGAGTTGAAATACAGCTGATCATGGCCTGACTGGCCACATCCCTACTCTTAAAAGAGGCATCCTGCTCCACTGATAACAGTTTAAGAGTGAAGCTCACTACTACAAAATAAAGAATTCCTAGGTTTTGGATTTTTTAAACACACAGAGGAAAATAATAGGGGCAGAGGAAAGGTGCAGGGAGAGCAAACCCTCCAGGATACTTGCACCTCACACCCAGAAGTATTCTGGAAAGGTCTTCAAATCATCACCAAGGAAGAAATTTGAGTAATCAAAGTTGCTGCTGTGTGTGCTTTCTTCCAACTGAAAATTATTTGATCCTGCAGTACCTCATACCTAACTATTTGCAGATACAGTAAAATGATCATACTCTAAAACTTTATGTATTTCTTTTTCATTTGACAAGTAGAATTGCTTTTACTATGTGGTACTGTTTTAAATTATCTCTATGAGGTACTTTATGGGAGAACTTGAAACCTTATAAAGTTTGACCCATGATCGAAGTTTGACACAACTTAAAATTTCTTCTAACAGGGACAAGTCTCTTGCAGTTTTGATTACTCATATCACCTTCAAAATTCAACATGATTATAATGTCTGTGATCTTTCCAAACTCTATATATTTACAAACATTAACTGCAATTATACTGCTATATCTTAAGAACTTCTTTTCATGCTTATTGAAATTGAGGAGTAGGTAGGACATAATTCCTATGATAGGATATCAAAAGGAGGTAGAGACATTATTCCTTTGCCACTGAGGTGTTAGAACATCTACCAAATGATGGAAAGAATTAGACAATTCCCCTGAGGTTTTGAAAGCCTGACCTAGTCCATGGGGCAGCCCAATGTCATCCAGCAACTGGATGCTTCTCTGTGGTTTAATAGCTTTTTCTTCAGGAAGATGAGCAGCAACTGTTTTAGTAGCATTGACCCTCCCTTCCAGCCCAGCTGGCCAGACACTTCTGTTTCCACCACTTTCACTTGGGTTGGATTTTTTTCTGTTTGTTTGTTTTGTTGTTGTTGTGGTTGTGGTTGTTGCTGTTTTGTTTTTTGGGAGGTTTTTGAGATTTTGGTTTTTTAGGTTTTGGGTTTTTTGGTTGGTTGGTTGGTTGGTTTGGGGTTTTTTTTGTTTTTTCTGTTTTGTTTTATTTGGGGGGGGGGTGGTAGATTTGGTTTTGTTGGGGTTTTTTTTATTATCCTGAGACATTTCGAGAATAATCACGTCTCCAAAATTGCAGTTTCTCCCTCCTGCACAAAACTGGGGATTACCCTGAGCTCTGCTCAGCTGTCAGATTTGAATTCATGCAACTCAGGACACTCCCTACCTGTTCTGCTAATGCTACCTGACAGATCATCTGGTGAAAACTGTTTAAAAAGGCCCTCAGTAAATTCAAATTAAAAAGCAAACTACATTTTCTAATTTTCCATGTGCATATTAAAAGCTTTTTGAGTGGTTTAATATGCATCCTTATGAAGTTTGCTGTAGCCTTGTGGAATTTATCATTACATATCATAAAAATATCCAGTTGTGTGATTACAAAATTATCCAGTTTAGTTTTAATGAAGATAAATTATATTTCCAGCTTGAAGGGGTTTTTTGGATTTTTTTCTTCTTTTAAAGAAAAGAGAAATATAAATGAGAAAAAGCTTAGAGTTTGTACCTAAAGATGAAAGCAGTGTTACTCAGACTTTGATTTTTAAAGCTTTTTCACAAGATCAAACTAGAACATCTCCTCTTTCCCAAGCTTTAACTTTTTTCCTATTTCAGTCAACCTTATTCTCAAAATTCAGTTTATGAGTCACCACTTTCTTCACATAAAGGCAATATCTTCTTCTTAGCTCATTTTATAAATCTAAACCAGGAAAAAAAATCTTTAAGATACCTTCACAGGATAAATGCATAATCCTGTCTGTGTGTTTAAATACTAACCTGATTGCTTGAGAAACAGCAGCCACTTTTCTTGATCCTTGGTGTGCTTCTACAAAATTATCCCAAACATTTGAGAAACAAATCTGTTAAGTTTACAGTTACTAAAAAAAATCAACCAGCAGATAGTTTTCCAAATGTCAACAATTAACTAATTTGAATGACTAGATTTTTGCCCTTCAACCATCTGTAGATAAATATAATCAAAGAGTGGCTTGAGTCATACATTAAAATATATGGATGAGATTGATAAGCTAGTATACAAATCAATTTTTGACAAATTGAAAAAAATAATTGAATGTGGCTTCTCTTCCAGGCCTCATCACTATCTGTTTGAGGTGCTGAAATGTGAACAGAGACACAGTAAATCAGAAATTGGAATGTATATATGTGTGGAAATTGGTGCAATGAGCTGGAGCAGGCACAGGGAACAACAAACCAGCAGAAAAGTATAATCTAAAAGGCTGGAAAACTTCTGGTGCCATAGAATAGGCTTTGTGTGTTAAAGTAATACTCTTCATTAGCAACAAGTTGCAGGGATAGAGTTCAGTAATCCAATAGTGTAGCAGGACTTAAATTACTTGTTGTCTAGAAAAAGATTTTTACTTTTTGTAACATTTTGCATAAATACAAAGAATTACTAAAGATCAATAATTACCAAATAATTTCCTAACATTATATTTTCATTACATACTGATGTATTTTTATTTCATTTTTCATGTTGTGCTATTGTATTGTTATAAGGCATTTAAAGACTACATGGTAAATTAGTAATATAATGAAGGAACACGGCAGATTTCTCCACAAGTTTTCTGTCATAATAATTTCTCTTTCTAGAAGACTGTGCAGTGTCTTTTTTTCATGTCAAAGTCACATTGTACATTCAGTGCATATTCAAGAAACATTTAAATTGCTATGTATTTTATATTTGTAATTTTCAAGAACAGCTCATCTTCACATTTTCCTCCTAATACAAAAGTTTCCAGTAACTGGGGAATGCAGAGGAATATCCCATTATGATTAGAGATCTGATATATGAAAATGAGATTTTACTCTTAGCTGAGGTTTGACCAAAATAATCTCCCTGGATCTGTGATCCAAAAGGAGCTCAGTATCGTATGGGATAAAGGTGCTACAAGCCTTGTTTACTAGTACAATGCCAAGACTTGTATGTGTGTTTATTTCCCTCCTTTTAGAAATGAATTCATTTGTTCCTGTGAAGTAGTACTTCTGAGACATAATACTGGATTCTGGAGGTTCTCTTTCAATTCTCCTTTATTTCTTCCTTAGTTTTACACTAGAGATTTTCATTCTCATGCCTCGAGATTCATTTACTCAGCAAGATTGTCTTTTGGTTGTCCTTATTATTTCCTTACTGTGTATCTGTTGACTTTTTCTATTACTCAGCACAAGGATTTCAATAACAGGTGTGCACAGAAAGTTATGCATAGTTTCCCTCAGCCAAGCTATTTTAAGCTTCTTCAAATACATTGGATGTTTCATGTAGTGACAGTGTCCCTGAATTAAGGGTAATGGTTAAAGTTCCCCTCAAAGATGGGAAAATGAAATGTGGGCTGTCAGAGGGTTAGATGTGCTTATCTTAATTAGAAGCAACCCATTCAGGGATACAATATAAGGATCTGTTACACTTTTATGTGGAGATAATGTGTGTGAGGGTCATGGTTGAAATTGCAGTTCTTTTCTAAAAATGACTCTATTTTTTACTTAGAAATTATGTTTCATACATTGTACTTTAGTGCTCCATCCTTCTTCATTGTCCTGCACTTTCAGCAGAACCTTAAATTATGTCTGGAACAGAAGAAGGACAAAGGGTAAAGGACACAAGCCCTTATCCATTTGTTTCACTGCATTAGATCAATTTGAAGCAAAGTGAAGTCAAATGTCTACATGAATAACAGTTTTTCTGCTGATCAATTTTGTAAGACATGGAACCATTATCACTTGACCTCACCACTTCAAAAGCCAGTTTGACCCACATCTCATGACACTAATCTTCATGGCAACTTCCAAATGCAAGGACCCATTGCTGGTGTCAAGGGCTGGGACTTTGCAAGTTGAGAATTTAGAGCCACATTTGGCATTTGCTGGAAAGAGCCAGAAGTTTTGTTTTAAAGATATGAATGTGTTGTGTTTGTTAAATTGATTCAGAATGTGTTCATTTGCTCGTTTGTTTTGTATCTGGCCTAGATACAAATGGCCTATCATTTGTTCATTTGCTGTATCTGCCATAGTATATCTATTTTCCTGTTTCAAATATCACAGTCCTTCTTAGAATTTAACCTTTGCTGCAGTGTGTTAAGTCAGTCAGCAACCATTGTTAATAGCACATAATGATCCTCTCAACTACTTTTAGATTCCTCCAGAGTATGGTGTTCACAGCAAGCAAGCTATTAATAGAGAGACTCTTCTCAGCTAGATTACTTCAAAAGTAGCAAATTGTGCAGGTTTTTAATTAAAACAAGAACCATGATCATTTCGATGTTAGATTCTTTATTTGTTTCAGTTTACTTTTTAGCTTTAAAAAAATGAGCTATTTTGTTCATTCATTTTGGGCACTTAAAGTTAGTTCTTAATGCTAAAAATAAAGTGTTCTTTACTATTGTATTTAAAAGAAGATGGGGGAAATCCTGTACATTTTCTCTAATTTGTATAGCAGCCCCTCACAAGCTGGGGGTGTGTTTGTTCACCACTTTGCTTAAGAAAATGTGGCAAAGCTGCACCTACTTATTCAAACACCTCACTTCTGCAGCTCTATCTCATCCTCAATGTCAGGCCTGATTGCTTGCCATGCCTGGGATGTGATTTAGGGGAATTGATGGAGTACTTCAACTTTGATTCTTTTTTGTGGTAATTGCATGTGTGCCTTAGGTAAATCACTTCTTGGGTTTTTTGGTTTTTTTTTGGTTGTTGTTTTTTTTTTGTTGTTTTTTTTCCCCACAAATAAAAGCCTTGATCATCTGCAGAAAAGAGAAGAAAAAAATGAGTAATTCAGGCAGTATTCAGCTGGCCAGAATTTGCAAAAATGCTGTTTTTCAAATGGCCTGCTTAGAAAGCTGGTATTAAAACTGAAGGTGATGCATTTAAAAGTTTATTTTTAACTAATAAATATCCTGTATAGCAATAGCCCTCACCAGCCTCAAAAAATCCAATGTAAATCCTGCTTTGAAGAGTTTTTATTAGTCTGCTGACTTAGTAGGTGCTTCCCTCAGGAGATTGCATCAATAAATGTGTCTGCTGCTCTTTTGCCCTCTCCTGCAGACCTGACAGGGCAGGTGACCCCCAGTAACCCCAGGAAGCCTGGCCCCTTCCAGGACCCTCACCTTTGCATCTGCCCCTGGTCTGAATGGATGTCTCTGTCAGGAGACAGATATTGAGTGAGACTGTTGCTCTTTAGGAAACCACCTGAAACTCCTCTCACCTTTGAACCTTGGGTGTTCCTGCAGGAGGTTATGCTCAAGGAAATGCTGAGGGAAAGCAGCTGCCAAACACAGACTGTTGTAGAGCTTTGTTCTGACTTCCTTCTGACCTTTGGGTTCCTAACTGTGCACATAAAAGCCTGGCTTCAGGTATTGCTAGGGAAACATGTCCCTAGCTCTGCAAGGCTGCCTGGCTGGGGCAGGAGAAGCTTTGTGAAGGTGGCAGCATGTTCTGAACCTGAGCAGGACGTGCAGGCAGTGGGGAGAGACCAGCACCAGTGGATGTGTCCATGGGATGTGGAGGGGGCTGCCCTGGTGCTTCCTGCATGACCAGCACTGCTCCTGCAGCTTGGAGCAGGGTGGGGCAGTAACCTGTCCTTTTATCAGGAAATTCAGAACTACAGAAACCTCACACTTTCCTCAAATTTTTTCTCTACTTGCTTTGAACTTCCATTCAGAACTGATTTGCTTTACTTCTTCCTCTGACGTTCCCTTCCTCTTTTAACTGCCCCTTCTAACTCTTCAGAGGTGGTGTATTTTGCTAAAAAGTCATTTTACTCTTCTGGTGCATACAAGTGTTCAATTTTTTTAACAGTAGGGCTTCTAATCCATGTAATAGGTGAAATACTGTCACAAAGCATAGAAAAAGGAGCTACCTTTTCAGTTTTATCATACATGTTGTCATTATTCTTGTATCATTGACAATGCACAGGTCAATGAAGACTCTTGAGGCCATCCATGTCTGTAGACCCAAATACCCAGAGTTGCAAGGAATCCATGCTTTGATCAAAGGCTTTAACTGAAGTTCTTCCTCAGCTTTTTACTCCCACCCCAGCCCAGGATAAGAAATATTCTGTGGTTTTACTTTTAGCAGCAGCAGGCTCATCTCTAGCACATTGGAAGGAGTAAAACAGGAGAAACTACAGGTTAGTTAGGATTAATGTGGTGATTGCAGATAGTTAAGTGAGGTATACAGGTTTCATGGAACATAATATAAATAATATCCAATATAAATAAAAGAAAGTACAATAATCTCATGGAACAAAGATCCTGTTTCCTGTCAGGTCTGTCTATCAATAGTATTTATCAGTAGTAGCCATTGTCCAGTAGTTCAGCATTTATTGTTTTTCCACCACATTATCTCACCTTCTAGATTCCCTGATGGGCACATCAGATATGTTTGGGCCAATCTATTGCTTGTTGCACCCTTCAGATCTTTCCTCCAGCACCAGGCAATTCAAAATACATCAGAAACAGATAAAAAAGAATTAAACATCTAGGCTGAACTGTATCCCACCTATGTCCCACTAAAGATTTTTACTGAGTTGGGATTTGTGATTTAACATTTTCCTCCCCTTTATCCTGCATTTCTGTCCTACAACCTTTATCAGTGTGCAGTTGCATATAGAAGGCTTCATGCTTATAATGAGTAATTTGATTAGCATGTGATGTTCTGTACAAAATGCAGGTTTGGCTGATATAAATTGAATTCTGGATGGGTTATAAAAGTTTTGTGAATGAGGGGTTTTCTTTGCAGTGAGTGTAAAATAATAGCCAGCTTTAAGGAAACATTATAACTGAAGAATGGCTGGTGACAAAAGGGCTTTTTGTGGTCACCTTGCAGTGTTCCTTGTGTTTTGCAGTCACCTTGCAGCCTTGTAAAAACCCTACAAAATCCACTTGCAGGATCTATAAGGGATTGACTTTTAGCTTATTCTCTGTGAAACTTCAGTTGGAGGTCCTTGAGGGTTACATCTTAAGGGATTGCAGAAATTAGGAAGAGTATGATTATTACAAATAAATATAAATATATTAGGTAAAATAATTGTAAATAAAGCATGCACACATGGGTGTTTAGTCCAATTAGAAGAGATTTGCAGAGATATGAATCAAAGATAATAAGCACTAATGTATTTAGCTCATGGACAGCAAAGAAATAAAGAGGAATTAGAAAAGTGGACAAAGCTGTGGCTGCACCACCAAGACACACAAGTAATTTATTGCATTTGGTTGCACATTTATTCATACAAGGTTTTAATGGTTCATGTTGATCATGGAGAATATTTAATTCAGTGAAATTTTTAAAAGTGAAAACCATGATTCTGGGTTGAAACTCTACCATTCAGCTGAACAACAATTAGAAATTCAGATGATCCAGATGTAAAATTTAAATTCTTAGCTTGACAGGATGATTTATGAGGCACTGCAAAATCTCCTGTCTACTATATCCTTTTGCTTCTGCCTCTGTAAAAGCCTGAAAGTTCTATTTGTTACATGCCAGAATATTTCCCCCATGTTACCCGTGCTGTTTGGCTTCTGATTGTCAGCTTGCTCAGGACTTCATGCTTCTAGGATTTAAAGAAAAAGAATTGATGACCTCTAGAGTCCACAGACAATATCAGAGAATGCACTTGCTAGCTTTTCCTGTTACAGGCACAATTTGAAGCACTGATCTAGGTAATGAATTACCCACAAAACAAAGAACATTGTGACTAGGCAGGTTGGAAATCAGCCATGATATTAAAAAGCAGCTGCAGAAGGGGGTTTTTTGCATTTCTTCTTTCTTGTTCCATGCAGGAATTAATGTTCTTCTTGCACACCACACATTATGAGCAAGTGAAACATAAAAATAGTGCTAAGAATTGTATACACCTTGAGCACCCAAAGCAGGGAGTCAAAGCAGCCTGCAGGGTAGGAATGGTGTGACTAATGATGGTGAGAGTATATTACAAAAATGTGCAAAATTAAGGTTGCCTGGCTCTTACTTGTTTCAACTACATACCTTTAATGACAGCTATAAATATTTATATTTAGGTCTGCTTCCCCTGTCCTGAGTGGTTTTCCTTGGGGTGACCTTGCAGCACCTGAGGTGATGTGCAATGAGTCTGGCTCTCCTTGGTTTGCTGCTCATGACCTCATGGAAGGCACTACAGGAAGGTTGCCTTATTTTTGGAGTTTGAGATACCCTTTCTGGTTTAATTCAGCTTGCTAATAAAAGCAATTAGAAAAATATGGGTACCATATTTTGGTATCTAAAATATTGGATGTTTGAGAATGTTAATCAGAAGAGGAGGAAGGGTGGTTTCCTCAAATGTTGCAAGTGGCTTCCCTGGAGCCATAATATCAAACCTCTTCCAAGTCCAACAAAGCTCAGATAGCAATATGATAATTATCAAATGTTTTTTCACAACTGTACTGTTGAAAGGTAACTGGTAGCTGCTAAATGATCTAATAATCACCAGACAAGAAAGACTTTTCAGTGAAGTACAATTCCTACTGGCTGGTCGGAGGCTTTATAATCAATTTATGAATGAACTTCTTTATATCTACTCTCATGTTTCTGCAGTGAAGTAAAATCCATAACATTCAAATATGGTCTGTACTTTACATTCCCTTAACTAACTCTTACACTTCCTAGCATGAAAAGAAATGCATTTTATGGATTTTTTTTCCTGCTGTGAACTCCCGTAACCATAAGAGAGATAAATTTGTGCTATTTGGGGTTTTTCCTCAGTTATTTTGCAAATCTCAAGGCCTGTAACTGCTGTGATGAAGATGCCCTGGCTATGGCAGTTTTTCCATGGGTTTTGTAGAGGCACAGAGCACTGCTAAAGTGTGCCTTGGTTGCTGTGCCTGGGAGCTGGAGTGTGCAGAACAGCCCAGTGAAACATCTGCCTCATTTCCAGGAGCCCTGAGGCAGTGCCAGGCTCAGCTGAGCACAGTGCAGGGTTTCTGCTGCCACCTGCTCTCCCCTGCTCTCCCCACCCTGCCTCAGCTCAGCCTGGTGTCTCCCAGCCCTGCCCAGGCTGCAGCTCTGTGTGTCTTTGCCAGGAACCTGCTTTGCTGTTGACAGGCCACAGGCAGTGTTGGAAGAACCAAAATTTCATGCATTTTTATGAACCTCTCAGTACTCCACCTAGCAATGAGTGCCAGCATGCATCGTAGTTGGTTAAAAATTGCTCCATACACCCCACTTTTTCTTTCAAACCATTCCTGCCTTTCTTCTGACTTTTTTCTCTTTTGTAACGAGTATCTCCTTTGTCTTCTCTTCACAGGCTGGTTTACAGACCTACTGCTTCCTAGTGTTTGCTGGCATCTGCTTTGCAGGAGCCACCTACCTGTTTTTTGTCCTGCCTGAAACAAAAAATAAGACATTTCATGAGATCAGCCAAGCATTTGCCAAAAGGAATAAAGTAACTTTAGAAATGCAAGAGATGAACCACTACCCAGGGGAGGAGAAATCAAGGGAAGAACAAGAATCAAACTTCACATCTTCAGTGGACAATGGGGAAACCAAGAAAGAGATTGTGTAAACCCAGGATGCTCTTTGAGGGGATGGGGGAAGGCATGCTCTTTTCATTTACAGCAGTGCACAACTTTTATATTTTATGACCTCATGAACTGCTTCCCCCTTGCAAATGTTCTAAGTGAGTATGGGTGAATTCATTAGCAGCTGGGGTAATGAGTGGTGGGAGGAGCAGCAACTGATAAAATAAACAAGATGGAGTTTCCTTGGCACCTGTGGGTGGGATGGGGAATACAGACTTGGAGATGTGAAGAGGCAGTGGGGAGCCAGGGCTTTGAGCAGCAGCTGGCTGAGCACCCCAATGTGCTCACAGGGAGGTGTGCTTGCTCTCCCCAAGAGGAAGAGGAGGCAGGGACAAGGGAAGAGATCCCAGTGGGGGTCTGCTGAGAAGCAAACCTGAAATGGCACTAGAAGGTATTTCTCCATGTTTCCCAAGATGTCATTCAAGCTGCCCATGAGAGCTGACATGACACTTCCCTGACCTCCCATTCCTTTTCTAGCTGTTTTGATTTTCAGTTCCACTGTTTGCAACATCTGCCACCTTCCTGCAAATGGGCAGCTCTGGGTCCTGATGAGTTTATTTGTCTCACTTGCAAATCCTGATTCCCTAGTAATAGAGTTGTCTCTAGTTTCTGGGTTTGGTGGCACTGCTTTTCTCTGAAGATATGTATTTACATAATTTTATTTTTTAATAATAAACTTAGAAGTTTTAATATGAAAACTAAACCTCATGGTGAAGTGAGAGAACTCTGATGGTTTGTGTAGAACACAGTATTGAAACAAAAATTCAAACAGGAAGTGTTCCAGGGTCAGGATTTTTAAATCGTTTTGTTTGTTTATTGCTTTTCTTTTCAAATTCCTTTTAAAGCAAGTCTTAGGAGCCCAAATTTCCCTGAGACCTGATAACTTAGTTCTTAACATTCAGATCTCTGCATAAGAATTTAGGCACCTATCTCTTACTTAAAAACTGATTTTTATTTGGGCATTGGAGTCTGAAGCACCAGGCCCAGTTCACATTAATAAGTTTCTAAACTGTCTAAAACTTTGTAAAAATGCTTGATTTTATGAGAGAAAGACTCAGCAGGCTCTCAGTGGTTCAGTGAACAATTTGTGGGTTTTTTTTCACAATGAACGTCATCTTTACAGTTTGCAATTTTGATAACATTTTTCTTGATCCCTCTAGGTACCTGGATGTTGAGGGGTGATAAAAATTTTAAAGTTAAGTAGCTCTTTTATATGAAAAGTCAGTAAGTCTGAGCTGCTCTCAGTTAGGAGTAAGACACAAGAAAAAAGTACAGCATGTAAGTAGTCAAATACTTCCACAAGTTACGTTTACTGATCTAGAAATTAATGCATTTGGAACATTTTTTTTAACATAAAATTTGCATATCTATTCACATATGTATGTATATATGAATACATATATATTCCAAGTATGGATATATATTAATATTCAATGGCTTAATATTAGTGGCTTCAAGGTGGAAGAGGGTAGATAGAGATTGGATATTAGAAAGAAATCCTTTACTGTGAGGGTGAGGAGGCACTGGAAGAGGTTGCCCAGAGAAGCTGTGGTTGCTCCATCCCTAGAATTGTCCAAATCCAGGTTGGATGGGGCTTTGAGCAACCTGGTTTAGGTTGGTGTCCTTGCCCATGGTGGGAGACTGGACCAAGATGATGTTTAATGTGCCTTCCAATCCAAGCTGTTCTATGATTCTGTGATTTACATTGATATACATATATACACACAAGGATAATTATTTTCCAGTATCTGGGGAGGAGGGGTGGGGGTGTTTGTATTTCTCCAAGTGATAAGCTGTTTTTTGTTTTGTTCTACACTGTAAATGAAACTGTAAATTAAAATCAGAGATCCTAACGTTCAGCTGTTACTGCTAATTTATGTATATAGTTTTATACTGTGATTTATTTTTGTGTGGCATATTTACTGCAGACATTGTAAGCTGACCTAATAAGGCAATTTCATTGCTAGGTAATTGACAAAAAATTGATGGGTGCTTTGTCTGGGTGCCAGACTTTATGCCAGGTTTTTTTTTACTGGGTTAGAGGTACAGCAGTAGGAGAATGAAATATATATGAGAAAGAGAAGTAAGAATGAAAAATTAAAAATGTATGGGTTTGGTGCTCTATTAAGATAGAGAGCGACACAGGATTATACCAACTGACAGTTATAAATGGAAGCTAATCAAATACTGTGGAGAAAACTGAAGAAAAAAATTTATTTTAAAACTACTTGTAAAATTATATATACAGCAAATTAAAATATTACCTTTCAGTGCCTTTAGTTCCCTATTCCAAGAGTTACATGAGGCTTGCTAAGTGAATGGCTATGTAAACATTGAGTGTGAATGCCAGCCCTACAGAAAATTATCTGAAAAATTTCTTCTTTTTTTGCCTGCAGGGCAAGACTGGCAAAATCAGACCCTCTCCTTTAGACTGGGAATTACCTTACTTTATAGTTAGGGCTACTAATATGGTATGATGAGATGTGCTTTGAGCCAAGGTGGCAAAATTGGAAACCAATATTATTAGAATGAGAAGAATTTAACGCTTCATGCTGTTCATTAATGTCCATTATAGACACTGTTGAAAACGTTACCATTGGAAAACCTCAATTAAATGTGCAGACCTTATACAATGTTTGTAACAGAAATCAGGACTTCTGCAACAAAATAAATTCATCTGACATTTGCCTACATTTGCATTTGGAGCCCAGCTTTGAATGCATAGGTAGCAATGTTTTGACAGAATGTCCTATCAGCTCGGGGTCCTTGTACAGCATTAACTGAAGGACCCATATTTTCATTTGTGCCATCCCTTTTGCCCTCCTCATGTCCTACCTGAGAAGGGCAAACACTTTCTGTCTGCCTGCAAAGAGCTGCTACAAACTGGGTAGAGTGTGGGTTGGGGGTTCCACATCTCCCCAGATTTTTGTTGCCATCTGTGTTCAAAGTAATTCCAGGCCAAGCTATGCTTTGTTCACTGGCCAGGGAAGTATCCTCTGCCGTGGGTTGTGGAAGTTTGAGATGTGCCAATACTTCATTGACTGTCTCTGACCCTAATGAGAGTTCTGTGTTGCTCTTGTTCCATGAAGTTTTTTCTATGTTATGCTGCTATGATTTCTCCAGCAATGAGAGGACAACATGGAAAATATCAGCAATTTATAGTTTATTTTTTTCTTGTTGAATGTATCAAATTGTCTATAGCCTGTGTGTTTGTCAGCAAGTGTTGTGTGGTGCCACATTCCCTTTTCCTGTCTGACTCTGGGGTGAGGTACTGTGAGCTGGTGTTTGTATGGGTGCCACAAGTCTGTGTGATCAAATATGTCCATGCACAGTGATTGCAAAATAAACCTTTGGAATAAAATTAAAATGACGTGGATTTTGTTCTGGGTAAATCTGAACCTCCACATGTGCATGTGTTTAAACTCCCCAGGGGTTTTATATGTCCCAGTACAAGACTTCATTCTGTGTCTGGATGACCCAAGTCATTGTGAGCTCCAGAGTTGGGTGGTTTGGGGTTATGGGAAGAAAATTGTCCCTCATATAGTTCTTGAAGCATTATTTATATTTTGATTCTCAAGTAAGATTTCACACTTCATGCTTCCATATGTTATACTGGGCTTTAGAAATAAAAATGCAGACAATGGTGTGAAGAAAATTATTAAAACTGGTTAGTGGTAGTGAGAACTGTTTATAAGAATTGGTTAAACTGGTGAGGTTTTTTCCAGAAAGTTGTCATTTGCAATGGATGAGTTTGAGTTGCTACAGCTCTGCTTCCTGATGAGAAATTCAGTCAAGTGACTATTTCTGCTACAAGAATATGCAAAATCTGAAATATGTATAAAAAAATTGAATTTCATACTTCAGGTTTTGAAGCCAATTTTCACTCCACAAGGATCTGCTTTCTAGTGGGGGAAGATGTGAGTAATAATCCATATGGGATAATTTCCATCCTCAGAGTAAAATTAAAAATTTTAAAAGAAAAAAAAAAAAAAAAAAAGCACTCCAAAGCCAACTCTTTGAGATTTGTTTTCTTTCACTTGACTATTTTTATGTACTTTTCCTTACAGACATCACCATATAAACCATTGGAGCTCAGATCACCTCACACAGCAGGAAGAACAAATCCAAGTAAAGCATTCTTAGCAAATGCCTGTGGACTTTTCCTTCCAGGCTAACTAACTCCAGTAAATTGAGTTCAGATAAAATCTAAAAACCTGAAACAAACAGGCCCAAACTGAAGCAGGTTTGTTAAGGTAAACATTTCTGCAGTTAAAACATTCAGGTTTGAGTCCATAGTTAAATCTCTCTACAAGTGATTTTATTTGAAACTGAGTTCTGTAGAAAGGTGAATTTCATGGCAAGTGCTTGGCACTTGGACTCCTAATCAAGTTATCACAGCTCAGTAAGCAATCATGCATAACCTGAGTCACTAGAGCCCTCTTCCTTGCAGGCTAAGCTGCATTAACCTTGCTTTTGCCATGACCTAAGAGAAACATGGGCCATGGATAATTGGCCTGCTAAAGCTTCACCACAGTTAAACTCCTTTAAACTTGGACTCTGAATTTTAAAAAAAAGAAAGTACGTTAGAAAAGCTTTCAGGAGACATTTACACAGGGAATAGTGAAGTCAACAGGAATCTTCTCCAGTGGTCTCAACTAGACAAGTGTACCCAAAAAAGACACATGTACAGTATCTTATCAGTAAAGTACATGTATGGGAATTCTAAGCTCAGAAAACCCAACACATTTCTATCTTCTTTAGGTAGTAAACCAATGGCTTGTTTTCTCAGTCTAGGAAAATTATGGTATAATTCAGAGGCTGCAAAAGCACTGATCTGAGGAATTTCTTCAGAATTTGGGAGTGAGGATGGGTTGGTCAGTTGGTTACTTGGTGGGTTGAAGATTTGTTGGAGGTTTTTTTTAAGAGAACACTTTTAGTCTGGCTCACACACCAAAGCAGAGTACCAAGAATGAGACTGCTGGAGTTGTTGGTCGTTTTAAGATTATTCCCAAAAGGCATAAAGTCAAATCTAATTCTGTCAGACCCTTGAAACCCAATCCATTAAGAGCATGATCTTGCAGATGTAGGAGGTAATTTGTCTGCTGCTGTGTAAGGTGCCATGCAGAGACATTGATTTTTGTTTCATTTTCTCTTGGTCCTCTCAGTTTAAAAAGTCAGTCAAGCTAAATGCAATGCTCACCTCTACATTTCTTCCACCTTTGTTTCTGACTTGTTCCACCCAATTATATAAAAATTTTTACAGTTCACACTTGAAAATCAGAAAGCAATAGTTACTTAGGAAAAGAAAACATGCCAAGGATTACAAAAGTGATAAATACAATTTTCTCTGCAGGCTGACATTTTCAAAGATCAATTAAAGAAATAATCATTTAAATCCAAATTTCATATAATTTCATCTCTTTGAATTAAAATTTACTGTCTACTTATTTACATATGTGTTTATAGAGAGAGACTTTTATGTTATCCCATGGAAAAAGTTCAGCATCTTTAATTCTTATACACAAAATGGAACCATTTAGATACTACATCAAGTTGTGAACTGGACAGGTCAGACACACTGGGAGTCAGATACTTTCATTAACAAATTTAGCTAAAATTTGCATGATCTTCAGTTTGGAAAAGTTATCTAGCAAGGCTGTCTCTTTTTGGCCAGCCTTAGATTTTTCATTTTCCATTTTTCTAAACTGCTAGGGAGAGACCACCATGCTAATTTGCTTAAATTTATCTTGAGGCATCAAAGGAAAACATCAAAACTCTTTTCATCCAACTAGAGAACAATTTGTATTGAAGACCCTCAAGAAGCAGCATGTAGCAGAATAGTGCTCAGGCTGGGCCAAGCTAAATATACTCTTCCAGAATGCAATGATGCATTTTGTACACCAGAATGTCTCAGCCTTTCAGTGGGGAGGCCTCATTCCAACCCTCCCTGCTTTTCCCTCCTCCATCCCCACCTTCCCCAGCCCCTGGACTGTGCTTTGCCCTTGGGTGTGCCAGCACATCTTTAGAAACAGCATTTTCACCAACTGAGAGGTGGAAGAGTCCCAAAAGGCAGAAAGGAGGGGGATCAAAGGCAGATCCCAGTGGGATCAAAGGGTGGCACTGTGCAACCGTGGCTCTCTTGCAGACAAGTACAGCTGCACTTTTAAACCTTTTTATGGACTTTAGAGAGGCCATGAACAATGCAACCACAAGGAAAGTGAAGAAACTCAGGAGTTGACTGGACAGCTGCTGACAGATGAATTCTGTATCTGAGAAACCACCCAAGTGGCTTAGACATTGCTGCTGTTGATTTAATTAGTATAAAACATGCAGGTAGGTAGCTGAGGTATCACTGTGACATAACAGAAAAAGCACTGCTCACTTTGCAATAGTAATCAGAAAACAAAAATCAAAAGGGATAACAGTGGTCATCACGAGAAAAATCTAATATTACAAATTAAGTTTTCTAATGGAGTATCAGTTAAGAGTAAACATGGCCAAGAAAGACAGATGGCTTATTTTTCAGTACATGACATGTATTCTATGAGCAATTAAATATTAATTAAAAGGTAATAGAAAAGTTCAGAAATGCATAACCAAAGCTGTAGAAATCATTAGCACAAATTAGAATTAATGATTTTTTATAGTAGATATTTAAATTTATGGTAACTTTCTTATTTAAGGTTAGGCACTAGAAATAAAGAAAAGCTATAATTAATAAGAGCTAAGAAATTTCTCTAAGGAGCTGAATTGCCTATAATTGGACATTAGATCACATTCTCACCTTCTTTTGAGATGTACAGGTAAATTATGGAACACAAGCTGATGCTTTTCTGGATCATTCCTCAGACAGGTTGCAGTGAGCACTATTGTATTTTGGGTCAGGAAACAGAAGTGGGGAAACCCCAGCACTAACCACCAAACAAACAAACAAATAAATGAGACTTGAGGAAGGCAGAGATAGAGGAGGGATAAGCAGGGAGGGGTGGCAATGAGGCCTCCCCACTGAAAGGCTGAGACATTCTGGTGTACAAAATGCATCACTGCATTCTGGAAGAGTATATTTAGCTTGGCCCAGCCTGAGCACTATTCTGCTACATGCTGCTTCTTGAGGGTCTTTAATACAAATTGTTCTCTAGTTGGATGAAAAGAGTTTTGATGTTTTCCTTTGATGCCTCAAAATAAATTTAAGTAAATTAGCATCGTAGTGTCACATTGCTTCAAAAAAAAAAAAAAAAAAAAACCAAAACAAAAACACCAAAACCCAACCTCCAAGTTGTTTCCACACAAGGAAGCTTTCATATTAAATTTGAAACATTATGCTTAGTGATAACTATTGGTAGATTATATTCTCAATTTTTTTAGCTCTTTTAAAAGTTTTGCCACATTTTATTAGCTCAGATTTTGCACAGCTGTTACTTGGTAGAAGTTTCAACCTCTTCTCATTGTTCACAGCCCTGGCTAATAAGCATGAGAAATGAATGTTAGTAAGACAGGAAAAAAAATTCTAACAATTCAGCAATAGTAGGAGGAGAATCAGCATGTCTAACAAGCTTGTGTGCTAGCTATGAACCAGGACAGCTAGCTCTGATTATTTAAATTGTAAAAACTTAATAAGTAAGTTTTCTAAATATTCTTTAACTATTTACTAAATGGGGTCAGCTTTGTACTCCAAAGCACTGACTTGAAGAGCTGGAGTCCAAAGGGAGTAGGTGACGTTGGCACTCGAGGTGTGGGTGGTGCTGAAAAGATGATCACTCTGGAATTCAAAATTGTTCTCAGCTCTAAGACAATTTTTGGTTTAAATTTAGAAGTGACAGAAAATCGTAACACATCATACATGCTTTCACTGTCATTAAGTTACTCAATACTACTTAAAAATCAGATTTTGAAGGCAAAGATGTTTATTTTATCTTTCAAATGAAAGACATTGACAGTGCTTTCTTCTGTACACAATATTAGATCATGGACATTTATTTGATGGCCACTTTTGATCAGTTATACCATGAACAACTTCACAAGGTGAGCAATAAAAAACTCTTTCCAGCTCCACTTAATGCATTCCTTTGGGTTTCATATTTCAGAATCAAAAGAAAAATGCCAAAATAGTCAAATTTTAAAGCCATTCTCTCTGGAGCTCACCACAGTTGGAAAGGTTTTACATTTAAATATCCCAGGTGGGATGTGAGGTAGGCAATGCTTGGCATTTAACCCTTCCCTCTCATCACAGGCCAGGATTTCACTCAAAAACCTTTACACAGCACTGAATATTCACACAAATGCTTTTGGTGGTGAGAAAATGGTTGATAAGCAACACAAATGACAGCTAGTCACAAGGTTAAAAATTAGCAGGATTGGGTCCCTCTCAGCAGATATTACCAATCCCTCCAGTCTGTGGTCCTGCAGATTTGTTGGGGAGATAAGCAGAATACTACTGCTGCCACCTAAGAAGAGTAAAATTCAAACCATCATACAAGTTAATTTCTGCTTTGAGAATGTGCTCAGCAGAAATTAGTACAATGGCCAGATTTGCCCTGGGCATTTATTTGTAATATTTTATCTGACCTACATGCACAACTCGACCAGCCTGTGACCTGCCCTCCCTAGAGCTGGCAGGGTTTGACCAAGCTCCTACACAGTGCATTGCTGGCAGCAGGTCACAGATCCAATCCCTCTCCCTCAGCCTGGCAGATGTGCTGGGCTTAGTCCTTTCACAGTTACTTAAAGGACAAAAATCTTACAGTTTAATGAGATGATACAGGATAAATGCCTGATCTGCTCCATGACATTTTGTGCTTCATATTTATGAAACTCGATAGTTGTTTTATTTTTTAAGTTTTGGTGTTCTCTTTATTTGTATATATACGTTTTTGTAGCAAGAAATCCTGCCCTTGCCTCTTCCCAAGTTTTAGAAACCTGGGAAATCAAATTCTCCTGTATTAGAAAGCAACAAAAAATAATCTTGCATAGTATTTATTTATTAAATCATCAAATAACATTTTTGAACTCCCTTTAAAGTCTATGCTTTTGTCAGCTGGACAATAGCTAGGGGGCTATCAGAGAAAAAGGAAGAAGCAGCATAAGAGCAAATGTCACAGTTCACCAAGGTGCTGAAGCTGGAAGAAGTCTGCTTTCTGCAGCTGCTGCAGCCCTGGGAGGAGCCAGCTCCCCTGCAGGACAGCCCTGGGGACTGTGGGGCTCCTTCCACATCACGAGGAGCAGCACCACTCTCCCTCACTGCACTCTGCTTGTGTTTCCAACAGCTTCTCAAAAAAAAAAAAAAAAAAAAAAAAAAAAACAAAAACTGTGAAGGGGTTGTGAGAACCAGAAATAGCAGCTAAGTGCCAGGCTCTGCCAGCCAGGCTCTGCCAGCTGACCCTTCAGCCTAAGGTGCATCCTTAGCACATTAGATGTAACACGCAGCATAAGTGTCCACAAACATTTCTATCCCAAGGAAAAAAAATCACTGCTTGGAAAAAAACTGTGTGTAATGCTCAAAAGTTGGGTTTTCTTCAGGTATGATATCCCATTGACAATGACACTGCAATCATTTGCCAGTTTGGTTAGACCTCACTGTTATTTGGGGAGCAAATAGAGTTCTGTCACTGTGGTGACAAATGACTCTGCATCAGATGTGTCCTGGTGCAAAACAAAAGGAAAAACATACAGTAGACAGCTAGATATTACTCAGTTATTCCCTGTATACATTCAGCAGAGTATGAAGAATACTCACAGACTTTGAATATCTTCTGCTGTTAGGATGAGAGTTGATCTTTTAAAATAATGATTTTCAGATAATTGCGCTTTGCAAATGTTTCTTCTGCAATAAATTCTAATAATAGTTAAGCATAGAGAAACAAGCACCTCAGACCCAAGGGGAGTCTTGCTTATGGGTCAATAGTGCAGCTATGTGATTCATTGCCAAAATTACATGTGCAGAAATCTTTTTATTCAAAACAAGGAGTGTATACAAAAATGTTTTTTCATTTTAATAATTGTATTCAGTTACTAAATCCATTCCCAGAATAATGGAAATCATATGCAGCATAGGCGAATAATTACATATGTATTTTCATGCAGAGTTCTTTATATTTAGATGATTATATATATATACCTACAAACATGACTTTATGTGCTGTACAACATTAAACATTTTTTTCTGTTTCTAATTGCAGTAATTCAGCAACCTGTATCTCCTTGCAGATGTGGATGACATATGCCTTTATTAAACTGCACACACTGAAACACTTCTCCAGACCAGTTCACAGATTTATAAATTATTTATGTATCTGTTGAGAGTTTAGTGATTTGCTTTCTTTAGCTAGAAAGGAGAAGTTCTAGAAATCATCATTGGAATAGTTCTAGTCCTTCAAATAGAAATGCAACTGTACAATTAGTGAAGAGAGATTCCAGGTCCCTGCTGCTTTGACTTTCTCTGCATGCACTCCCAGTTATTGATGCAAAGTCTGTAATACCTGTGTACTTCTGTGAGAGCTGTCTGTGCAAATCCAGGGCCAAATAACAACAACAAATAACAATAGGCAAATCATAATTCTTGCAGAACTTAGAGCAGCTTAAAAAAACACTGAAACTAAGTTTTAGTGAGTTATTTTCAGTCAAGTCCTACACAGAACATATTCAGAAATTCTCACACAGCTTAACTAGCAACTTTGAATGCCTCATGAATTTTTATGATCTTGTTAATACTGAAATAGTGGAGTCCTTTCTGTATTGCTTCGTTTATATTGGCAGTAGAAAACGGGGAGTTATATTAATCTATTGATGCCTGCATCCTTTTATGTACTCTAGCAAAATGTGCATAGAAAATAACGTGTGATAACACAGATTCAGAGTTTTGGGTCTTGACAGCTAGAGCCTGGGTTTATATTTGACAAGATGGCTCAGGTACAGTAAAACATTTTTTAATTTAGTCTCCCAAGCAAAATCCATTGTTTTTGCACAAACTGGAACTGCTCTCCTTATTTGAATTTGCCAAACAACTTTAAAGCTGCTCATTGGGTGCTCTCAGCCTGCCTGACCAGGTCAAAATCCTGGCTTTTGAAGAAAGTTTTCAGGGCACTGCTAAAGATACAGAGGAGAAAAATCACATTATTCAGCCTACATGTTGACTCCAAAATGACACCAAGGCATTGAGAACATCCTTTTTCTTAGTCTCAGCTGCTTCTTTTAAGCACAATTCTCACAGCACGTTCACTCCCCACATAGTTCCAGCCCACTCCTCATACTGTCCATCTAACCCATTGTTTTCTGCTTTCTATCAGCTTATACACCACTGGTGCAAACACCATTTTTCAGCTCTGTGATCCTACGTGCTTGTGATGAGAATTGTGATTTACACATTTTCACTCCCACTTCAAGCCCACCACCTGTGTGTTTGAGCCACGGCTCAAGGTTCATAAGGAGGTGCAGCTCAGTCCTGCAGGTCACAAACCAAAGCTGTGCTGATGAGAAATTAAACCAATCCATATAATCCAACAGTTATGGAATCATTTAGGTTGGAAAACACCTCTAAGACCACCAAGCCCCACTCTTAACCCAGCACAGTCAGGTTCAACACTAAACCTTTGACAACCTTTTGGAGCAGGCTGTCCAGGGAAGTGGCTGAGCTCAGCTCAGAGATTTTGAGGAAGCAGGTTTTGTGGTGCTGACAGACACCAGCCTCTGAAGAAAGATTGAAGGAACTGGGGCTCAACACAAAGAAATCCACCACACAGAGAAAAGCCACGTAAGAGCTTGCTGCAGAAATGGAAGACAAACTGTGCTCTTGCTGGATTCAACAAGAACTAGAGGGGTTCAATTGCAGTTTCTAGTTTTACACCAGCAAGGTCAGCATAACAGTGGAATAGACATCTGTGGGAGCTGGGGAAGGTTTTTGTCTGGTTGTGCTAAGGAATAAATTGTAGAAAGGGGACTTAGTTGCAGTTAATCCCTCTCTAATAAGGCACTAGGCTAGCTCCATGGTTCTCCCACAGCCTTTTGCATCAGTTTTCTGGTGCTCAAAGGTTCAAACTTCTGGACTGAATCATTGGCAACCTGAAGCAAGGCAGGATAAAACCTTTATCACAACAAGACTATGAACAGCCAGAAATCACACAGTGAGCAGTAATGTAATGACAATTTCTCTTACTCTACAAGTGCCCTGAATCCCCCAACCCTGGCTGGGAGTGAGAAATATGGAGACACGGGTGTTTCTAATTCCACGTGGAATAACCTGTGCTTCAGCTCCCTTCATTCCTTTCTCTTTTTCCACACTATAATCAAAGCCTTTCAGTGCAATTTTCTTAACTGACAGATTACAAGAGATAATTGTTGAATCTTTGAGTGACTTCACCCAGAAAAACCTCTCTCCTCTTAATCCATATATTTCTGTCTCCAGCTGAAGCATGCTGTACAGATGAGAGGGTTTTTATTTGCTCAGAACTTATTTTACCCTGAAATTTTTTACAGCACCGCAGAGAAAAAAATCATAACCATACTGAGTGTATCTCTTCTAGATAATAGCTCTGCAAAATGGGACTACCTTCTCTCATCCATACATTATCCACAGAGCCAGGGTTTAACTGTGCTCCTCCTGGAAAAAGTCCAACAAAATAAATCAACAGGAATCAGGAAAAGTTTTAAATAGCATCTAAAATTCAAAATGCTACACATATCACTCTGGAAAGTCTTTAGTGATTACACCTGAGCATCACAATATAGAAATGCCACAGCACTCAGTTACACTATGTTTTAAAGCCATGTGGCAAAAAAATAAAATAAAGTTGCTGCTAAATAATTTTACTCTCTTGGCTCACCTTTAGGGGAAGCAGAGATTCGTGTTGATATTCTGGAGCAGGAGACTCCAGTTTGTGTCATCTGGATGGAACCAGTGGGTGGTGTAAATGTGCTCCATTTAGGAGCAATGCTAAGTGAAGAAACTCTACCAAAACCCATTGAGAACTTTCCAGGTGCCTTGCTGGGCCTTGGAACTGGGGAGGCACAAATTAATCTTCCCAAGTGACTCACAAGAATACACACTCACACAATACCATGTTGAAAATAAACAGAAAATGGAGTCTCTTCAATATATACTCCAATTCCCAACATCTGCTCCACAATAAACCTACACTGCACAGTTGCTGAATATTAGTTCTTTCATCAGCAGAGGTAATCAGCTTTGAACAGCTGACTATCTACTTCCAGTTGTTACATAATGCTTTACCTTAAATAGCTCTCTTGCAAGAGAGACAGCCTATGTAATACATTTTAAAGATCACCTTTCTACAGCACCAACACCAAGGTGGCCATGGTTATAATGTTTGCCTCTGGGAGAGCTGTGCCCCATGACCTCTCTCAGCACCTCAGCTGTGGCTGTGGCAATGGCTAACACCACACAAAAGCAATGGAATTGTACTGCTGCAACAGTGAAGGGTGAAATGTGCCTGCAGGGAGGCTGGAAAAACTCAGGAGTCCATGTGCAGATGCTGCTCATCCTCCCCTGAGAGCAGAGCTGCTTCATCTCCACCCATCGTCTGCTCAAGGTCATTTGGTCCTGCCAGAGAGGGCATTTGGGGGCCTGGGGAGATCTGATGGGCCTTCCCCTTACAAAGGCTGTCAGATGAGGCTGAAAGGAGGCAGGGAAGCTGGCCATGCCAGTCACAGCCAGAGTGCTTCTGAGCAGCAGGGTAAAACTGAATGCAGCACAGACTGCAGTGGCAGCAGTGGCTTGAGGTAGACCTGCATGGTTCTGGCCCCACTCCTAACTGCACCCCACCAGGACACACAGGCAAGGGGACAGGAGACCTCTCACATCCCCAGCTTACCTTTTGGTAGGCAAATTGCACCACAATCATCTCTCAGGCTCTAGAAGCCCTTGATGCAGATATATTATTACATGCTCAATTGTAAATGACATTCAAAGGCAGGACCAACTTCAGTGCCACTGACCCTTGGGTGGAAGGAGCTTTCTCACTCTGCTATGTTTTTCCACTATCACTGCTATTAAAGGCATTTTGTGGTGCAACAATAGCAAATCCACACTTTATGGTCTATGTCTCATCCTGGGAAGTTACTTATCTAAAACATCTGAATGACCGAAGAACTACAGAAAAAAAACTCAACAAAACAACTTTGGCTGTACAAAGAAAACAGAGAACACCTAAAATCAGGGCAGTGGCCTGAGTTTTACTGCTCATAAATTCTGAAAGCATTCTTCTAACAAGATAAGAAAAATAAGGACTAGTTTTAAAATTGTTCCCTCCCACCCAGAGCCCAAATCCCACTGTTGGACTCACATTTCCTGTGCTCAGTTCATCCACTGCTTACAGAACAACACTAGTGACTGGAAATACTTAATTAGTTGGATTATTTTTTTGTAAAATATTAGTGATAAAGGACAGGCTTTTCAAGAGACCTTGAAAAACATATAAGCAATAATGGAGGTGGTTAGATTTTGACATGAAATGAGTATGGCAAGTTGGGCCATGAGCATCTTTTAAAAGGGCTACTCTGTCAGCACCTCAGCAATGGGAAAAGGTCTGCAAGCAGAGTGGGTTTGAAATCTGTCTCTTCTAAATTATTCAAAATAGTTTTTAAATGTTATGATTTGAGTTGGTCTTTAAGGAAGCAAACTCAAGTGCCAGCTTTTTGTAGCAAAGTTCCTGCAGTTATCAAATCTGCCTCATTCAAATTTCTGCCCAACTGCTCAGTAATCTAATAATCACCTTCCAATTTTACAGGTTATACAAATTACTTTTAAATAGAAAGATATGACAGACAGGGAGAGAAATTAACCTAAGAATTATCTAAATTATTCTTTCCCTGCCTATCTTGACATTGCCTAGCTTTTGAGAGATACCAGGGTTGCTGGAGTCACACCTTTAATCACTTCATGCCAGGAATATCAGGCTAGAGAGCTGATAAATGTGTGCAGTTTGCAGAAAGATTAAGAAAAAGTAAGCACTCCCTGGATGCCATGGTGAGAAGTGAAATGATAGCATTACAATGCTTCCCACCAAAAGTATTGCCCCAGCTGTAACCAGGGCTGGATGCAGAGCTTTGTTTCCATAGTCACATAATTAAATTTTAGATCAATAATAAAAAAAAAAATTAAAATAATATTTTCCTGATGTAAAAACCATCCTCTAAATTCTAGTGAGACTCCAACTGCTATTGTGCCTATGCAAGTTTGCATGTAATGGCCCTCGGTGTATATCACTATAATGGTGATAAAGTCCTGGTGCTAAAGAAGAAATGAAAATTTTATGTTGAGATGTGAAACATTGAAACTTTCCTGACAACAAAGGATTTTCATAGGGGAAAAAGACTTACAGGCTTTCCAAGGCACTGAGAGACAAACACAAAGGCTGCCCTTGGTCCTGGCCCTGCTTGCCTCCTGCCTGCTACTCAAACTGTGTCCTAGGGAGTCCTTCTCTCCTCTGGCTGTAGTGGAGCCAAAAAAATGAGCCTCACCAGGTGAAAATAAGCCTTTTTTTAAATAAAACTGCCTCACAAAGGGATACACATTGTGTGGTAAGTGTAGGCCACCACAAAGCCAAAGAGGTGCAACCCTTCTTCAGTGATTTGTGTGAAATTGGTGTTGAAAGAGCAAACCTACACAGAGAGGCTGATTAGTGAGCACCTGGTGTTGCATGGGTTACAGCCATGGCCATGCTTGAACAAACCTGTAGGAACTCCCATCCCAATTCTAGCAGGAGCTTCATCCATGGCCTGACAGCTCAGCCCAGCCCCAGTGAGATGAGCTGGGAGAGAAAACCCCAACTCCAGCCTCTCCTCCCATGCTCCTGAGTAACCAGGTCTAGTGGAAACTATTCCTGCCCATGGGAGTAGATGACTTTTAAGGTTCCTTCCAATCAAAACCATTCTATGATTCTATGATTATTTTTTTTTCCATATACTGTTTTCTTCAAATAAGTATAGATTTATTCAGATGCCCTTTTTTTTCCTTCATGGATCTTTTTGTTGATTCTTAATCTTAATTAAGCTCTGCTGATTCTGCTGAAAGGAGATACTAAATTGTAATGGTAATTACTGCCATTGCAAGCACAGATGATCAAACTATTCAGTGCACAAGACTTCTGGTTTTCAGGAAAAACCATCCCCATCTACTTACGGCATGTATCTAAATGTGCTTTTAAAAAAATTTGGAAATGGAATAATTAATGTTTATATTTATATTATTAATTAATATTAATAATTGTTTTCACAACTATCAAAATCTCTTTTCTACTATCATGTGATTTTCAGTGAGCACCAATGAATAAGCAAGAATTAAATAAGTAAATATTTGAGTAAAGTAGGTTTGAATATGTGGGCACATCTTTATTGATATAGTTGAAATTTTTGGGATCAGGCCTCATGAACCTGTGTTTGTTTGGTCCCTTTTCCCTCCCTCTTCTCACACCACAGAATATGCCTTGTAAATTTTCTCTAATAATCTTCCCAAAGCTGAATAAAATCACAGAAACATAGAATGGTGTGGGTTGGAAAGTACCTTCAAGATCATCGAATTCCAAACCCCTGCCATGTGCAGAGACACCTTTCACTTGTCCAGGTTTCTCAAAACCCCATTCAACCTGGCCTTGAACATTTCCAGAGATGGGGCACCCACAGCTTTTCTGGGCAACCTGTGCCAGTGCCTCACCACCTCTCATAAATTTCTTCCCAATATCTGATGTAAACCTTACCTCCTTCAGCTTAAAATCATTCCCTTTGTCCTATCTGTAATCTGTTTTAAGGTGTTCCTGGGAGTAAGTGAATCGAAGTCCACACAGCACTACATCAAACTCTGGGTCTCTGGTCCTATATGCTGTTCCTGGAAAGCCAACCTTCAAATATTTCAGAGCTAGAGACTTCTTTAAAACTAAGGTATGCATTGGATTAATGTACACAGAGGCTTTGAACCACCTGGAATAAACTGATATCCTGGCATTTCCAAGCTAATTCAGATGTAACATCCAGGAACTGACTTCATTGTAACATTACAGCTGCCAGGAAAAAAAACATATTTTTCTATCCTTTCATAAAGTATCTTACAGAATGCAATCAGTGTGCACTATAGTCCACAATTTATTACCTACAAAGGCTTGAATTTAACTCCCAAAGCACATGCTGTTACTATACAATATAACACAAGTAATTTCTGGAATCATTCTCCTGTCCTTTAGGATTAAATTCAACATTAGCAAATTCCCTACATGCTTCAAAACAAAAACTGTGTAAAAGATGGCAAATGCTGTGGGTTGGCCCAAGTCCATTACTAAAATAATAAACAAAGGCAAAATTTATTGTGCATTGGAAATTAGTTTTCAGGTCATTTCAGAAAATAAATTACTGTTGTGTACAAAAGTCTCCTTTAATGTATATCTCTCTTTCCACTCTAACAGAGTAGCAGGTTATGTTTAAACTCTAGAGGACACCATCACCTTGCTCCTCTTGTTGGTAAAGATATTAACCACTAAATTTGTTCCTGAACAAGTCCATATTTATTATATTATTTATAATATAATATAATATGTATATACTATATATTTATAATATTATATTTATCTATCTTGTCCAAAGCCTTACATTCATGAAGGTCTGCACACAAGTCCCATTTAACTCTCTAAGTTGCACCTTCCTTGCAAAGCAGGATTTGTGTTTCAGTGGAAATTCTAATAGGTGATGTTCATACCAGCTGCCTCCTGCCATACTCACTGCACTCTGCTCCTCCACAGCCTTACAGAAAAGCTGTGGTGGGATCTCTGCCTCTGCTGCCTCTGCTCCTGGCCCATAGCAGGGGCTGCTCCTGGCTGCACAGCCTCCATGCACACATCCTCCTGCAAATCCCTCCTGGCTCAGCTGGCAACAGAGGGGCACAGAGGAATGGCACTCATCTCAGTGAGATGGCCCAAAAGATAATAATGTTCCTTATGTTCTCTGACAGGTGAGCCTAAGCCTGTAAATCAAAAGGGAGCATGCCCAGACACACTCTAAATTTACAGCTGTCTAGCACAGAATCACTACAGATGTGCCTGGCTGCTCACCAGCAGCCTCCCAAAAACTTCCCAGGCCAAGTGTGGGATTTGGCACGAGCCAAGGACCTTTCCTGATAAAGAGTTTCTCATTTTTCTGTCATTACTTACAAGAGATCAACATGATGAGTTCATGCATCTAGATAACAGGCCAACTTTCTCCACTTACTGGAGAACATGTTTGTGTGTAACATCATCATATCTCTCAGAAAAATGTTATGCAAAGTTTTCTGGGGTTTTTGGGGTTTTTTTGTTTTTTTAATATGGAGCAGGAAAACAGAAAAAAATTCCAGATTCATGCTCATCAATGCTTTCTTATTTGCTGGTCCCTAAAATTTTTCCACTGGCTACAAATTCCTGTATGACACAAAGCTCGCTGAGAGGAAAATTGCTTTTCTTAGCCACTTCCATATACCTTCTGAAATAAGAGCTGATGCCCAGTGACCAGACACAGAGTAAAGCCAGTTGTCCAAGCACAGTGCTGCAGTTTGAGGGTGAGGAGAGCCTCCCTTCTGTTCTCCATGTTTTTCAACTGTACTCAAGCTCCCTAATAGACAACTGCCTTAATTCTTTGTGATTGTTAAATGGCAGAAGATGACTCATTTGGAACTAGCAAAAAAACAAAAAAAAAAAAAAACAAACAAAACAAAACAAAAAAAAACAACAAAAAACAAGAAAAACCACACCAAAGTTCCCAAGTTCAGCATTCCAAAAATGACTTTCAATTTGACAAGCATGAGTGGAAAGAGCTCTTCACCAGACTTTGAACTGCATCTCTGCTTAGCTCAGGAGCAGCAAAGCACAGGTCAGGCTGGTGAAATACACAATGGAGAGCAAAACAGAGAACTGACAAGGCATTTGCATTCACAGAAGAAAAAGAGAGGAATCATTCTGACATAAATCTAAAGAACCAGACAAGCATTTTGTTTTTAACAGGAGTAAAAGAGGGTGGTACACAATTTAGTCTGCTCCCTAGGAGTAAGGCTGTTGCCGTTCTCCAGAGTATCTCCAATGGTGCATAAATCAAAATCCTGAAAGCAAAATGAGATGATTCATCTCTCAGATGGGCATCTGTCTTGCTAAGAGCAATGCAGAGTAACCAGTTCCATTCCTGAAGAAGGTATTCTGAGGAAACAGACTTATATGCAAACTATCACATGTTGAAGGTACTGTCTGGTGACAGTGAAGTTTTCTACATCTTGTAAGATGTGGTATCTTCTCAAGTCCTTAATCAAATTATTATATTCATATATTTCTGAAAGCCATGATGTGGAATGATAACCTTTCCAACAACATTTCCTGGTTTGATTTCAACACCTAGTAAAGAAAAATCAACTTTTCTAGAAAGGTAAGTTTGCACTCCTTAGGGAGGTTACATTAGTGCTCAGGTGTAGCAAAAAAAACCCCTACATTTTGGGCAGAAACAAACACAGCTTTTAAATAGAAATGCAACACTGCATCAATCAGTTTGGCTGCATACAGTTGGCATGCACTTTCTGTTTCATGAGAAGCCCCAAAGAACAAGATGTGGAAGAATATGGGAAGTTATCTGTAATATCCTAAAACAAGATAACAGGTAAGAAGTTGTAACTAGAACTATGTAATAAATATAGTTTATTGACTCTCTGGGAATTTTTGTCTTCACCTACTAATCTATCTTCCATTGCGACCATCGTTAACATTTTAAAATGTCAGCAGCTTTCAAAGAACCACTGTGTCTTTCAAAGTGAGTAGCTTAAAAAAAAATAATCTTTCCCAAAGTTCATTAGTAATACACTGCTGTTGCAGTAGTTGATGCTTCATGCTGATGAGGTGGAAGCATTGTGAACTAGCATGTTTTTATTTTATCTTTAATTAGAGCAGCCATCCCATGAAGGCTCACTGCAGGTTAAGGATGGCTGCCCAAGCTAGAGAAGTCAAGTTGAGGGACTGTCTGCCCTTCCTGTTGCAGATATAGCAATGAACAAGAGACCAAGGACAAAGAATTTGCAGACAGCTTCACTAAAGAAAGTTTTGCACAGATAAGAACTCCAGAGCAAGTGAGTGAATGACATGATGACAACTAGATACACAGATATATATTTTTTTCCCAAAAACCATTAAAGCCCTGTGATATAGGGAAGGCCAGCAAAACGTGCACAAACAGGAATCTAGTGAGGTCTTCTTTTAGTCTCTCCACAAGCCCAAACTGAAAATTCATGCAGTTGTACACAGCCAAGTGGTATTTTGTAAAACAGAGTGGAGGAAAAAAACCTATTTATAAGTCTTCTGTGAATTGCCTGTTATGGAGCAGGCCTACCTAGTAAGGTAAGTCATGAACTTGTGTTTTCTCCATCCTTGGCAGAGCAACATGTACTGCAGGGGGATTTTAATGGCTTTAAACTAACTAAGAAAAATTCAGCAACGATTCCATATCTCTTATCCATGGCTTGCTTCATTCTGAAGATCAAAAATCCCAAACACAGCTGCAAAAACTTGCATCATATAGAGATTTCCTAATGGCCAGCAGCTGAGTATAAAACATCCAGGCAGGAAAGCCACACCTGAGCTGCTAAGGTCTAAGGGCACTGAAGGACTTTGTGCCTCCAGGTGAGGGAACACAGGCTGGCCTCCAGGCTGAAATACAAAGGAAGAGCTGTCTGACTTCCATATTGTGGGAGGACTCCCCAAAAGGGATGCACAAAAAGCCCACAGCATGTGGAAGAGAGCTGTCCAGAGCTGGTGCCAGATACATGTTCTTGGATTGAAGCATGGACCTCAATTCTGAACCGTAAGATGGGTGATGAGATTTCAGGCTTTGGGGTCCAGAGGCTGAGATCTGCTGGGAAAATGTCAAAGAGCTCCACTGAGCTCATTCCCTTCTCTGTCTCCCACCTGGCATACAGAAACCTGGTTAAAGCACAGCAAGAAGACCTGGATTTATTGCTTTACTTTTGTGTGAGACAAGATGTTCAAGATGTTCTCCTCTTCACAGGGGAAATTTAGACAAAGCTGCTAAACATTTCTACAACATTGCTTAGGCTTCTGGGGACGTGTCCCAGGTGTCTTCTTGATCTTTATCTCTTCAAACTAAAGGAAAAAATGTGTCTTTCTAGCCCCAACTAGGAATCATGACTCAAACCTGACAATTGTGAGACAGAAAAATCACCTTCTAGTCTAGGGGAAGCTAGGATGGAGAAAAAATTATCGAATTTCATCACTAGTCTCTCTACCTTTCTATTTCACCTTCCTTTCCCACATAGCTGTGATAACTGTTAATGTGTTTCCTTGCTAATTGCACGGAGGGTGAGTTTACTTTTATTCTCTTCAAAAGAAAATTACAGTAATTTTCAATTACTCACTTGATTAGTTTCCTTCTTAGTTTCTTACTTCCAGCGTGTGAACATCCTCTCCAATATCCCCCTGTCTTTCTCCATACTCTTCCTTGCCTGCAATTGAGCCCTGTGGCAATAACAGCAAATCCTTCAGCTGAGGGCCACGCTCTGCTCTCTCCCATTCCTCCCTCCTTCAGCTCCTCACTGGCATAATCTTAATTTAATTTACACTGAAGGGAAAAAGAACCACACTGATCCCCCAAGCCACAGCCAGTTGTCCCAAACAGCAGCTGTACCTGCAGCCACAGGACCAAGGTCAGCCTGATGGCACTCATGTAAAATGACCAATGCTAGGGGTCATCCACCAGCCTCAACTACAGCGTGGCACCCTGCAATCACTTCCATTTTTCAGAAATTCCTGCCATGGAACATGACCTTTTTTGTCTGTAGAAACTTGAAAAAATAGACATGAATTTAAAAATTATGAGTTTTCTATCCTGATGCTTCTATTTTTTTTTTTTTTTTTTTAGAGCCAGTGTGGGATTTACCAGATATATATACATATATACATATATACATATATACATATATACATATATACATATATACATATATACATATATACATATATACATATATACATATATACATATATACATATATACATATGAGGTGCATAGTCCACTCTGTTTACACTTCACTGTGAAGCTGCATGACTGCACAAGATGTCTGACCCTGCTCTCACACAGTCTCCTCTGCCCCTGTACTACACTAAAACAAGTGATTTACCTCCTCTATTGTGCAGTAAACTCACCCACAATGATGGCTACAGAGTGACCAACAGGTAAGGGGAAAACAATGGTATCATCAGGGGATAAAAAAAATAGAAAAATAGATTAAAAAATAGAAAGATAAACATTACCTGGATATGTGTCTACTTTTGTCATCCTCTGTCATTTTTATCTGAATTGGAAAGAAAATTTTGAAAATAATTTTTACTTGGATTTGAAATGGGTATCTGAAAAATAGCTTCTAAATAAGAACAAATGTAGCTTAATAGAGTGGTGAGTCAAATTGGCGAAAGAAATAGAGAAGATTTCTTTTTGTAACACAATGATAATTCCACTGGCATTAAATATCTCTCAATGCATGATTGGAGGTAATACTCAGACAAATGTCTGCATCACTAAAGACATAATAATGACCCATAAATTTGGGGCATATTCAAAAACTTGAATTTCATCAGATCATCCTGCAAACAGCAAATTTTTCATATCAGCCTTCCTTCATCTTGTTCTTCCCACCTACAAAAGACACCATTTGTCAGTTCTTCCCTTTCTCAGTTTATTTTTCCTCTTTTTAAGGCAAGTTTCCAGTTCTGGCAAGTCACTGGGCTAAGATTAGATACACTGTGATGCTAGCAGGGAAGTGACAGGGGCCAGTACTGGCCACAAGGAACCAGCCCAGAGCAGGTCCCAGAAGCTCCTGGTAGGAGACACTGCCCTGCCCAGCCCAGTGCCAGCTGCCTGTGCCTGAGGATGGGGCTGTGGGGGCTCTACAAGCCCCACTGATTTCACACAGCTCCCTGGGCTTGGCACCATCACACCCAGCTGCAATTGCCCCTCACAGTCTTGTCTTCAAATTGCTGCTTTTTTTTTTTTTTGTGGGGGACAAAAAGAGCTAGGGGAAACATAATTCTGCTGATGGAATGTCCAATCAATTGGAAAAATTCAAATTACTTTAAATGCACCTGAGTGAAATATTTTTATTTGAATCCTCACATTTCAGTGTCTTGTTTGGAGTCCGAATTATTGTGATTTGGGTTGGGAAGAGGGAGGAGGGCATCTAGACTCATCAGATCTCAGCTGTCAGCTGCACCTCCAAATCTGTGGATACATGACAAGTTCACTTTTGTCATACGTCACCAGCTTTAGAACCAGATTTGTCCTAAGAAGGATATGGAAATTAAAAACCCACTCAGTTACAAAACTAGTCAGCTACTCCTACTAGAGCAGGATGCTGCAGTTACTCTTTTGTTGTTGTAGTTACCTCTAAATTTTGCCACTGAAATAAATAGTGTTCCTCATCTCAGCCGTGGGAAGGCAAACAACAGTTGTCCTTCTCAGGGAGCCGCACGCGTGTGGCTCCTGTCGCTCCCCACCCCATCAGCACCGTCTGCAGCACCCTCTGTCACCAAAAACCAGTGCCCTCCTTCCCCAGCCTAATGCTTCTTACCCTGCAGCTGCAATCCTCCAGGCAAGGAAAGAACCCTGGCTGAAGAAGGTTTTTTAATGGCATGTGATCTGCACAGCACCGACTAAAATCGTTAATGATGTATGGGGATGTTAAATAAAACTTGCTGTTTTCTTTTGTCCAGCCTTTCACCCCCTAGATGTATAATTTTAAAAATAACATCAATGTTTTCCCAGATCTGCACAGGGCAAGGCAGTTATTCTCAAAATCTCATAAGATTGAGAGAAAGAAAAATTCTCTGTTCAATTCTCTGTTCTCTGTTTTTGAGTTGCATCAGTGAGTCAAACTCTCTGAACCACATTCCCTATTTCTCTTTTTTTGTTTTGTTTCTCTTCCTGCAGCTTTGTTATCAACTAATGACTCCTAATAATCTATTGCAAATTTACATCTGTGCTTTTACTGAGATTACACATTATACATTAAGATGGTGTAAAAGTGCCATAATTCACCTCCAAACACAAGCATGCAGTGTGCACAAAATACATAAACTAGGAAGGTAGAACTGTAGTAGGGCACAGGTTCTGCACAACTCAGTAAGAACTCCATGGTAAAATATAGCTGAAAAGTTTGAAACCATTTATTTTAAAAGCACAGATGCTCACAAATACACTAGACTGGGAAGGTTTGGTCTCTTTGTCATGTGACATAAAAAATAGGGAAGCATAAGATGAAACAGAAAGGCAGTAAATCAAAAGCTGATGACAGGAACTAATTCTTTAGTTTGACATCCTCAGATTTGAAACTGAAACTGCAGTGAACTTTTAAACCGAGTTGTGTATTTACAAAACCTTCGGTGATAATTACAACTGAAGAGGAACCTCTGCTCATCAGGGCTACAAGCACAGCACTATTTGTAGCAGGTGGTGATATCTTTTATTTTCCATGGTAAACAGACTTTCAAGAACACAAACGTTACTTCACTAGATACAGAGCAAAAATTTATAATACACAATAGCAACAAAAACCAGGGATGGAGTGTAAAACATCATGCCTCAAACACCAGTATTTTAAGCAGAGTTTAACAAGGAGCAGCTATAAAAAAGGAAATGTCTTCCTTTTGAGTTACAATATTTGAAAGGGTTAGACAAACCACGCACACAACTTACAGTTCCTTTTGTCTGAGATTTCAGTGCAAGATCTTCCTGAAGACATCAGCAGCCTCCCTCCCCAGTCCAGGAAAGAATTATTGGCTCATTTTCAAATGCCTTCAATACCAGACTGGCAGACAGGACATAAACTTAGTTAACTCTGGAAGAAGTTAAAACTAACACTTCACCACACCCACGTCAGGGCTTATTAAAAGTTTGACAAGTGACATTTAAGTCACTTTTTGGTGCTTTTCCTCTGCTTCTCCCTATAGGAGGAACTTCATGCTGTGGAAATACAACAATTTATCTTATATAGGTCACTCAATGGACTTCATTGATCCTGTAATCACTAACTGTGTCTGGATTCAACCAGAGGCCAAAACAGAGATATTTTGTATAATCCACCTTCTTAGGTATTTTGTGTTACTATATGAATTATTGGCTAAGAGGTGGGAGTGGGAGGAAGCAGCTGAGGCTGAAATGAAGCCAGAAAGAAATCCAATTACTGCTTGCTAAGCCTACAATATTTTTTGTTGGGCTGCTTTTTTTTTTTTTTTTTTTTTACTTTAACTTTTTAAGCGTAGGTTTGTCAGCCTGGACATCTTATCTTTCCTTCTAATCAAATTCAGAGTTTTACCAGTAGGGAGAAAATTAAGCCAGTGGAGTGCAAAACACTGGGCTGCATAGCACAGTAGTCAAGAGGGTAAAAAAGCATTGCAATTTCCATTTAACTCTCAGTTTTGGAAAATCAAAAATGAATGGATGTTATGGGATGGGAATGCCAGACAAGTATTTATATCGAGGACTGTAGATCTTAACTGGCCTTTTGAACAGGTGGGAACTGTAGCTGGGCTAAGCCTGCAAAGGACATGATTTACACCAGGACCCTCTGAGCTCTGCCCACTGGGAGAGATGAGCTGGACTGAGAATTGCTGTCCAAGTCAGTGTGGGTAGGAGATGCCCCAAGCCTATCCTTGAAGGAAGAAGATACACAGGTGTAGCCAGCTCATGAAAAGCCAGTCTTGCATGGGGTGTTGGGACCACAAATTGTTAAGTCTTTGTGTAGTTGTTCACTTTGTCTTGTATTTCCTGTATTATCTTTTTGTGTATGTATATTTTAACTTACAAAGACAGCAACTGGCCATACTATGTAGCTCACCCTGCAGAGAAGGTGAAAAGGGAGCACAGGGGAAGACATTTCCACTGTTCAGAGCCTTGATGGATACAACTTGAGTCCACAGTCCAAGCAGATAGTGCAGGTCCCACTTCCTCCAACAAAGTCACTTCACTGAAGAAATTAGAGCAGCAGGAACTTCATAACCAGACACAAGCAACCCATGAGACCTGCAAGGGCTCAGAAAAGTGTGCTGCTCTTTTCTCAAAGGAGAACAGGTTCTTAAAAAAGATGTATTCTGGCTCCAGTACTGGACAGAACAGCCCTGATGGATCTCAAATGTTCCATCCTCACTTGAGTCACAGGTCAGTTGCAGATAAGCCAGAAACCCAATTCCAGTCTGGCTTGAGATCATTACTGCCTGCAATTAGAAAAAAGCACAGAGAGGTGTTTTCATATGACCTGGAAGCTACTGACTTGAACACAGAATGAGATGTGCACAATTAAGTCTCCTCTGAATCTTGAGTTCCTTCACAAGGAAAAGGAATTTGTGAAGGATAATTCCTAGCAGAGAATACTCTGTAGCTGTTGAAGATGAAAGAAGAAAATTCAATTTGAACATCAATAGGCTGCAGAAAACTGGTATGGAGAACCAGTATCTGAATCCAAACTTTTGAATTTCAAGCAAGAAGCCTGTGAGTGTAACCGATACAGACAGATAAATTTTGATAAAACCTGGACTGAACTAAAGTGCCACATCCCAAATCCTCCAGAAATAAAGAAGTGTAAACCAGTCACCAATTGGCTGATCATGCAATGTGCTTCTGTGATGCTTGCGGTTCTGGAAAGCAGAGGTGGTGCAGAAAAATAGAGTTCCCAAGAAGTCATCTTGGAAAGAAGAAGGGAGCACAGAGAGAAGAAAGATGAGATCTTGGCTAGAGGAAAGATGTGGAAAGTATGTTTCTTCCAGCTACTGATTAGCAGCCCCTAAGGACACTTTCAGAACAGTTCATCATCTGATGAAGTAGAAAAAACCATTTCTTTCTGTACCAAACAACTCTAGTCTTCAACTGTCTCTAGTGTTTCAGCTAATATGCTTGGAAAGAGAGGAGAGGGAGAGGGAGAAGGAAAGGGAGAGGAAGAGGAGAGACAAATTTAGAATGCCAGTCACCCCTTTTAAATCAGCTTCACCACTGAATGATCTGTCCTAGTAGATTAAAGTTATAAAGTTTGTATTGCTGCCATTGCTGTGTTCATTCCATTTGCTTTTATACACAAGCCACTGAAGCATACTATCTTTTAAAAAAGCAACTGAAAGTCAGCTGTGCCTCTTTGAGTCACAAAATAAACCTCTCAGCCCAGAAATGTGAAGTTAAGGGCATCTCTTAGGTTCCCCAAGGCTGCCTGAATGCTGTGCAAAGGGGCACTGATGTAACAGAAGCTGTTCTTTGGCCAGCTCAAGCTGGGGAGCATGTCACATAGGATGGTCCTCATTCTACATCCACTGGTTCCAGTGCTGCAAAATCCTGCTCCAGGCTGTTTTAAGAACCCCTGCACATGAATCAGTGCAGCAGTATGTGGGAGGCAGTGGTTTGCTTCAGCTTACTGAGAGAGAATTTAAAGCAGATGCTGAACTAGGTGATGCTCACAAGTGAGAAGGAATGATCCTGCCCAATCCGAATTTACAAAGTCATCCACTTTGTACATACACACTTATGCCTTGTTTAAAATCTTGGCCAGCTGGGACCCAGATTCATCTGCAATATCTCTAGGTATACTTGGGTAAATACATCTGTAACCTAGAAGGTATTAAAGTTCTTACATTTTCATTTACATGGAACTTAGGTGCCTAAAGGCAGGACAACAGTCTTGAAAAAAACCTTGCTTCCACACCTAGATGACCTTCAAGGAATATTGTCTCCATATACCTAAAGCTGTATATGCCATCACATACATCTCACTGGTCTTCATTTTCGCTGAGACAGCTTCCCTCCAGCTCTGGCACCTGCAGACCAGGTGCTCCTGCACTGCTCCCACTTGATTTACTGAGCACACTCAAAACCTGACATTTGGCTTGACTCAGAAACATCCAGTATGGAGAGTTGTTTGTGATGTGTATCACACTCTAGTGGTAAAGAGACCCTGCTGAAAACAGACTAAGCTTCTGTAACCTCCAAGGAGAGCTGCTGAGCAGCAGGGTGAGCAGGGCACTGTCTCCTCCTCTCAAAGCTGGGGCACTACCGGGGTGTGCACAGCTCCAGGAGAAGTGCAGATTTGAAATATTGAGCTTTACCTGGTGCAGGTCTTTGTGCTAACATGGGAACATATTCAAGCAGAGGTATCATCACCTCTCTTTCAAACAGTACAGAAGCAAAACATTTAAATTTCGGAGTTTGCTCTGCAGATCTCTGCAGGCTGTTACCATCACCTGGATATCCTGAAAGAAGTTACTAAAAGATTGAAAAAAAAAAAAAGAAACACGTTCTGCAAAGATGTAAAATAGCATGAGCACTGCTACCTTATATACTAAAATTTTCCTATTAGATACCACATGATATATAAATATTTAAGTATGAAATTAAGATTTCTGTCTCTTAGGCCCATTTCCAGCTATCCCATCACTGTACAAAACTATCTTTATTCAATGGGCAAAAATAGTAGAACTTGGGACTTCTATATTTGAAAAAAATACGGTTAATATTATCATTTAGCAGAAAGTAGAGCCCCCACATCTCTTGTACTTACACATCAGCACATTTGGGCTTGAGTCACTAAGAGTCACCTCTGTATCATCATGTTACAAGTCACCACAGATCAGCTTTTCACAATGAATATATACATTTAATACATAGCACCAGATTTTGACTATGTTCCTTATGCACCTTAATTGCACAGGTTAAAGAAATCACAGCGTTGATATACTGAGAGCCATTGCACCCGAGATTTCAAACAAGTACCTTCAGAAAGTTTCTGGAAGACAGACTTGCTTCCAGCAGTCCAGCAGAAGAACCCTCTAAAATGCCTTCCCATGGTACAGTGAGAGCAGCACCAAGCAGCAGAGCAAAGCCCTCTCTGCCCTCCCCTCCTGGAGACAGCATTCCTTGCAGGAAAATGTAGGGTGTTGCTGTGGAAGTTATTTTCCAAGCTGTACCACAATGGAAGAAGTGTGACAGCTCTTCATCAGCAGATGAAGCACACAGTAAACAGACACTTGAGGTGAATATGTTTAATGATAAAATGCAATGGCACTACTGAAGTTATTCAGAAGTGGCAGGAGGGGATGGCATAGAGCAGGACAGTCTGTGAATCCTGGCCAGTGGACAGGACCCTCAGGCCTTCTCTGTTGGCTTCCCCAGGTAAATCTCACCCATCTCTGCATGGCCCCAAGTCCCACAGCCCTTAGGGACAGTTCCTGCCATGGCCTTATCCTGACCCTTTCCCTTCCACCTCCTTGCTCCAAAACCTGCTGACCTCCATTATCATCCTTGCCACAGCCACCAGGCACCATATCAGTTCCTCCTGGTCCCTTACCTTCTTCAGCCACCACCAAATTTATGGATTGATGGACTCCCAGCTGTTTTCTCTAATTCCTCCTTAAATTCTTTCCCTCCCTTCCACCCAACTATTTTCCTTCCCGTGCTCAGACAGAGCTCTGCTATTGCCAGGAATTTCAATTCTGCCATTTCTTCCAGTGCTGCTGAGCTGGTCCTGCAATTTACACTTTTATATGTCATTTGACCTATGAAACCCTATCTGCAAAAACTATTTTTTAAGAGAATGGCACTATTTGAATTATCAAAGTACTTGTTTAATACAGAAAATTGTTCTACCTAAGAAGCCATTTAACATTCAGATACTGTCTTACCTCAACTGAATGTTTGGAGATTATGCAAAACATTTTATCTTCTGATGATACAGAAGTTCTTTGCACACTGTGAAGAAGTTTGCATCTTTGTTTTACTGATCCAGAAAGACAAAAGCATTGTTAAATATCCATTGTTGAGAGACCTCCAGAGGTACTTCTAAATCATCTTCTTTTCTTGCTGTCTCAGAATGCTTACAGGTAAAGATTGATTAGAAAATCTTTATAAAACTGCTGTGAATACAAATGAGTTGAAAGAAATTTGCACTGGGATATTTTATCTGGGAAGACTATGTACTAGTATTTTATTCTTGTAATGACAGATAATAAAATGTTGAGATCTGACTTGTTTCTGCTGGATAAATTTGTACATTTTGCATTTACAGAGAGAAAATATATTTAATTACCCTAGAAATCTGATTGAATCTATTTTTTATTCTATATAAAAGAACCTATGCACACAAATATATAAAAATCAAATGCAGAACTCTCCACAATGAAAATATTCATCCTTTATTTCTAGAAAAGCCAAAAAAATAAAACTTTTGTAGAAAAAACTCCATTACCTCTAATACTGATCCATTCTCACTTTGTATTCTCAAGCAAAATCTCCAAGAGCTTATTAAAAAATCCATTTACTCTTGTCCTCTAAGTTATGGTTTTGGTGAATAACTGTATCTTGAGAAAGGAAATGTTGCTTGGGAAAAAAACACAATCAACAACAACAAAAACAACAAGACCTATAAGACCCCTTTTGGACAGAAAAATAATGTAATTTAAGTGTAGCTTGAGGTGGTTCCAGATGTGGTGACAATAAGGTGCCTGAGCAGCAAGCTCCATGCCAGGAACTTCTGCTCACCAAAGGAGACTAATTATATTAAGTCAACAGAGAAAGCAAAAGGTCAAGACCAAAGGCTAGAAACTTAGATTTTGAATCTTACTGAAAACATTTCAGATTGGAAAAATGAGGTCAGAGGGTAAAAGCAAGAACACTGAACTTCCTGGTTAATATTTGATAAATGGGACATTTTCAAAACTGCATCAGGTGAGCTGCAGACCAGACTTCTCCAATTCCTCAGAAGCAACCAAGCTCAGGCTGTGGTCAAGGCTCACCTCAGCTATGCAACTACCAGGGGCTCTGGAAAAACTATATGAATTTAGAATTGGATTTCTTCAGCTCAATATTGGGTCCCTAAACTATGACCTACTTGCAGCTGAAAGCCACAAAGCACCAGAGCCCTGAGCAGCTCTCACAGCCACATCCGTGCAAGCCACAGCCAGACACCAGCTCTGCTGGAGAGGCCACGCCAAGCAGATCTCATTTATTCAGAGCATAACCTCAGAAAAGAAAACGTGACTTCTCTTTTATTTAGCAACCTAAAAACATCCGTTGTTTAAAAATTTCAGATTTCCCATGCATCACATGCAGATTTTGAGCACCCATCCTGGGAGCAGGGGCTCTACCAAGGAGCAGGTGTTTGTGGTGGAGGGTGAGGCTCCTGTGTGCCAGGAGGGGCTCCCTGCAGTCCCCTGCACTGCCTGCCTCACACCAGGCTGATTTCATGCAAACTGAACCCATCTGCACATGCTTTTGCCATTTCTTTCCTTGTTTGCAGACCTCCCTCCTACTGTGAATCAGAAGATTAACAGTAGAAGGTTCAGAGCTTTCCAGCTTCTTCTGGTAGCAATGAGGGCACAGTTCTCAATATAAACAAGTATTTGCTGTCAACTGCAGGGAATAATTCACAGGAAGAAATTTTTTTTTCACAGACTGAAATTTTTAATTTTTTATGGTTACTGCATAGTATTTTATAAATCACATAAATGTGACTGTGATGGCTATGATATAAAGATTAAGTCTATAAATAACTCCTCCTTAAATAACTGCTTAATATAAATACTATTGGCTGTTGTCTCCATTTACAACTAAGAATGGATTTTGACACATAACAATATAAAATCATCTTGTAAATTTTCTATTAAACTCAACCATTCTGGGAGAAACAGCAAGTTCTCTGAAAAAAAAACAATCCATCATCTGCTTCAGATGATGTTATTTATATTTCCACTCTTGACACACCTAATGATATTACTGGTCACTACCATCAACTGCAACAATACCACTGCAACAATAAACAAAAGGCTGAAGAAAGAGACATATCTTTGATGCCCCATTAACAGGAATATCCTCATTTATAGTTTGTTTTGTGCACATAATTGGTTTTAAACTGTAAGTATACCCTTATCTTTAGAAACAGTTTAAACTTGGAGGGTAAAACTCTGTCAATAAATACATACTGCACTATATAGTTAACAAGGCATTCAAAATGCAACAGTTGTTGCTGATCTATGATCAAAGTGGAGATTCTCTGTGTGGACTTCATGAAGCTTCTGAAGTCTTCCAGAGATTGAAAACAAATAAATACACCTGAATAAAAAAAATATTTCTGCATTGCAGCAGGTGAAATAATTTCTTCAGTGTGCCAATTTTAACATGGCTTCATCCACTATCAGAGAATACCAGTGGAAATATTCATAAGAAGCAAGGAAAAATAAATTCATTGCTCTGTGAAATAAGCACACATTCATTCCTGAGGTCTTCTGCTGAATTGAAGAGGCACTGAATACTTTAAAAGATCTTATGAATTCAATTAAATAGTAGTGAAGATGCCCTCACCTCCTTATTAAGTGTGGCAGTTCTGGTACACAGAAACAGCTGAGGAACTTGTGACCTCTCAAACCTCCAGTCTGACGCGGGCTCTGAACACTGCCTCCAGTCCTGCCAGCCTTGAATGCTGAGTTGATACATGACTGACTCCTAAATGGTGTAAAATTGTGCTTAGTGTCACTGCTACAAGAAGGCTTCCTAATTTTAAAGCTTTTTTTGTTACGTTACAAAAATGCAGGAATTCTCGGTAGGGGGCCTCCCTGCAGACACACGTCAGATGTGGCTGGCAAAAGTAAAAAATACAATGAAAGTGAAGCGATAAATACCAGATTTACCAAAAATTACTGCAGTAATTTTTCTCCCTTTGGAAAGTGTTTTATTTGTGTCCACCTCTCAGAAAGACACCTACATTTCATTAGCTTGAGGAAGGGAAAAAAACACTGTACAACCCAACATCCATTGTTAAACCAGAGCTGTTAAAAGCCGTTTGAGGCTTTGAAGAGTGAGAGTTTATATGATATTTGCAGAATTTTCCATAAGACACAACACTTTCATGTTCTCCACATCCCAGCTTCTAAAAATTAAGATACCTTCTCATGTTCTGCTCTTCCATAGACGACAAAATGACTCATCTGTAATTACACACAAAGATACACACAAAGACTACAAATACACTGACCCTTCTTAGGTATGGGTGCTATCCAGGACTAACAGATCCAGCTGGCTAAGAGGTAATTGAAAAGTGAAACAAATTGCCAGGTAAGATTTTTAAAAATAATAAAAACAGAAACAGAAAACTATCTGGGACATTGAAGATGAGCCACCACTCAGAACTAGATAAAGTCAATCTGTATTGTGCATTAAAATAATTCAGGTTAAAAAAAAAAAAAAAAAAAAAAAAAAAAAAAGAAAAAACCCACAAAACAAACAAACAAAAACATATAAGAGGCACAGAACCATCGGCAAAGACGAGTTCCAGAGAGGCACCACAAGGATATGAGAATTATAAAAATCCACTTGCACTTCCAGTGAACTCCACTCTATGTATAGGCAGATGCATTAGTGCTTAAGAGGGAAACGTAAAAAAGTAGGGCAGCAGTTTCATCTGAGAAAAGCAAGTTAGAACAATCCTTTTGGGGATGCTTTCATTAAAATGGGCTGCCCCTTTTTATAGTTCAAGGCAAGATACACATTTCTTTTGAAAGTTTATCTTACTAATTCTGAATACTCTAGCTTTGTCAATGGTAAGTAACTAAGATATATTAAAATGCAACAAATTATCTCTATGAGTAAAGAAAATATTTTCTTTCAAATCCATAAGGTCAAGCTCTGCTTCCAGCAGAAAAAGTACCTTCTGTCTGTCTGTTGAAGCAGAAATGTTCCCTTTCTGATGCTCCCAGGCTTTGAAAGATGAAGCCCCCTAAAAGACACATATTTCAAGATGAGAGATTACATCATAGAGCCACCATCAGAAATCATTTACCAAATGAAGTCCTGAAATGAAAATTACTAATGGAAAGTGGCAATTTGGCCAGTTTTCTGTACTGCCCTAATGATGCTCACAAAATCTAGGAGGTGGCTAAAAAAACGCTTTCCTTCAGATCTAACATAGAGACTGTTTCTGATACTCTGCACAAAGCTGTTACATAAACCCACCGATGGAGATGTCTTCTTGCATCCCAGAACCAGCCCACTCACCTACTCCAGAAACCCAGGCAGGTAAAGCCTCACTGAGAAGAACAGGGGTCAAGGTGATGCACCTGCATCTTGTACACATCTGCCCCTGTGCCACACCTGCAGTGAGCTGGATCCAAGGGAGCTGTCACACCTCTGCACAGGCATCACTGTGAAGCAGGAAGGACAATGGGCAGTGGGGGACACCCTCTGTCCTGCTGCTGCAACCTCTGCACTGCTGCTGGAGCAGGGAAACCACACAGAACCAGGCTGCACAGCTGCTGGCACACAGGTGCTCAGGGAGACATCATGATTTCCCTTCCCCATCTCCCCAGGCTGCTTCTGATTTAATGCAGACAAAACTGGCAAACAGACAAAAATACAGGCATTGCCCTGGGAGCTGGAATCAGCACCAGGTGCCTGCACCTCTTGCATCTGGATATCACTGGGGTTTTTTTGCACAAATCCAGCTTAGAATGCTGTACTGGTCTCAACATTTGAGTAGTAAATGGAAAATACAAAAAATTAAATTCAGGTTGGGATAATTCATTTCCACACCACCAGAAGCAGTTTCCCTTCATTTTTATTTGGGAAAATTATGTTATTCTGGGCAAGTTTATCTAAGCAGCAGGACTAGAACTGTGGTTAACTAATAAGATATGATTGCTTTAGCATAGGAACAGTAACATATTCACCCAAAGCTATTAGTAGATTTAACCTGGTTATGGGCATGAGATTTATTTTTCAAGCTTCCCTAAGACACAGTCACAATACCCTTCCCTAAGGACAGCTGTAAAGGGATATTACACTAAGATTTCATATCAACAGCAAAGAAAAAGTGTCAATCTTCAGTGACAAGCAATTGGAAAGGTAATCCAAGGTGATATAACTAATGAATATCAAAGACTAAATACATAAAACATTGCTTGCAGACCAGATTGCTGCAAAGATCACCACAAGGGGATTTTAATCACATACCTCCTGCGCTTCTCTGACCCCATATCCCCAGGGCATAGAAAATAACCCCTAAATCAATATTAAGGGTTTGATTTCCAGACTCAATACTAAGCCCATAACATTCACAAGTTACAGCATCTGGTTAAAGGATTTCCCTTGATCCATGCAGATTCCACTTTCCCTCTGCACATTTTACAGGGAACTTCAGCTCCCAGTTAGGCAGGATGGGGAGGCCCCAGGTCAGGGCTGTCAGGAGGGAGGGTTGCAGAATCCACACCTACCATTCAATTTAAATTTGCTCAGCTCATGGCACAGGTATTTCTAAAGGGTTAATTAATTCAAGTGTTGTTCACTTTGTGAGCCAAAACTTGAAATAAATATTGGTATTGCTTTTACTACCTTTGATCACTCGTTTTGGAAGTAGCATCACTTTTGATTTCTGAGCTGAAAGCTTACAACTGTTTCTAATATTTTATCTGATGTAAATAGAATATTTGATGTAAATAGATTCAATAGAAAAAGTCAAAAATATTCTCTTCAGTTTTAAAGATTGCTTTAAAATGTTTAGTATAGCCAAAGTACTTACAACACCTTTAAATTCCAGTTAATAAGTAACTAAAAATATACATTTACATAATTATTTTCTTCTCTGTGTGAATGAGTTCTCTAGTGTCTGCACTGTGAAATGATGATTATTAATATCATTTTCAAATATAATTATTGTTTTTAGACATACACAACTCCTAGCTCTTTCACCAAAGTCTTTACATTAATAGCATTTTTAAAAAGTAAATTAAAGTGCAGAATTAAATGGAAAGTTTTAAGCTTATACATATGTATACTTTATATTCTTGGCTACAGAAAGGGATCATCATAATATTAAAAAAAAGAGGTATAAATCTAGTTATAAGAGACATATAAACAAGTTCATCTAAGTCAAGAATTCCTATGAGCCTCACTTTAATTCAAAAACTGTATTTTCTATACAGACTATTTGCTTTTAAAATAATAGGGTTAGGCTGTTAGTCATTCTAACTATTCATATAGAAATGTTAGTTGGAATACTTGTTGTAAACCTTACAGGGTGACAAATGAAAGATAATAAACCCTTGATCCGTGTAACTTTTATTTATTCATCCAGGAACAGAGGATATCGTAGGCAACAACGCCGCCTAGGAGAACAAGGATTTCACATAAAGTGTTTTGGCAGAAACACGCATTTAAATAATCATCCAAATCACCACCTCACTATCTCTATCTTAAAAAAAAAATCAAAACTAAACAAACAAAAAAATGGAGGAAAATAAACATAAGATCTGAACAAACAAACAGCCCAGAATTTTTTATTTAATGTCTATGCCAGCCACATCTGTCCCTGATTTTAGAAGTCATAATACTTAGCAGTGACAATGGCATCTTTCATTTGCAAACACGTTATAAACATGAACTGACTGCAATTATACCACAACCCCTCATCACAGCTAATCAACAGGACTGCCTGGTCCACCCTCAGCCTGGGGAAGTGCTGGTTGAAGTTTGTGCTGCCAGCCCACTGTATGACAGTGCCTACATCCTGCAAAGTACTACCCACAGAAGTGCATTTAGCATAAACTGACTGACCAAACTAGAGCACATCATCAAGTAGGTTTCTCCACTCAGTGCCAGTATTATCTTTAATAATCCAAGAAGAGCTGACCAGACCAGGACACAATTTAATGTAAACCATTTGGAGTGAAAGGTGTTATCTTGCCTAGCGAAATCTCCCCCTCACAGTCCAGCTCACAGGCAGAGTCAGTGGCAACCTCATGGTCAGGGGAGATCTGGGACATCCTGTCAAAAGGGTCCTCACGATTTTCCTCACAGTCAACCACATTTGGGATCATGTTAACATAAGCAGTCACTATCTCCTTGTGGTAAAGGGTGTCCTGGTTGTAAGAGATAAGCTCATTGCTTATATTAACAGTCTCCACCGCAGTCCCAGAGCAAAACTGACCGCATCCCAGGAGGTTGGAGAAAACCTTTCTAAAGTCAGCATTGAAGGCATAGATGATGGGGTTGAGAGAAGAGTTAGCCCAACCAAACCAGACAAAGATATTAAAGGTGGTCTCACTGACGCAGGGGAGGCCAGCGTGGGGGTCACTGGGTGGGCTCTCACAGAAGGGAACCATGCAGTTCAGGATGAAGAACGGCAACCAGCAACAGACAAAGACACCCATGATGACAGAGAGCGTCTTCAACACCTTGGTTTCTTTCCTGATGGAGGACTTGAGGCTCGTGTGGTGGTGGCAGTCGATGTGGCTGCTCCGGCAGCTCTGTGCATGCTCGGCTGCCCTCTCCAAGGAAGAGATCCGACGAATCTGCACCTGGGCAATGCGGTAGATTCGAGTGTAGGTAACTATCATGATAGCCACCGGGATATAAAAACTGATCAAGGAGGAGGAAATAGCATAAGTCCTGTTGAGGCTGGAGTCACAGCTCTCCGATGGTCCACTGAGGGTATCATTGCTGCCAGAGGTCCCATCAGAGGGTCTCACTGCTGTTAATGCCACCCATGTGGTACTCATATCTTCTGCCCAGGTGGTGACAGCACCTGCTGCTGCCCAGGCAGTGCCAAATCCATCTCCAATATCAGCAGTGGCAACAACATCCCCACCTTTGTGCCAGTTGAGCTGGACGGGGATGAAGGAGATGAGCACGGACAGCGCCCATGCCACGCTGATCATCACCAGAGCCAAGCGCTGGGTCATCTTTCTCTCGTAGCGGAAAGGGCTGGAGATAGCCCAGTACCTGTCCACACTGATCACACACAGGTTGAGGATGGAGGCCGTGGAGCACATGATATCAAAGGCCACCCAGACGTTGCAGAAAGCCCCAAAGGGCCAGTACCCAGCTACCTCTGCCACCGCCTTCCAGGGCATGACCAGCAGGGCCACCAGTAGGTCCGAGACAGCCAGGGACACGATGAAGATGTTGGTAACCTTGCTCCGCAGGTGCCGGTAGCGGACGATGGCCGCGCACACGAGCACGTTCCCAAAGAGCGTCCAGAGGATGAGCAGGGCCAGCAGGCTGCCCGCCGCCACCTGCGCCGCGCCGGGGCGCCCCGGGCCCCGCGCCGCGCCGGGGGCCCCGTGGCCGGGGGCAGCGGGCTCCGGCCGCCCCGCAGCATCGCTGGCGGCTCCCGCCGGCGGCGGGGCGGCTCCGGCCGGGATGCGCCGAGCAGCCAGCGCCGCCCCGCCGCCCGGCCCCATGGGGCCGCTGCCCCCCGCCCCGCCGCCCCCGCCGCACGGCCCCGCTCGGCGCTCCGGGCTCCGCGCCCCGCGCCTCGCCGCTACCGCCGCGCCAGCCCTGCCGGGTCCCTCTCCCGCGCTCCGGGGCCCCGCCTGGGGTCCCCGCCCCGCGGCTCAGCGCAAGTACCTCCGCTCGGGATCCCCGCCCCGCGGCTCGGCGCGGATCCCCTGCTCGAAGTCTCCGCCCCGCGCTCCTTCCAGGGGTTCCTGCTCCGCAGTTCGGCGCGTCCCCCTGCTCGGTCTCTGTCCCGCGGATCCCGGTTTGGGTACCCGCCTCGCTTGCGCTCCCCGCTCCGCCGCTCAGCGCGCTCCTCTCTTCCTCGGGCTCCCCGCTCCGCTCAGCGGGGACCCTGCCCGTGGCACACGCTCCGCGCCCGCTCCCTCTGGGTTCGCTCTCCGCGACTCCAAGTGGCTCCCAGCCGGGCTGGCGGCTCCGCTCGCCCCGTGCCCGCCCCGGGCTCCCAGCGCGCCGGGGCTGCGCTCCCCGGCGCTGCCCGCCCGCCCCCGCCGCCCTGTGAGCATGCTCGGCCCGCAGGGTCGCCCCGTCCGGGCCGGCGGGGACGGGACGGGACAGAAAGGCGCAGCGGGGACAGCCGCCCTCCCGCTCCTTCCCTCTCTCCGAAACCGAGTCACCCTCGCAATTCCCGGCGCCGACACCGGCTCCGTGCGGCGGGTTTGCGCAGCACGAGAGGAGAGCGCGGTCCCACGGCGGGAGCGGGGAAATGACCCCCAGCACCCCCGGGGGAAGAGGCACTGTCCAGGACGGGCGCGGACACAGCGCGGCCGGCCTCTCGCTGGGAGCGGACGGGTCTGAAAGGTGCGCGGTGGGGAGCGGGACGGGCTGGGTGTCTTCCACAGGAATGGGAATTAGAGCGTCCGTCCTTGTGCCAATGGCTTCTACTGGATGGCTGAGATGTATTACAGGCAGAAAGCCCGAAAATCCGATTCTCTGTCTTTCCAGCTCTATGGGATGAATCGTTCCTCTCGATAGGGCTCCAGCAGAACTAGAAACGGACTGTGACCGTGAGCATTGCAGGTGTTAATGCTCTTGGACCCACCGTGTGCTAATGTCATGCTTGAGTTTCTTCAGAGAACATGTCTTAGTTATTTTTATTCAAAATATAATTGATATAGTTCCTACAAAACTTAATTTCTTTTTAAAACGTTGCCAGAGATCAAACCCATTCTTGACTCAGCAGCCTGAATTTGGCTGAAGTCTGAAAGGGCTGAAGAACTGGCACTTGCCAGGGGCCTTCCAGCTGCTTCTCCAGGAAGATCAGGAAGGACAAGAATCACTATACCTTGCTGGATCTGCAGTGACATGAAGGAAGATTAAGTGCTAGAGCTACTAAATACAGAGGGAAAAGAAAAAAAAATCAAATTCTGAAACCTTTTAGAAAATTTTATAGAATTGTCACAAGAAAACTGAGGCTTCACTTCAGCTCTCACTTAAGAAATTGGTGCTACTTTTCCACATTTAAGCAGAGTTATATTTAATATTGGAGGAAGAATTTAGCTTTTGTCACCACTGAATTCTAAACAGTGTGACTAAAGCTCTGATGCTGAGGCAATGTGTCGCTTGCACAAACTATGCTTTCCTAAGCAATGCCTCCTACAATTTCTCTAAACGATGAAGCGGATTGCACAAGCATTTGTGCATATGCCTGTTGAAGCTGCTAGTCATGGGGATATCTTGCAATGTAGTTAATGGGGATATTTTTTGCCAAAAAGCAATGATCCTATTTGCTTGTTTAGCTTATATTCATTGCTTCAGCAGCATAGAGGTGTATGCATATGCTTGTAATGTGGTATCTGTGTGTATTCATATGTGTGCTGCCAGTGCGCAGGAGCTATTTAAATAAACACACATGTAGGTATCTGTCTTAATAACAAAAGTAGCCAAATAAAGCCTGCTCACAACTCAGCAGCCCCTTGCCCACACTGGTAGCTTGGTATAAATCAGAGGTGCAGATGTGTGTTATCTCCTTCCAGCTCTGCCAGGTGTGCTGGAGTCAGGCATAGAGGAGGTGCAAGCAGATGGGAAAGATGCCTTAACCCATTGAAACAAAAATTGTAAGAGCTCACTTGTCAGATGTCTAAAGAATGAAGTTTTGCTATGCTTTGTTCTTTACTGTCTGCAATAGGTGGACCCAAAGTGGAGGACTTTCCAAAGTATCCCATTTATTGGCCAAGAGTTGTATTTGGCTGTCTGAATCCTGTAACTCAGAATTTAGAGCATATAATGTCCTTTCCCATCTATTTAATCTTTAACAATCATTCTTGATTTCCAGCTGGTGTGAACTGATGCTGTTCACCAAAGTTCCCTGTGGATAAAGATGCATCATTGAGCTGGGGGAAGATTTGTCACTCAAAGGTGCACCTGTCAATCAGTGCATCAGTGATACAGGCTCCAATGTTGATCCAACATTTCATGCATGCATGTCCAAAACTTTCTTTCAAGGCAAAAGAAGGCATTAGGAGATCAGGAATATTTTCAATAGTAGTAGAAAGAAATACTAGTGATGGGGTGGCATGTGAGACTAAAAACCCCATGCTGACAGACTCAGTGAGTTGGGAAGAAGTGAAGCAGGAAGGAGCATCAGAACAACTGCTTTGTGCTTTTCATTCATAATGGCATCAGGTCAGAGAAACAACCATTTAATGGGGGCATTTGCAGTGTGTTATAACATTCCCTCCACTGCCATCAAAATTTTTGAGCCTAAGATAAAAACCTTTTGCATTTATAGGTCATTAGCATCCTTTTTTAACTTTCTGTAGGCAGTTTGCATATAAATCTCATTTTAAGAATAGTCCATTAAACCCACAGTTGTCACTTGCTGAGAGATTTTGGATGGGGGTTTTTTCCATCCTGAAATCATCTTTGTAATGTCTTTTGTGCTTTTCCTTCAGAGCTTTGCCTCATTTTTCTTTTTTTTTATTCACCTGTTAAAATTGCAGTTCTCTCTCACAGCTGGCAGATTGGAAGTAATGGAATTTAACTGCCATTGCAATGGTTCTGAGCAAAAAAAAAAAAAATCTTTTCAGTTCCTGATTTTAGAAATGTATGTTTTACTAGCTCTTTCCCTTCATTGTCACATTTTCTATTTCCATTTCTAAATACAAATACCCATTGTTCTGCCTAATAATATTTATTTTTAAATTGTCAATACTCATAAATTCACACATTCTCTCATCTGAGAGATACTTGATGTAAAGAGATAAAATAATTAATGCCAAAAGGAAATTAAAATACAGAGACACAGGTGTACTGCTGAGGTTTAGGCTGTAAAAGCATCCCATCAAAAACCTCCCATTACAATAAGGATCTAAAACAAGAAGAAGAGGTAGTGGTAGAGGTGACTGGAAGTCACTCCACATTAGGCCAGTTTACCAAAATCACTGCACATGTTCTTAAGTGTAGAAGGATGCTCAAGTGGGGCTGTATTTAGGAGCATGACTGAACATCTGCTTAGGGTTCAATCAGTTTTACTCATTGACACTGACAGTCTTTATTGCACAGGTGCAGTATATATATATATACAAAAAAAATATGTGTGTATGTGTGTGTGTGTATGTATGTAAGTATCTATAGCCATGTGAGAGTACTGAGGAAGGAAGGAGATAACTGGTATCACCAATTTATGGAGTAAAGGAAAATCCATGCAGAATGGATTGGGTTCTGCTGTTCATGCTTCAAACAAAAATAAATATTAGCAATTGGAAAATGGTCAGAAATGCATTACAGGAATTATGTCTGGGAAACTTCCTCAGCTGAGCAGAGGACAACAAGAGGGTTAGAACCAGGTGGTAATATCTGACAAGGGGAAAAGTTTTCTATAACAGGATGACTTTTAATATTTCAGGTATAGTTAGAAAAATTTCAGAGGCTAAAAACTGGATCTATGAGAAATCAGGGTAGAGGTGGGGTACACATTTTTAACAGCAGGGATGAATAATGGCTGAAGCAATTGATTTTGTAATAGATTTGGCATCATTTGCAATCTGAAAGCCAAGGCTGAATGCATTTCTCAGAGGCTGTGTCTCAGCTTATCCCTCTCTGTCTTGATTCCGAGGGTACCAAACAGTTCTCTGTCGTCCATGTTGTGGGAAAAGTAATTTTGGATGGCTACTGTTACCCCCATTGACCTTAAATCCCATTTAAGTTTTTGTTGATGTGATTAACCATATGTAACAGGGTCTGTAATGAGTGATCACTCAAGACAATAATGAAATAATTGATGTTAACAGAAGAAATTTCCACAGACTTTTTTTTTTTTTTAAATTCATACTAAGCTTGATTTCATTTAAACCAATGGTAAAAGATAGAAGAGGAATGCTAGCCAAGGCTAAGACCAAAGGGAATCATATTTGTAAATATGATTCCTACTGTACTGTCTTGGTTCATTTTGGGGCTTTTGTCTTAAAAAATATTATCTTTTTTTTTTTTTTTTAATATTTATAATCATGTCTTAAAAAAGTATCATTTTTTCTAATAAAGCAAGAGTTCACATGATTAAAAACTACTAAAGATCAGTCACATTTGAAACAAGATGAATAAAAAGAGGAAAAACCCTGTTTTTTACAATTTGGAAATTTTATTTGTATTTTCTAGGTGTGCATGGCCATATCCCAGGGAAACAACTGTCCTGAGAAAATAATCAAGACAAAAAAGGTGATTTTAATTTTCTAATGCTGAACGCTTGAAGATTTTTATTTTGTGTTTTACCAACTATACCATCAAACTGCAAATAAAAATCGGGTGTGTTTAATTCCCCAAGAAGCTGCTGTAATTTTGTATTTGACTTCAGTAATGTAACAACTTGCCCTGTGGAATAATTTGAAAACAAGTTTCTTTTCAGTGTTCTGACTTCCTGTTTCTCTAACCTACTGCACATTAAAAGGATCTATTATTTTTTTATTGAATGTGTAAAATATAGGCTTCTTTTTAGCTAAACTATTTTTATTGGAACTTTTACCAACAACATTATTTATTAGGATTTTACCCTGTCCATTAACATAGCATGAGATTATTTTTCACAAAATGAGTAGGAAAACCAAATCGTTCATGGAACCAAGTAGTAGTTTCAGTAATGAAATCAGACACTATTGTGAAGATTGTTAAGCCTGATAGAAAAGAGGGGACTCAGAAAACAGAAGTCAGCAGCTGGGTGTCTGCCTCTCAAGGAACACAGATGATGTCTGTAGGGTCAGACAGTGACTCATGCTTGGGCTTCCCTCCTCCCAGAAGGCAGCTGCTGCATGGAAGGGAATGGGGCTGGGAAGCAGGACACCCAAACCTCATCTGTTTCACTGGCACTGTGGGACAGCTGTATCCTTGCAGAAGAGCCTGTGGCAAATGCTACAGAAAACTGCAGAGCAAGGTAATTTTACAAGTGTGTCAACAGTTAGAGTTGATAGGGTTTTTAATCTGTACTTTATAGAGTTGTGTAAGAACAGCATTAGATTTCATAGTTCAGGATGTATTTGGGGGAAGAATTCCAGTTCCAAATTTTTAAACATCAATGGTAAGGATGAGCAACTTTGTTACTTTGACATAAACAGCAATAAACCACTACTTTTGCTTATTTCTGCCTTTCCCCCGCCTTAAGCAGTACTTAAAATAACATGCTCATGTAGTTCCTTCTGATTTCTTCTCCAACACACATAACAAGGGTCAAAGGAGTTTCAAGTGCAGAGAGTATCAAGTACCCCTGTAATGCCTTTAGGACCCCCATTCTTCTGGGTGACTCTGCACTGCAAATCAAAGGAGGGAACATACAGGTTGAAAAGCACGTGCTCAAATAAATCAAGGCAAATTCCCCAAATTCAGCACAAAGCCAATGTATTGCTGCAGTGGAACAAAGTTCTCAGGTGCAGGCACAGCCAGCTCTCTTGATATAGCTGAGTTCGGGTTCTTGACTCTTATTGGATTGGAAAGGTTTCCAAAGTGGAGAGCAAAGAAAATAAAATTAAAGGTTTAGAGAGAAGAAAGACATTCTGATGCTTGGAAAGGACTTGAGGACACTTTCAAAAGTCTGTTTGGCTAGTGATACATCTTTTAAAATTATTTATTGTTAATTAAACTATTAAATTCAAGCAGGCAGTCATGGAAAACCCTACCTGGGGAGCACTGCAGGCATGCTTCTCATACCTGGGAGAGGAGCAGCAGGAGGGACAAGGAAGGAGTTGATATAACCAGCTACCATCAAGATGCATCAACCACCAGCTACCATTGTTACAAAGCTATTGCTTACTGCATCATTGCTGTTGGTTGCTGCCTTCTTACAAAAGCCATTGCCTGCTAGAAGTGAAATTACTAAATTCAGAAAAGTATGGGCTCAAGTTGGAATCAGACACAGAGTGGATTTAGCCTTAGGTATATTAATTGTATCTGTGCATTCTTAAAAAGCATTCTAATCTTCCACTTAAGCCTGGTAAATATTTTGTTGCAGAATAAATTAGAATAAAGAAGTTATGGTATCCTTGAAAATCCTGGCTAGCCACTCACTTCCTCCCCCAAAGTGGGATGGAGGAGAGAATCAGAACAGTAAAGGTAAGAAAATTTGTGGGTTGAGATAAAGACAATTTAACAGATAATGCACAAGGTGTGTGAGCAAGCAAAGTGAAACCAGGAATTAATTCACCACTTCCCATGGGCAGGCAGGTGTTCAGCCATCCCCAGGAAAGTAGGGATCCATCACATAACAGAGACTCAGGAAGAAAAATGCCAGCACTCAAAATGTGTGCCCCCTCCCTCACTGCTTCCTCCTTCTCCCCTCAGAGTTATGCTCAGCATGAAGCCATATGGTGTGGGATAAGGTGGTGTGGGATATGGTGTGGGATATGGTGTGGGATGTAGTGTGGGATATGGTGTGGGATGGTGTGGGATGTGCTGTGGGATATGGTGTGGGATGTGCTGTGGGATGTGCTGTGGGATGTGCTGTGGGATATGGTGTGGGATAAGGTGTGGGATGTCCCTGGGTCAGCTGGGGCCAGCTGTCCTGGCTGTGTCCCCTCCCAGCTCCTTGTGCACCCCTGGCATTCTCACTGCTGGGGTGATGGATAGGAAAGGCCTTGGGTCTGTGCAAGTGCTGCTCAGCAATAGCTAAAACATCCCAGCACTGTTTCCAGCACAAATCCCAAACACAGCCTCACACTTCTGCCCTGAAGAAATTTAACTCTATTCCAGCCAAAACCAGCACATGTGGACAGGAGATGTTCCTCACACGGATTAAAATGCTGATGTAGTTCACCAGAATTAATGATTCTATGTGTGGTTTTCACAAGATGGCTTTTAATTCCAGGTGTATTGCAGTGGCATTCAAGCAAAGATTTATTGAAAACTAAACATAAAACTCCCACTGCTTTGTTACAAATGAAGTAGAGAGATAGCAGCTGGTTTTCATGCAATCCTCGTTCTTTCAAAACTTTCCACCTACTTCATCCATCTTTATTTGTACTTAGGCATAAATCGTGGTCCATTTGCTTGTGGCACGAAAATGAAAAATGTGTTGGTAAAGATTTTACCAAAGGCCATATTTTAAAGATGAAATTCAGTTCTCTTTTAGGTGAAGAACAGTAGTAGGGGAAGGCAGAAGGTATGCCATATAGAATTGTAAGTTCTGTTTCAAATGTCAGCCAAATAAATGTCATGGGACATAACACACCTCCTAATTAAAAATTAAAAAAAAACAAAAAAACAAAAACAAACAAACAAACAAACAAAAACCCACAAAAAAACCCCCACAAAAAAACAACAAAACCAAAACAAACAAACCAACAAATAATAATAATAAATACTCTAATCGTTAACTACTGGCATTAAAGTATCATCATCTTCAAGATTAAATTGGTCCTTTAGAAACTAATAGAGCAAAACCTGTTTTTTAAAGTTCTCCTTAGTAATTGCAGCTGATTCAATTCTGTTTCAATCTAGATCTCATTTTTTTCATGCATGCATAGAATGAGGCCAAATGCTTGGGGACAAGGGTTCCCAGGGAATAGTGATCCAATGAGCCATCTGTACACACATCATATCTAATCAGGGTGAGATGGGGAAAATAAAAATTATTAGATTATTAAAATCTTGAAGTTTGAGAAACTTTTTTATTTCATGGATTTTTGGTGAAGATTAATGAGTTATTTAAGCTAGTGATAAGAAACATGCACTTACATGGGTAATTTCTCTCTGCTGTTCTCTGGAGCCATCTATTTCTCTGAACTTATATAGTCCCCTCAAAGTCTATGGAAAACAAGTGGACAATACAACACACAAATATTTCCAAAATTATCAAAATGGACATTATTTTTTGCATGATTAAAAAAGAAAATTCAAAGTATCATGCAATACTAGTAAAAGGAATTCACTTTTTTTAGAAGGGCTCAACCATGAGTCTTCCATTTTCTTCTATCTCAGTGTCATTGATGCAAAAAACCACTTGGAAGATCTGTGTCATGCAAGTTTGACTCTTCAGGTAAATTGAGAACTTTAGTGCCCTTTTTGCACAGTAGCAGCCTTTACTTCTCTAGTCATATGAGTTTAAATGTAACCCAAGCATGCATTATTGAATAGATAAAATTATTTAGGGAAGAAAGGGAAGGAGTGGAAGACCCTAACAGAAGGATGAACATCAGAAAATAACTTTCTGCTTAAGATTATGCAGCAAAAACTCAGAATCCTTCGTATATAATTTTAAAGTAATATTAAATTGGAGCACCTCGGGAGAATATCAATGAGCAGCTGTTAGAGCTCTCTCCTGGGTAAGCAGTCTCTCATGCCTCCTGTCACATGTTTGAGCAGATAGGTAGGCAGAAATAGGTTTTGTGCTATTTATTATATTTTCAAACCTGTAAAAAATCAGTATTGTCAATATATCCTAGAGGAAAAAAAAATAGAAAACAGCTGTTTGAGAAAGCCCAGGTTTAGCATTGAACAGAGAGCTAGAGGCCACACTATATTAACTTCGTTAATCTAAGTATTTTTCCTTGTCCAAAAATCTATGTTTCTTAAAAATGTATGCTTCTATTTTTCCTGGTTCAAAAATCAATATTTCTTAAAAACGTATATTCTCAAATATTCAGAACTTCATGACTCACTATTGCTTCAAGAGTAGTTAAGCTAAGAGCTGCTTCCGTAAATACTCTGTATTTGGATGAAACAATATTTTTTGAGAGAAGTCCTGTTGTGAAAACCTCTTAAGCGTGTCAGGTCAAAATCAAGTCTCTGGTCCTGAAACAGAACCATTTTAGTCAGCGGGATTTAATCAGTGCAGCTCGGAATAGAATTTGCCCATTAGCATGTTTAAAGCATTTGCTCACTGCCAGAGTGCTACCTTAATTCACTTTTCTGAATAACCTTCAATTTCAGCACTCAAAAGCAATTTAATATTGTGGGCAAATGAAATTATTTCAATCACAATGTGAAGAAGTAGAAAGGGCTAAATAATTGAAAATGAAATATAACTAAAGAAGGATGTTATTTATTTTTGAAACTTCCAAATGTGTGCTACATGTTTGTAATAGAGCATATGGCCTCTTCTTGGCCTAAGGGATTTCGAGCTAGCTCTGCTTTGGCCGAGCACAAATGCTGGAAATCAGCTCAAGAACACCAGTTCTTGCTAAAGAATGACATGGGACCCATCCCACAGGAGCAGAGGAAGAAGAAACAGGCTTTCCTCTAGCCATCTTTATGAGCACTTAAAGATTGAAATGGAATTTTTGCCCCTACCTAGTGAAATTATTTTTTTTTTCCCTGATATTGGAATTAGCTGTAGAGTTTGTCCAGGAAGGAAGATTAAAGATTTCTTTGGAAAGAAGATTAAAGTTTTATTTCATTATCTGGATGGCCCTGTTTATTCAAATTGTAGAGAGACAACTGAGCCATCAGAGCTGGTATTTTCATGAAACTAGGTGAGATCAAGCTACTGAGTTGAGGCAGAAAGATGGAAAATGCTACTGTCTAGAATGAATATAAGAGCCAATAAAGATGTTATAAAAGAGCATGACAAGCAGCCGTAGGGACAGGCAGACATTACAGTAATGTAAGATAGTGTCTCTTCTAAAAACCACTTAAACAACTGGAATTGCTTTGCAGGAAAATGGGAATCCTCATGCTCAGTCTCCTGATGCTTCATATAACTCAGACTTCACCTGAGACTTCAGATGGATACATCTTTACCTGCTCTGGGCTCTGCGACAGGTAAAGAAGGTAGTAAAAATTCCTAAGCAGGTTATGGGCTATGTGTACCACAAAATAGAACTGAAGATTAATGATGATGTGAAACGATTCCTGAAGCAACCTAGAGCAATCAGGTAATTCATCGAGTGGTCTGTCTTTGCCATCTAGTGGTACAAAGCCAAATTTCTTTTCTGCTGCACAGAGCAGACACAACTGCTGAAATCTCCTATCTCAGAAGCAAACCTCTCCCACACGGAAATATTCCTGCCCTCGGGGTGATGGCAGTGGTAAGTGTACAACTGTCCTTTCAGAAACCAGGAGCAGAAATTCTTCAGCCTTTGACCCACCAGATTTAGGACTAGATCATCAACAAATTAGCAAGGGTTATCCAGTAATTAACTGATCTCTAGCTCCAGTATCCTGGTTAGTGCTCCAGTCTTTTGATCTTGCAGGTGCAGATTATAGTATTGAGGCACTCAACTTTTCACTGCTTTCTGTGAGAATTTAAGAAACTAAATATCACAGGGTTTTGAGATTATATTCTAAAATCTTGTTAATCACACTTTTAAAACTCTCAGCCAAAGGCTCTACAGATTTTTAGAGGCTTCAGCTTTGCTTTACAGCATCTCTGTATGAAAACATATGATTATTTTCCAACCAGGAGACTGATCTAAAATGAAATTAGCAGCTCGTTAAAAAATTGTGCAGGGAATACATACCAATCTGGCGCTGTAACTCATATACCTAAATTTGAGCTATAAGACTAGTTTTTTCTCTTAGAACATTTCAGGAATATTTGAATAAAGAATTAATAAAAGAATTCATTTTATTTCTCAGTTATGTCATAGAGTAAATACAGGAAAATTAATAGAAATATATTTTATCAGAAAAAAATAATTATATACAGCATGATATCTAATCATACATGTTACTTACTTGGATTTCTTGCTATCTGTATGTATCCACAAAATAATAATAATATATTGATTTTCATCAGTAATAACGAACTTTAGTTCCCACACCCCAGTTTTCTAGCAGATATTTTTAGGTTTTACTGTAGAAAAAACAAAGCTAGGATTTAAGAGTCAGAGTTTTCCTAATATATCTGATTCAGGAGAAGCTCCTCATGGGACTTTCTGTTCTAAGCCATACAGAATTTTTTGTAAACCCCTTTCACAAGTCACAATGAATGAAAACAAAGCCATACAAATTGTATAGAGAACACATACAAGTTAACTAAAACAAAGATTAATGAGATTGAATTAACTTTACTATGTAGTGTTAATCATATTAAGACTAATATGATTCTGAAAAGTGTATTTATACAATAACACCACATATATAACAAAACATGTGGAAAGAAAATAAAATTACATGCTATTAGCTATGGTCCCTTCTTTAAAAACATTATTGAATCTTCTATTTATTGAGCAGCTGCTGCATTCACTCATTCATTCATCCGTTCCCTCAACTGTTATTTATGTAATTAATTATTCAATCAATTGTTCACTGAGGGACCGTATATGATCTATGTTTTACAATTGACCTCAAAGAGCGAGGCAGCTGAATGCATCCGATAGAAAATAGAAAAAGGCATCGCAAGGTTCACAACAATTATCCAGGGTTCAAAGCCAAAAACGATTTCTTCTAGCCCATTGTCATATTCCGGGCGGCACCCGAACGCCGGTGGTATCCACAGCTGCAGGGAAAGAACGCCAGGCCAATATTAATCACCAGCGGTACAAGTCAATAGCCCTTAATGACTGTGACTCCTCCATACTGCAAATTGCCTTCAGGAATCCCTAAGAAATCCCTCCCTGTTGCTACTGGGGCACGCTGGTGGAAGAGGGTTTCAGCTTCTGTTGCTGCTACAGTTTTTTGGACCGTTACTGAACGAAGCCTCCTGTATTCCACATTTAAATAAACTTTGTTCCCCAAAAGCATATTCACTTCTTCCAGAAGTAAAATTTACTGCCTACAAACTGTAGAACCATGCAATTTTAATATACTCATCCGACTTGAAAGGATGGGAAATTTTTGGTTATTAACTTGTGAATTACATTCAAAATGTCTTACCGAAAGGTTGCAGAGGAATAAAAACGCAGCAATGTTCTTCAAAATTCTCCTCTTGTTGTTGGTAACTGAGTTTCCACTGGAAAATGAGAAATCTGAGGTTGAGTGCATGACCAAACTATTGTCCTGACTTGTTTCTTCTTTGGCAACACCATCACCATCATTTTCTCTCACACCGATGCTGCCCTTAAACAGACAGGGTATGTCACCGCTGTCACGAGCAGCTCTGCCATTGTAAATCTCTTTGTACAAGGGGGTGAGGGACAAAGTGCTCCCCCGAGATATGGTCACTATCCGAAGAGTTTTAATGTCATCATTCACCTTCTCCTGCTCGCGGTGGATGGATTCAATGATAAAGAGGTTCTGAACATATTTCTCAATAATAACCAGAACAGAGTAGGGCAGGTTATACCATGTGTATTTGGGATGACCTTGGGCACAGATAATAGCAAGGATTGAGCCCCAGGAGAGCAGCCAGGACCCTGCAGCTGTGCCCACCAGCAGTTCTGCATCCAGTTTTCGAGCAGGATTCTTGGAATTATCCAGAGATCTATCTTCCAGTCTGTAGATCAGAAGGGCAACAATTCCAGCTGTGCACATGAGAGCCAACACAAAGATAGCGTGCAAGTAAAACATAGTGAGTGCTAACTCACTTTTGATTTTTGAACCTCCAATCTGAATTAAATACACAACAACTATGGCTATTGTGCTAGTTAACACCATTAGTCCAAAAATCATTCCAACAGTTATGCCGTGGAATTTGAATGGAGTTTTGTTTTGCTGGTGGTGCTCAACTTTACGGCCAATGTTCTTCCACAGGACATAGAGCATCGTGGATGCTAGGATGTGGTACTCTATATTAAAGGGATATAGGTAATATATTCCTTGAGAAAATATCGAGCAGAGAGTTGTTGTCGTGCAGTTGCATTGAGGTGCATGATCATCTAGAACTAAAGGAGGAGAGATTAGTTACGTGCTTTATAAAGATTCCTTGGTTTAAGTGAATAAATAAAACATAAATAAAATAATGAAATACAAAAGGTAAGATTTCAGTCAAACAACACCCAGTTACCCACCTGAGAAAGGGGCCCCACTTGTCCATGCTTCATGGGGATTTGAAAGCAGAAGGCATCCCCAGCAGTTGTCTCAGAATGGCCTGGGTTGGAAGGGACCCTAAAGATCATCTGTTTCAAACCCCTCTGCTGTGGACAGGGAACCTTCCTCTAGACAAGGCTGCTCACAGTCCCATCCAACCCGGCCTTGAACATTTCCAGGGATGGAGCATCCACAGCTTCTCTGAGCAACGTATTCCAGTGCCTCAGCACCCTCAGAGTGAAGAACTTTTTCTTTATATCTTCCTTATTCTAAATGTTTGCTAATGACAACTTGCACCATCTTACCAATGGAGAAATTTTTTCATTATTAAAACACCCAAAGTGTTTTAACTTGTCTAGTAAAACAGTACTAATGGATAACTTCTATCCCTTTGAGCCATCCCACTGAATCCTGTATGACCACAGGCCACAGGTAACAACTCTCCTGGGAAAGATTTGCAAGATTATTCATGCTTGTTTTTTTTTTTAATAACTTAGTAAATAGTAAACCCTCATTTTAACACTGCTATGTTAATTTATTACTGTCGTTTAGTAATAAAATGATTCCTCAGTGATGTTATTCCTCAAAAGAGATGTTCTTTAAAAGACCATTTGTTTGGAATTTAGAAAAAACTACTGCCTTGATTGCATGTATGATAATGATCATATAACATTTCAGTATCAGCTAATTACCATGTCCCAGAACGACTTCACTGACATAGTCATGAATGACTCAGCTACATCCTGTAGTGACAGTATGAGTGTGCTAGAGCAGGAATTTCACAATGCACCAAACCTTTTGCTTACCTATAGTTATGTTCCCAAAACCAAGGGTGATTAGTCTTTCCTTATGTTCATTCAATTGATGTTTTGACTCTGCTAACACACCATTTGTCCACAGGAGCAAATTTGTGAAAACAGAATGGATAACACCAAACCTACAAAATAAAGCAATTATTGAAGGAATCTGCACAGACTGTATCTTGTGAAATATGTGAAATGAAATCAAATTGATTAAATTTCTGTGTACAAGCTATATGGCAGTATGTATTTCTCGGTGCAGGGGGAGGGTTGAAAAATCATCACTGATCCCTAAAGATGTTCTGCAGTCACTGAATATCAGACTTCTAAAACCTTAAGAAATGCAATGTATTAAATGACCTAATGTATTAAACTATTAACAGGATTCTTTTATTACTTCTTATGCTCTCTTATGCAATGGGGTTTACTCTTTGGGCTGGACAAGCTTCATGTTAGTGATTGAACAGTCTGAAATGGATTAATTTTTTACATGCTGTATTTCACAGCCTTCTGCAGTGTTTCTTCATATTCTGTGTCTGATCTTTCTTCACAGGTACCACAACCTTCTTCACCTTCTAGCCCATGGATTTTTGTCTCTTGGAGAGAGCTGAAGCTAACAGAGCACTTTATTCCATTCAAAGTACTGTTACAAATGGGAGTAGGTCTCCATGCACTTTTGAGACTCGTGGCCCCTGACAAGCCACTTCAGCTTGGTGAAACAGAAAAGCATTGGAGAAAGAAGTGTACTAATGGTTCTGAACTTCCTAATAAAATTCAGGCAAAAATTTTTCTCCATTGCCAAGCAGCCCCTTTTTTGTAGGAGGTCATGTATCTATCTATTTCCTAGGCAAAATCCTTTCACCTACCCATGTCAGTTGTTTTCCTGCACTCAAGGCTCTTCATGTTTCTTCATCAATAAATAGTTTTTTATTACAAAACTGTTCTCAGTGATAAACTTGCAGTTAGAAATTTTTAAAATCTACTGATAAACAGAGCTGATAGCACCAGCTGACATCACAAAGCCTCCTGTAATCACTCTACTCCTGAGCATGGCATTTGAACACTTACTCAAGAGAGCAGAGCAAATGGAGCCCCTTCACCACAGGTGATATTTCTGAACAAATTTATTTTACCTCCTATAGAAATTCATCAGATTATTGATAATTTTAAATAAGTACTTTGAAAATTTCCATGTTTGCTTATTTATGTTCTATGTACAGGCAGATTATTATGCATTAATCCACCTTATCACAAAACCAGAAAACACATTGGATCTGATTTGGTACATAAGATACCACTAGGGAGGTTGTGCTTCCAAGTGCATGTGCACAGCTGCATCTACCACAGCTGTGAGGTGTGGCTGACATGCCTGAGGGATGGGATGCCAAAAGGACCTGGATGAGCTCAAGAAGTGGCCCCATGTGAACATTATGAGCCTCAAAATGGCCAAGTGCAAGGTCTTGCAACTGGGTTAGGGCAAGCTCCAGTATCAACACAGGCTGGAAACATTCAAGGCCGGGTTGGATGGACCTCTGAGCATCCTGATCTAGTTGAAGATGTCCCTGCTTATTGCAGAGGGGTTGGACTAAATAACCTATAAAGGTTTCTTCCAACCCAAACTATTCTATGAGTCTAAGGCTTAGTTTTAAAAAGGTGTTTCCCATAAAATCAGTATAAAATACCTCCATTACATTGCATTGACTGCAGGTTGGTGATACATGTTCCCCTTCAGTAGGTAAATAAATAAAATATAATATAGTGCATAGTCTTAAAACACATACGTGATGCTTCCTTCTTAAGTGACTCTGTGGTATCATATATTGCCATTTTCCTCTCATGAGAAAAATATATGTATTCTGTCATTATTTTGTATTACAAAATATCAGTGCAGGTTAAATAAGGGTGAATGGAGTTTCTTTCTATTTAACTTTTCTATTTATTTCTACTTAATGCAACCAAGAGGAGAATCAATCTCTGTATACTTTCACTGTCTCTCATACAAAAAAAGTCTGGTGTTAAAACACTGTACAGACCTATACTTATTAACATGGCAGATGAGGATCAGATCCACTTTACCTTTCAAGTGTTTTGAAAGACTGGATAATATCCTTTGCATGACACCACAGAAAGTACACCTAAATGGAAGAAATACAGACAAATATCATTACACTAATGAGCATGTGTAACACTCAGAAAGGAAAGTGCACCTGTAGATAGATATTTCAATGGTTCAAACTTCTGATGATTTAAACTGAGGCAGCTCCATCTCCACACATGTGAAAGAGGTCATGATTTCCTGTGATATTTACACAGAACCTGAGATTTCTTACATGATAAATCCGTGGCTTAACAGTAGAAAGTCTAAGTATTACTCACCAAAATATATTTTCCTTCTGTATCTGAAGAGACTTTTATTTCAATGACAAAAAAAAGCCACTGGTTGTGGATACAGGTATGATTGCTGCAGGATGTGGTAATGCTAAGTTGGAATAATTTAGGAAATATATTAAATTCTATGGAGGGAAAGAGATTGATGAAAGGATGCCAGAATTGACTAATAAAACAACAAATGCCCAGGAAGCATAAGAAAAGTTTAACTGCCTGAGAGAGAGCCCCATTAAGAACAGTTGCACTCAAGGATAGGGCAGAAAACTCAAGGAATAGAAGAGAGGGATAACATTAATGAGTTAGCAAGTCAAGGGCAAAGAGATTAGAAAAGGGGAAAAAAATTAGAACCCTCTGTTTATGAGAGCATAATGAAGACCTCAGAAAGAGATTGCTGTTGAAACAAAACCAAGTGTGCATAGGTTCAAGAAGAACCATACCAATATTCCTCAGGGATGTTAGGGTGACACTGGGAGTCTGTTCACTGTCAATAATTCCTAGGCTACTGAACTCATCAGCAGGTGAACTGTGAAGAGAGAAAGAGTCCTAAGATTTCTCTTGGAAAGCTGCCTGCAGAAATGGTCTGAAATGTGATAAAAACTTTAGGTTCTTCTTCAGCAACCAGAGTAACTGGAAGCCCATTTTTCCACAGCATCCATTACTGTAGGATGCTTCACTGTCACTGTTTCTGAGGCATCCAATGTCTCATTTTGGAAAAAGCTAGGCAAATGCAGTCCTTTATGGCTCACCTATGCTACCCAGCAATAACAATTCCTCTAATGAAGCATTTATCAATGAGAGGAGTGGCCACTGTAAAATCCTAGATGTAAAGACTAAAATACTTCATGTAGGCTTCAACTGAAATCATATTGAAATTACCTTAGTCTGTAATGCCAGATTCAATTTCCCATCATAGGATAAATGCAGTAAAAATCTGACAGCAGATCTGAAACCATTCTTTAAAACTTATAAACTATAAGTTTTGAAGATCTGTTCAGACACATGATAGTGGGAAGAAATAGGAAAAGTCAGTACAGAAATAGCATAAAATCCAGTTTTTGCTCACAGAATATTCATTGCCTCAAAGGGACTTCTTCCTGCAGAAGAACCTGGGAGGGCAGGTACATGTTGGTTCATACATGGATGCAGAATGTATATATTAATTTCATGGCATATATCAGGATGCCTCAGAGTAAATGACAACAGAATCTGATACCTATCCAGTAGAAAATCAATTCTTTGGTTTTTAGATGACACATAGTAGGGATGTTCTCTGCTGTGATTTTATCCAATATTTCAGACATGAGAAGATGTATCTTAGGTAAGAGGTATCTGGTTAATTACTTTTTAAATTTAACTTTTTCTTAGATTGCTCAGGCTAACATTCAAGTGTTCATTATTTTAAGCTCTGTAGATGATAAATTCAGTGACACTGGGTGCTGTAAAATTTAAATTAGAGTTCTTGTTGCCTTTGTTCAGCATTTTTATTCACTCTTCCACACTGCAGTTCATGGTGGCTGGAAATCTTGTCAGCTGGCTACAATTAAGAATGCTATATTCAGATCAGCAGGGCAGAAGGGCTTAATTTTGTTGGTTTGTTTTTCAGAGATGAAGTTAAGTTGCAAGACATGGAGAGTGACTATTACAAGAATGTGAAATTAAGGTTACTTCAAGCAACTCAGAATTTCACCCTCAGAGAAAAACATAGATAGGGTGAGAGTTACTGTTTAAATTTAATTTTTTAAAATTTTTTTTTAACTGTTGAAGAAAGCAGAAAAATGTAGGTTGTTCAAAAGTTCATTTATATGCAACCACAACTGCTAGGAAAACATTTATTTTCTTTTGGAAAATGCATAGAAGTGCCTGGCTTTGATTGAGATATCTCAGTTCTTCCCTACAAGCTTGGTGACAGGGGTTCAGAGGAGTCAATGTGAGAAACAATCAGCTGTGGAGTATACACTTACCACACACTGTAGACCCAGAGCCTTATAACAAACAGGCAGCTGGAATATTTCACAGGAGTCACTGGCCATGTTTGCTACTGTGCAGCCACTGATAAGAACAACCAAATGCTTCTAGAAGGAACATCCATGTTCATTTGTTACAGGAAAGCTGTGCAAGTGTTTTAGAAGCAACTAGGAAGGGTTTTGACCCCTTTAATTTACACCTCTAACCACAATGAAATATCACATTAGACAGATTGAATTGAACTTGTGTGAGAAGTTCTACATATACAAACAAGGGAATTGTCTTTAGCAAAACACTCATTTCAGCTTGAAAATTCTAAAAATTCTGTGTGTAACTTTAATTAAACAAAAAGGCCACATAACTTCAACTACAGGAGAACATTTTTTTATTATTCTTTTTTTCAAACCAGTGTTTGAAACCCATGAATTTTATGGCTAAGCAACTTCAGGTTGCAATGCTTGAATTCACTATACATGCACAAGCATTTAGTCCTCAAAAGTATTCTGTGATATGCTTAGAAATCAAATTAGCATGAAGTCCACTGATGACAAGATAAAATATATTTCTGGTAAAAAAAACAGAGATTAATATAAAACTGCAACCAGTGACTTTTACCTGTAAGATGGTGTGGACAGCATGTGTAACAGGAAAAATGCCTTCAGTTGGTGACAGACAGTTTGAAAAATCAATATAATATCCAATTTTAAAGGAGTCCAGAATTAAAGTAATCACTGCAAATAATGTAATCCCACCTATGAATGAAAAAGATATTAGAAAAATTTAATAGTTATAGTTAGTTAGTTATTATATAGTTAGTTAATAGTTAGTTATAGTGTCTGGAGACTATTTGTAAAATATACAAAAATCTATTTAGGGGAGAGAAAGTTGATCAGTATCTGTGTTCTAATTTAGGGAAATAAGACTAGATCAATGCCCATGAAGATAATTTACACCACTTTTGTTGTTGTTGCTATTGTTGGGTTTGTACCTGTATGACTAAATATAATTGGCTACAAGATTACTGAACCAAACCCTAAGGCCTCAATTTCCCTGATTTTCGTTTGTTTTGAGGGGGTTTTTTTTGTGGTTTGATGTTGTTTTGTTTTTTGTTCTTTTCGTTTTCTTTTAGGCTTTTATTCAAGTAAGCTTTCACTGGATTCAATATGGACTTAGTTGAATGAAGACTAGATAAAAATTTATCCACAGACCTGAACCAGACCTTACTGTATAAACCAGCATCAGTATCTTAATCTTCCCTTACAATTTCTCACAGAGTAAATAACACCATTAGTGTTGACTTTGATTAATATTTATCTTCTATATGGGCCCACACCTAATTTCTATATAAGTATCATGTGTTCCACTTGACTTGTGGTAGTAAAAAAGTAATACTATATTAAAAATTTACTTAATTATACTTTGATTGTCAAAGTTGCATTGATAAAAATGAATTAGAAATTACATAAACACACTGTAATTTTGTTTATTATTTCATTGACCCTTTAAAACTAAACAAAAATAGACTTCAGAAACCTTTTTAATCACAAGGGTGTGAATTCCAGTAGGATTTTATGTTTGTTTTACAATCTCTCTGTAATAAAAACACTGTCAAATTAGTGATTGAATGTAATTTCTACCAAGAGCTAAAAATTTTTGCTTTTATATTGCAAAATCTAAAACCTCAGCTCTACAATTTATGCATGTGTATAATCCCATACAGTTTGTTTTTTTTTAATTATGCTTCCTAGGTCAGCTAATCTGTATTCTAAAACATGTAACAGGACTGGAGTCCACGTTTTTAAACAGAAGTGCCATTTTCATTGTGCATGAAAGTAAATGGTACCATAAAATACAAAATTATAGGCTACTCTTGAGATCAAATATGTTTCCTTCCTTATCTAAAGAATTTTAATAATTTTGAAATAAATTAGAATTGCTAGTTCGAATTATATAATTTTAAATATAACTGCTTATAAATCACTCTGCCTGAGGTAACTCTGAGCAAGGTGTTAGACTAGATAACCTTCAGAAGTCCCTTCCTAGCTGAATCATTCTAAGATTGATTTTGTGATTTATGGTTTATTTAGAAAGTGTGCAGGAACAGCCTGTTTGTCTGAAATGCATCAGTTTGAGAGATTTCACATGTGTTATGATTGTTTCAATAAGAAGGAAAAGCTATCTTCTGTAGCAAAAAGATTATAGATTACTGACCTCCAGGGATTAGAAGACTTTATATGACTCTCTTAATTTTAGATTGTTTCATTTATTCAAATGGCATTTAGATATTTCTGTAATCACCCAGGTGGCCACACTGCAAGTGTATACAAAGTGTCCAACATGCTTATTTATGGGCTTCAGAAGAGAATGGTTGTACTAATTTTCTTAGTCAAAAATCAAAGCACAACCATAATGACCATGCACATGGTATGCTAATAGTTTTTCTGCCAACTTTTTGTGATGGAAAATTCAGTAGTGTGTACTAATATTAAATGGACACCAGTAATTTCAAGAAAGATAATTCCACTGCTTAGTTATTTCCATTTAAAAATTTTAAGAAAGGTGAAATTATTGCTATTGAGTTCTGTTTCATTATTTTTTCTTTTTAAACATTTGTTGAAACCTGCATGTCTTAAGGTATCATTAACAGGATTTTCAATATTGCTGAGTGCTGGCTCATTTCTTCCTAGTAACCATCAAGAAGAAAAAAAAATGATAGTTGCAAAAATACCACTCTCACTTTAAAATATTGTTCAAATAATTGGCAATTCAATGCAGAGAGTAAAAAGATACAAGCTGAAGTCTGACAAGAGCTTTTAAGTTGTCAATACTTTACACTGAAACTGTGCTGCTAAAGAATGTGATAAAATAAAGATGCCTGTGAAGCCAACTGGTTTTTGAGTTCTCTGAACAATCCCAAAAAATGGTCAGAGAGCTTTTCCTGGCAGGAGAGCATACTCAGGGGAGTAACATGTGGAATAAGTCAAGGAAAGACTTCCTAATGTTCCCTGTGGCTATTTGGGGTGGGATGACTGTGTTGTATTAAAGACACAGCTCTGCCACAAACTTTTCCCACATCCAGACTCTAGGAGTGGCTCTTGGTCAACCACGCAGGCAGGAAGACAGCCAGGGTCGAGGGTTCACACAAATTGACATCATGGTGCAGGAAGGCTCGAGGAAACCTTCCTGTGAGCAGCTCTTGCAAACTGATCATCTGTCCTTCTAGCATTGCTAAACATGTACAATGAGTCAGTTAAAGGGGGTTTTCGTTAAATACTTCTATTTCAACCTTTATCAGAGCAAAATGGTCTAAGCAGGCAACTGTCACCACTTTTACTAAAATGATGTTCACAATTTGAAAGAATTCATGAAAATATATTCATTTTATACTGTTTAATACAAGGACATTTGCAAGGAGATGTTCTTCAAAAGTAGCTGATAGAGCTAGAAAAAATTGCAGAAAACTTTCAGTGGAAAAGCCCAAACAAAATATGCCTGTCCTACTCCATCCTCCCCTTTCCTTTTTGGACTTTTGATCTTTCAGGTAAAAGATTTCTATGACAAAAACACTGATAAATAGGAGGACAAGGGGAATCTTGGCAGGTGAATTGCCACCTGAGTTTTTCCTTAGCTCAAATAAGTTTTCTTTTACCAATAGAGGATAAAGCAGTTGTACAGACTTGTTGTAACTACAAGAAACCCCCAAGAATAGGAAAGTGTAGGTCATTCCCTAAGGGCAAATTTGTTGAATTGCAGCCTAGACATCCAAGAGAAGCCATGGAAGCCACATCACTTGAGAAGCCAGTACAAAGAGCCATCCTGTTCTGGTAAAAGAAATGGATAAGGTAACCTAGTAGTTCAATCCAGGATCTTATTTCTAAGTTTCTGTGACTCCTTATATTCTGTAGGACAAATGAAATGCTGTGAATGTGGCGCCAAAAGAAGGAGGGTGGGGGACCCTGCTGTAGTTACCCATGCTAGGCAGTATTTAATCCATATTTGGGAGGGGAAAGCTACTCTCTGAGTAAAAAAACTTAGCTTGGTCCAAGGTAGGATCAAGTTAAGCCTTGCATGAATTTCAGGAGGTGTAAGTCACATAAGCTAATAAATGAAAAATGCTTGAGAGATTAATAGTGCCTTTAAAAATAATAAATAATCAAGAGGAAGAATTCAACAGTTGGTATATGAACTACATACATTTCAGGAAAGAGTCTACAGATCATAGCTGTACATTGGAAATTTAAAAAATAGTTTTTTTGTCAGCAATTCAAACACAAATGTTAACAGTTGAGAAGAAAATAAATAATACACGAATACTGAGATTGAGAACAAACTACATTTCCACAGCACAACCTTACTTTTCAAAATAATCAGGCGTCAGATGTTCTTGGAATTTTCATTTAGATATTTCATTAGCTGCTGTGAAAATTAGCTGTCGTCTCAGTGTTAGTAGGTAGAAAACATTTTATGGGAAAGCTGGCATAACATTCCACTTAAATACTTACTTTCCAATCTATCATTTACAGTGCTAAGACTGGAAGAGGCTGGTAAAACTGGGATTGCCTATTATTCCACAAGCACTGCTGTAGGCTGTTTCTTTTCCTTGGTACCTGAAAACACAGCCTTTCTGACACTACAACTCTGTGATGCACTCCCCAAACACCTTTTCTTCATATACCCTTATATCCTCACTCTGGTACACATCTAGCTGCAGATGAGAGCCAGCACATCCCACCACTGGCCTTGCAAACTTGTATACTTCTGCTAGTGAATGCTCAGATTAGATTCCTTGTTTAACTGCTTTATGTACTAATTACAAACTAATCTGGCCAGGGATTTTGTCCTCTTCTGTCTAACTCTAGATGTTTCAAAAGCATTGCTGTACACATATAAACAGGAATCTCTGATACACATTGGTATAGAGTGCACTTGAGGACCTTTCTGACTGGTACTACCATAAATAAAATTGCATTATACCATCTGGAAAAGGTGAAAATTCCTCCAAAACAGATGCAAGACACCAACAAAACTGCCTCTTCCATTAGCAATATTTCATTTTTCAAGTTTCACCAAACCAGCCTGGTAAGGAAGAATGGCGCCAGAGCTTTCAGCACTGTAAATGGTAGGTTGGAAAGTGAGGATGTTTAACAAACAGCTTCCCAACACAATTTCCTAGTATGTTCAGCTTATGCATATATATACTTTAGAGTGCACTGTGTGTGCATTCAGTTGGTGAATACCAGGATGCCTCCCGGTAGGGATGGAGAGGGTAACAAAGAGCCGGCAGACACAGGTGATGGCACAGGTGTCCCTTGTGCGCTACCACTCTTTGTGCCATCAGCCCGTACTTACACTTCAGCCAGCGGGCTCCGGCGTGTGTGTCCTTGTCCCGGATCAGCCTCCTCTGAGTGCAGCTCCTGCACAGGTACCACAGCATCCACAGCAGCTGGATGAGCATCAGCGTTATGAGGTAGGAGAGCAGGTGGCTCTTGCTGATGCCCACGGCATGCACAGCCCAGGCAAAGGTGAGCAGCAGCCCGGCCAGGAAGAGGTTGATGCCGTACTGGCTGCTGAGGATCTCGGCGTTTTTCTGCGGGTAGCTGCCGCCCACGGCGGGGCACCCGGCGGCTCGCTCCATCTCCAGCCGCCGGCCAGGTGCTGCGGGCAGGCGGCCCCTCCCCGGGGAGCCCCGAGCCGCCGCTGGCCCGGCCCCCATCGCGGCGGGGGCGGAGCGGGGCCGCGGGCCGGGCCGTGCCCTGTGCCCTGCCCGCGGGCGGGGGTCCCCGGCTGCGGGCGAAGCTGCTGAGCTTTCTGCGGGACATTCTTGCCTGAGACTGACAACAGCTGGGGTCCGGGTCAGGAGAAGTCACTCGGACGAAAGGTACCTCGGAGCCAGCCCTGCCCGGCTGGCTTTGGTGAGGACATGGGGTTATGTCCTGTTGGGAGACCTGTGCGGTGTAACACGTTCTCTGGACAGGTAGATGCGAAAGACACCGTGTGTTGAACAAATCCCCGGCCCGACGGCTGGAAAGCCGAGGAAGTGCCAAAACCTGGGAGCCCGCGAGGCTGGAGCCTGCCCTGCAGCCCAGGAGCCACCAGCTGCTGGTGGAGCTCCTTCGCACGGTGAGGCAGAGGGATCACAGACGTGCTTCACACTCTGAGCCCCACAGGCCATCTTCTTTTAGGCAACATGTACTTTCAGTGGTAGCCTCGGTTTTCAGGAATTCTCTAGACCTTTCAAAAGTGGTAATTTACCTTGTTGGTTTTTTTTTTAAATCCCATTCTAACAACACAGTACTATAAGAATTGCTAGCTGGAGAAGAAGCTATGAGCTCAAAGTAGCAAAACCTTCTGCAGAATTTAGCCCGCTTCTTATATATTCTTTTTCCCAATATTTATACACACTTCTAGTTAAACCCTTTTCTACTTAAAATGAACTCTCATAACTTTGGATATTTGAGTGCCAATCATATCTTGGAGGCAAACACCAAGCTAGACTGGTCCTTGTTCTCTTCTGAAGACTACCTACGATAGTCTCTGTACCAAGAGAATACATTCGAGCTTTAGTAGAAGTTGGTATTTCAATTGCCTCATATTTTTTTTCAGGGAATTATTATGCTTCATTTTTCTACTCTCTTGTCCTAAATTCTTTATTTGGCGGTAAGAAAAATAACAAAAGCAAGGATTCTTACCAGATTTGCCATTACTTCCTTTTGAGCATGTAAGTGAATGAGTGTTGTGTTGGATACTCAGATCTGTTACTGAAAGACTTTGCTTGACACAAATGATACAATGAGCATATCTACCTGGGATTCTCAGGAAGACTTCAAAGCAGTTAAAAGGCAAACAGCTCTCCAGAGGTGAACAGTGTATTATTACACCTTCAGTAAACCCAGCTGAGGGGGCAAAACACTCCGAGTCAGGTATGGTACTTAAAATCTACATGAACATCTATTTTATAGAAAAAGCAATGAGATGGAGTGGAAATCTCCAAGAAAGTGTAATTAGATGGTTAAACAATTAAACATTGAACAACTACTGATCACTTTTGTACAAAGTTTATTAAGATGTTCTGAAGAATTAATTTGAAAAATCATGTAGCAAATAGTAATTTTAATTTTGATCACAAGGCAACTTAAAACACCTAGAGCATTTCTATAGCTGACAAATAAAAATACAGCTATAATAACCATCCCTGAGCAATACTGCATTTTAAATATTATAATAAAGAAAGTTACTCAAATGTACCTGTGTATGCAGACATAAAATTGTTAAAACCTCTTAAAAGATGAAGACTTGAAAATAAGCAACTTGCACTTTAAAGATGTGAAGCACGACTGGTTTTAGCAAACTTAAATATTACATTTAAACAAATCAAGCTGTTAACTTACCCTACAAACTACTTCAAGTAGTGCTGAATGCACTTTATTTTGGTTTTTCTGATCCTTTGTATTACATAATATTAGGTCACAACCTTTTTCCGTAATGGAACAGTAAATGCCAAAGACAATGTGTATCTCATACATTACTAAACATTCCATGTGTTCAGCAATGGTGTGAATTTGGAAGTCAGAATGAAGAACACAGTATCCTTTGACAGTCCAGACTTTAAGCAACACTCACAAGGAGTAGATTTTAACAGGTTTCAATACTCAATTTCTATATTCTTCTATTTTCCAAAAGGCATGAGTGAAAAAGTATTTACACAAGGATCTACATTAAGTGGTCTAGCAACTAGATGGTGCCCAGGTCTTCAGATAGTTAAGTATCTCAGTCAACATGAACAGACACCTAATAAAAATAAAATGCTATTTTATTTTCCCAACTGAGTATAACTAGTAGCTTTTAAGTTAATATCAGCCTCTTCATTGCGGAGGAAGGAAAATGGCAACTTCATTAACAGGCACTGCTAAGAATGAAAAGTTAATTTATAGAAGAAAAAAAACCCTGAATACTGAAAAACAGTGCATACATCAGAATAATTTAATGTGTGCTCCAAATTTCTTGTGTAGTGTTAGTACTGTTCATTGCATTGATGGTTATTCACAACTTCATCATCCACCTTTGGCTGTGGACAAACTGTATGAGCACAAGTATAATTTATTTATTTAATTGATGGCACTGCCAAATGTCAACCAGCTTTCCATTACCCCTGTCCATACTTTTTTTTTTAAATACTATCTGATCTGAATTCAAGACATTAGATAATAAAGCATTTCCTACATGGTAACACATATAACATTAGAAATTTAACAGATCAAGAAATGTCTCCTGTAAGTTTACAAGTACAAACACAGGTTCCAGATAACAGTATTTTACCTGTCAATTCAAATGGAAAGAATATAGTATTAAAACCCCACAGCACTTGATTTAAGTATCACTTACTTCCAAATCAAACAACATGATTTGAGCAGGAAGTTCGAGTAGGTGACCTCTGAGGCCCCCAGAGATAATATTTAAAGGTCCTTTTCAACACTAACTATTCTATGGCACTATTACTTACTACCCATGAGCTTAATATTCAAATATAAATAGAAGCTTTACAAAGATGTACAAAATGAAAGGCCTCATGTTACTAAGAGATGTAAAACCTATTTATCTTCCAATTATTCACTAATCATTTGCTTTTTCCTATGGTTATGTCCATCAATTTATAAATCAAGTAGATTAAGAATCACTGTATTAGTTAGAGTAAACAGGCAGTATTAGAAACAACAGAAGTACTGGAATGTAACAAAAGTGACATACACTTTGCAGGATTACAGTTACTCAAATCCTTCACATGAAGCTGAAAGAAAAGAAAAAACAAATTTAACAAAAATATTTGAAGGTTCTATATACTGCACAAGCTGTATCATGTAGTGAATGAATTAATGATTTTGGAACACCAAGAAATAACTTGTCTCTAATTATTAGGCAAATAATTATTAGACTTTTCCCACATACTTCAAGTGCTCAGATAGAACACAGCTAATGATAGAACCAACAGACATGGATACGTTTGTATCAGCAAGTGTGACCCAAGTTCCCACAGTAAAGAGGTTCTGAATTAAGTACTGTATTTTTCAGAAGTCTGAATTTTGCCAGAACAGAAGTTAATTATCTCCTTAAAAATCAGGTTTCTTGATATTTTGAAAAAATAGAGAGGAAAATGTAACAATGGCTCAGTTTGTTATTAAAAAATAAATAAATCTGAGTTTCACCATCCCAGCCATTAAACACTTTTTGCCTAGAACTTTGTCAATACAAGAGTCTACACTCTAAATCCAGCAATCCAGCACAGTCTTCTTTTTGCTGCACTCCTAAAAATGCTGAGGGATCTCCTCACCAGGAAGGATTTGTGGTGGCAAGCAAAGCTAAACAGGCTTCCTCCTCATTCTCTTGAGAAGTACAACAAACAAGATCTGCTGAAGGAGTAGCTTCCCTGGGTGATACGAGACACCTGTGATACAGGGGACATCACTTACTCTATTCATTAAGCTGTATTTGATGTCCTCCTTAGCTTTTTACATTTCACTGTATTCATTTGATAAGTATATTCTAACAAAAGATGTGGCAGTTATGGAGAATGCATTTTTCAAGTCAACAAAACAGATGGGTTGGTCTTTGAAAAGTTCTTTTTAGAACGAACAAAGAACTTCTCATGTCTGGCAATTTTCCACACAGTAGGTTGATCTGGGCTGTGCATCACAGAAAATGGAAACAGAACACTTGAAAACAAAGATATGACAAAGATTTTTAATTTAAAAAAATAGAGAAGGGCTTTGTACATGGATGTTGATATCTTCTACCCTTTACTTTCAGGTCAAGCAGCTTTACTAAGAAGTTCTACTAGTCTAGGTAAAAGCTGCAGGTTTTCACCTATACATCACCAAACCATCCATTCTCACTAATATTTCTTTTCAAAGTCTAGAATGGAATTTTAAAGAAGTGAAGAGGATACTCTTCCTCTTTGGATAATTGCATGTTCTCTGGTTACTCTATATGCCACAAAATGTCATAATTCTAAGAAACTACACAAAAAATAGAGAAGGAATCCTTAAATGGCCTCCCAATCCTTAAATGTCTAACAAAGATAAATACTAAACAAAATAAATACTTCTATGTGCTTAAAAAATTAAATTATTTACCTGAAGAGCTTATCCCAGGAGTGACACAAGCATCACAACACCCATGAACTGAATGAAGAGCAACACAGGTGTAAAAAATGACCAAATAGGCCACAAGGCAACATTGAAACTGTGAATAAAAGCAGAAAGTATTTGGTAAGTTCAGATGTCATATTGCAGAAACACCATACAAAGGAAACATGTCAAAAGAGGAAACAATATTTAAATTATTTAACCTGGAAATATACTTCTTTGTTTCTGAAAACAAAACACATCAAGGGCAAAGGCTAAAGATACCTTTTACTTTCAGAAAATCTGTATCTGAAGTCCCTGAAAATGACCTACTCTTTGATTTTTCCATGGGCATACATGGCATCTGAGAGAAGCCTTAATCTGAACTTTAAACCAGACAGATTTCAGTTAACTGAAAAGATAGGGGGAAAACCAATTTATTTTACAACTGAGTTACAAGAATTACAGATTTGACTAATTATAATCCATAGGGAACCTTTATTTTCTTCAATCTTCCTTTTTTTCTCCATTGCAACAAATACTGCCTGATACTCTGATACAACAGCCAAGCAAGAGGAAATCAATTTTCATGCAGAAGGCATATACTGGCACAACATATGTAATTTTCTTCATTCACATTCACTCCGTTCTGACTCATATAACCTCATAAGTAAAGCAACTCTTATTAAAAGTATCATTCTCAGACAAAATATAAACCCTTAAAGCTCATATGGCAATAGTCAGAAATCTAACATTTTGTGTATGTTTGCTATTTATAGAATGTTTGATAATGAACTGTAACAGAAACTGATCAGGCTGAATTTTTTTCAGATGGAGAGACTGCACCTTTGTCTTAATTTGTAAACTGCACAAGTAGTTGCCAGAGATGAGAAATCTACACTAACGAAGATAAAAACTTCATTTTCCCCCTAAATTTTCAAGACAGAAAATATCCAGTACATCTCCAAGTAAACAATATACAGTTTCAACTGTGCAACTCTTGCTTTGTGGATGAAAGTTGGAAGTGCAAGAAATTATGCTACATAGAACTGGTATTGTCACCAATACATGTAGCAGAATTACAGAAATTGTACTTGTTATAAAATGAGTCCATTAGCACTCAGACTTGCACAGGTTTAGCAGAAGTTTGCTCACAGTGTTTGAACTCACCAAACTGCTGCTGCTATAAAGGTAGCTGTTGCGACAGGAATCAGTGCAGGGTACCGTTCATCATAGTCCTGAATTCCACAGTACCACTCAAGATACAGTATGCAGTAAAAGGCAACAGATAAACATGCAGCCAACAAACAAGCGCCACAGGAAAGCCACCAGCTGCAGGAAGAAAAGCACATTAAACCATGTTTAGCACAGTCACATTGTAGTTTGTACACTGCACTGATCTCCAGTCTACAAACAGAACTTCAGTCTACAAACAGAACAGGCAATATCTGTTAAATACAGAGATTGTGGCCTAGAGCTCCTGTAGGTTTTACCTGAATTTTTACAAAACACTTTTTGCCCTTAAAAGCTGTCTTATATAAGAAACTGAATTTAATTTTGCAATGAAACGTTGCTTTCATATATTGTCCCCTCAAATATTTTGGAAATTTAATGTGGCAGATCTTGTCAGGAATCTACTATACTATCACACCAAAACCACTTCCTCACTAATAAAATAAAATAGGGTCCACTGCAACTGTGGAGCTTTTATATATAAGTTAGACTGGTGATCTTTGTGCAACAGAAATGCTGCAGAAAGCTTTAATATGGTTTCAATTTGTAAATTCTCAAGTTTAACAGACAAGAAGCATGAAGATTTTTATTCATAACTGCCAAAGAAAACCATGGAGAAATCCATATTTTAAACTCAGAATCATAAAAACACAGGGTAAGTGATTATTTAGGAAGACACACTTTTGAGCCTCTCTGAGGATACTCTTCAAGACTAGTTCAGATAAGACAACTTGGGAGGAAGATGCACTTTAATAAAATCTTATCTGAATGTGTATAAACAAAAATTTTTCCAAATTAATTCTTACCATAACTTGATTACTAAATTACAAAGGGTAATCAGGGATCCTCCTACTCAGGTAACATTTGCTCTAGAATGGTACAGCAAACATAATATGCTACTTTGAAATCTTGTTACTACCATCTGAGAATTCTGCACAAAGAGAACTGCTGCCATGGTCTACGTAGACAAGCAGTGCAGGAAGACAGGGTCCTGACCCCAAATTTTGATTATGCCTTGGAGTCACTGGTTTTGCTTTCACAGTCAGGTGTTTGAAGGATTGTAACTAGCCTAGGAGAGGAGCTCCAGAGAAGAGCACAGAGCAAGGCCCTGTGCAGCTTCCACATACTGATACAACAATGACAAAAACAATGTGTTTTAAAAGCACTTCCATCTGATGCTATCTAAAAGCATTTCACACACATCAGTCCCATTGAAAATAATTTAATAGAAAAGAAATAGACTAGAAATAAAAACTACTTCACAGAAATTGTTTCACTAATCTTTTGCTGACCTACTTAAAACCCTCTGGAGAAATGAACTTCTGTTGGACTTTTAAGGATTAATTTCAGTGGGTTCCTTATAAAAACAAAATCAAACCCAAAACACTTCCAACAAAGCAGGCAGCTATTTCTCGGACTTAAATGAAAACTTGAAGGTACGGTATCAAAATGTCTGGTATCAGAGTAAATTTTGCACATACAAAGACAGCTCAGCAGAGTTTATAGAGAAAAAAAAATACAATTATAGCAAATTTTAAGCATTTGTATTTACTTTAAAATTAGTTCAATAATATCAGTTTAGGTGGTCATCTGGTCCAACCCCTCTGCTCTAGCAAGCTCTGCTACTGCCAGTTGCCCAGAATCACATCCAGATGGCTCTTGAATATCTCCAAGGATGGAGATTCCACAACCTACCTGGGCAACTGTTCAGTGCTCAGTCACCCTCACAGTAAAAAAAAGTTTCCTGATCTTCAGAGGGAACCTCCTCCATTTCAGTTTGTGCCCACTGCCTCTGGCCCTGTCCTGGACACCACTGGAAAGAGTCTGGCTCTGTCTTCCTTGCACCTCCTTTCATTGACAAGATGCCTCTGAGCCTTCCCTTCTTTAGGCTGAACAGTCCCAGGTTTCTCTATTCCTACTGCAGATCTAGTTCATCCATGATTTAAAATACAGGGACCAGATGTAACAAACTGAGTATGATTGTAAGACTAAAACACACCTTTTTGTAGGAAAAGATACCTTACCTATCTGCTTGCATAGTTTCTTTAACATTTTTTAAAAAATCAAAGTAGTATGTCACAGCTATTGATGCCAAAATCCAGAATGCAGAATGAATATTCAGTCTGTTAAGAGGCCTTATCGTCTTCTCTACAGCTGTAGACTCTTCTGCAAATAAGAACATAATTATAGCACTAAAGCCAGTCATTAAATGGAGTATGATTATAGTTACGTTAAGCATCATGCTTTATCTTTTTAATTCATTTATCTTGGGAGATTATTCTACTCATCATGATACACTTTGTACTACAAATAGTCTGAAAGCTCTGAACATTTACTGAAATGAAACAGACCAAGCAAGGTACCCTTTGATAAAAGGATAAAGCAGTAACAGTCAGCACAATACCGTATCTGTGTGTCTTTTTAGGAAATAGCTGAGATTTTGCAAGGGCTGTTTAACTAATGAAAAATCCCTGGTGTTATTAACGCATTTCTATTAACCCAGCAAATAGAATTTCAGGTTATTTCCAATTACTAGTTTATTTGTACCCTTCTTTATGAATTTTAGTATATGCAAAATGATTTGCATAAATAATTTTCTTGTTGTCAACTATAGATAATTCACAAATTTTCAGCTGCAGTTTCAGGAGCTAGTTTGACTTACACTGCACACTTTTAGCAGGTAAACTACAACTATCACTGTGCAGGAAACTACCTTCTCTTTTCCCCCTCATTACCAGGTACTGTTTTAATGAGAGCGAGACACCAGAGCAAGCAGATGAGAAAGATTTTTTTTTTTTTTTTTTTTTGTGCACGACAATAACAGAGTATTTATATACACTGTCATAAAAAGGTGTCTGAGGCGGTTTTGATGTCTCACACTCTGAAGTTTATCACTAGGAATTCCTGGTGGCCTGTGTGTTTTCAGCAGTGTCACCTGTGCCGACTCCTTCACACGCACGGCCACCAGCCGAGCGTGCCCACAGCTCTGCTTGCAGGCAGCTTTATTTTTAATTTCCCAGATTCCTCCTCATCCTAGTGGAGCTTGGGCCCGGAGCATTCGAGCGCTTCATCCGCATCGCCCCTCGCGTCTCCCTCACCCCGCTCGCGGTCAGGAGCGGACACCTGAGGGCAGCGGGGCCGCGCTCCGCGCCGCTCCGCCCGAGGCGGCCCCGCTGCCGTCCCAGCGCCCGCCCGGCGGGGCCCGGCACCGCTCCGCGCCCCGGCACCACCCACCGGCCGTCCCGCCGCCCGGCACAGGCGGCTGCGGCTCCTGCGGCTCCCGGGGCTCCGGCCCGCGCCGCCCCGGCCGCCGCAGCCTCGGCAGCGCGTCCCCGCCGCCGCCGGGCTCCATGTTGGGCCGCTCCGGCAGTGACGCGGCGGGGCGGAGCGCGGCGGCCGCGACCGCCCCGGCCTGAGGGGCAGCGGCGGCGCTGGGCCGGTTCGGGATCAGAAACAGCCTCGGAACCGCGCTGAGGCCGGTTCGGGAACAGAAACAGCCTCGGAACCGCGCTGAGGCCGGTTCGGAACACAGAAACAGCCTCGGAACCGCGCTGAGGCCGGTTCGCAACACAGAAACAGCCTCGGAACCGCGCTGAGGCCGGTTCAGAACACAGAAACAGCCCTGGTACCGCACTGAGGCCGGTTCGGAACACAGAAACAGCCCTGGTACCGCACTGATCCCCCTGGAGAGGGGGAGCCGTGCCGTGTACAGTCCAGTGCCGCAGTGAGGGCTGTGGTACCGAAATGACTCAGAAAAAAGAAAAAAAAAATAAAATTCTGTGCGTAAAAATGTTTTCCTCATCTGCCGACCAGATGTTCTCGAGGGCAGATGTTAGGGAAATCTCAGTTTTTGTGACACAGACCAGTGGTGTAGGTTAAAAATTATTGGAGCGTGGTGCTAATAACCCCGAGCTCGCAGGTTCGATCACTCAAGGCTTGGATTCCATGATCCTTCTGGGTCCCTCCCAACTCGGAATATTCTGTGGTTCTGTGAAGTGCAAAGCTCTGGGAGGTTCCCAGGGCCACGGGCATCCTGTAGCACTCGCGACTGCAACTTGTAACTGGAAATAATAAACATAATTGCAAGACAAACTAGGTAAAAGTTAAATAAACGAAAAAAATGGTAAAATAGATTGTGTCAGTTCTGTAGTTGATTTTTGCATAACTAGATACAAAGTCACATCAGCATGTTTCTGCAAACAAAACTTTGAAACCAAGGGACTTTCTTGTTTATTCACATGGACAAACTCACTAGTCAATTTTGCTGGCAGATTTAGCTTAGGTCTGGTCCTTATAAGAAAACTATGAATATTAAGAGTACTGTGAATATGTGTACTGTATCTTCTGGATACAGTATTCAGTAATTAAGCCGTTAATATGGCTTATAAAACTGAAAATAATTTATAATAGTAATGATTCATTAGATTAATTAGATTTTCCATGTGATTGTTACAAAGCCTGTGCTTTCTCAGAGAAAATTGTGGCATAACATTCTAAGGCAAAAATCCTGCTGACTGCAATGTGGAAGTACCTGTCCAATACAGCAGCTGTTATTTATAGCCTTTCAGTGGGATTAAATGTAGAAATATTCAATAAAAGCTCAGATTTATTATAAGGGAGATTGAAGAAACAAAAACCTAATTTTAGTATGTGTGTTTTACTTACCAAAATCATATTTACAGTCCTTCCAGCTGTATATAGATTGAAGCTCAAAAATCCAAGTGTTTAATAACCTGATTGTACTTTTCCTCTCAGAAGGCAAAATATTTTGCATTAAAACAGTGATTATGAGAAGGTGTGAAATTTTCACCCACCACATGCATTCTTTGCATATTGTGCAGCATTTATCAACAGAAACGCCTTGCAGATACTTCCTCTGTAGTTTTATGTTGAGAAAATGAAAATAAAAAAGAATGGAATGTAGGCTGTGTTTGAATAATTATGTATTTTATCAGTAAACCTTTCAAAATTTTAGGCAATTCTTAGGGAAGAAACTAACTGGTAGAAGCTAATGAGGGTAAAAGCTAAACTTTCTGTGACTTGCACTTTTTTAAGCAGTCATAACCCTGCTGGAGAACTGTATTTTTCTAAATATACTGTCTGTTTTCTTAATGAGTGAGATTCTAGGGACAAGAGAAAACAGGGTCCTGGTTATTCTTTATTACTGTGAATTGAATTTGAGTAAATTCAGCCTAAAAGATACAAGAAGAGATAAGAAATTATTATTTTTCTTTCTCTGTAGGAAGACAGTCCTTCATTTACATCTGAATTTCATGTGAGAGGTGTCATAGTAGGTAGAAATCATTTTCCCAGCCTTAGAACATGTATCACATAAGGGCCAACCACACTGCACTCCTTAGTGACTACAGGGATTATTCTTTATGTAGTTCAGTTGAATATTTTGAAGTTAGCAGCTCATGGGAGATCAGAGTTCTGCTTTCTTATCAATGAAATAGAGGTTTCTTTGTTTTATTGCCTTTGAGTGAAATGACTACCTCAGCCTTCACTTTCATCTTAGTGATTCAAGTAAGAAACAAAGGAAATCTTCATGCACTTTCTTTGCAAAAGCTATTCATAGGATATATCTTTGATTTAAACGTGGCAATTAAATAAATATGTATGCTTGGAAAGGTTAAGATCTGTCAGTGTTGTTAAACTGAACACTTCTGTTTACCTACAGAGTAGGTATTGTGCACAGAGCTGAAATAAGAGCTTCCTTCCTGGGCTCACTATTGACCTTAACCGAGACCGCTCATGTTCTGTTTGTAGAGCTGAGATGTTTTCTGTGATCTTTTCACAGAGCTCCTCTGATTCAGAAATTATTAATCTGCCAAAGAATAGATAGCGATCAGGAGCTGAACTGAGACGGTCACAAAATGAACAACATAATTAACAATGTATCTAATCAACGGGCCTGTTATGGATAATTAATTCTTCCCAGTTAATGTTTAAGAATCCCTGTACAAATATTAGGAAGTATTTTAAAATGTGATGTTTGATGTGATAACTTTAGTTACAAGTCTGTGAAATAAATTTGTGACTTTGAAGATTCAGTGAAAGAAATCTACAAACGGCAGAGTTAGCAGCAATTTTTTGGTGAACTGTATTCATGGTCTCTCCCATAATGTGATTCAGTTTCCACGTCTTGGGAACTGAATTCAACACCTTCACATTCTTTTATTTTAAGTAGAAAATAATGCTTTGTATGTTAGTTGAATGCCTTTAAATATTGAAGTTTTTCAGTTATAAGCTGAATTTTGCAATCTATTTGGATATTTTGAATTTTATTTTCTTGTTGCTCACTGAATATTTGGTGCTTAGTGATTAGTTGGTTATATGTTGATTTACAAGTAATTCTTAACAGCACACAAATGTGGTAGCTTTTTGTGTTTCTTGACTGAGTAGATATAAAATTTAGAATTGGAATTTCCAGTTAAATTCTCACTTTTAGGAAGTCAAATTAGTTTTTTAGTATTCTAGCTAATATTCATAACTTTTTCCCTATTACAGAAATCAACAGCTAAATTTGCCCAAATGTTATCTTTCCACAAAAGACCTGGTTGGAATTTTCTTCATTCCATATCCAAGAAGGGTGGGCTCCTTCCTATGTTAATTTTTAGCTGAAGTAGGTTGGATACAATATAGATGTAGTTTTTCATTTTAGGAATGATTGTGCTATATAGTCTGTACTTTCCGTTCATTAACTAAGTAGTGATAAAGTCAGTAGTAATCTGCTGCTGGTCTTCCACTATCAGTAGTAAAAGATTGGATGAGTAGAGATTCTCAATCCTTTCTGAACCTTGTCCTTGGACTAAAGTATCGTGCATCCTCTCTTATACTGGGTGAAAAAATACATAAATACATTGTCTGACTCATCTAGGTAACAAAAAAGCCTCCGAATAGTAAAAACAGCTCTCTTGCTTTCATCTTGCATTCTTTTAACTATTTTAAATTCAGTACAATGGAAAAGGACTTAAAAGCACTTGGTGTGAATAACTTAATACAGATCTAAAAAACAACTGCCGGGTAAAACTCAATTGACTCTGAATGTGGTCCATATACAAACTCCTGAACTCAAGCTGAATTCTCATGGGAGTATTAAATGGCAGTGCAGCCTTGGATTGACCCTTTAGGAAGGAAACAATACATAGAATAGTGTGTTTGATACCAAGAAGGCTCTATATTTAAGCATGCAAACATTTGAACTTCATGAAGAAAAAGAATGCAGAAAAGATAAAGGCAGTTTAAAAGGTGAAGAGGGCATCTAGGAGAACAGAAAAAAACTACATAAAGACATCTAATTTATCGAGGTATGTCATTCCTCACCTTGAAAGTTGTCAGCAAATTATAAAAAAATAGCTGATCTCAAGTATTTATTTGATAGAAGACCATCTTAACCCTCACTTATTCTGATTAGAGATGTTAGATAGCTCCAGTGTTTGACACTTGCCTTTTCATAATCAGCAATATAAATATAAGACTGTTTTGTCCATTCCATCTTTAAATGTGCAAACAAAACTACTTATTCAAATTTATCCAAATATCAAAAAAATCGTCCTATTTATCCAAAATAGATTTGGATAAAGTATTCTCCTAGATGTAGCTAAGTAAATTTTCTTACTCTCTTTTCTAAATAATTTGTTTAGTTTCCCTTAACTACGCTTACTTTCTTGAGGGAGTACAATCGCTCTCAAAATGTTTTCCCAAGACTACAGTTTAATGATACAAAGCACTTGGCAGCAATACTCCAGCTATAATTGTTCTTGACTACTCAATCCCCAGTAGTGGTATATAATACCTCTCAGTTTGAGGATTTGATCTGGTTTTAAAAGCCTGCAAAAATGCAGGGGGTGGTGGAGAGGCAAAAACAAATGGCCAGATGTGGGAGAGTGGGAAAGAGAACACTAAGTGAAACTGAGTTCTTTACTTAGGAAAAAGTCAATGCAACCATGCATCTGTAACAATATGAAAATAATTTCATACTTAGAGCATTTAGGAACATCCTAAAGTGTGGTTTTGAATAATGAATATCAGACCTAATTCACACAGGAAAGACTATCAATTGTGGGAATGGCCGTTCAGGCGTATCATGCAACATTTACTGTACAGGAGTACTGGTTTCTTTTGGTGGGACATTTTATTTCTCTATTGCTAGAGGTTAGCATTATTTTAGGCAGTGATAGAATATTAACTTTTTTTTTTTGTGAGATGTCTAGTGTCATCACTGCTGTGATTTGACTGATGTACTAAAGCAGGGACAAAGCTTCTTGGGCATGTGGACCTCACTGTTAAGACTGGAAAGTACAGTTCAGCACAGCAACATCTCATCGCTGTGTACAGTGTGGGATTCAGCTCATGCTCTTTCTGTGGAGTCTTGATAAAAAACCAAAAAAACCAAAACAAAGCTCTTACATGCTTCATTCATGGCAATTCATTTCTTTACCATTGTCTTTCATAGTCCATGAACACTTGCATATTCTGTAGGGTCAAATTTTCAGGTATTTTGTATGGGTATTGTAATTAATTGGACAACACTGGCTGAGCAGTAAACTGTCCAAGGCAGACAGGAAGAAAATGATGTTTCCTTTATGAAGACTGAATTCAGCAATTTGAATTTTTGGCTAGAGGATGATGGTAAAATTCCCATTACTGTTTTGGCTTATCTGTGTAACATAAACAGGTCTTTAAGAGCATCAGCTGAGCTCAATTTTTTTCTTCTCATGGAAAAGTTACCCAGCGCTAACCTCTGGAACCACTTCAGTTGTGAAAGTTCACCGGAAAAGCTGAAACTTTCAAAGGTATAATACCTGAGCGAAACTGTAGGAGCAAGAAGCAGGAGGAAACATATTTTCATGCTATGGTAAGAAAGAACAGTCTAGCAGAAAATCCTGGTCCTGCCTCATCCACAGAGAACATGAGCCTTTGTCATGTATGGATATTATACAGTGTCAATAGGTGTGTATTCGTCCTGGAATTCCTTCTCATCAAGAGAAAAGGCCAGCAGAAGAGCAAAAAATCTGAGTATAAAAGTGCGCTTTGTGCTTTGTGTTTATACATTAATGGCTGGATGGTGGAAGTTCACTGTGTGGCTACTGCAAGGAACAGAATGAAGACGTAAACACAGTGTGGCTTGAGTCACCCACAATTCAGGCAGAATTCTGGTCCTTTTTTGTTCAGATTATTTTTCTTTGTCACCGAAGTGAGATGTAGTGATCTGAATACTTTCAAATGGATTTCATGCTGAAGAAAATCCCATTATGTTTAAAAGCACCTTTTTTTTTCTGGTAAACCAAATATATGTGAGTTGAGCTTGATTGTTATTGGGACTTAATTAGGCTTTTTATACTAATTTAGTACCAGTGCATTCCACATAGAAGTTTGAGAAGTTTAATGGGTAGGTAGGCATACAGACACCATTTCTGGTTTTCTGTTACTTTCAAGTAATTTCAGGAACTATAAAACTACTTCTGTTAGAAGTCAGTATTTTACTTCTGCTGTAGCTCAGGTATGAAGTTGCGTAGCAAGAGCAGTTTCTACTAAAAGATTCTAATGAGAAGGGCAAAACACACAAAAGACTGGACAATTCTAAATCTCCTAGAATAATTTAAAAGGAAAGATAAAAAAAGATGTGTTTGGAAAAGACTATGATCTGTGATCTGCTATCTTGAAGAAAAAAGTCTTTTTTCAATCTAAGCAAAAAGCTTGAAGGTTTTCCAGTCTTTGCTGTCTGAGAGCATAAAAGCATGAAGATTCAGGTGCATCTGAGAATTGCAAAGAAAAGCAGTAGATTATAAGGGGCAAAAGGAACAGTATCTTAAAAGTGCAAGGGAAAGTTACTAGTAAAACTTCCTCTTGTTCAAGTGAAATTTAGAATTCAATATAAAGTAACACTTCCTGTAAAAGTACTAATGGGAAACATAATATGCAGCTTTTCTTGGCTGACAGAGCAGAAAAGAAACTTAGAGAACTTATTCCTGTTTTTTTCTTATAGGCTAATTCAGAAGAAAGGAGTACATGTTGAATATATTTGACTGAGATATCTTGTAACCTGTGAATACAGCTCAATGTACAGAACAATATGCCTTTTTCCACTTATCTCACAAAAAAAGTTTAATATTCTCTCTTATTTCCTTAATAAGGGTGAGTGTTACAGCCTTAAAAGTTTCCGAATGAAATCATGTATTGGGTCTCTGTATCCTGTGGTCATCAGCTATGAGCCACTACTCCTGTCGGGCTCTGACTACATTGTCCTGATGCAATTGGATTAGAGCACCAGCTGGGAGGATCAGTTTTCATGGAGAAAAAACTAACTACTCTAATGCACCAGGACAGTGGAGGGCTGAGCACAACAAATAAGTAGCTGTCCTTTGAAGCTTTTTTTCTTCCAGTGATTAAAGTCCCTGCTTAAGTGCTTATGCTATACTTATAATGAAAGCCACCAGCTTTAAACAATTTTCTGATTTTTTCTTTCCCCACCTTGCCACAAAGACACTCAATTTTCAATACACTATTTTAGAAAGGAAAAATTTAACAATAAGGTACAATTATGGAGCCATGTTATGCTGTTTAGAAAATCACTAAAACATATTCTGGATTAAAATAATACTGGTAAATATGCTGCTTAATTACTGAATAGAAATTAGAGAGGTCCTGCTGGGTTTTTTTGTCTTCTTGAAAGATTCTCAATGATCTGTGAGAGATTATGCTTCCCTCTGAAACAATTATCACCAAATTTGTAGTAAATTCCAATAATTAGTTGCAAGGAGTAAGTTAAAGTCCAGATCTGTTGTAAGGGAAAAAGCCAGTTTCAGTCCTCTGAGTACTTTATTAATTGTCTAATGAAAAAAACATCAAAGTTGGGGGTTTTTTCACTGGAGAGCTGCATGTCAATAATGCAACTATTCATGGACTGAAATAGCATTTGGAGCCTTCTACAATTAGAAGCTCAATATACTCATCTACCAAACTACAGTATTCCCTGGAACATCCAGAAAGAAAAATATGCCTACAAAGCACATTGCTCCCCCTCCTCCTCTTTCTGCCAACAGAGCAGGAAAAGGTAATACTACTGCAGCAACAGAGGTTATACTGTTGTAATTTTAACAGGGCTCACTTGCAACAGACTCCCACTAACAGAGGGAGTCAAATAGAGGCATGCATTGAGTCATGTCTGCCAAATCATGAGTGAAAAACTGATTATCAGCTGGTGCTGCTTTATCCTTTACATAGAGAGGGGAAGAATAATTTACAGTATGTTTACTACTCCCACACAGGCAGCACTAGCCCAACCATGGCAATGCATGGGAGTACCCTGTTTGAACCTTTTAAGAATCACAGTAATTAAAGCAGGAAAGAAATACAAGGTCACATCCTACTCTGATAGCTCATCTGCATACTGTTGATTTGATATTCCTTATTTCCAGCATTCAACTGATCCATGGTGTTTGAACACTTAGCCTGCTGCTTTGCTTCATTCAGTGGTCACTGCAGTAAGCCCTGAGCATCAGACACAACTCTGCAATGATAGGAGCCAAGGTTCTGGTTATCTGTTAGACTGAATAAAAAGAACTGTTGCATAGCTTCAACAAAAAACTAACATTTACTGAAGAGATCTTCAATTCATGAGGTGCTTTCTTGAAATCTTTATAGTAAGCTAAATACGTACTCAGAAAAACTGAACCCAGTGTATCACAGTTAATTTTATGGTATTTATTACCTTTAATATATTCAATATTTCTATAAATTCAGATATTTTTACTGTTTTATAGAAGTGTATCTGCTTGAAATCACTAAGCGATTTTTAAAACCACCATATGACAAACTGCTTCATAATGCTGTTTTTAACAGACAATGTCATAATAGGAAGCTTCCTATATGGAAGTAATTTTGCATTTAAGTAAAAATCTATAAAACTTCTAGTAACTTTCACCAGGCAGCTCTGTCTCTTACATACCTGTAACATTTCTGGCCTAGCTGAATTGTTTTGGGTACAGCAACACAACAGCCTCTTCAAATTATGTATAATTTGTGGATTTATTACGCAATTACAAAGTGACATGACTCATTACATTTAAGGTTGTACTTTAAAGTAATCTATTTCATCAGTCGATTTTTAGTCCACGTAACCACTTTTACTGAAGTCAGTTGCACTACTAATCAAGACTTTGAGTAGCAGTGCATATGCAGGTAACTCAGTCTTGAGATCTTCACTGCATGTGCAATATTGCATACACAAATCTAACACTTTATTTATGCATTTTACAACACAGAATCAACAGTTTATTAAAGGCTGCATACACTATCCACAGTGCATAAAGTGAGTATCAGTAATACCATTTTGAATTTTAGTATAACAAAACATTTATTCCACAGTGGGTTTTCGAATATGAAAATCCTATTTGCTCTGAAAATAGTTCAAGCAAAAAGCCACACAACTAAGGTCCTGAAAAACATTCATGCCTATAAATTATATTCATTACTGGAAAAATCTTAATACAGTAGGCCAGCAATTATTTTCAATGCCTCTTAAAACTTGTACCAAAAAATATACATTTTCCATAAAATCAAAAAATAAAATATCTGAAAATGTTCCATGATAAATCTAGAAAAAGGGCAGGAATCCAGTATTAAAAGTTAAATTCTGCTTTCACATACACAAATTAAAATGATACTAATGCATAGTATCTGTACAGCTGACAGGAGAGTTTGACTCCATCTGCAAGATTAAAACGCAACAGCTATGAAAAGTATACAAACTGTTTATTTCACAAGTTTCACTTTGTCCTTTAGAACTCTAAATTTGGGATTGTTATTGACTTTTTTATTGAATATGACTAGGATCTCCTCTTCTGTTTTGTGATGCTCACCAGCTACTGCATAATATTGAGCTATCACCTGCACAAAGACAGAGAAATGGTTTTTAGTCTATGAAGACAATTCCATTGTAAGCAATAATACATTTACATTACTGCATTAAAAATGGCATGGAAGCTATTGTGCTACTACTCCTTTCCAGAACTAGCACTGAATTTCTTGTGTAATTCAGTAAGCAATAAAGAACCTGTCCTTCAGCTGTCATTCTGTTAATTGATATTCCATTAAAAAATGTTGAACTTTTTTGTTTATGCAAGCCAGAATTTTCTGAGCTTCAGCATTACACAAATAAATTCACAAGACCAAAGGAGATTAAAAAAACCATATTGTACAGTACCTTTTTTCTTAGTTTTTTAATTGCAATTTCATTGTCTGGAGCCTGTTTCAGAACTGCTTTGATGGTTCCCTTCCAGTTGAATTTACCTAGAAAATAATTAGGTGTAAAACATAATTAGTAAAATGAAGTATTCCATGTCTTCTTCTCTACTAGTAACCAGCTATCAATCTGCTAATTTTGGAACCAGTTTGGCTACCACAAGAGTTGTTACTTTATTGACCCTACAGCAGGAGGGTGTCTTAAGCATAAAGTAATCAGCTGTTTCTGAATATAAAACGGAATAGAGATAAATAATCAACACAGAACTTGAACAACGAAGGTCAGAATTGTTTTTACTTAACTTCTGCACTTCAGCTTAAATAATGCGGGAATAATTAAGATCCTGTACCTTCACACTTAAAGCACAGGCAGGCAAATTTGACACCTTCAGAGGTCATTAACTGGTGGTTTCCAAATAAATGATCTCTATGTTCAAACACTGAGTGTGTCAGGTGATAAGAAGAAGTAGGTTTTTTTAAGTATAAAGCAAGGTCCAACATATAAAGTCCAATTTATGATTCACTGAGCAAAAATGGGGATATGAGAGATACCACGAGGTCTAAGAGTTGTTACTCTTTTTGTCGTGCTGCCTAATGTGCATGTCAGCACGGAGGAGACCCATTGTGGTGAAACCTCAGTGTCCACTGGAACCAAGCACAGCCCAAGGCTGCGAGCACAGTACAAATAACAAATTAGAGAAGTAATTCGTTATCAGGTGTTAAGAGCAGCACAGGCTACTTACTCTGGAACAGATCTGTATACTGGATATACACACATTTATGTATACTGAGGCACTATTTTTATCATGGCTTGCTATAGAAGCTGTATTTATATCATGCACTAGGTCTTTTGCAGCGTAGTTTTGTAATGATCTAAATTATTCCTTTAAGAATACCTTTATCTGTTCCCACATTTTCTTCATTGACATTGATGTTTTCTGTCTCCATGTCTTCTGAAACGCTTTCAGTTTTCATTCTCTTTGTTTTGGTATGAGGTTCCTCTGGAGATGGAATTGGATAAACATAGACAAGAAAGATTTAAAACTAGAAGTTCTGACATGACTTTAAGCTTTTGTTCTTGTAACATTAGTTTGTATTTGCAAAGTGGTTCAGATTTTATAAAAGAAATGTGCAATCATTGTCAAAAATAATCTGATTTGTATATCAAATGCACTACTTTAAAATTCTACTTAGGTAGTTTATTGAGCTTTGAAAATGAGAAAAAGCATCTTCAAAACAAACAAGAATATAAGTTGTATGATGGATACCTTCTACATGTTTATGTTTGCGTTTCTTTACATTTGTTTCCTCTTCTGCTTCAATGTGATTGCCATTTCCATTTATTTCAAATTCATCCTCCACGCTCTCTTTTCCTTTCTTGGACTTTTTACTCTTTTTTACTTCTGCCTGGTTTTCTAATTTCAAATCTTTTTTCTCCTTCTTTTTGCTCTTTTGTCTCTCTTCTTTTCGTTCCCTCTTACTCTTTTTCTTCTCAGTTTTTGCATCTGTAACTCCATTTTCTTCTGCCTTTGTATTTTCCCCAGTTTCTGCAGATTGCTGCTCTTCTGTCTGTTGTGGTTTGTCTTGTTCTTTTTCACTTGAAATCTTCTGTTGAAAGAAAGATTATTAGAGTTTTTGCATGCATTTTTTGACATTGCAACTTTCCTCTACTAGATCATTTGTAACTGTTCAGAACACTGATACCCTGAAATCAATGAAATTGCTCACATGTGATGTCACCAGTTACCTGAGAAGCAGCACTAGTGAAATAATGGGCTTGATGCTTCTTTTACCTTAAGAGACTAAGTGCTAATTAAAACCACAGAAGAAATGTTATCTTACAACATATGTAATTCCTAGTTAAAGTGTGTCCCTTGGGTTTTAAATTATTTGCTAAATGTAACTAAGGAAGTGACAACTCTCTAATTTATACAAACAAAACTATAGCACATTACAGCAAGATGCAGAACTTATTCCCAAATACACAGCCCTTGAGTAATAACCTCTTTTGCCATCCACTTCCCTGTCTTGGATGTGTCTGGGACAACAAACCATTACGGCATGATGCTAAGAAAGACACTCAAGGTTGTTTTAATTGACTTTTCTCAACATCCTTGGTTTTCTTTTAATGTTCCTAGGCACATAATGACTTTCTTGTAGAATAATTAGTATATTAATGAAAAATCTAATGTTCAATTTAAACTTTAATTTTAATAATTACAAGAGGAATACAAGTACTGAAATGTTAGTGTAGCTATTTAGAAAGAGAATAGATCTTTATACAAGCAATTTAACACCAACATGTTTTTATAAAGAGTTATTTTAATTAAATCTGAATTCTAGTTAAGAATTTCCATTGAGTATATACCCTTCAAGGTATGTATAAAAAATCATATCTTAAGATCTTTTTAAGAATTCTTAAAGGTAAATTGAAATGCTGTGTTATATATTTTACTTCAATGCTATTCTCTGTGGGCAATATAATTGTTTAAATTTGTGTTTATATAAAAAGTTTTTAGATTTATGACTTTCTTAAAAATTAGTTAAAGTCAAGGGAGAACTGCTCATGACTTTAATGAAGTTGTATGAAGCCAGTATTAACGCTCAGGCAAAACAGTGTACTTCAGTGTCCAGTGTTTATATTATGTTCCTATCCTTTAGTGAATGTGTTTCTTTCCTCCTTTCCTGGTTCTTATATTTGGGTTCCTCAGAAAAACTGCAAATAAACTTAACTGGAATCATCAAATCAGAAACACAAAGCATCATCAAAAAGGGATTAAAGCCAAAGCTGTGCCTATACTCCTCCTCAAAAGAATGTGGGGGAAAGAGAGGAGAGCATCTTTACATCAACAGAGAATTGAGCTTCTCCAACAGCTTTTGAGTAGCAGCAATAGATACAAACAAACAAAACAACACCCTACCAAAACACACTGAGCTAGTAATGAAATACCAAAGAATTAGGCACTGACAGAAGGTCACAGTGAGTCCACAATTTGGATAAAGAAATGGGAAGAGCTTGTCCCACAAACTGGAGGAGCTCTCTCCCCCGCTGATGAAATAGGTAAAACTGTGAGCTTATTTCTCACTCCAATACACATAAATTTGAGACCAATAAAATCTGAAATATGTCTTATTCTGTCTTAGTGTGTGCTAAAAGACTGGAACAAAGATAAAGGCAGTGCTTTTTTTCCTTTTTTTATGTACTAGTAACATAAATTAGCCTTCTGATTATCGTGGCACTAGCGTGACACCACAACTAAGTTTTCAAGCACAACCTACCCAGGATGAACAACCACTTCAGCAATAGTTTTCTGTTCAACAAATAAACAATTTAGTCAAGAAATATTACATCGTAACATAATCTATTGGAACTATGGGAGACTGTGTTTCCATTAACATCTACAAAGGGAGTCTGAAAGGTTTTCCTTCCAACATTTTGGAGGGCATTCCCATTTCACAGTGTTGTACCTCCAGTTAAACTTACGTTTCTGGTTGCTTCTGAGAAAACATCCCACACCTGATCTTGCAAATTGCTGTCATTAATTCTCAAACTGTTCTTGATCCAATTCTGTGCATAGAAAAAAACAACAATAACTGAAAACATGCACCTCTGTTTTTCTTTCTTCATTACCATACAATTGGTTCTTGTTTTTTATTTTTGATTTAAGAATCTAATCACTGCTTTTGACTAAGATCTGGTTAGAGGTTACTCCTATCAATCTCTCAAGCCTCCTTGCTAAATTGTTTTACGTAAAGTCTAGGTACTGTTAGGAGCTAGACCATGTATCTCAATTGCCTGACCAACAGCTATCCCAGAGTGGTAAATATATACAAAAGATAGTCCTCAAGCTTTTGATACAAATGGCTGTTAAGGTCCTACCAAATCTTCTCACTGTTCCCATGAGTTAAAACATTAATGATCTGATCTTATCTGTGTACTGGATATATGGTCATGCTCCTAAATGGATACCTTAGTTTACTACAGGAGAGTGTAATTGAAGCAAATATCCCAATGCAAAAATTTGAAAGTTGTTTGGGTTATTGCAGGTGCTCCTGGTGAAAATGAAAACATAGCAGTAAATTATGCTGTTCACACTATCTGCAAGAGAACAACTTTTAGAAATGTGGAATTCAATGTTAAATGTAAGGATTTTTGCATTGCAATGAAAAGCCCTGGAAAGGTGCATTAGTCAACTGGAACAATCAACCGCAAAAACTTATGATCTTCCATTGCAGTGTATCTTATCAAAAAGAGAGGCTTCTGGAAAACATCATTTTTCCTGCTCAGAACATTAATTCTGTAGGGAAATATTCTAACCTTCAGCTTGCTAGCAAGAATTTCACCACAGCTGTATTAAGTTCTATTTGAGCAAGACTCATCTTCTCTCAGCCTCACAATCTGAGGCACAGAACAAACAGTGGGAAAAAAAGGCCAGTTTGTAATTCTTTACTTTAAATGAAATTCTTTACACACAGTAAATTCTCCACATCTGTATGGTGAAACATGCAGAGTGGGAGATTCTGTCAGAATACTGAGTAACAGGAAAACTCTCAAAACAGGATGTTGCCTCCAGGAAAAAACAAAACCAAAGAAATAAGAAATATTTAAAACTATGTCTAAGAATTTGGACATCCAATAGAAAGAGAAAATGGTCAAAAAAGAAAGGTATTGAAAACAGAACACATGACATATGGAGATTAAATTTAAAAGTTAAATCTCTGGCTTAATACCCAATTCAACTGGTAGACCAAGAGTCCTTTTAAGCAAATAAATGTATTTTACAACCACTGCCTATTTGAAATTCAGTTATGACACAATATATACGAATGTCCAAATAAGCAATTTGTTAAAAGAGACTGGCATTCCCTAAAAAAGTCTATTTTTATGCTCACTGCATGGATTACTGCAAATCTCTATTAAAACATACCTGAAACTTTACTTTTTTTCTTGGAATGTTATCAAAGGCACGTATTTGCTCCAGGATGTTCCGCACTTTAGGGCTTATGTTGGGCTTCTTCATTACTTCATGAATTTTCTGAATGAAGAAAAACAGAACTAAATCAGCAAATAACAAATAACACATGTCAGGTGTGCAAGTCTGAAATACACTGGGCAGAAATCACCCAGCACCCACAGCTAGTATAGTCTGCTCATAGGAAATGTTCAAAAACATGAGAAAAACACTGCCCTTTGGTTCTATCATAGCTCATTAGATGTGTCAGTTATCTATACAAACATTTATACCTATGTAGTTAGCAGAGGCAAGCAGGACTGCTCACCAGTGCTTTCTGATTAATAAGTTACAAACTGTAATAAAAACATTTCAAACTAAAGTAACTGTATCAGAGAAGGGATCCTTGCTGCATGAAAAAGACCTGCATTAAGAAAAGCAATTTTTTGTTTTGGAGTTAATTATGAAAAATCAGGCTTATTTTTGATGCCACAGCTGACATGCATTTCTTCTGGCAGCAGTGCCAGCTTCAACAAGCATTTATCCCTGTATGACAGCTTTGGATATTCCTGTGCTATGGGTGTCAGCAGTAGAGAAGAGAGATTAGACCAGGGCCTCATGGCAGTCTCTTGAACTGCACTGCTGTTTGTGGGAGTAAAAAGGCTCTGGGCTTCCCAGTATTTTAAGAGTGCAGCCACTGGACACTGTAGACCCTTCCCATACTTCTGAAAATCTGATGACTGAAAGGCTTTGTGAATATTTTAATACTATCAGAAAAAGGTGTCTGGTAATAATCCCTCATCCTTCTACACAGGAATTACTTACCATTGAGCTAGTCTACCAGTGTTCATAAGCAACAGCATTCACATCATGCTGCCTTTACAAATGCCTTCAAACAGTGTTCAATCTCAACATGAGCACTCATCTCTGACTTTAATGGCATTCATCATATGGTTCAAGTATGTGTGTAGCTTAGCACTTGTGAAGATGTTCTACACGATAGAAATCAACAATTCCATGCATAAATGTGACCTGATTTATTACTAATAGGGTTTTAAAGATGTGTTTGAGGTCTTTCCAAAATCCTTTGAAGGACAGCCACAAGAGGATAGATTCTTGTGTAACACAGAAATAGTAGGAGATATTTGTATCCATGCTGGAGCTTCTCCTGTTCAACATATTTACAAAATATCTGACAAGAGGACAGAAAATTTCCCAATGATATGAAACTATTCAGGATGAGGACTATGAGGATTCCAGAAAGATCTTAATAAAATGAGTGACTAGGTAATAAAAAGGTGAAATACATTCAACACAAATTCATGTAAAGCAAGAAGAAAAGGAAAAGCAATCTTAATTTCACATCTAAAAAACAGCAGACTTTAGTTGATCATTGGAGCTTAGATAGAAGATCTCTGAGTTAAAATACCCAATTGCATGAAAATGCCAGCATAATGATCAGCAGCAGTGGAAAAAAAAAAAAAATTAATAGATTAATTGACCAAAAAAAAAATTAAATAAAAAGAAAGGAATAAAGGACACAGAAAACAATTATGACACCTAGTAAATCTATGGTGCACTCATGTTTTGAATAGCATTTCACACGCATACAGAGCGGGAAGATTTTAGAAGACCAAAGATATAATTTACATAAGAAGAAAAACTGAGCAGAGTAGGATTTTTGAGCCTTGAACACAGATTATGAGAAGGGGAGGGATGCCTGACAGAGGTCTGCAAAAGCATAAATGGCTTGAAAAGGATGGACAACTACCAATGTCTCCTTGCATGCAGTTGGGAACATTACACTAAATCAAACCAGTAAGAGATAGATTCAAAACAGAAGACACATTTCTTACCAGGATAAATGCAGACCTATCAAGGAAATGCCAGAAGACAGCTGCGCATGTTGGTAAAAAGAGATCTCTAGCTTGAACCAGTATAGGCTCTTTTCTACCTTTGATAATTACAGACAATAGTTACTGTGTATACAGTACAAACTGTACCTGAATCCATTCCTGCTGTTTAGCATCTCCTTTGTTAGTTTTGGCTTCAAAGCCTTTCCCACCATATTTCTGGTCTTCACTTACGCACTTCACGTGTTCCTTATAGTCGTCACCCCTGAATATGAGAGATTTTTAACCACAGTTCACCAAAATGCTTCAGTCTTCAAACTATGCAACACTTAGCTAACCCACAAGCCGAAGTAATAGATTATTTAAATGAACAGATCATTTAAACCTTATTACTGTCAATGCTTAAATTATTAAAATGTGATGTGCCTAAAGTACATGCTTGTAAGACCACAGACATTTCTGTTATGACACAGCTTTCTGTGAAAATCTCTTGTATTTGTGACAAGAGTGAGCAAGTGAGTCTGCAGAGTGAGCAAGGCTATTTCCCATCCTTTACATACCAGAAATCCTTGCCACAATCCATGCAAGACAGGCACTGACAGTTTCTGCAGATGTTCACATGCTTTTCAACCTGTGCTTTCTTCACAGCTTCTCCGCATGCATTGCATGTGAAAACTACCATGTTGGCAAGCGGTCAGGAGCCTCTTCCTTCCCACAGAAACGCAATCCTAGGAATACATGAAGATCTTAATTTACAGCTTGAAAGAAACACTTGGAGGGGCGAAGCAAAATGCACCAGTGCACCCACTGACAGACAGGGTGAGCAGCCCGGTGCTGCATCATGTGCAAGAGCTCGTTTCACCTGATGCCCTCCCTGAACACAGGGGAGGTCAGAACCCCAGGAACCAGCAATCCCTGTATCCATCACCCAAACTGCGGAACCAGTAACCCCCGTACCCACCACCCAAACTGCAGAACCAGTAACCCCCGTACCCACCACCCGAACTGCAGAACCAGTAACCCCCGTACCCATCACCCGAACTGCAGAACCAGTAACCCCCGTACCCACCACCCGAACTGCAGAACCAGTAACCCCCGTACCCGCCACCCAATCCCGGAACCGGTGACCCCCGTACCGCCCCCCACGCCGATCCGCCGCGCAGGCAGCGTTCCCCGTCCCTGTCCCCGTCCTTTCCCCTCGGGGCCCCGCCGCTCCGCCCCGCTCCCCGCAGCTGCAGACGCGTCTCGGCCCGGCCCCTGCGAGCGGCAGCGCTGGGGGCTGCCCGGGCCACACGGCGTGGGAAGTCCGGCGGGGCCGCCAGCCGCGCTCCTGGGCAGCATGCCCTGCTGTGCCGTGCCCCGCCGTGCCCTGTCCTGCCGCGCCGTGCCGTGCCCCGCTTCTGTTCCTGCTCCCGCTCCCCTCACCTCCGCGCCGCCGCCGCCGCCGCCGCCCCGCGCGGCACGTGCCGCACCGTCCCCGCGGCCCTCACCGCCCGCGCCTGCGCTGCCCCCCGCCCCGCGCGGCGGAAGGGGAAGGGAGGGAAGGGAAGGGCACGGGAAGGGAAGGGGAGGGAGCGGTGGCGGAAGCGGCCGCTGGCGGGGATGGAGCTGGGAGGTGGCCGCAGCCGGTAAGCGCTGGGCTGGGCAGGGCCGGCTCCTGCCCTTCGGGCGCTGTCCCGCCCGTGCCGGGCCGCGCCGCGTTCCCCCGCCCGGGGCTGTGTGTCCGTGTGCTCCTCGCCCTGTCCCCGGGCAGAGCCGGCCCGCAGTAAGGAAACCCTGCCTCTGTCCCCTTCTCGAGCCTGGGCTCCGCCTGGGCACGGCTGAGGGAGCTGAGCCGCGCCGTGCACAGCGGCTGTGCCGGAGGGATCCCCTGCCCGGGAGCGCTCCCCCTGCCCGCCCGCCCCGGGCGGACTCGCACCCGATGGATGAGAGTTCACTGTCAAAGTGATTGCAGGATGCCATGGTGGGAGATGTTCACAGAGAAAGCAAATTGATGTGCCTGCTTTATTTTAAAGCCTGGTCAAAACATGATAAGCATTAATAGGGAAAAGCACAATATAACAGCCCTCATGTAATACAGCAGGAGGCAGGGTATCACAGAGTAAGACAGGATAAGTTAAGATGTGAGCCCTTATCGTTCATGAGATTTGAGAATGGGGCAGCCGCTGATCATGCTGAACAGAAAGTGGTTTTCCTGCTTCATTCCCTAGAATAGTAAGATTTTCCTCCTTCATTCCTAGTTAGAAATTCTGATTGTCCTAAAAGTTGGAGTTGTCATGTTTACAAGCGCACAGGGGAAGCATTACATCCTTGTTAGGAAAAAAAAAAGGTATAGAATTCAATGTAAATGTGTTATGTTGGAATGTGACTTGTCTTTTCAACCTGCTAAGAGGGGATTTTTTGTTTAGATGTTAAATTGTATTGAAAACAATACCATGCTAAATTTTCTGATTAATCAGATTCACAGTGGAAATGTACATAGCTAGAACAGCAACAAATATCTCATATAATAGTAGTACTATGTTCTCCCTTTTGAGTTTAGAGGATGAAGAAAATTGAGGTTTTCTGCTACAAATGCTACTGATTTTGTAAATGTGATATATTTTTGCATTAAAATCTAATTATTGTGGAACTTGTCTAAATTGGGTGCATTTTTCGTGGTTGTGAAGCTCAGTTTATAGGCAGCACCATTAGATTTTTGCAGATGCTCTTAGTTCTAAGTAAGGCTCTGTTAAAATATATGTGTATTGCTGTGTATCTGTTGGTGAGCAATACTATCTTTAACCAGAAAAATGTTGTCAGTGATCAAATTGTAGGTGTAAACTGAAGTCTGTTTCCTTTGAAAGCTAAAATACATTGTAAAAATATTCTTAATATTTTATATTAATTTTGTAATTTAATATTCACCTTAGCATTTTATTTCATTGTAGGTAATTCAAGTGATTTTCTAGCATGGACACTGTTGCTAGCCACAGCTGTCATCTTCTTCAGCAGCTCCATGAACAGCGCATTCAGGGGCTTCTCTGTGACTGCATGCTGGTGGTGAAGGGTGTCTGCTTCAAAGCACACAAAAATGTATTAGCTGCTTTCAGTCAATATTTCAGGTATGTGAAAGAAAATTCTTCTCTTGGAAAAGCTAACTAAATGCTTATCTGAGAAGGGTATTTTTTTTCTTTTGGTCGCAGAATGAGTAACTTTTGGCAGTATAAGGAGAAAAGGGAAATTGTTTGTCCAGAGATAAAGCTGTGTCAAGTATTCATAGTATGCTCTTTGATTTCAACATTTTCTTGATTTACTTGCTTATAGTGCTTCATATAATGGATTCTGCATGGACCTGCATTCAGTATTTCACCAGAAAAAGATAACTGCTTACAGGGAACATAGTAGAGTATATGAACAGAGCCAGATAAGGGTTATAATTGATAAAACGTTATCCATTTCCAAATAGTGGGACTTGTTTAATCAGTCATATCCTAAATAAAATGTGACTTTATAGGTTATTAGTGAATCTCTGCATGTTCAGATTCTCAGAGACAACTGTGTTTTAAAGTATACAGGTGGTCTATTATGCCACATCACTGCTTTCTTCCCCTTCTGTACTTTCTTCCCCCTTGTGCCTCCAAATTTTGGAGGGTGCTGCATCTCCCAGCTTAGTGTTTTGTATTAGTTATGAGTAAGCTGTTAGATATGGCAGTTTTTAGACCTTGTTTTTTGAAACATCTCTAAAGCTTGACTGCTAATGCATTTTTAAGAAACCTCTTCTTATGTTATGACAAGGAAAAAAGTATAAGAGGTTCCTTTTTCTGCTCTAGTGGTGTACTACTGATGAAGTGCAATTATGCTCAAAGACCAAACTTTTAAAGTAGTTAAAAAGAGCTAAGAACTCCTATTCAAATTCAATAGGTATAAGTGGTTAATTAATTTAGACTCTCAACCCAGATCTGTTCATTATAGTTCTGATTTTAATTTAGATAGGATGGTCTTGATTTATAAAAGAATTTGGATGTGGGCACTGGCTTCAGAGTATATCCTACATTTCTAAAGTTTCAGCATAGACTTATATTTTCTTAAGATTTAGAGCTCATTGATATCATGCCCATCTTTAAACAAAATCAAATTTGAAATTTAGCCCACAAAGAAGAACCATCAAATTTGGGGCATTTTTTAGTGTAGGAAAGTAACTACATATGAGTGACCTGACCCCATTTATATGCCATTGTTTACTGTGGGAGTATCAGGATTTTAATGGGAAGGTATAAAGTTCTTGACTGAGAGAGAATATGAACCCACTTGATCTAGGACTGCTTGTGCATATCTGCACAACATAGAACTACATATCTGATGCTGAGAATACTTTACATCAAATAGTAAGAACTTTTGTGAATTCATTCACAAATTTAAAATAAGGCCATCTTCTTGTTTAATATTGCTATCCTCTTGTGTACTTGTTGAGAAAGAACTAATGCTAAGAACTTTGATAGGCTTACTGATAGAGTTCAATGGACAAGCTCAATTGCCAGAGGAGAAGAGTTTAGCTGACTTTGAGGTCTATTTTCTCCATTTTGCTAGAAAATTTCTTATGTCCTGTTTGATTTGCCATGATGAAAGAAGGAAAACCATTCTGAGTCAACCAGTTCTGCAAATTGTCCATAAATATACCACTACACCTAATATGTGAAGAAGGTTGGGTAAGAAACCGCAAGCATAGGGTGTTAATTGAAAACATAAAAAATACAGAATTAAAGTTAGATGAATAATCATTTACTTTGTTTTATACTGCAAGTGCACTAATGTAGAACTAATATATAAGACAAGTAATTGAGCAGTTTTGAGAAATTCATCTTCAAAAACACAGCGGTCTAGGTAAGGCTTTAGAGTACAAACTTGTTTCATACCAAATAACCTATTTGAGATGCATGTATGTTTTTTTTATTGAAGTGTTAATGAATTATTTGTGTTTGTACTTGAATATTTGCCTTATTTTGTCAGGACCCTTTTCCAGAATTCTTCTGGCCAGAAGAATGATGTGTTTCACTTGGACATTAAAAATGTAGGTGGCATAGGCCAGATCCTGGACTTCATGTACACCTCCCACCTGGATCTTAGTCAGGACAATGTACAAGCTATGCTGGACATTGCACAGTGCCTCCAAGTGCAAAATGTGCTGAATATTTGCCACACCTTTTTAAAGTCTTCCACAGCTGTGGAGCAGGCAGGCAGCATGCCATGTAATAGTGTATTTTCACTGCAGAATACCTTGGGTACAGATACCAGCTGTGCCAGTGACAGCTATGGGACAAACCTACTGCCTGAGTGCTCAGCTGACACACAAACTAACAAAGCCTTGGCTGAGCACCACTCACACACTTCACAGCCTGTTAATGTGCACACCCCGTCAGGTGATGGACAGAAACCACCACAGGATTCCTTAGATGGCAACTGCACAGAGCTTCCATTTAAACAACCCCATTACTACTACAAACTACGCAACTTTTACAGCAAACAGTTCTACAAACAAAATGCTTGCTCTGATCACGAGAGAGGAGCAGAACCATCGTTTTCTTACAACACATCCACAGAAATAAACACTGTGGAGAATAATTCTTGCACTGTCAATCACTCTGAGTGTATTCTGGAAACCTCTGATCATTTGCCATCAAACTTTCTGGTTCAGTCTGCAAGTGAAGCTGCTCCAGAACAAAATGCAGAGAGCACAGTTATGCAGCCCACCAGACAGATGCGGCTGAAAAAGGCAATACACCTCAAAAAGTTAAATTTTCTAAGATCTCAGAAATCTGCAGAGCAGCCACCTGAGCCCCAGAGAGATGACAGCAGAATAACAGAAGTAATTGAACCTGTAAATGAAAGTACCACGGACACGACAGATGTTAGAGTCAGTGATGAAAAAGAAGCTGAAGATTTAGTGAATTCAGAGAATTTTGAACAAACTGTTGAAGTGAAAAGATCTCAAGGTCCTTTGGAACAAGAAGTACAATCACAGACTCTTCAGTCACAGAAACAATATACTTGTGAGTTATGTGGGAAGGCTTTCAAACATCCAAGCAATTTGGAGCTACATAAAAGGTCTCATACAGGTACAGTTATCAGTTACTGCAGACGAAATAGTTCAATTACAAAAAATATCTTGCAGTATCTCTTATTCAGAGATGCTGGTTAAGGGTCTACTTTCAAAAGGCTGTGGTTTGTTTTGGTTTTGGTTTTTTTTAAAGTGTATAATCCTACAGGAATAAAGAACTGCAATACCGAGTTTTGCTGGGAGTTGTAGAAAAGATTTCTCCTATGTATTTGGGGTTTTGGCTGATTTTTCAAAGACCATCATGTGAATTAGATGACAGTGAAATTCTGATGAAAATTTTGTACATGAGTCATTTCTAGTCAGTTTGTCATGTGGCCTGGATGTTTGATGACAATAAAAGGTGTAAACAAATAAATGGTACTATAAGTATACTAGAATACCTCTGTTCCCTCTAGTCATATATTCATTGTAAGATACAGGTGACTGGGGCTTGGTAGTAATTTTTTTTAACCTGTAGAAATATGTAGAAATTAAAGAAAAACTTTAATTTTGTTTACCTAGAGAGTAAGGCTCTCACAGGCTGCAGAGTAAAAGGGAATTTTGAATTAAGATACTTTGTTTTAAAAACTCACTGGTAATATTTTTAAACCTAAAGTAGATTTATTTCTAAGTATCTTTTTATTTTAGTGAAAAACAAGACCTAGTTTAACTTCAAATGAATTAATTTGTCTGTTCAATTTAACCAGCATGTCCTATTATTAGATATGCTTCTTTAGAAGAGTTTTAAAGAATTACCTTGGTTAGTCAGGTAACCATTGATTCATAGTCCTTGGGACAGTATTACTCCTGCTTAAGCTGTTGGATATTTTTTGCTTTTCCTTCTCCCTGTATTAAATATACGAGTGCATCTCTCTAAATCTTGTCAAATAAACATCACCTTGGAAATGGTCATACATATACTGGTACTTTGACACTAAATATGAAAATCTTAGCAGAGTTAATTTATTAATATATATTAATAAATATTAATATATTAATATAATTAGTTTATTTTGTTAACCAATCATTAAAATTAAGTCTATTTTTCTATATTATTAATAGAAAAATCTTCCCAGAATCTGAAAATGTGAACATTTTGCATTAGCTTCCTGAAGTTTTCAATTGTTAGTTTTAACTGCTTCTGTATGTTCATGTTTCTAGTACTTTTTTTTTAATTTAAATTTGTTCTCCTGTGTTGCATATGCCTCATACCTGGATCCTTTTTTTGCCATGTATTTTTCTGGATCTTATTATCTGGTTTGAGCTGATACCAAATAAATGATCAGATAAAAGGAAAGAGCATCTAGAAAAGTCCCAGCTAAGGGAGAGACTGCAGCAACATGTCAGTTTGTGCTAGAGAGACCCCAGGATTCTGGAATTCTCTGCTGCTTTTCAGACACCATCTTCTTCCAGTAGTTTTCAAAGATTCTAGACTTGAATGCTAGTTAATAAAACATTTGCATTCTTCTATGCATGTGCTAAGATGACAAAAGTGTAAGAGCCTAAGTTTAACAAATAATTAGCACATCAAAGGATGGAAAAACTGAGGCAAGGATATGACTAGAGACGCCTGTTTGCTTCCCTGTTATTTTTGGGAAGTTTTCCCTGTTATTTCCCTGTTATTCATGTTAATTTATTTTTAAATACCCAACTAGTGCAAAAAGAGTGTTTGGAAAATTGCAGTGGTAGTGAGTAGGATGTTGATATTGGAAAGACCTGTGGCAGAAGGTACAGGGCACATCTGTATTGTTACTGTTAGGTACACTGGTAGTTAAGTAATACAAGTGTGTGCTAAAAGCCATTTCTATTCATCTGCCTGTTTAGAAAGCGTTAATCAATTGTATTTAAAAACATTCATTTTCTACAGCTAAGCAAAAGAGTTAGCAGGCATTTAAGTATTACAGTGGTCACCTAAAGCCCTCCAATACAGCTTTGCTGAAGAGATGGAGGAAGCTGAAATGGACATGTCACACTGGCAAACCTGTTTTTTACCCAAAAATGACAGTTCTTTCTACACAAGTGCTGTGGTGGTCTGATTGTCAAGAAAAAGCACGTGTGATATTCTCTGTCCCTGAACACTAGGAATTGCTAGAGTATTTGCAGGTTAGCATGGGTGCATTGATGGGTTTTCTATGTGAAGACAGCCAAAGTGTTTTCACCAGACATTGTACTGGCATGTCTGGCTATTTTAATTGTATTGCTGATGGACATTTAAAGGAATCTCTAAACAGAGCTTACTGCCCTGATTTTGGTTGATTTTGGCTTAATGTTATCATTTGTTCTTTATTATTATATTGACTTGTCTGAAAAAAGGGAAGCAAGTATATCTCTTTTATATAGTCCATACCTGTCCAGGAACATCCAGTGGTTTCATTGGGGTATTTTATGTATTTTCAGGGAACATCTCAAAAGAACAACCCAAAACAAACTCAGGCCAATGGAAAGAGCTCTTGGCTGGATGGAATGCCACAGGAACAGAGTAGCACTGCCATGTAATACATTGTTGATCCTCAACCTTTTCATTTGGAGCTTTGCTCCAGCAACTTCCAGCATTCCTTGCCTTAGTGAGCACAGCTCCTCCCCTTTGTGATCTCATTAGGAACACCACTTCTCCTTCATGCCTTTCTCCTCTGGAGCTGACAAAACACTGCTCTGATCACTGTTGTGTACTTTATCTTCATCTCTTCTTGTAGAGTGTTGAACAGAAGATAGAAAGCACAAGGCAGCCCAAAGGTTCAAAAGTGAGGTCCCCTGGATTAAGCACCATTTAGATTGTATTGAGTTACTACTTTTCCCCAGTTTGTCTCTATTGCTGTTGATCCAGCCATGAATCCCACTATTGTGTACTTTATCTTCTTGCAGAGTGTTGAGCAAGAAGGATACAATCCTGGTGTTCTCAAAGGATGCTTTTGGTTTGGAATTTATTGACAGTTGTATAACCATAGAATAATTTAGATTGGCATGGATCTCCTGATGTAATCTGCTCCAGTTTCTTGCTCAAGGCACATCAAATTAGATTGAGTTGTTTTGCTCATGACCTTGTGTAGTGAAAATTTTGGACATCTCCAGAGACAGAGTTTCCACAGCCTCTCCAGACAATCACTCCCAGTGTCTGACCACCCTCGTGGGGTAAAAGATTATTTTTATATATCTAATTTGAATTTGTCATGATCAAACTTGTGTCTGTCACCTCTTGTCCTAAGGCTGGGTACCAGGAACAACCTGCTTGCATCTGCCTTTCCATGCTGCCTTACTGTAGATGACAGTAAGATTTCCTGTTTGCCTTCTTTTCTTGAGGCTCCAGATATGGTCTCACCAGTGTTAGGCTGAGAAGAATCTTCAGCTTATTAGCTACATTCTTACAAATACACCCTCAGGTACAGTGGGGCTAATTGCTTCTGAGCAATAGGTTACTTGATAAGCTCAGTGGTTTGGAATTCTATGCAAGTGCAAAATTATTCTCCAAAAACTAATATGATGTTTCTTTTTAAAAAAACCCTCTGCTTGTTTTATCTTTATCTTAGGGGGGAAAACCTCAGATTCTTTATCCATCAGTACAGTTAGAATGAGCTTTCATGCAGCCTACAATAATAGTTTTGAGAAATTTGAGCTTCCAATTACTTCCCTCTCCCTCCAGTAATTTCAGAGTGGATTCTTCAGGTCTGAGGTAATTTTTTTTGTATAGGTAATTTCTGCAAAAATTGCTTGCTAGTGTTTTTTATCCTCCATTTCCTATTATCTTGATGTTTTTATGGCTTTCAGAATCCTTCCCAGTTGCTACAAATTTGGTCCCGTTTGTTTCATTTGTATTTGTGTTGTCAGTGTCAGAATTTTTAGTATTTTGCAAGTTTAAAGCCATAATGAAATCAAGCCTCAGTATTCTTTATATAGTTGAGTGACTTTATAGTTGATTTACTGGTTTCATAATTTTTATCTTTAATTGAAGGAAAGCTTTTTTAAAACCTGCCAGATTTCCATTCTTCCTTAAGTAGACAAAGTAGATAAAGCCTCAAGCTGTCAGACTAACTGCAATGTTGCAATCTGTGAAGTAACATGACTGCATGTTTACTCTGTGTTTTAAAATCTAAAGAGAATTGCATTTAGTCCTTGATCCTAAAATATGTTGGAAGAACTTCATCTGTATTTGGCAGGAGGAAAGGAAAATGGAATTTCCACACCTGGATATGGTGGATGATGCTTGTAACATTTCCAAGGATGGAGGAAAAATATTGATGTAGAGAATGATGAATGGAAGAGAAGCCAAGAGATGTTCTGTAAAGTCAGGAAAATTAAAATTAAAGAAGTAAATAAAAATCTTTAGACAGATTTTTTAATCATGAACAAGATGAAACACAGTGTAAGATCTCTTTTTCCCTTTGGAAATATTCTGTTTTCAAATCACATGGATTTACACTAGTTTTGTTGCCCTGCACACGTGGGACAGATTACAGATGTCCTTTAAATGTGCAGTTAGACTCATGGAAGATGATGGTAAGTGTGACTGTCATTGAATCAATGGTATTTGAGCATCATTTTTGTTTTCAAAATTCTAAAAGACGCACACAAAATTTTATCAACAGTGTAAAAACTAGGAAACCAATAACTAAGCAGGGGAAATTAAAAAACACCTTTATGAAATACTATAGAGGAGAAAAAGTTATTATAAAAACATATTTGTCTTAAATTAACAGCAAGAGAATTGAAGTGTTGTACAGTCACATTCTAGATTGAGAGGCAAGTTATTTTGAAAAGCTAAATGGGCTGCACCAGTTTTTAGTAAAGCTGCTAATCTGTTTTTGTAGATTCAAGGATAACAGTTTTACATGTATAAATTCAGAATTTTGGAGCAAAATACTTGGGTAATCTTTGGGTACTTTTGTATAGGATGAGACTTTGAAGGCAAATATGTATTTTCTGGAAGTGAATGGCTGTGTCCTGAGCAGAAATGTATGGTAGACGTGAAAATCAGAAAATGCAATTCTTCCAAATTAGCTTCCCTTCATTCCTCATTCTTTTTAATAATATGTCTCTGTGCAAGGTAAAAAACAGGTGCCCTTGCCATCACTGTTGTTGTTGGGCCTTGTCATCTATTCTGTTCTTCCTGGTGGTATGATGCTCTTTTCCTTTCAAATCAAAAGTATTTAAAAAATATTAAAACCTGCCCCATTCATATCAAAACTCTTCTACTTGTTTAGAAAGATAAATTCTGTGCAAGCCTGCCTCACAAACTTAGTGGTAAAAGGTGTATTTCCCTCTTGAATTTCCCCTTAAATATGTGGTAAGTGTTCTTTTGGGGATTTTTTTACTTTTGCGTTACATGTTTTAAAAGGAAGTGTACCAATTTTAAACATTTCTGTTCTACTGCAACTATTAGAAGTTCTGTGTTCTGTTTCTTCTTTTAGGTGAGAAACCTTTTGAATGTAACATTTGTGGGAAACACTTCTCACAGGTGGGAATATTTTATATATTATGGTACTTAACACTTGAAATGTGTTGATTCTAAAAATCTTGGATTCAAGATTAGAATTTTTTTTTGTTCAAAGACAGAATTCACTTTAGGGATAAATTATTAAAATGTCTTATTTGAAAATAAGGTGTTGAATGTTTTAGATTTCTTAGATGCATTCTGTCTTTGATTCTGTCTGTTCTCAGTAGATTTGTTATGTATTTTACCTTCAAATGAATGTTTAAGTATACAGAGCCACAGCTATATTTGAAATACAAAGAACATTCATTTCCAAACTGTTCTTTTGCTTTATGCTTTGAGGTATGTTGTAAACTTACAATGTCTGAAAAAAAGTACAGCATCAAGTTTTATTATAATGTTGTATTCACAACACAGTTTCATCTTCCTAAGTGGCACAAATCATTAAATGGATTTGAGTCAGATAAAAAAAAATTTGTATCCATATAACTGGGCTCAGTTTCTTTCAGTGAGACCATCACTGCCTGTCTGAAGTGCCAAACTCAGCTATGATTTTAAAAAAACTTCTTGTGAAACTCCATACTTACATACAGGGCCTAAGTTTTAACTGTTTTATTTACCCTTCAGTGTTTGTTTCCTGTTCTGGGTACAACAATTAATTTCTTTTTCTACAAATTTGGTGTCTAGTTGTCTCACATTTCCAAAATGTCTGTTTCCTTTCTGATTTTGTGATTGAGATGTGCACATCTAAGTACAGCAGTCAATAAACAGGTGCATATTTTCATACTAAGATTACATAATTATTATCAAATAGCTTTGGCATTTCTTATGGCTCCTGGCTTAAGAATTAGAGCTAAGTGTTTTTGCCTACCCATCCACCCCTGGTTGTGCTGCTCTGGCTTCAGTTTCACAGCCCACCAGTGGACCTTGTTTAACCCATGAATCTGATGCCTTTGTGTCTTCCACCTTGTTGCATACATTGAACAATATTGTTTCAGCATGCTTACTGGGCAATTTTTAGCAAAACTGGGCATGCTTTTTAGGTAAAGAAGAGAATTTTCATTCACTTAGATGGCTGAACTTCTAGTTATTAAAAGAAAAACATGGATTTTTCAAATTCCATTATTTTGGCAAATAGAGTGGTATTCTATACTAGTAGAGTGAGGTGTCACACAGTGTATGACAGGCATGACAGACTCCTCATGCAATATTCTTTGCTCCTCTTTAATTACAGAAACAAACAAAACCCCTGACAAAGCTGGAAATTTCTGACTTTTAATCAAACACTCCCAAACAGCTTCCCTTTCCTCTGTGTGACCTTACTTTTCTGAAGATGTAGGTGTGGGTAGATACATATTCATGGACAATCCCTCCACATCCAGCTCAGGAGCCAGAGCATTCAGCCTCTGTGCTGCAGTTCTTCTCTGCTCATAAAGGGGTCTTGCATAATGCTTGGTACTTGCTTTTGTATGCTGCAAATAAGAAGATTCCACTGAGCAGGAAGTAAGATGCAAGGATAATTACTATCTACTTTTTGCTTAAAATAGCATCTCCATCTTGTCCTTTATCTTCTCTGTCTGCAGGCACAGAAATAGAAACACTTTTCTTATTTAAGCCTTCATGTTCTGTGCTTTTGAGACAGTGCAGCTGTTGGCCCTGGTGGGATGTCTGCTCCTGCTGGATGTAGCTGATGTGCTGTGTGTTGGAACGTGGAGCAGAAAATGAAAGTAGTAGGGGAAATCAATGTGGGAACTCATAATTGGGAACAGACAGCCATAAAAATCTTTGCTTTTTTTGAGGAAAACTTTCCTTTTTTACTTCCAAGCCTGCATCTTCCCTTACTGCTTGTATACAGCTTGTTGTGATGTGAGCCCTCTGTGGTCATCCAGGATGTTGTGTTTTTCCTCCTCCTGCAGAGATTCTTTTGGAGCCCACATGCATGAGTTGCTTCACTTTGGAAGCTTGCCATTTACAGGAGAACTAAGTCTGGTGTATCTCATCTCTAAATTTGTGAGGAGGTCCATGTGACCATTTAGAGGATTCTTCTGAGCATTTTTTGTTCTTGCACTGAAATGCAAGCAGAAGTCCCCTTAGGTTTGTTTTTTTTTCACTGGGATGGCACATGATGCTTTAACCAAGGTTGTGTGCCAGCTTTAAAGCTTAAGAAAGAATACAAGCTGCTGATGTTTTTGCTGTTTTTTGTCTTAGCACAGTTAATAGGCTTTGCCCTCGTTAGGAGGAAAGCACATAGGCTTGTAATAAAGAAATGAATCTACTTGCTGCTTTCTGTAAAATGTTTTTATTAATATGCCTCTGAGGGAACTGCTTCAAAATAGTTACAGTTCAAATTCACCCTCTGTCTTTATCTGGAATAACTTTCAAAGGCCCATGATAGGGTTTGTTTGTGACATGGATAGAAGTAAAGCTCTGTCTTTTTTTCTATATGATTTTCTAAAATGCAATGTGGCAAAGAATCCCTTGTCTTTCAAAAGCAAAAATTGTTCCATGTTTCATCTTCTTTTTCCCCAGAAATAAGTACCTAATGTCTTTCTTTGAGTGGACTTCAGTATTAAAAAGTTTGGCCTTAGAAAACAGTTGTTCAGTCACAGTGTTGTCTGAAAAAATTTACAAGGGTTAAAGAAAGCTCTTTCAGGGTTCAAGCATTGATTCATTTGATACTGTCCTCTGTGTGTGTGTGTGTGTGTCTGCAGCACTTGAGTTCTGGTATATTATCCAGTCTGGTTACAGTGATACATCATAACAGGTAATTTATTATTTAAATGAGTCAGAAGGAATTAGTCTGTGTCTTATTTTTGTTATCTTACTGTGACTGTTGAGGACATGATAATCTTTGCATCCCAAATTTTCTTTCCTGATGTAAAGGACTTGATGTTTCCTTAGTTAAATAAAAACCAGGCAATTGTCAATCAAAAAGGTTTAAAAACAGACCGTGGAAGTGTGCACAATGGATGTAACACCTGCAGCTCTTCTACAAGGTGTGTCTTGTGGTTTGAGAACTGGACTCAGTGGAATAGCCATTCACAAGGACCAGTGGTTTTAAAACATGTCAAAAAAAGTTGGACTCAGTTAGAAGGTTTTATCTATTCATTATCTGGTTTGCTGACCAGATTAGCATGATTTTTAGAGGATTGAGAGAGGAAAGATATGTGTTAGCAGTAGTCCCATTTGTTCTTTTCTGTACTTCCTGTTCTGTTTTATTTTGGTATGAGTAAATAATTTCAGGTTGGAGTGTTTTATGGATAGAAAAATGCTCACCCTGGTCTTTTCTTTTTAACCTCCTGATAGGTGAATTCAGACATCCTTGTGTAACAATATTTTATTTGTAGGACAGGGAAAGTGAGACTAACATTAACCGTATTGCTAGTAAGTTAGTAAGTTTTCTTTTTCACTGCATTCTAGACAGTGTAATTTTCATTTATACTTTTATACTACTTTCAATAATAGGTCTTCCTTTTCTCTTAGTAGTTGATTTCAGGCTTCTTATTTTTTTCCCTATTTCTCTTCTTCTCAATTGATAATTTCATATATAAATAATTTGATGTCGAAGTACACAGCGGTCTATCTTTACTAGATAAGAATGCTTGAGTTCTTACATGCTTTGTAGTCTACACTGCCTTAGAAGTAGGAATAAAAAGCGAGTCTCACAGTTGCCATCATTGTTTTTTTAATCTGTATGCAACAACAGGCAAGCTGAATTTAAATGCTGAAATTGCTCTCCCTTCAGGCAGGTAACCTCCAGACACATTTACGTCGACATTCTGGTGAGAAGCCATACATTTGTGAAATCTGTGGGAAGAGGTGAGTAGAATTGTTCATCTTAGTAAAGTTAACATGAAAAAAATTGTTTTCTACTAATCTTTATGATCAACTACAGGCCAAGAGATAAGGCAGCATGCTGCTCAATTTTGTTTAGAAGACACTGGGTTTAAATGTGTGCTGATGGGATTAATATACATAAATGTTTGCAGTTGACTTGTTGTAAGATAATCAGAGCTTGTGGTCTAAATTTTTTGTGTATTAAGATAAGAATAGCAGTGAGTGTTGTGTTGTGTTGTATTATATGTGTGTTCTATTGTTGTGTTGTATGTATTGTGTTTTATATTGTTGTGTGTATTTTGAACAGAGTGAGTCACAGTAAATCATGCAGGTTTTTACCTTTCCGTCACATTTTTTCATTAATTGGTGATACTTTTTTTTTTTTAACGTTTTACAGAGTTCTGAAGTATGGGAAATTTGACAAATTTAAGAAAAGCATTAAATAATTCTGCTAGCTAACAGGTGACAGAAAATACACTAATGCAGGAATAGCATAAAATGCAAAATGAATTAGTAACATCAATGGTAAAAAGGTTTTTTGGAGGTTTTTTCTAGCATAAATTTTATTGGACATTGTCAGTTTAAAAATGTTTTCTTAATTGCATCCATTTATCTGTGTTTTAGGTCTTGGTCTTTGTTCAGAACATCAGGCATTCATTGAAGCCAACTTCCATATGATAGTTTAGGGAAATAAGGGCCTTGTAAAGACACTAATAGGGTTTCTGTGTTGTGTTACAGATTTGCTGCTTCTGGTGATGTTCAGCGTCATATAATTATTCATTCTGGAGAAAAACCTCACCTGTGTGATATCTGTGGCAGAGGTGTGTAAGAACCAAAGTTTCTGCCTCAGGTTTTCTGACTGAAAAGTGAGGAGTGTTTTTAATCTCAGAGTCTGTCATATTTTTCAGGTTTCAGTAACTTCAGTAATTTAAAGGAGCACAAAAAGACTCATACAGCAGATAAAGTATTCACCTGTGATGAATGTGGGAAGTCATTTAATATGCAACGAAAATTGGTAAAGCATAGGATAAGGCACACTGGAGAGAGACCATACAGCTGTTCAGCTTGTGGTAAGGTTCACTGTGCATTGCTTGGTTGTGTCTTTGCTTTTCAAATGATGAGTAAAAGGTTCCTCTGTCAGCAGAATAACAATTAATCAAAACTGTTTTAAATTGAAATACCTTGTGGAAGTCAGTCACAAAATTTTCTGTCTTGCATGCTTCATAGTCTTTCATTTGGTGTAATAAACTCCATTTCTCTTAAGTTTAAACGAGGATTTCAGTTAAAAATTAGAGAAAGGAAGTGGGAGGAATCAACATCGTATGTTTGCTAAAGAGCTGCACATAGTAGCTGCTTCAAAAATAGATTTATTTTCAGAACAGTCCTTTCTGATGTAAAGTTAGGTTTGACATCACTTGGCTATTGATGGGATCTTTTTTTCCAATTGCATACTATTTGATTTTAACTGCATTCACCCACAGAGTTTAATAACAACAACCTTTTCTTACTTTGCTTTGGCCTCTGGAATGAAGTCAAAATTTGATCAGTATTTCAGAACACCCATTTTCAAAATCTGTTAGATAGGCCATTCTGCCTGGAGGTGTGAAAATGGCTCTTGATCAGGTCCATTCTGATCTCATAGCATCCTGCATAGTATTTTTTTATTTTTTCCATTATGTGCTATTTTGACAGAATTTCATTCATGTTCTGAGGAATCAGCTTTGGAGGAGGGTAGCTTCATATGTTCAAATCCAGCTGCAGTATGTTTTATTTGCACTGTCTTAAGGCACAAGAAAAAGCCAGTATTATCAGGAGGCCTTGGATCAGGATGAGGAAATAGATACACGGGATACGAAAGCAAAAACAATCTGTTGTGTTGCTGTCATTAAACAGGCTTGTTTTCATTCTGTCTTATAGTGGTCTTTTGAATATTTTTGATTTTAGCCAAGTCATCTTATTCTGAAAAGGCAAAAATTGTGCAAAGAGGATCTGATGAAGCATTAAGAAATCATTCACACTGTGCAAAATATCCAGATATATTACTCCAGCAATTTTTAGTCTTATCATTACTATTTAATGTCTATTCTGAAGAGAAACCTGTCTAGCAAAATAAAAATTATGCTGCTCAAAATTAAGACTGCAGTTTTATTGGGCAGTCATTTAATATGGTTTGTTTTAGTTGGTACCTGTCCTTGCAAAATAAATGAGAAAAAAGTCACAAGCTTACTTCTGCTATTTTAAAGAAAGTGAGGTGTCTGAGTCATGTGGCAATTCTGGAAATCAATTCTCTCTTTTTCTGCTTGTCCTTCTACACTTTGCCTTGGTTGAGCCTCAGACTCCTTTCTTAGCAGTATGGTGATGGAGCTTATTTGAGTCTTTAGCTTTGAAGATAGACAAACAGTTGAATATTTTTCTGTATTCTAATATTTGCAGCAATAAAAAATGACAGTTCTCACACATTCTCTGACTAGAATATAAAAAAGGACTGCTGCACTATGTTAGCCTAAAGTTAACAAAAGAGCTAACTTTTGTCAGCAGTTTGAGAGTAGTTCCTTGGTAATGAACAAACCATTTCTTTCTATGATGCAGCTCTCACTGAAAGAATATATTTAGAAGCTAATCAGCATACTGTTTTTCAGATAGACAAATTAAATTGATAGTTTATTTTATTTTTCTTTCTCCATGAAAATTGAGACAAACTGAGAGTGCTCACAGCTTTCAAGTACTAATGGATATTCCTGTCTCTGGAGACAAAAGCTAAACTCAGTCATTGGGAAACACAAGTTAGAAAATCAGATCAAGAAGAAGAAACAAGTCAATGGAGTTGTAAAAATAGATGGAACTTGTTTGAACCTAGATTTGAACCTTGTTTGTTTTATGTGAAAAACACAGTTCATTGTTTTGGGAGAATTAAAAGGTTTAATAAAAAGACAATAGGAGACAAACATAAAGCATAGGGTTAAAACCGCCAGGTGCTTGGCATGCTGCCAGGAGCACGCTGCTGCTTCGGGAACACCCCTTTAAATACGTTTTACAAGACATCCATTTGTTACATATTCATAGATCTTCATGCATAGTCAACTGTTTCTGGGAGCTGTTTAGCATGGCCCCTCCTTGGGTCCGCCTTTTTAGAGCATGTGTGTTTCTTGCTTGTGGTTTTAATCCTCTCCTTATCCCTTTTAATTTGGGTGGTGGTCCCAGCCGGTGAGTGTTGATAATTGTTGTGTCAGCTGCGGGGCCCCATCACCTGTTCACGGGCTGTTATCCTGACTAGGCAGGTAGTTTAAGCATGCTATCTCTAAAAAACTTATGTCTAACTTTTACTATTAGCAGAGACTATATCCATATAGAAATGCTATTTTAACATTATACATATAGCATTTATCCCAATACTTGCAAAGAGCCAACAACATGTCATGCATTCATAACATTCTAGATAAATGATGGGACACACGATACCTTACCGCTTGATAGTGCCATTAAAGCAGGTTTATTCCCTGGTGTTGAGGGCAGTGTCTGTGTATCCCTCGTGTCTCCAGGGAAGTGCTTCGCGGGCTCCGGGGACCTGCGGCGGCACGTGCGGACGCACACGGGGGAGAAGCCGTACACGTGCGACACGTGCAGCAAGTGCTTCACGCGCTCGGCCGTGCTGCGCCGGCACCGCAGGATGCACTGCCGGGCCGCGGACCAGGGCCCCAGCGCGCTCGACGAGTTCACCCAGGGCATCGAATCCTCCGACCTCGACAAGTCCCAGAGCTCTGACTCTTTCGGCCCAGAAATGTCTGTGACCTTGTTGCCGGTGTCTGTTAAATTTCCCATTCACGCAGCTGGAAACTCGGAGTTTGAGGGTTCGGCGGACTCTTACTGCAAGCTGCGGTCGATGGTCCAGCAGCACGGCCCGGCCAGCGCGGAGAAGCTCGGCGTGGATGCTGCCAAAGCGCTGAAGGCGCAGGCACAGCCGCCCCCGGCCCCGCCGTACGCTTACCCGGCCGTGGAGGTGTCCCCGGCAGAGCAGCCCCTGCCGCCGGAGCCCGTGCCCCTGCCCCGCTCCGCGGGGGCCGGGCTGGACGGCGCCGAGCCCCCGGGCAGCCGGGCCCCCTACAAGGGCAGCGAGGGCCCCTTCTTCTCCAGCGTGACCCTCTGGGGCCTGGCCATGAAGACCTTGCAGAATGAAAGCGAGCTGGAGCAATGAGGGCTCTGCTGACCCTACCTAAACTTCTTAGAGGTGTTCCATGCTAACGTGGTTGCAGTTGCTCTGCAGCATAGAGATCACAGAGAGTTTTTAAGGCAGGTAGCTTGGGCACTGACAGGAATCCAAGTGCTAATTCCCAGAACCACGTGTAGCCTGCCTTTATTTACACTGCTTCTCTGCAAAGTTTAAATGCACTCTTGGGGACCTTTGTTGTTCTGTGACTGCACTGTGTAGCTCCTGTGTTATTGCCATGATTTACTAAAATTTGCCCCCGACTAAATTTACCATTTAACTTGGAAATTTTTTACCTGATAATGGAGGAAAGGATGGCCAGTGTCTAATTTTGTGATATGGGTACAGTTCCAAGTATGGGTTATCAGAGCTGTGTAAGGGTGTAGATATGACAGGAGGAAAATATTTAACCAATTCCTAGTGAACCTGAGTTTCAGTAGTGGCTTTCTTACCAGTAGGGTCATTTGTTTACAGGACATGAGTATTGTGATATTAAATTTAAATGTTAAATACTGGGCAATATTTGTGATAGTGCAAAGTAACTGTATATCTAGAAACTTTATTTTTTTACAACAAAAGCTTTTTTTTTAGTATTTTATAAACTATTTTGCACAGCAGATTATTTGTACAGTGAAGACCAAGTTGTGAATAAAGGGAAATTGTTTTACATTGCTCGATGTATTTTGTCTTTCTATGAAGGATTTTCAGCAACAGTTCCATCTATTCCAGTTATCCTTACAATGCTAAAGGGAATGCCATCACAAGAAGAGCTGCACTATAAAATAAATGCAATTAATATACCAGTAGGTTTTCTTGTATTGAATGGGTATAAAGCATTGGCTGATTAATGGAATAAATAGACTGTTATAGGATAGAAATGTTGCTTAGAGGCCTTTTTCTACTTTGGTGCTTTGGATATTTGATGCATTTCAAACTGCTTGCTACAGATACATAACATTCTGTGGAAATTTAAAGCTTGGAAAATATAGTATTCTTCTGTCTTTTTAAGGTGCTCCTTAAAAATTTTTCCCCCCAAGAATTCAAAACTAGTTGTTTCATTTCTTGTGTTAACCACCATACACTACAATTTGGGGCTTCACTTCCATCCTTGTTTACTTGGTCCCTGTACCTTCCTGAACTGCTTTAAACCTGAGTTAAAATGAGAGAGTGTTTATAGCCAGAGTACAGCATGCCTTAAAACAAAAGGGGCAGGCCATTACACTGTCTGAGTCTCAAAAGATACACATTTCTCTCAATAGTCATTTAAGGTTATGAAAAGCTTTTTTACTACATTAACAGACCAGTTTAAAAAAATTAGCTGCACTGGAGAGCAAATTGGGATTTTTTTCCATTTTTTTCTCGTAGAGCAGATACACTAGAAAACTTAAAAACACTATTTTTCCAGCCAGTGAAGTCAAAACACAAAAGCTTTTCGGAGTGTTAAAAATAGCACATAGTCCGGCTGAACACAGTCCCACACGGATTAAGCAGGGAACACTTTATATATGTGAACCTTTAGCTCTTCCCTCACTTTTTGCTTTTTGCATTATTTGCTTTGGGGCACTGCAGTTCCCTGTGGGAATTGCCCATGTGCCATTCCACAGTCCAGGTGTTGCAGTTCTGTCCCTGACCACATGTGCTCATGCTCACTCTCACTCTGCTTCCCTTGCACTGGTGCCCGAGGCAAAATGTGGGTATCTGCCAGTCACTAGCTCTGTAGGATTCCTCTTGTCAGAAACTATGTTTAAATGTACTTATCCCAAGAGAAAATAGAAATTTGACTCTGTTCCCACGGGGATTTTGTTGCTTGGAAAGGACAAATCTGCAATTTTAAGAACTTCCTAACATTTTAGTTGTCTCTGATTCCACACAGTGATTTTGCTTTCTCTGTTGTATATTTGAGGAGTCACTATAGGATCAGTTTAAATCAAACCATGTTGCAACCTTTGCTCTTCTAACTGTGTTGGAGGTCTGGAGGAATGTGTAAAACTGTCATAAAGGGAAAGTGGCAACTTGAGATACTTTTAAACACATAGATTAGATCAGATCGTGGATCAGTATCAGGTGCTTAATGCCAAGAGGACAGCTCTGTTTCATTGTGGATTATTCCCCTTGCTTGGCAGTATTTCTGTGAGTTGTTTCACACCACAGGCATGGAAGTTCTCAGAACTGCTACCAGACTGTGAATGCTGTTTGCAGTTTGGAGGGTTTGGTAAAACACCACGTTGCAATGTGGCATCTTTGAGAAGGGAAGTAGAGCAAACACTGGTAGAAGGAAGCTGTTCCGTCTGAGTTTCTGCAGCTGGAACCAGAAAAAGAAGGAGTTACAGCACTTGGAAGGAGCACTAAGAACTGTTGTTTTTAGCTGGCTTGAAGGAAAAGCTGAGCAAGAGAGAAAATTCAGAAGATTAGTAGGTGGATGGAGTCAGATGGAAGAGAATGGATTTTTATGTATGGAGTAGAGTTTTGGATTAAGAAGCCCCATTGCTGCAGCCACTCCGCAGTGTGACTATCACTGCCTGACTGCCATAAAATGTATTTTGCTGTTGTGTTTCCAAAATCAAATACAGTCTGTGATGTCAATTTAATACTGCCTGAGCTTTTGTTAGAGGGACCTCAGTAGAAAATTACCTTGAAAGGGGATTTTTCCTGTATCCTAATAATTTCCTATACCAACTGTAGGTCTGTAATGAAGAGGATGTGAGTGGGAATAGCAAATATGATTTGATAGTCCTGATGCTGTCATAAACCTGGCACAGCTGGGGAGGAACAGCTACCCCATGGCTTTGAAGAACAATTGAAACCCAGTGCTGAGGCAATGGTATTTTACAAGCAGCAGACACCCCTCCATAGCTATTGCTCACAAATGCCCATAGCCAGGGTGTTGAGGGGGGAAGAATAAACAATGGTCCTTTGGCCAGTACAGGACAGTGCAGTAGTGCAATTACAGTTGATGTAAATGACATGCTATTTTAAAAATAAAAATTAAAAAAAGAAAGAGAAAAAGAAAGATTTTTGGGAAGAAGATGTTAACCAATCTGGCCTAGTAAAATTGAAAGAGTGCTAATTGTTATTTCTTGCAATAATTATCCTGCAGCTCAGAGCTGCATTTTGTCATGCAAATCTGAATCACTTTTTTTTACAGCAGGTGTAGGTGACCACTTCATTTGGGTTTGTTCAGGGCAGATATATCTGTCATTTGACTCCTGAACAATATTATTAAAAATAAAATTAGTGTTTTGACTTTGGAAGGCATTGCTGTTGTTATTTTAATTTATTTTATTATTTTTTTTTCTTTGATTGTTTTTTTTAATTTATTTTGATTAAAGAGCATTAAATCTCTACAAAAATGTATCCTGCCATTTTCATGTGAGGATGTTTACTGTGTGTACATAGGTAAAGGAGAGATCATATAATTACGTATAAGTTCAAATAATTCCCCTTCCAAAAAAAAAAAAATCCTCTTTTTGAGACTTATTTTCTAGTTTAGTTAGAACTGAAAAAGTTGTATAAGGAAGAACTTCATTAGGAAGGACTTAGTGCTTGTTTGTTACCTGTTGCCATTGAGCACAGAGTGTTTTTGTGGTCTAACACTTCATCTGCATTCTCTCACACTCTTTTTAAACCTGGCCTACTAGATGTTTCTCAAATTCAGAGGTCAGGCTTTAGAACAGAGCACTTGTGCTTTGTTTCCATAGCTTCTTCAGCAAATTCAAATACACTTAAACTCCTGTTGATAATTTTCCAGGGAAGTAATTGCTACACATGAAGTTTTCCCAAAACATCTAAGTGGCATATACAAGAGCAAGGCAAATTTAAGACAAAATCAGTGTGAAGCAAGTGGAACTGGCCCCATAGGCCATTTGCTTCTGGAATCCACTTTTTTCTTTCCTTGCATTGTCTTCCCCACTGTGGGTAGCTCCATTCATACATGGACAGCTGCATTCAATTCTTGCTGCTCACTTCATGCCACTTACCCACTCCTCATAATCCAGACCAGAGGTTAACGTATTCAAGCTCAGTGAGGAAAAGTGTAGAGGAATATAGGTAAACAGAGTTGTAAAACTTTATAAATTCTTCAGGCTCCATGTTTTGGAGTGTGTGCTGGGATTTTGGATATTTAGCTTTCTGTAGCTAAAGAGCTTGTTTGAGAAGGAGTATGTTAGATAAACATGGCAAGACATGTGGATGGTCCTGCTTGAGAAGAAGACTTAACAGAAAGCAAATAAACATGAGCTTTGTAAACAGATTCAAAGGAAAAATGTGATAGCTTGGGAAATGTGTTCTAAGGACAACTGAAGTGCCTTAGATGCAGCTATTTGGTAATTCAGTATGCTAATGACTTCAAAGTGACCTGTGCTCCACTGTGCTGCAAATAGATTTCTTTGTACTGGTACACACAGGCTTGTGCTTTCTGGTCCATAGCCTTATTCATTAATCCTTACTGACATCTATTATTGAATTTGCCTTCTCTAAACAGTTGGTTTCCACCTCTGCTATTAAATCTCCATCCTAGAAAATAGATTAAAACTACCTTTAAAACACAGCCTAGTGAAGACACAAGATAGTGACTCAGACATCCTTTTTTCTGAAGACAGTACCCCTACTGTTTAAATATAATTTTTTTTTTTTTTGTAGTTGATATTCACATGTGTGTTCAGATCTGACAACAGTTTTGTTCACTTGGTGAGGGAATTTTTCCTGGAAGGTTACAAAAGCCCATTAATAGAAGTGCACAATGCAGTGCTGAGGAGCGTGCATGCATGAACTACAAGTCTGCCAGCTTTTTGTGAAGCTCTGCATGGGGCAGTATACTGAAATAAAGCCTTTCAGACCCTTTTAATGTAGTTCTGACCTTCCACTCTATATTAAACAGATGACTGGAACCAGAAAGATAGGTCATTGTGATTGCAGTTAATATTTGTAAGGACCAAAGCAGCTCTCAGCCTTTGAGGTAGAAGGGAATCATCTTAAGTGTGAAAATGTATCATCACAAGAATGGAGAGGATCAAAGGAAGGCCAGCTGGTGCTCGGACATCTTTTCATAACCTTTATTACAATGCTAGAATACACTAACCTCAATGGGAAGTCCATTCAGTTCATGTATTTCAAATAGATAATCTGTATTCTGGTGAAACAAAGAACATGAAAAAAAGCCCTTTCTAAAAAGGGGGTGGTCAGCACAAATTGCCTATGATTTAATCATTTTGGTTTTTTAAAATCAGCTTAGCTTTTTCAATGCAAATATATGAATGTTTAACATGCTTATTTTAGAAGTGATTGAAAATTTGTAAAATTTAGGTGCAGAGTGTTCTAGCTGATTTTACTTCCACTTCAGAATAAATGTTCATATTCAATCCACATATTCATTTGACATGTACAAAAAATAAGACATAGTATTTCAGGGGGAAAAAAAAGTCGACAGAACATACACATTAAAAAAAAACAGCCATACACATTAAATCATCCAGAAGGCATGTATATGTGGAATTGTGAAAAGGCCAAGATTAAGGTTGACTAGTTTGGACAAATATCCAAAATTTAAGTTTGGGTCTTCAGGAAACATCATACCACTGTAAACATGTATGAAATTAGCAATATCAAAGCAGAAAATCAATGAAGATTGCTCTTTGTTGGTCGGCTGCTACAGTGAAGTCCTGTGCCCACAGGCTGAGGGCTGTGCCACCAGATCCATGCTAAATGGACAGGGAAAAGCAGTGGGACTGCAGGTACAGACCAGAGGTGGTAACTTCTGCCATGATATTTTTTAGATGAGGAATGCTGTATATCACTAGAACATCAAAGTTCAAAGTCAATTGTTAAATTGCTTACTCGTTGTTTTTGGATTTGAATTTCAAACAACCACTTTCTGGATTTATTCTGTGGATGCAGATTGTGGAAAGTGTCCCTTCTACTTGTTGAGCAGGGACTTGCTTCCTGTCAATTCTATTTAATTTTTTGACTAAAGATTGACACCAATGTCCAAATTGCATTATTTATGAAGTTAGGACTTGTCAGGAAATGTAGCAGCCAGTCTTTTAATATTCCAAAATGCCAAATGGACAAAAGGATATTACCTTTTCCTACCCAGAAAGTGGTGGCAGACAGTCATAGCATCAGCTGGATAACAACTGTAGCCTGTGGAGCAGATTTGACAGGCAATGAAATTCCAACAGCTCCAAGAGATGCAACTTCATTTCGATTCAAAAGTCATTAAAATAATTCCTAATTTCTAAAACTCAAAAGAAATGGTATTTAATTTTTTTTTATCCAAGTAATTTGCATGTCAGATCTTTCTCCCTCTCTCACACACTCTCTCCCCCTCTCTCTCCTGTCAGTGATGTCTCTCTCAGCAGCTGTCTAGTCATGAATCACTCCTGTCATCTGAAACATATTTTTAACACTTCTGGACGTGCTCTAAAAGCAAATACTGTTAAGCAAATAATTTGCACTGTTTTTCCATACACCTCCTTCACTTCCCCAAACCTTTCATAATCATGACTTTAAAAGCTGGGTCACAGGGGAATCAGGTACTGGAAAATACAACCTTTTGTACTTGTGAGAGTATCATAATGTTACATCAAGTTCTCATGTAATGCAGATATTGTCTGACTTGCAGAGGACCTGAAGTTGCCTGAAGCCTGAGAATTCAACTTCATTAAGATTCATATAAGTGTTGCCTTTGGTTTCACCCATTGTACTCTGCACCCTCTCAAGCTCCAACTTCACTTTGAGTTTAGGAATTGAGCAGACAAAAAGAAAATCACTGTCAAAGCTTACTTCAGCTGTTGTTATGGTGAAGTAGATTAGATTATGCCATGTTTACTCCAGAGCAGTTACTTTACAGCCTGAATTGGAGAACATAATCATGGAGCTGATAAATTATTTTCCTTGTAATCATGAGTTTCAGAGCTACCAGAAAAATTACACTGACCAAAAATGTTTTGATCTTAAAAGCTTCTCTGTTTTTCTCATCTATTCTTCAGCAGAAGGATGCCCACTGTGGTATTAGGGCACCAAGGATATTTCCTAAGTGCCTGGAAGGCCTTTGGAACCATCCAGTAATAACACACAGAGGCAGAAAATTTTGTTCCTGTGCCACTGACTAGTGAGTGACTCTTCTGGTAACTTCAGGGATAGAAGGTTTTGCACTCCAGATCCAAATGATTACATTGACACATGGGCAAAACAGGAATCCTGACTGTGCCCAGCTGGAAAGAACTTTATTTTTCCAAGTAAAATTTGGCTTTTAAATACCCAGGACCAAGTTATGTTTACTTTTCCAAAGACTAGGAGCAATAACCCTAAAGGATGCTTTTATCTGAAGTCCTAATGAAAGTGTTACACAGACTATGAGCCACATACTTTCACTTCATGTTTGCATCTGGGACTTGTCTTTCTTGCTGCTTTGATGTCACGTCCCTTTGTATTTTTAAATGCTTAGAAGAACTCTTCTGACTAAACACTAAATAACACTTGAAGTCAGAAAACTATCTAATGTACTTCTGATAAGGTGTGCTGTCATATGATCACAATCAGTGACTGTGATATGGATGAGCACCTTGAGCACTCTGACTGTCTTGAGTACATCATTTCATCTTTCTGAGTAGCCTGGCTGTAGTGGAATCATCAAAGCTTCATCACTTTGGAAAGCTTTGTTTTAAACAAGGAAGCTTTGTCAGCCAGCAGTAATCATATCACCACTATTCAGAAGCTTAATTATGTGATTTGTGCTACTCGCTGTTCTTAAAAATCCTTCCCTTTGAAAAGAGGATTAAATAAAACCTACCTTTGAAATGGGTTCGCCCTTGTCATTGCAAGAAAAGCCTAACACACTTTAAGTGCCTAGAAACCAGAAGACAAAAAGCATTCGAAGTATCTCCATGAGTGTGAGCTGAGCAGTTTATTTTCTCTGGCGAGTCCCCAGAGCCCGTGACCCGATGCACCACTGCCTGCTCGCAGCCCGATCGCCCGCCGGGTGGCAGTGGAAGCCCGAGCTACAGAGGGCTGGGCTGGGTTAAACTGGGCTGGGCTGGGCTGGGCTGGGCTGAGCCTAGCTGGGCTGGGTTTGCTTGCGCTGCTCCGCGGCCCGCCGGGGTCGCGCTGCCTCCCGCGCCTCCCGGCAATCGGACTGCGGCGTTAGCAGCGCTCATCAACCTCCTTCCGCTTTGTTAGGCAGCGACAAAGGGTTAACTGGTTTGTTATCCCCGTCTTTAATGCACTGCAAGGACATCATTTGTCGCCCTTGGGCATCCCCGGCGCTTCAGTCCGGTGGGAATTGCGATGGAAGCAGGAGCACCATCAGCTCTGCCGTGTGTTTCTGCTTGGTGACCGTGTGCTCCCGCCCTGTGTCTCAGCCCTTCCCGGCTGCTTCTCGCTGCAGGCGGTCACACAAAGTGAGCCGGATCCCTGGCACTCCTGCAGAATCCCTCGGGAAACACCGGCCCCCGGCAGGGCTCTGCGGGCTCTCGGGACCTCCTACATTTCCTGGTATTTTTTTTTACACAAACCCTTAACCATTTCCTTCACACGAGGTAAAAATGCTCAGAACAACAACACTGCTCCATTCTGATCTTTCTACTAGCCACCTCTGCCATTCTTCCACTATATGTTGCCCACCTGCCAACTTAGGAAGTCACTCCTCTCAAACTCTCCCTACAGAACAGGTGATTTGGCTTCTCCTCCTGGCAAGGATCTGAGAATATTGCACAGCTGCAGGTGTTCAGGCTGAAAGGGCAGGGATTGCAAAAGCCAGACAAAGCACAAACAGTGGGAATTCTGTTTTCAGAATAGGAGTGGGAAATGCAAAATTTTTCAGCAATGTCCTCTCCAGAACAGGAAGAAAATAGGTTAATAATAATAATAATGATGATAATAATGATAATGATAATGATAATAATAATAATCTGAAATTATTTCCTGTAAGAGTAAGCAGAAATTATCTTTAAAAATTTACAAAAACTGAACTCTAATAGTAAAGTGAAAAGTATGGATTTTAGTCCTTACATGTAATTTCCAAGGATTTCCTGATACGGAGTGTCAATATTTGGCTCTGTGATTTTGTCTGTACAGCTTGGTAATAGATATAGATCAAACACTATTATTAGTTTTAAATCTACTTACACATCTGGCAGCAATAAAGGTGTCTGTAAGGTGTTGTCAAACAGAATTATTTTGTCAATACCATATCTTTACAGCCCAGCTACATTTCATTACTGTGCCACTTGTGGTGAGTGCTGGCCGTAACTGGAATTGCCCTGTTGCTAATACCTGTGCCATGGCAGAACAGCAGATTCCCAAAAGTGATACAGGATGTGCCTCTCCCTCTTGCTCCAGCAGGGATTTGACTGCTGTAACATTTCCAACTCTGTTCAGTTGTATTTTTCCAAGGGAATCTTAAGTAAATGTCACTATGTTTATCTGTACGTTATTACACTTTGAAAGCACTGTGCTTTCACAGAGTTACAATTTCAAAAGTTTTCAGAGTGCACAGAAGCTGATAACCACAAGTACCATGCTTGTTTATCATACTGTAAATACCCAATAAAATATATTGTTTATGTATTGTAAATTATAATATATTGTAAATAAATACAACTCTAGCAGAATTGTCAATTGCTCCATTAGTAGACTGTTTTGTAATACAGATCTGTTCAAATACTGTCGCATAAAACCCTTCTAAAACAACTTGAACCAATTATTTTCCAGAAAAAAATACTTTCCAAATATTTTTGGCTATAGTATTTTCTTGATAACTGGGTTTTCTTTAAGTAATCTAAATGAGTTATTACATTGGATGTAAGGGATATTCAGGCTCTCTGTTAGACTTGTGAAAGCACTGAGGTGTGTCAAAAATACACCCTCCTGTACCAACCTATAACCATGGAAATACGTAAAAATGTCTCTAAAAGTTGGTTTTGAGTTTGCAGCAGAGCTGGTCACTGGTTTTCTTCAGAGCTTTTGTATACAATACATGCTGGGTTAGTTACACTACAGAATGAATGTTGGGTCCACATTTGCTGTCTATTTGTAGTCACTGTTATTTGAGGTAATTATTTATGCTTGATATAGATAAATGTGTTTTTTTCCAAAAGAGAGGAAGAATAAGCTTGATGAGGATGAAATGTCTTTACAGAAGTGGAACTGCCATTGTGTGTTGTGTTGTGTTGTGTTCTATAAGCGTGATGACACTCTGTTTTTCTTTAAACCATGTCCCAAACTCATTTAGTTATAGCCTAGGCAAAAATTGTGTTTTGAACAGGCTTAAATTTCACTGAAATTCCATGAGTTAATATGCTGATCCTCCAGAAAAGTCTTAAGAACAGTAATTAAAAGCCTCTATGCATTAAGATCACATTTTCCTCAAAATAAAATATTAGAGATTTAGACTTACTGAAGCTCAATGTGATCTAGTTTAAGAAAAAAATGTCTATATGGATTCAAAGTTCTTCCCTTGCAGTGGGAAGAGTGCAACCAGTCCTTGCTGCTGCTACTTCTAGAATGTTCTGTAACACCCTGAGCTGCCCAGTAGGACTGGACTGGCAGAACAGAAAGGAAAGTTCTTGAGTGTCTGATATCCTGCTTTAGGAGAAGTGGCAGATTCTTCCTTGTCACTGCCAAATATTTCCTTACACTCCTTTTTTTTGATTTTCTAGGAGTCGACATTTACATATGATAATTGGAGGCAGATAAAAACAAGAACAGACTACTGGGAAACAACAAAATTATCCACCTGCTCTCTCTGTCCATTGAGCTGTTGCTTTATTATCCGACTACTATCTGCAAATTCTTTTGGTGGTATTAGCCAGTTGGCTTGAGTTCAGGCAAGCAAAACAAAGTTAGGCAGCTGTGAGTGTATTAAAATATACCACTCTGGACTTTTCTGTAGGAATTATGACCTAGAGATTCTCACTAAACTACCACTATTAACTAGCTAGGCCATCCACACACTCTCGAAGAATTGTCTCTCAAGCCTGAGGCCTGATTTGCTTTTCTTTTGGAATTCATCTTTGTCTATAATAGGAAATGGAACAGGGAATTGTTAGCTCATCTTTGTCCAGTGCTTTGAAGATGTAAAATATTTTTGGAAGCTGCTTGGTACAATTGCCCATATTCTCCTCAGAGAAACTAATATAACATTTGCTCTTCACAGCCCTTAGTGGAGTATTTGAGGAGACCTCTCTTCCCTTCTGTCCCCAGAAGGCAACTGGATGTCTTTATTGCCAGCTCTGATTGAAGACACTGATTCAAGAACCAAATTTATGGGGAGTCTTGAATGTGTTTGGTAGATTTTTCAGCTCATGTACTTTAACGTTTAGTGGGAATCTTGTCTTTCTGGAACTATTTGTCATTCTTTTTTTCTATTTATCACAGTGTTTTCATTTTGACTAATTCTTTTACAAATGTGCACCATGCTTAGAGATATGATTATTTTAAAATTCATAAGTACTGGATTTAGATTTCTTAGCATATAGGGTGCTTAATGCCCTCAGCTGCAGCTTCCTAAAGTAACATAAGTAATTCAAATAGAGCAGTGACAATGTTGTGCATTTTACAGAATACAAATAGAGGGGTTTAAGTTCTTAGATCTCTTGCTGTGAAGTACCAGTAATCCCATGGTAATCAACATCTGTGTTGTCTGGATGTAGTTGGCCTTGGGTTTAATTTTTTTCAGCTAGCAGAGAAAGAATTATTCCTGTGGCAACCAGGATTAAACTATTTCTTTGAAATTATTACTGAAATTGCTTGCTACATCCTTTTGTCATTGTTTTTCAAAGTATCTCCTGTTGCATGGATTGTCAGTTTAAAGGAATGCAAAATGGGTTACCAGGATAGGAAAAACTGCTGTTTTAAAGCTGTGATCTTACAGATGAGTGTGATATGCAGTGCAAATAAGCTGCACTGCAAACCACAGATTTTCGCTTTTACAGCTCTTAGTAACAGGCAAGTGTAAAACCCTTTCATTCAGATATAATACTAATGATATTATATGCAAATAGCAATACATTTTAATCCAAGAGTACTCTTCTGATATTAGTTAATTAGCTACACAATTCTACTTCATTCATTGTGTTACTTTATTTCACATGTGTATAGTTCAAAGGTGCACCATGAGAGGTTCCAACTGGACATTGGGATGCATTTCTCTGCCAAGAGGGTGGTCAAACACCAGAAGAGGCTTCCCAGAGACGTGGTTGTTGCCCCAGGCTTGTCAGTGTTTAAGAGGCATTAGGACACTTCCCTTAATAACTTACTTTAACTTTTGCTCAGCCCTGAATAGGTCAGGCAGTTAAACCAGAAGATCAGTTTAGGTCCATTCCAGCTGAAATACTGTATTCTATACTGTCCTGTGCCATTATTCCATTTCCATAATTAAATTGCTCCATCCACCCTGAAAAATGTGAATATAATCGTAAGCACAGAACCTTGTTTTTTAGTAACATCTCTGTTTGCAGTTTTGTTTTTCAATGTACCATATTGAAAGCTCTCTGGAAAAAAAAAAAAAAACCCAACCAAAAAACTTCTGTGGACAGCTGCTGCAGTTTAAGCATCTAATTCTAATAATTCATTACTTTCTAAAAGAAATAAGTCATCCTTCCAGTAAAGGTAGCTGGCTCCATTCATGAGTTGCTTTGCAGGCTCCCTTATGTTTTTCACTTGTTAGTCATCTGGAGTGAGCAGATGTTTTGTCCAATCCCCTCTTTTGTCTTATGACATTTAGATATCTGTGTAAATAAGCATATTTAGGAATCCCCAAAAACCTGCCATAGTGAATAACAGAATTGCCTACAGATTTAGGCTTCTCTGTCATTTGGCTGTTTTGGACAAGTTTTCCCATAATGCTACACGCTTTTCCATTCTTTTCAGCATGTCTTCTTATCATATCCTTAAATAGCAAATGTCTTTTTAAAATGCTGACCTTAATTATCAAAAGTGATCTTTAATTTCCTATGCCTCAGATTTTATGTGCCCAAATAAAGAGTGAATCTCGACGAACTGATTTTCTTCCCTTGAAGCCTGGGAGATTCCCTGCTAAAGAATGAGACAACCTAAAATCACTTGGTGCTTTGAGCAACTTCAGTCAGTGAATACTGAAGTGAAACTGAGATCTTAGAACTCCATCACAAGTACAAATTGAATGAAAGAGCACAGACAAAAAAGATACAAAGCTTTGAATTTACATGTACATTAGAAAATGTCTGATTGCTTTTTTGTCCTCCTCTGGCCAAGTTCTATTTGCAAGCTGAAATAAAGCAAGATCAATGCCATGTGCAGGAACTTAAATGACAGCTTTTGAAAAATTGTCCCATTAACCTGATGAGTTTCTAATTACAGTAAGATATAAGAGCTTTTTTCCTCATGCTATGTAGGATTTTGTCCTAACAGGTTTTTTTTTTAAAAAAGCTAGCCTGCTGTTAAAATAATTTAACTGCAGTGTTTGGGTATAATTTGTCCTATATTTCTTTTCCTTTCTCTGAGGAGTTACATAACTTTTTCATTTCTAATGAGGTTTTCTAAATATAAATCGTGATGTTATATTATGCACCTCCTTTGGCTGCAAACCAATTAATTTGAAGTGGTTCAAGGCCAAAGAGAAATTTGGGATCACATTCTAGCATTCCTGGTGAAAGGTTTGTTTATGCACCTTTTTTAAAAAATAAATGGTTTAGTGGTTAAGTCCAGCTTCTGTTGGAATTGGTCTTATCCTTTAAATTCATGTAATGCTTTAAATTAATAGAGGATCATTTTGGACTACATGACCTTGTGTTACTTAGATGCTGTTTGAAATCCATTTGTATAATAGCCAAAACATTATTGTGCTTCTCTAAATCAAGTAAATTTAGCCATTTAAATGACTGTTTAAATCATAAGCAGGATTAACCTGGGAAGAGATCTATAAAAGATCAACCTCACTTTACCCCTAAAGCTGTGCTTCCTTGTGTTTAAGTATATCCCATCACTGTTGTCTCCCCAAATCCCTCTGCCAGACAGAGCTTTGCCCCTCATCACAGGACTGTCACTTTTCTGCCCCAGCTTAGCAAAGTGGTGGGTCTGACATTTGGGAACAACAGGAAGCCTGGAGAACAACTCATCTTCCTGAACTGATTCTCCTCTCCCTTTCTCCCCAGACTCATCTCCTTGCTGTATTTTGGCACCTTCTCTTCACCAGGAGATAAACCTGCAGCCTACAGATGGTGTGAGGAGGCACAGGACACAATCTGCCTCCCAGCACAATTTATCCCTCCTGCTGCACCTGCAAGCTCAGAGCACTGATTCTCAGAGCAATCCTCTGGCTTTTTACTGCCCTGTATTCTGTGTGGGTGTTTCACTGATGGTTTTGTGACCATTTGACAAATGCTGCACTTGAGAAACTGAGTCCTTAGAACCTGTTCGGTCTCAGCTTTATTCCAATGTGTGGACTACATTCTTTCTGAAAAATCTTATTTAGATTTGTATGAATTCAGTGTGATTAACCTAAGGATGCCAGACTTGAAAAATGGTTCAATGTTTTAAAAAATTTAACAGCTTTCCAGTGACCATTTCTCATTTTTTCCCAAAGAAGAATTCAGACTCATCCTTCTCAGTAATTTTGTAAATGACAGATGTGAATTCTTCAGTATCAATACTTTTATTTTCCTTTGACAGTTCTACAAATCTGACAGTAAGTGAAAATCACTATTTTTTCATATTGCTATTTTCTGTCATCAAGGTATCACTTTTGTTCATGCACAGGCTCACTATTAATTTATCCATTACCCATTTCAGTCTGAACACCACAATTCAAGAGTTGTTCACACATAAGCCTCTCACACATAGAAATCCAAGAATAAAATTCTAAAGAAAAAGTTAAGTTTAGCTTTCCTGCTCTCCCAGTCTGGATTTGTTGAGCACAGGGAGAGACTAAAGGGGCTGTATAATTTAGCACTGCCTGGTGAGGTGAACTCCTGGTTGCATCATGTGCTAGTAGCCATGCAGCTGGCTCTACCTGGCTGGCTTCACCATGCATTTCCTCCTTTGATACATCACCTAATCCAGGATTCCCTATTGCTGACCAAGAGTTTAATATAATTCCTGAAGTTTATTAGCTTCCTAAAATGGATTGTTAAGAATGCTCTTCTTCTTTGTTATTTGTAAGTGACCTCAGATACCAAAGGGACTGGATGCTTTAGGGAAAATAAACTCCTGGGGCACCTGACAAACAGCAATAGGTAGTGCTGCTTTCCTTCAGCAGAGTTTGTTCCCTTCCATGAATGCTTATGTTGCACTAGCAATTGCAGCATTGCACTGCATCAGCACTGTTCCTAATCCTGATTTGGAAACATCAACTGGTAACTTGACAAAGCGTGACACATGGCACATTGAAGTGTTTTCAGCTGCACTCACACAACAAATCGTAATGGCTCCAGAAGAGACATTTCAGTTGATTGTGCCAGTAAACTACAACCCACAAAGAAAAAGATATGTGGCCAACCTGAATAAAGCATCGTCAAATCACAAATAACAGATTAATTGTCACAATTTCAGCCTCATCTTTAGAAAAACTGTTTAGAAAAAAATCCTGTAATTTCTAGATGTTTTGCTCGTGATGAATCAGAAGTTCAGTCCTATGGAATGTAGCAGTTTACAATATTTCCCTAATTTTCATACGCAGACACTGTGTGACTTTATTCTTCATGTTTCTGCTTCAAAATGAGGGCTTGGCAAGTGGTGAAAATGTAGGCTGTCCCATGCAATTTATCTTTCTCCAGCTTTTGTGATACATGAGCCTACTCTTATTTTAAAAAGACTTCTGAATCGTTTTCTGGACCAAGTGCCAGCAAACACAAGCTTCACATTACTTACTTTTTTTTTTTTTTTTTTTTTTCAGCAGTTACTTCATTGGGAAGTATTACACCTGCACGATGGTGAAGTACAAATTTTCTGCTTTCATAGTCAGGCAGTGGCTGCTTTTCCTGTTGCCCACACACCCACAAGGAACTCTCATGTTTCCTCAGAGATAACTAACATGAGATAAAGATTGCTGGCCATGATACTTCAGTGGCTCAGCAAGGATGTGGGTTATTTGTTAAGCACCTGGAACCTGAGTTAATTTGTAGAAGAAGACAGAGGACATTCCTTCCCCAAAATCAAAACTCCTGAATAACCATAGCAAAATGACCTGCAGCAGGAGCCCTGGAGAAAAGAGGTGTGCTAGTTTTGACAAATCAATTTATTTTCAAATAATATCTATGCTAATAGGCACCTTTTTGACTTGTTAAGGCAGCAACTTCTGACTAGAAGGCATATCACTTTTGTAACTAATTTACTTAATTTTTTCTTCTAAAATCATCAGCAGCAAGTGATAGTTGGCTATTTGATATCAGAAATTAAAGCCTTTTAACTGCTCATTTTGCATAGCTGGCAAATAAAGACATTTGTTAACCACAGATATATGTGTGTGTGTGTACATGCACACAAAAACACAGAGATTTTTTTCTTTTACGTCATGGTACCTGGGGTGACATGCACTTAAAATGAAAAAGATGTAAGCCACTGAGTGTAAATACTACACAAGTGTAGTGTTCAGTAGCTTAACAACAAGATTTTTTCTGAAAGACTAGAGAACCAGGTAAGACCAGTTAGCATAAGTTTCTAGAAGGCAGATACCATTAAAGAAATGCACAGAGGCAAAGAGAATACCACACTCTGTAAACAGGCTATCCAAATTTCTCCTTTTCTCTACAACAGACACTAAAACAGAGTAACCTGTGCACATGCTCACATAACTAAAAAAAAAAAAAAAAACCTCACCAGACAACTGGGGAATTTACATCCATTCATCTTAATCCAACACTGATACTTCCTCAGGCACACACTTATTACACATTTGTCTTAAGCTTTTGACCATCTTCAGCCAAGAGGGCACAAATATAAAATCACAAAAGCTAGAGATGAAAGAACCCAGTCAGTCAATTTGTTAAACCATTTGCTGTGTTGTTTGGGCTCCCTGTAGTATACTGTCAAATACACTTCTGATCATCACTTGGACTTTTGATGTCATTTGTGTTCTGTATGATTGCACTCATCCATCTGTGTGTTATTCATCTGTTCTGTTCAAGAACACTTGTAAGACAAGGGCTTTGCCAAAGTTAAATAATTCAAGTGTTTCTTGTTTTCTGAGAAATCCCCTCATTTCCAGTTATAGGAGCAATTTTCTATATGAAATGAAATGCTTTTTCTTCTACTTAACACACACAAGTATGATTTATGAAATGTTACTCAGGTAAGACAAGCTTATTTTACACTTTATTTACTCAGAACAGAACACTGATGGGAGAAATAAATGAGACAGACAGAATGATCCATAGCTGGAGACACGACTTGCTTTGTGCCACAGCCAGAAAGGGCCCTTAGCATTACAGACCATTGACTTCAGGAAAACGGGATGTGTGTTGGTTTGGGAAACTGGAACAAAGCACGCGGAGAGACTGCTCATGCTGGCATCTGTGAGAAGAGGCTGGCTGGTTTTGAAGCGTGGAACTGGCCCTAGGCTGAGCACCTGTCAGTCCCTTCTCTCTCGGAGCTGCCTACCAGCGCAGCACTTGTTGCATCGCCCACAGCGCTCTCGCTCCGCTGGCTGAAGCAATGCACCTGCAGGACAGCGAGGGGAGCGTGCTGCTGCCTTGGGTTATAGGAGACAGCGCAGTGAATATGAATCACTCTGGGTTTTTTCCGCCGCGAGCCAGCCGCGCTGTAAGATGTCCTCTCTCTGTCTCTGGGCTGCAAGGCTCCGCAGTACGCCTTTGCCCTGCAGTGACGCGAGCCGGCCCCCATGCTCGCATCCCCCGCTTTGCGGAGCGGGCCCGGGCCGGGCTCCCCCCGTGCTGACCGCGCGCCCGCCCCTTCCCTCAGGAACGAGCGGAGGGAGCGGAGCTCGCCCCGGCTCAGCGGCCGCCGGCGGGGAGGCGAGGCCGGCCCCTCACCGCCGCCCGGTTCAGCGCAGCTTCCCGCCCGAGCTACCGCCGCTGCCCTCCCCGGGCTGCCGGGGCTCGCCGTGCCGGGCTCAGGCAGCGCCGAGCGGGCGGGGCGGGGCAGGGCAGGGCAGGGCAGAGCACAGCAGGGCGGGGCAGGGCGGCGGCCCCGGCTCCGCTAGCGCAGGGCCCGGCGCGGCCCCGCCCGGGAGGGACGCGGGGCCGGGCGGGACGCACCGCCCCTCCACCTGCTGCCGCTGCGCCATCGCCGGCTGGGGAGCCGCCGCCCGCTCGTCCCCGCGGGGCCCCTTTGTGCTGCTGCTGCTCCAGAGCTGCCTCAGCCAGGCGGCGGCTGCGTCACGGCCCCGGCGCTGCGGCCGCCCAGAGCCACCCGCGGAGGGAGAGCCGCCGCCTCGCCCCCGCTCCGCCATCGCTGCGCGGCCGCCGCGGAAGGACGAGCCCCAAGCAAGGGCCGGCAGCCGCGGCGGTGAGTACGGGCACGGCCCGGCCCTGCCCAGCCCTGCGAGGAGCCCGAGCTGGCCCTGCCCGGCTGTGCCCTGCGAGGGGCCCGGACCGGCCCTGCCCTGCCCTGCGAGGGGAGCCCGAACTGGCTCTGCCCGGCCGTGCTCTACGAGGGGAGCCCGGGCCGGCCCGGCCCTGCCCTGCGAGGGGAGCCCAGCCCAGCCCTGCCCTGCCCTGCCCGGCGCTGCCCTGCGAGGGGAGTGCGGGGCGCAGGCAGCGCCGGGGCCGCGGCTCCCGAGCCCGGCGCTGCCCAAACCCTGCGCTCCCGCGGGCGATGCCGCACCGGGCCCGGGCCGCGCCGGCGGCAGCGCTCGCACCAGGCTGACGTGTCGGGGGTTTGAGGTGCCGCTTTGTGTGCGGGGTGGTTTGGGGTCTTTCTCATTTTGATAGTAGAAGCTCTGCTCATCGTTCTTACTTCTCAGAACGCCAGTACCTAACCGAGTCATAACGACCAACACATTCTTTTTTTTAAATTTTTTTTTTTTTTTTTTTTTTTTATTCCAGAAGGTATTTCGGGTCCCCCGAAATAGGAAAAGGTCTGGTTTCTGATATTTTGCATTTCTGTGCGTGTGTGCCTGTGTGTGCCAGCAGAAAATCCCTCTATCCTGGAAGAATGGTGAAACTGGGGAATAATTTCAGCGAGAAGAGCACAAAGCAGCCCCTTTTGGAGGATGGATTTGACACCATCCCCCTGATCACACCCCTGGATGTCAATCAGCTCCAATTCCCACCTCCTGATAAGGTACAGTAGGCTTTAGTTTCCACCCTGGAGAATCGCACCCAGGTCTCAAGCAGACAACAAAAGAATAGGCTGAGGGTAAAGAGCAGCTTAGAAACGACATGAAATATGGGGTGTTTCAAAGCATGCTAGTTCCCTCTAGGGCAAAATCCAAACAGCTAAGCTCGTGAAAATCCATTAATGGTGGTTTGCATTAAAAATCAGTGTGAAATGTTAACAATAAGCATGTAGAGATTTCATTGCTGCTGTGTGAGATACATACTATAAAAATGTAAGCTTCTCTATGCTGTATTGTCATAGCCCTTCCTTTTCTGTATCTTTCTTGCATCTGGAAGGTCCTATGTATTCTCTGTGAATAATATGAATTTTCTCTGTCCAGAAAATGCATCCCTGATGTGGGAATAGTGCCCTGCCTTATTTCTCTGTAAGATGGGCATGGGCATACTTGCAACAGAGAGCACTTCCATTTTCCTTCTGTGCTTCAGTAAGAAACTAATGCTAACCCCAGACAAGCTGAAATAATGAGATGAGAACAGGCCGTTGAGTTTTCTCCTTGGCAATTATTGTGTTCAAAAACCTCCAAATAGGTGATTCAGGCGTCCTCTGTATCTGGAGGGGGGCAGTCCAATATGCTGCTTACAGGTTGGAAGGGAAATGTGCTTCCTGCATTCCTCATTATATGCCTTGATTATTAGAGATTTAATTTTAAAGATTTAGAGAGATTATGTGATAGCCTGTAAATATGTTTATTGTCCTTACAATAAAGAATTGTAGTAAGTGCTACACATGAGGCACACAGGCGTAGGATTTTTTCAGTGTGTTCAGTATCCTGTTTTAATAGGATTCTTACTTGTAATTTCCCACATGCATCTGGTAATAAAAAGCTTTGTGGTCTTGATACAGTTTTTATTTTTGGCCTTGTGTCTTCCACAAGCTGAATTCTACTTCTGGTTAAACTGATAGCTATTCATTCCTCAAACCTCAAAAGAATTCACATAATCTTAACTCAGAGTAAAGAATTTTAGCTTGTAAAATTTTCCTTAGAGTGTTGCTTGTAGGCAATACAAATAAATGTGTGACCTCCATTTTAATTGCTATCAACACCATTCTGTGTTGTGTGTGGTGACCAGTTGGCAGGCATAAATGTAATAAGCCATAACAGCTGTTCAGGAGCCTGAGGGTCCATTTTATGCCCTCAGTTACATGGGTGTAAATCTTGTAACTGAGGACAAAATCACACCCTAAGGCTTTAGAACAAGCTCAGTCTTACCGTGTTTGATACATCTGCCAACTGGTGACTGGATATAACCGATTACCAAGGACCAGTGACTAAAGGAATTAGTTCTGTTCCTGCACTGCTAAGCAGAAGTCTGAATGAGGGATCTGCATGGTAATAGCTTTAAGCTGAGCAGAGCCTCTAGTGAACCCAGGGGGTTCTGTGCCAGCCTGTTTGCTCCTACTAGAATGGGGCAGAACTGCCACCTGGATGGCATTTGCCTTGAATGAAAGGAAATGTCCAGCTAAGCTAGAATCTTAAATAAAGGAATATTTGATTGGTTCTTCTACTCTCCACTGTCCAATTGTATATTAGCTTTCTTTTCCTTTTGCAAACATAGAGGAGGAAGATTAAATTTGTTGGTCCTGCTGGTGTCCTTCTGTAACTGGTTAGTCATGTCAGTTTCTCTTTACTGGTTGCTAGAGACTCAAAGGCAGGAACAGAGCAACTGATGTGGAAAAAAAAAACAGTATTAAGAAGAGATTGACATACAGATCAAATTCTGAAGTATGCAGACACTCATGTATAATGAATAGGAGTACATACTTCATATATCTATGCTTATTATTCACTTGCAAGGCTCCAGTGTGGCAGTGAAGCATAACTTCTTGAACAGTAGTTACTACAGTGCTAAGGATTTGATGATTTTGACAGTTTCTAAATTAAAGGGATGAAGTGATTTAAATTCATATTTAGATATGTTAAACAAAAGAAGACATTACATAACCAAGCAGTTAGAACTGTACATTCAGTGTCAGCTGAATGTGATTTGAGTTGCCTGAGATTATGCAACATAAAGGGGGGAGTAAGGGAACTAAAATGTTAAAAAGCCTTCCAGAAATCATTAGGCGGTTAACTTCCATGATGCTCTTGGGCAGCTATAAAGTTAAATAGGTAATAACTACTATATTATTAATTATAATTGAAAATAGGTAAGTAGTTTTTAACCCTATGTCCTGAATCTATGTGTAATACTGTGAAAATGTCTAATAAACTTTATGGTACTGAGTCTAGATACAGTTACCTGTTCTAGGTGCCATTCAGGGAAATGAGAAGAAGGGAACCCAGAGGTTGTCATTGCAGTGTCTCGCTACCTGAAGTGCCACTGTCTTAATTTCAGAAAGATGGAGAGAAACTGTTTACAAGGGGATGTAGTGACAGCATGAGGGGGAATGGCTTTAAACTGAGAGTAGGTTTAGTGTGAGGGTACTGAGGCCTTGGCACAGGGCCCAGAGAAGCCTGGTCTAGTGGAAGGGGTCCCTACCCTTGGCACAGGGTTGGAACAAGATAATCTTTGAGGTCCTTCCAACCCAGGCTTTTCTGTGATTAATGTGTTTGCTATTAATACCACAGGCTGTGCTAATGACAGAATTTGATTCTCAAAAATCTAAAAGAGCAGATATTTATTCCTTGGAAAAAACAGAGGAAATTGAGCAAATTGCAATAGGACCATCACTACAATAAACTGTACCCTAGCTTGAGGACAATACTTGGGAAAAGTTCCTGAAAAATGCAGAAGACAAAAATGAGGCAAATAGGTTAGGTATGTGAAAATTTTGTATGATTAGAATGCCTAGGAGAACAGCAGAGATACGACTGACGTAATGAATATTTTGGGAATACAGGTAAGGTGCTAAATTATGTAGCTTGGGGCAGTAGTTCATAGTGAGGAATAAACTGAAGAGCCTGGGGTGTTTGAAGAAATCTCATTAATAAAGGGGTTCATGTGCATCTTGCTGCTTGCAGCTGATAATTCAGAAATAAAAGATGTTAAAAATAAGAGTGCCAAGGGCCATAGTCTATCACATGGTGAATAGCAACTAGACTACATGGGTTATTTCCCTTTTTTTTTAAACTCAGAATCCTGCCATCAAAGAACATGGCATCATCATTTGAAAGATTTTTAGGAGTACTCTTCAATAATCTTCTGTTAGTGTCCGGTTTGAAATCCCTTTAAGGGAATTTTCTGAAGCAAATGGAAGTGGCTATTTTCAAACTATACAAAGTGGGAAGGTCCATGATTTGGATTTGATCTATCCCTGCCTAGTATAAGAGCACAGTATCACCACAGATGAAAAAACCTTTGTGAAACTGTTGCATAACTAAGTCTTGCTGTAGGTCCATCAAAACCAGTTTGAGAGATAGGTTAGTTGATGATTGATAATATTGGAAAAAATAATTAATGATTTAGAGTGTTGAAAGAAGAATTGCACAAAGTGGGAGGGAAAAGATACGGTGCTAGATGTGCTTGTAAGCAGATAAGAGTTAAAGAATAATCAAGGTTTTTGTGGCCAGTTTTATTTGACAGGTTTGTGATTGATTCTTTTTCTTAAAGGTTGTGGTCAAAACAAAAACAGAATATGAACCTGATCGCAAGAAGGGAAAGTTCCGTACACCTAAAATAGCTGAATTCACAATCAGCATCACTGAAGGGGTTTCAGAAAGATTTAAGGTAAGCAGTGCAATGTGAAGATGTTAATGACTCAGTTGTGTTTGCAGAAGTGCTTAAAAGCAATTGCTGATTGTAGTCAGAAATGGCTATAACAGAGTGCCTGCTGTGGATGCAGCTGGACATGAGAAAAATTAATTCAATGTTGTAATAGTTCAGTATTTAACAATTAGAAGCAAAATCAAATCTTGCAGCGTTATTGGTTGTAATCCCTCAGTGGCAGATGAATTCTGAAGGCGTTTCTGTCAGTGTGTGGGTTTCAGAATGTGGCTTGCCAGAGTGTGTGTGGGCTGCGCAGGGGAGTGCTCATGGCATGGCATGGATAAAGCTCCTGTTTGTGCTGAAGGACAAGAACCACCAGAACATTTATTTTCTTTTTGGCTTCTTATTTATCACTAGGGCCAAACCATTCTCTTAAAAGCACTGTCATAGTCCATTATGTATTTTTTATAGTTAAATACACGACTTGACAACCCAGGGATATATACCAGAACTCCTTCCTATCAGTTTTCCTGGTCCAATTTAATCTTACAGTTTGGTGATGCCTCTAGTGCAGTTCAGCAAGAATCTGACTCAGATTGTGTCCACACAATCCCTTCATTAGTCCCATAGAAAACCAGAGATCTTAACGGGTGCAAGGCTTGGATATCCTTTTCCCCTTCCCACTAGAGGATAGTTTTTCTTATTCTGTGTCATTAAAGCAAAGCAGGAAAGTTGGCACTTCAGCTCATGCTCCACTATTCTTTTAACAGTAAGACAGCAGGTTTTCAGTGCTTTTAATTTGGCATCTTACCCAAGGATACCAAAGCACTTTTAAGCAGTAGGCAGCTACACTCTTCAATGCACTAGTACAAATACCTTTGGAAAGCCTAACGTTTAGTATGAGGGGAAAACACAGAATTTCAGTAGAGGTGTGGATTCTGTTGCACACTTCTAAACTCTGTCTGCATGATAGGAGTTTCAGGACACATGCAGAGATTTTGGTACTGTTGTGCCTGAGCAGTGCTCTAAAAGCTGACCTTCAGAGGTGTAAATGCAACTCTCAGTGGAAGCATGCTAAACAAACAAAGTAAAGGCTCAAGGAGGGATTAGACTGTATTTGGACAGGAACTTTGCAGAGTGTTGCTGCGACAAATGTTTTAAGTGCCATTCACCCGGTGGAGCCTTCAGCCATACAGTGAAGCATGTAGGTTCCCACCCCAGACAGCCAAGAAGAGATGTTATGGGGTGTGGTAGGGTTTTACTAAGGAGGTAAGAAACCTCGTGCCAGCTTTTCCTGTTCCTTGATTTGGGGCAAGGACATCCCATTCCTCAGGGAAAATTTTGACTCGGATCCTCTCTTTATTCTCCTGGCACCATAGTCCCAGTCCTTGAGAGTAATCCCCTTCCTCTCAGGTGAGGGTAGGGTAAATGCAAATGGACAGCTCAGAACAAGGAGAGCTTATGTCTGGCTGTCTTTGTGTGTGTCCTGGTCACACTGAGGTGATTAGAAAATGCTTACTATGTTGTAGAAGAAAAAGGAGAGGCAGTTTTTAGTTTGAGAGCCCTGATAGGACTTTGGTTCCAAGCAGCTGAGCAGAGCCTATACCTGAAGAACTTTGCACTCATGGTTTAGCAGTAGGGCCTAAGGGATTTCATTGCTGGAATATTAAATTGTAGTTAAGGAAGGGTTTTGAATATCTTAGTCACATCTAAAAGGTTTGTGCATCCTTTTGTCAATCTGGGTGGTTTTATCTGTCTTTGTTGGGAGAACTGAGCAAATGAGAGAATGAGACCTTGCTGAAAACAGATAAATAGCTTCTTGTGCTGTTGGGTAGACTTTTCTAATTTGTGTAGCTGAACAGCTAAAAGCCTGAGGATTTTTGCATTGCATTTTTACATACCTTTGGATGGCATACTAAATATCCTTTAGATATTACTTCATGATGATTGCTCTGGGATTAATCTCATACTACAGGGTTGCTAGGTTTTGCTGCTAGGTAACTACTGCATCAGAGAGAGGTTTCTGTAAGATTTAGTATCTCTTGGGAATTGCAGGGTGATTCACATTGTGGCTGTAAGTCCAGGTTTCCAAAGAAGAGTATGGGGATTGTCAGTTAGGAAAATTTTGGTTCAGTTAATTGGAAACAATGTTCATGCAGAACATTCAGGTCCTAAAAATGTCCCTTAATCTCTATTTAACAATTTTAGAATTGAATTACACTGCTTACCACATTCTGAAGGAAATGACTGGTTCTCCAGTGGGGATGGTTGTCGTATTCACCACTCCTAGCAGTAAATATTACATGAATAGCTGATAACATTTCATAAATATGTAGATGAAAAGTACTGATTGTGTGAGGTTTTCTCCTGGGTCCTTATTAATTGTGAACCATCATGTTAACTTCTGCTGTTGATTCTGAGAGAGGAAAAAGATATTTGTGTGAAAATAAAATATTTGCTGTAATTATGAAATGCATTATTTAACTGGTGAGATATTGACTTTGGCTTTTGTTCATGTGAAAACTTTCAGATGCCATTTTAATGACTTCAGTATGGTACATCACCGATGCACAAGCTTGCCACAAGACACAGACCAAGCATTGTGCTAAAAATAAAGCAAGTCAGTCAGTCATATTTACAAATAATTCCCATGTGTATTCTAGGATGTACTTCTTAAATAATGACAAAGCAGATTGTATTTTTGGGATTCAGCAGTGCAAATCATCTAAAGCTGTTCTTCTTGAGAAGTTACACAATACAACAAATGAAGTCACTCCAGCATGTGCATATGTCATGAAGATCATTTGGTGTTTTAGCAACTGCTGAATAATCAATTACAAAATGTATTTTTCTGCATTCAATTCACATTACCACAGTTACTATACCAGAGCTGAGAATGTTTTCAAAGAAAACTGCAAGTATAATTTTCCTCTATAAAGCCACATTCTGAATTCAAATCAGAATCTCTCAAAAGAATGTGAAGATTTCCTGATTCTGAGAACCCTGTTGTCTTAATTTATTTTCATGACACTAACCACACTAATCACACCAATTTTTTTTCACTTATTTCCCATTGAGAAACAGAAGTCTTGCTTTTGTTCTCTGAACTGTCTAGGCTGATGTGGGGAGTTGGTTCTTCACATCTGGAAAGCAACTTTGAACAAGGCAGATTTTTCTCTTGTAAATTGTCTACTCTACAGAGTAACAAAGGATCCTTGTGAATCAGGACATCGGAGGAAGTTAAGGCAGAAGAAAATTGATGGTCTGGGTTACCCAAGGCCAAACTTTTGCCTCCCCCATTGACAGAGCAGTGTTTTTACAACCTCCAGTTGGATTTTGTAGTAGGATGTCTACTCTGGCACCCACTGATTGGGCTACATCTGGTAGCTGTGTACAAACACACCAATTAAAAAAAATCTGTTGTAGCAAAGCATGCCTTTTTTTCTGTCCTTGAGAAAACCTCATTTAAGCATTTTTTTTAACCTCAATTTAGAGGTATTTTGAAAGCAAACACTGATTTTTCATAATAAATTTCAAGCCCTTAAATCAACATAAGCTGTGATGTCTTCAGCCTTTGGTTTCTTTTCAAAATGTTCAGTTCTTCAGACTTTGTCATTGACATCTCTACATAGATCTAACTGCAGAGCCAAAGCCTCAAGCTTATCTCTGTGCTAAGACCATGCAAACCATTTACTATCAAGTAGCAAGCAGCTGTTGGAATGTCTGCATGAGGTTATGGAAGAGGAATTGAAACTTCAAGATCAGTTCTCACAGTTTTAGCTGGTCACTTTAAGACTGTGAAAATGTATGCAATATATATCTAACTGTGCAGGGTTTTTTCTATCTTAAAAAGGGAATCCTTCAAACATGTTTCTGCCTCAACACTTTTGTACTTCTTCTTAGTAATGCCAGTGATTATTATTACTGCAAAAATAATCAGAAACAAGGGAAAAGTTCTGTCTTTGCTGCTGTGTGATTACTTTGTGTGTTGAATAGCTCTTTGCTCCCACTTTAAAAGTCTGTTAAGAGCAGATGTCAACTGATTCCTGTACAAGTATCACTTCCTTAAGTAGATTCTGTGTCTGTCACTTAGTGCTGGAAGAGTGGCAGGTACTTACTATCATTAGTAGTTCTTTCTTCAGTGGAACTACTCACAGGATTAAAGTTGCTCACAAGTGTAAGGGCTTGGCAGGCTTTAAGTTTTTTTTTCATTACTACTTCAAATAAGAAAAATAAAGGAGGTGGTTCTTTCAATATAGCAATTATTTTTAAATAATTGATGTAAGGTACTGCAGGGCAGCTGTCACTTTTCCTTTTTTAAATGTTTGCTATTTTCTGATATGACATTGACAATCCTCCTGCTAAATTTTTAATTGTAAGGAATTTTATAGTCAGAGCTGGAAGATTTAAGTAAAGTGGATGCTTAACACAGCTCCCTTGCTATAGGTCAGGTGTCATCTGCCACTGTCTCCATCAGAAATCCTCTTACTGGAACAGAACCAGTCACAAAGGTGACACAGAAGATGTTTTGGATCCCTCCAGATGCATCACATAAATAACCTTTCCTCTCCTGTAATAACATTATGCAGCCTTTTTCCTGGCCTCAGTAATATCTTCTGGGTTTGTATGGGAAGGTAGTAAGGTTCTTATCTTTATGCCACAGGGTTTCTTGAACTGCTTCCTCAGATCCCTGTTGTTAAGAAACACAATATATGATGCTGTGTGATAGAAAATGACAGCAACATTTCCATGTACAGCCGAGTTAAGCTGCATTTCCAGGATCTCAAGGCCAGTGCCTTGTTAACCTGTTTTTGTGTAACAGTGTGTCCCTCAGGTTTCATTAATCAATTCCCTTGCAGACTGGTCCTGTTGTCTTGCACTGTTGCTGTTAATAAGCTCTGGTTCTGTAGTTTCTTTTGTTACTGCCTGCCTTTTTTTGCCTTTCTTGCTGCTACTCCCAGTCATCTCCAGGTAAGGATCCAAGACAGTTTTCTCTTCTTTGTCACTGCTATTTGAGAAGGACAGTGTTTTGATTTCTACTGCTTTTTCTGTTCAATCTGTCCCCAAAGTATCACCCTCTTTGAGCACAAAGTTTTGATGAGAATGTTGTGGTGAACAGGCTGAGTTTAATAGATGGATACCAGTCATACAGCTAAATATGACATGGAATATTAGAAATACGCTTCTGAAACAAGGCAACTGGTTGTCTTTTGGAGTCACTGGTCATCCTATTCCCATGGCAAGTACAGGGCACTGCACCAGGGTGTTCTGTGTAATTTGCTTTGTTCTGTAATTGAATACATGTCAAATGTTACATGTTTAGATGTAAACATTCCTTTTTTTTCTTTCACATTGCCGTTTCCCACAAGGTGAATATTTCTTAATCCTTGAGTATGTTGTTTCAGACATGTTTTTTATTTAAAATTCCAGGGACAGGCTGAGGTAATAGCAAACAAGGACATAATTTTGCAAAAACAGTGATAAGTGAAAAGCTGATTTTTGTGTTCTCTGACATGCTGGTATAGAGGGCATTGTGTAGCTGGAGATGCAGGATTTTAGTGGAGAGAGGTGAAATGGAGGTCATGGCCATTAACAAGAAACTCAGTGCAACGTTTTACAAATTTTTGTCTGTGGGATGTAGCCAGACACAATCTATTTTAATTACAGGCCGTCTGCCTAAAATTCTCTTGTAGTTTAAATTGGATAGCAATAATCTTAATTTCCTGTCCTAAGTAGTTGTTAGAGTTGCTGTATTTCACCCCAGAGGTCTCTGCATTTTACTGGTGAGCAAAGCATTAATTGGCTATAAATCATATCCTATGCTAAGTGTATGTTTTCATTCTTCTTGTTCAGTGCTGGCAGTAACTCTGTGCCTTCACTCTTTACAAACTGATCAGAAATGAAAGTTGTGTTCCCAAGAGGCTGCAGTTGAAATAGATAATGCATAGATGTAGAGCAGAGATGAGATATGACCAAGAGACAGTGATTGAGCAGTGAAAATCATTGCATGTCTTGTTAGTTCTTCTAATAATAGGAATGCTTCTACATGGCTTTGTGTGCTAACAGAAGAAAAAACATGAAGGAAGGCATGAAAGCATGAAGGAACAGCACAGTATGAGTGGGTTAATAAAAGAATCTCAGGCAAGAGGAGACATTAGACAAGTAGAAGTGAAGGCAGAGGAGAAATGAATGGCATCCAGGCTTTAGTGGGACAGTGGGATAAAATAAACAGCAAAATAGATGGAGCTGAGAGGAGCAAAAAGTGTAGACTTGTGCATGCCTTGAAATACGACCAGGAAAGTGTGTGAAGAGAAGCAGGCACTGTTGGTGCAGTTGATGAGTTTTGCTGTAGTATTCCAGCTTGATGAAAAAGAGAGTCCAAGTATCATTAGTGGAGTGAGGAAGGAGGAGACTGCAGTAGCCAGGCAGAGAAAGTATCATTTGCAATTTTTTGCAGTTGAGGCAAAGTAGTATGAACTGATAAGGAAGATCTGCTAGATCTTACAGTAAAGGCCTTATCACAAGCTGTTTACATGACAGGGTAGTTGTCAGATATGGTGAGTTTAATTTGTTCAGCTGACTGCTTACAGAGTCTGAAGACAGGTTTTTTGCTGTGGGTGTGCTTAGTTCATTCATTAGTCATCTCTCATTTTGATTACTCTAATGGCTTCTGGCTAGACGTTGTCCTTCTTCTGCTCTTCACTTACAATCTATTCAAAAATCTGCCACATAAATAATATCTTGTCATCTTCTCTGTTCACTTCATTTTGCTGCCAGATCCCCTTAAAACTAACTTTAAATGTCATACTCAAGATGAAAGCAAAATCACACTTTGAATTCCTAGTTAAAATAAATGGTGGTTTGTCTTATCTTATACTGACTTCAAGAAAAGCATTTTAAAAGCACATCACTCTTGAGGTGTGACAGTCACCTTGGAGTTCTGCAGGATGTATGTGGAAGTGAATGATCACAGTAATTCACAAGACCTCTGCTTGTGAATGTAGTGTGGGGTCCTGCATTGCCAGCTGGCTACCATAGAAAAGAAGATTCAAGATTTTCTTCCAGAAGGGAAGTGGTGCATGTGCATGCATTGCAGCTGCTCCTGCCTGAGGAAGGGGGCAAGTTGTGAGTCATGTGTTGGTAAGAAGAGAAAAAGTAGTTTACAGCAAGTGTGTAAAGTTGCTGTGAAGAAATCAATAAATGACAGCTTTGGGGTTGCTTGTGGTCTGAAGAGCTGCTTGTTGCCTTCTCTTTTTTCATGCTTTTATTTTTGAAAAACATCTGGGAGGAGAGGGCTGAGAAGGTGAGGCACAGAGGGAGGGTTGCACTGTGTTAGTGCAGGGAAAGAAGCTGACTGCCTCAGAGTCAGAAGGGAACATGGGGATCTGACCACTGTGGATCATCAGTGCTGGGTTATTATGAGAATGAGGAAAAATGGCTATTAGAAGAAAGAAAAGGATTTTCAGGCTACAAGGGAAAAGTGGATTGGATTAACAGGTGATGACAATCACCTTGGAAAGAAATCCATTGCTAGATTCCATCTGTGCTGTTTTCATCTGCAGCTGTCTTTAAATAGAAGTTACTTGTACCCTGAAGGATGGTAAGAGAAGGGAGCTTTTCTCCTAATAGGAAGGAGACAAGAGCTTACTTGATTAGGGATTTTCAAATGGAGTGTGATTGCAAATCATTGGAGATAATGAGAGTAAAAATTTACATGTTAATACCAAAATTAGTAACATTAGGAGCTACAGTAAGTGAGAGGAAAAAAATTCTGTGAGATTTTTGAAGCAGGACCCCTGAGAACTCTTCCCATGGCTTATTTACTGTGTGGCAATGAAAGAACTTGTACAAGCAGTGAGAACTCACAGCTCCACACTGTCACTGAAAACAGGTCTCAGCAGATCACCCTTGAGGCCATGACTCTGTGACTTGACAGGCTCCCACAATCAACACAACACTGGGCTTTTATCCTCTTTTAAAAGAACAGTTACTTCTCAGAGCAGTTTTGAAGCTTTTAAGAGTGATCTTGCAGTGATTGTGGAAATAGTTTTTTCTTACTGCCTTAACATTTAGTCTCAGTTACAAAACAGCTTGTTAGTATGTTGTCTCAGTATGTTTCCCAGACCTCATCTATATGTCAGAATGGTTACAGCTGGGAAATAATGTTACAATTCTACTACTGGCTGCTAGTAGAAGGGCCCGGAAATATGGTTAAAATACTTTGGGACTTGAGAATATTTTTCAGAACATTTTAAACTCTTAGCTCCTATCTGTGGTGGAGACAAATAGGCTGGGTTGATCTGTGCCACAGCAGTTCTGCCAGTGCCCACGTTCCATGTCACAGGCCTGTTCCCAAAGGAGCAGCCTTTGCTGAAGGCTGCATGGAGTCAGAAGCCTGATCAAAAACCTATGGGAAGGGCTGAGCTAGGGCATAGCTGGGCCAGGAATGTTATGTTGGTTGTTATTAAACTGGGCCACAGAGAACGACCAGAAAGGAAGGTGAAAATGTACTTTGTCTCTTGGATTCATGCAGAACATGCTGAGGCATGGGAGATGTAAGGAGAACATACAAGGTTGGCAAGACAGAGTGAGCTATCCATGTTAATTTTTGTGTATGCAAACAAGTAATAAACATGAAAAAAGACTAATTAGATATGAAAACTGTCAGTGTGAAGTTTTCAGAGGTTAATTAATAATAATTTTTTTTGCCTTTTTTGTAATCCAGTAACTGTTCATAAACTGAACATGTTGCTATTCCAGAAAGGTCCTTTGTTCCATGTTTCATTTCAATTTTTATTGTTACATTAATATCTGTTAAGTTACCTTTTGATCTGCAGTTCTGCTTGTCTCTACTCCAGCCTTCCCTTTTCTTGCTTATTTTGTTTCTATCAAAAATCCTTACTAAATCCTTGGCTTCAGCAACAACACAATACTCAACCTTGTTTCAGCCAGAAAATACAGCACTTGCTGTTGTCTGCCCATGATGAGATTTCCTTTCACAGGATGAGAAGGTCCTTACGTTTATTGTTGTCCTGAAATGTCCTAATGCCACTGCCACACACAGTTTGCAGTGTTGCAAACTCTGTTATTTTAGAGGTTTATAAAAAGGGAGGTGTATGGTGGTTGTTTTTTACCAAGAGGCAATTTTTTATTTTATTACGATTTTTTATTGTTTTTGCTTTTTCAAATACCAGATTATTCTTGTTTCAGTTAATTGACCCTGATATGCCTAAGTTCTTTTTTCAGAAGGTATATATAGCTGGTTTACTCATCTTTAAAATTTAAATCATATTATGCTTTGTTTTAAAAAATTAATCATGTAATTTTGTTTGTTTCTGTTTATTACTCTTCCTTATGCTGTAGCACATGCCTGCTTCTTTGTAACTTGCCAAAAAGAAAATTCTTCTTAATCACTCTTTACTGTGTAATCTCCATGCCTACTAATTTGTCTATCAGTAGAAGTTTTAGAATAATAAAAACACACATCCAGGATACTTTCTCAGGTAATGAATGCTATTTGTTCAGCTCACATCTTCCACCAAAATGTATCTGAATTAGAGACATTTGTGCTGTAACTGCTGGACAAAATTTTGTACTTTCTCTTATCAATGAGCAACATAATTCTAAAGGTAATTCTGTCTTGTGACACAGCAGAAGGCTGCTGGTCTCCAGCTGCTCAGAGTTTGTACCTGGGAAAGGTTAGTTTGATACTGACACTGATTTCAGGTTTGTTCTAAGATGTGCCTTAGGCTTCTCTGCAGCCCAAGTTCCGAGGCAGAGAGGTACTGAAGGACATGGTGAAAAGCCATGCAAGGCTGTCTGTAATGGCTTCTCTGTGAGCACTGTGGAAAGAGGTGCCACACAACTCCTGCAGGCCAGCCCAGTGTTGAACATGGTGCATTTCCTTATGGATCTGGCAGTGAACTACTCCTGTACAGGCTCTGTGTGATAAAGCAGTACTGTTTCAACCTATGACTTACAGAGTATTGAGCAACCAGTACACCAGACTACTGGTGTAACTATCCATAAGTTCAGAGCAGGTGCAACAAACTCTAATCATAACAAGAGAGGGCAGACATTACTTTCCCCATGCCCTGCAAGTCACCTCTGGATGACACCTGTGCTAGCTTATTACCACCTGACACCATTCTTGGACAGGCACAGGGAAAACAAACATGCTATCAGCAAACTAGACTTAGACTTACATCATCCACATACTGAAAAAACAGCAGAGAGAAGCTACCTTGGTGTGTCCTGGCCTCATGTGCCTTGAAGAGAAATGCAGTCATAAAAAGCCTCACAGTAAAGGCAATGGGCCACTGCCCATATGATCTCTTTCTTCTCTGAGAAGGGCAGGGAGAAACATTTACATGCTGCTTCTCTCTTCTCCCTCTGTAATTGAGCAGTTGGTTTTATCCTTTGTTTGATTTTTCTGTAAAGTGCATTCACAGCCGACTTTTGCTGCCTGCAGTAACAAGCAGCAGAATAAGCAATAGAATAAGCAGTGCATTACTAACATAAGTATGTTTTATTTTTCTCTACAGGTAACTGTGCTGGTCCTTTTTGCCCTTGCATTCTTAACGTGTGTTGTATTTCTGGTAGTCTACAAGGTTTACAAGTATGATCATACCTGTCCAGAAGGATTTGTTTTCAAGGTAAATTGCATACCCATTCTAGAAAAAGTATGTAATATTTCTGTGTTGTTTTAGGCATAACCTTGATTAAGGCATGCTGTATTGCACAGATTTGGTGTTTCTTTACATAGATTAGTGTGCTTCCTGCTATGCTTTTGCTTTGTAATTTATAACTGAAGTTTTGCTATTGCACAATATTAATAGTGTTACTTTGCTAACACTTCAAACATTGAAAATATGGCAAAAGTCTGAACACTGGTATCTTTCAGATTTGCATCACCTGCAGTTGTCTGGACAAAGCCCTCATTTATGGGTCATATGGTTTAATGTTGCACATTCTTTCAAACTACCGTGTCTTAGGAAATAAGAAAATGATAAAATGTGGAGAAAAAAAATCTGGAATATGTGTCAAAGAAAAAGTGATGTTCTCATTAAGAGTAGTAGAGTTACTTCAGGGTTATTTTTGTATGAAGAACTTCTTGTTCTAGAACAGTGACCTCCAAGCCTTACTGCCAAAAGTGATGCCAAAAAAGGTGAAACACATTTATTGTAAAAAATACTGGTTCTAACCAAAAGGAAGGCTGGGCTCACTTTATTTGTGTGAGATGGTGGTGCTGGCTCCGTTGCTATGACCTGGGCTGAAAGTCAGGAAAGTAACATTGACCTCCCAGTTGTAAATTTAGCAGAGTTGAACTTGGCTGTAATTAGGTAAGAAAAGTAGCAGTGATAATGGCATTCTTTCCTTTATTTTTTTAATAATATTTAGTCAAGTAATAAATCAAATGGGTACCCACTATGAACTTGACTCAACAGTCCTATTCAGGATTTTATCTGTCACTCAAAGCACATAAATATCTTACAACAATCTAGTCCAAAATTATAATCAATGATGCCCTTCTGGATTAATTTAGGTTTGAGCATTCAGGTGGTTACTGCTTTCCCTTTGTTCAAGGGCAGAAGATACTGTGGTTAGAATACTTGGCTGCAACTCAGGAGATCCAGCTTCTGGTTCTGCTCTTGGCTTTTTGTGTTGTCTCAGGCACTGGAACCCCTTTGTGTTCATGGCTCAGGTGACAATAGGCCTTTTCCCCCCCCTAAGCTTTCTCTTGGTATTGAGCAATTTGGAATATGGACTGTTATGCTCCTTTCAAGCCTATCTTGATGAGATCCTGACTTGGCAGGAACAGGCAGTTACATGTTCCTGTGTGACTCCAGCAGCAGCCTCCTGCTTCTGCCTCCTTTCACACCGAGTTGTCCTCTCCTCTGAGTTGCAGCTTTCTGGCGTCTTGTGGCTTTTCTTGCCAGTGTCACAAATACTTAAGGAAAGAACACTTTCTCAGCTATATTTCAGCTGTCCTGTGACCAGATTTTGGTTGTGTTTCTCTCTTTCAGGTCATGTGTTTGGGACAGAAGTTAGGCAGAACATCCCATAGCTCATGCTCTGTTTATAAGGTGCAGCACATACACAGTGCTGCATCGTGGTTACTCTCCTGGTGGTGTTCTTGGAGCTGCTGTTCTTTTCCAGCTGCTTGATGGCATAATGCCAGGAGGCACAGCATCCTTGGTTATGTAACTCTTTTAAGAAAGAGTTCTATAGGATAAGGACGTTGGCAAATGACACAAGGCTTTAAAACTACCACCGTTAAGATGACTGTATTTATTTACGTCTTTTTTTTGGAAGAGTCCATGATATGTGATGGCATAGCTTGGCACAGATAAACATGAAGTCTCTTACCTTGTGACCAGTGTCTCTGTGGACTGGCTTCATGTTTCAGGTGGACTCAGCAACATTGTCTGGCCTGGATGTTCCCAGGTTTTAGATGCTGATGTGATTTCCTGGTTAAGGGCAAAGGTGTGCCTGCCTCAGGAAGCCTGGTACTGCAGGAGTCTCTGCATAAAGGCTGAGCTAACCACAGGTCTGAGTCAGACTCACTTTCCTCTGCTTTGATGCTCTCATACATGGAGCAGTTCCAAAGGTTTCTGCTGTGCTACGCCTCCAGGGCATGAAGGTATGCTTTAAAAGGTGCTCATTTTCCTTTGTACAGCAGTCTTACTTCTGTGCTTGCTTAAGTTTTCTGAGACAGCCTTAGTACTGCTGCTGTGCAGATTGCCTCTCTGGAGCACTCATCAGAACCTACTGGTGAGACTCGTCACAAAAACCTGAGTGCACTTACATCCTGAAGAATTTCCCCAGGGTTTCAGTAGGTTCTGTACCATATCTGTTACCCTTTAGCTTTTGTTGCTAAAGCACCTGCATTTTGGTGGACAGCAACAAAGTCATTTCAGTGCATTGAAGACCACACCATCATCTGTTAAATTTGGAATTACTGACCCAGCAAAGTTAATGTGACAGAAGATACTATTTATAAGTGAATACCACTGGGATCTTCATGTCAGAGGAACAAAAGGAATCATCTTAATTCAGCTAGATATAGGCTGGGGAACCAGGGTTTTCTCTGACATCAAAGGCCATAACCTGTAACTAATTTCCAAAATAGAAGGGTTGTGAAAAAAAGAAGACTGGGAAGTCACTCTAGAGCATCCCAGTTTCTCCTCATGGCCTTCCTTCTTCTCTCACTTGGGAACCATGGAAACAAATAAAAAGGATGGAAATAAATGTTCTACATATATGAAAGTCTCAGGCAAGTGGCAGGGTAAGAAGCAGCAGCAGTTCCCATCACTCAGTTACTGAGTGTGTATGGCTTGCCTTTATGGGCACTAAGCCAAGGGGCTCTCCTCAGGCAGTGCACAAGGGGCAATGAGTAAAAGGAGACACTTTCCCATCTCTTCTAGAAGCATGAAATCCCAGAAGCAAAAATGTACTCAAGAGGGAAACTGATGTGTGTTTCTTCAGGCTCTTCTGTCAGATGTCTTGCATGTTTGTGACTACAAGTTCCTTCCACCCAAAATCCAACCCATTACTGAGTCATTTTTGCCTGCTACAAAGCAAATTGCTTCTGAAGGCAACACAAGATTCTGTAGCTTTTTTTTTCAGACTGTCATAATCTTGGCTTGTCTTCAGCTCTAATAATTATATTTGCTTGAATTTCCTTGGCAGATTTCATTAGTTCAATGGATTGTGTTCCTTTCCCCATTTAAATATTTAGAATTGTGATTACATCCCATGACTGAGTGAAATAATCACTACAAATATGTTTCTGTCTATGTGCTTCTTAGTCATTTTATCACATCATAAGTAGTGTCAGTTATCCCAGATAAAACATGGAAAATACTTCCAGAAGATGACATGGTTGATGTATATGAATATGCATATCAAATAGCTCTATTCTATATTCCTGTATTATGTTTTTATGAATCCAGGTCCCTATTTTGCAGCTGGCAAATACATTGACTATGAGTATGGGAAAGCCTCTGTTGACTTACAGTGCTGAATGGACAGAGATGCTGTTTAGCCAGGGTTAAATCCCATCTGCTTTGTGGTGCTACTTCAGCAAAACTGGGAGGGAGACTTGCCTTGGCTGCTGTCTTGACAAAAGATTACAGATAAAGGGAACTGGGGTGGCTGTGGACACTCTGGGCACTCCTGTGAGTGTGGCACACTTTGAGGCCTCTGTCACACCTGCGGGTTTGAGCCAGTGAGGTGCTGACCGTGGGAGGGCTGTTAGTCTTGTGACAGTGAGGCATCTTTGAGCCACCACATGTGCCAGGTGATTGAATTCTTCAGGGGCAGGCAGGTTCTAAGACTACCTGTGGGCATCTTGTTTTGGCAGGTATTCCTTTCTTCTTTTGTACCTTTTGGGTTTTTTCATGCTGGCCTTTTTAGGAAGTGAGATTTGTATTAAGCCAAGACTGTCTGCTGGGTCTTCACCCATCTTTTGCTTTATGACTTGAAACTGTTGTTACTGGTGCTTATTTATACATTTTTAATTTTTTTTTGACATGGACAAAAGTCAATTCAGAAGTAAATGTGGACACTTATGATATAATATGGTCCTAAAACCCATGGAATCTTTGCATGTTTTTTTCTGCTGAGAAATTCTCAATGTAAAATTTTGCTTTCTGAGTAGAATAGTAGAAGTTCAAAGCTGCTGTGCTGTAGTATTATACATTTTAGTCCTCTGGTGCTGGAAGCAAGAAGACTGAATTTCCTATTTCTTTTTAAAACAGCCAGAGTAGAAATGACTAAATGAGTATTTCCTCAAGCTGCAGCTACATTTAGCTTACAGGAGTCATTCACTTGCTCAGGTGACTGCCCTAACATGTTGAAGTATAAGGCAAGACTGCCTGGACTGGCCTGGTAACAGGACCTGCAGTCAGACCCCAAGACCTTCTGGGGGGTCACAGTATATGTCTAAATAACTTCTTTCTTTGGTGCAGCGAGCTGCTCTGTAGGCTCTTCCTGCACTGTGACTGGAAGAGTTCCTGGATGATACCTGTGACAAACACACTGCACAGGCACATTCACTTTGGCTTTTAAGATGACAGCAAAATGGATTTAACTTTTATTTTACTCTCTAAATTACCTATTTCACTTTTCAAAGCTCTGAGCATCTAGCAGGTTCTATTTAATGCTCTTACAGTCTTGGGAAATGAAATAATGTAGTCTCACAGCTCCAGAGATCTTTTGGAAAGCCTGCTGTTGGTTACATCTTTCTGACAATCAGGAGTGAAGTATTTTGTATGTGTGTACACACTTGCACATATGCTTGGCCACCCACAGAGTTTTCCCTATAATGTGTGAGCCACTGGGTTGTAAAACTGTTCATACCTTGGCACCAGTGTATCTGTATTAATATCTATCCCTCAGACTGCAAACACCAGGGTAAATTGCCTGAACTTAATCTAACAGTAGGATACAGACAGCTGTAATTGTAATCCAAATAGTTGGAATTTGGTGGGCAGGAATTAACAGCAAAACATGGCTGGAACTGGAGACTGAATACTTTCAAAAAGAATTTTAGGCAAGTACATTTCTTGTACTTATTTATCCTGTAATTTTTCTGACATGTAAACCCAGATTGGTCTTCCTGACAAATGCACGAGTAGTTTAAGGATTGCAGGGAAGAATATTTTCAATGTAGTAGGACAGTACTGTAATTAATTGCTGTATGTTGCGTCTTGACTCATAGAAAGTGATTGTTGGCTTTGACTAAAAGGAAAAGGGGAAAAAAAACCCCAACCTGTTTCATGTGTGTCGGGGAGCCATATCTGAAATCTAAGCAATGGATTTTCTTTTCAGAATAATCAGTGCATTCCAGCTGGGTTGGAAAACTACTACTCTGAACAAGACTCCAGCGCTCGAGGGAAATTTTACACGGTCATAAACCACTACAACCTGGCCAAACAAACCATCACACGCTCCGTGTCCCCGTGGATGACAGTACTGTCAGAAGAGAAACTGTCTGAACAGGAGACTGAAGCTGCTGAGAAATCAGCTTAGTATGATAAGCTAATTATTAAAACTATGTCATTTGAAGGTAACTAAGGGACTTCAAGGAACTTTTCATTAAATATAATTATGGATAATTTAGAGGTTACTCATGTTTATGGTGTAACTGCTTCTGTTTGCTGATACTGCTTTGCAAAAAAAAAAAAAAAAAAAAGAAAAAACTGAAAACAAAAACTTGCTGCAGAACATTCATGGGCATAACCCCAGGTGCATATCAGCATTGCTGTAGAGCTTTGACACCATTTTCAATGTTAAAAAAAAATCCAGTGTTAGATATGTTCTTGCAGTTTATTGGATACTGATAGATTTTGTCACTGGATTTTCAGGGCTTGGACCTTAGATAAATCATGTGTTCTGTTGTCTGAACAGATACTTAAGTTATTAAGTTTTTGAATTCTTTGTCATTTTGCAAACTGAAACACCTCAGCCATAACTAGAGTGATCTCTTGTTTAGCTGAAAGCTGTAAGCAATGTTTAGTTTGGGCTCAAGCAGGAATGACAGTCAGCACTGACATTGGGGCGTAATGTAATGACTTGTATGGATAAAGAAACTGTCAGGTTGCATTTCTCCTTACATTTCCTTTACTGTTTTTTGTAAGTGATAATGAAGTTCTCTGCAACAAGGCATGCTCAATGTTTTCTTATTGCTGTCAACAGGATTTAAATGCATTTCCACTGTGGCTTTAGCATCTTGGTAAGGATGTGCACTGAAACACAAACTAGATAGGCATTTTGGAAAAACACAGGCAGTTTTAGTGGTGGGTGTTGAGGATAGTGTAAAAAATACACAGTTCAGGATGTTCTAATGAGAAATGACATCTTTTGATCATACTAAAGAAACAAAAAGGCTATTCACAGTACGTGTAGTCCACTATGTCATTTGTTGGATACAGCTGAAGGAGTAATATGTCTAAATTTTCTCTTGTATTACATTCACATTTTCCCTTTCTATTAGTTACAAAGAGCTTTCTGTTTGTGTATGGTTTGGGGTTTGATACTTTTTAGAACATGGAGGATCACAAGTGAAACAGTAGCGTATTAGATGCCGCAACTGGCTGTTAAAGCTCTATGTGAAACAGAGTGAAGAGTAGAACTGTTTGTGTATGGCTTGGGAGGGGAAATGACGTAGAAGAAAATAGTATTGTGGATGCACGTTAAAGTTCCATTGTAATTACAAACTTACCTATTCTTTGTGTCAAATCATGTTTTCATTTTTATTATAAATCTTAAATATATACATTATAAAAAGACATTAATTTAACATACAAAAGTGTGTGAAGCATCTGGGCAAGCAAGTTGCCTTTTTATTCATGTAACTGGAATGGGACAAGGAAGAGTGGACATGTCAAAAGTTCCTTTTTTCTTGGTAGAGTCTGTACAAAAATGAAGGGAAAACACAGGTATAGGCTGTTTCTCATGATCTGTAGTAGAACAAATGTGGTCAGCTCTACTTCCGTTTTTTTCCCAGCAGATGCCTGTTTTCCCAATAGAGTAAAAATAACCATTATGACTCAATGTCTAAAGTTGATAGGAAATGTTACACAGTGCAGCTGTAAAAGGCTTTTTATTAAGTCATCATGGTATGTGGAATGCCTAAGAAGCAATAAACTATGTGCCAAATTTTTCTTTGCATTTAAAAATACCTTTTCCTTTGCTTAAGATCTTTAAAAAATACCATGTTTGCATTTTCTAACAGGCATCTGCTTTATTAAATATAATTAATTCACATGAAACTTTTGACATTTTCACTCTCTGCAGAGCAAAGAATAAGAATTATGCTGCCTGTTGCATTAAATGTATAGAAATATACATTTCAGAAGAGAGATAGGAAAACACATACATTTCATATCAGTGTACTTGTAGAGGACATTGAGATTTTACAGGATGGAAAGGTCTGTTTCCCAAGACTGTCTTAAATAGACGTTCACAATACATCTCCTCCCCTTAAATTTTGGACAATAAAAACTTTAATGCCTAAGTAAATACTGATGAGAAACAACTTATTTTTCTCCTCGTAACAATAAAAATTAGCAAGCCTTACAATCTAGGAGAAACAGATTGTTTATGTTTCTTGAAGTCAAAACCATTTTCCCTCTGCTTTATCAGGAGGGAGTTTATTGAGTCTTATCTACACTTGGTTTTTTTTAGTTAACAAATTGCTCCCAGTTTTAGTACTTTGAAGAGTCTGACTTTAATTTTCTATCCTTTGGCTTTGTTCCAGCATCCCAGAACATCTGTTTCATTGCACAATCTGTTTGTGTTGTATTCTCTCTCTTCACTTACAAGTAAAGCTCTTTCATTGACTCCTTATCATTATTACTACCATTAGATCAAGCTGATTTCTCAGTCAAGTAGTTTCAAAGGATTAGAAGTAAAGGTCATTTATGTGCAAAGTGATCACTGTGTACTGAAGTGGTGTGATGAAATAAACGCCTGAGACAGTGTAGATGCTTTTGCACAGTAACAGTTTTCTCTTGATCTGGGATGGGAGCTGGACTTTGCACAGCACAGGTGGGTGGCTATGACAAAACTGGTATTGGGTTTTTTTTCTGTTAGCTCTGCTCCAGCTTGTAGCTTTCTTCACAGCTCCTTCAACGACTTTTATGTTCTCCAGAGGACAAACATGGTTTTATTTTTGATACATTTTAAAATGAATGTGCTAATGGATATGTGCACACATTTATTTATTGGAAAATATTTCCATCACAAAGATGTGAGAAAATGCATACAATATGCAGGTATGCATATTTTATACCCCCCTCCACTAAAAAAAAAAAAAAAAAAATCAGAACATTTACAGAGTATGGAGCCAAGAGCATGTTTAATTAATTATCATACCAGTCCAGGAAAAGCAAGGAGAATGAACACATCACAAGGAAGAAGAGGATCCATACTCTAAATCCAGCATTGTTTTTGATGGCCTGTGAGGGAAAGGTTATCCTTGTTACCATTACCAGTAAACAGAATTTCAACAGTGGCAACCCAGAATGCCTTTTTGTGGCATCATCCTTCCCTCTCACAAGGGAAACAACAAAATTTGCCTTTAATTTCAGGTGAATATAGGTCAGGTTACTGTACCTCTTTAGATTTTTCAGACTGAAGTCACACTCAAAATCTTAAAATTGCACATTTGGAAAAAAATTTAAAACCATTAAAATCCCAAGATCTTGTGCAATCAAACACTAGGAGCTATATCAGAAAGTACATGTTTCAAAGTTAGTTTTAAGTTCCAAAAGTGAAATTCTGTGATTAAAAGTAATTAGGCCATCATCTTTCTAATAAAAAGATCTGATTTGAAACAAATGAAAGTACAACAAAACCAAACAACAAACAAAACCAAAATCTTGACTGAGATAACTCAGTCACTTATTTCAGTCTCAGAGCCAGTATTTTTCTTTGCTTCTCCTTTCCAAAATTGAGACCAACAGGGGACTTGTTTTTTGCTCTAATTTTTTAGATTTACATACGAAATTTTTTATATGATACAAATACTAATGTGAGTAACAAAGTTTTTTTTTTAATTTTACCACCCTTTCGCTATTCTTCAGGATGAAAAAGTGAAGCAAAATCTATGTTCAGTTCTTGACATATTTGGTGCACTTTTCAGAAGAGCAGAGCAGTGGATAACTCATCCTTGAGATACCATTTCTCTATGCTCTCAGGAGGGAGAAGGAAGTGAGCCATTTACTCAGTAGCCTAATTCAGGAACTCAATTTTTATTGCAATGTCAGTTCCCGAAAGAAAACATGCTTTCCTTCTAATTTGTAAAAGAGTAGAAGAGATTTGTTTACTAGAAGCATGCAAGAGGTGTTTAGGGTGGTAAAGAGTCTCTTCTGCTAACACTCAGCATTCTGTTTCAACCATTTCAGCACTGTCTTATATTGGTACTCTGCAATTTCCGACTCTCCCTTCTTTTTTTTAAATAACTTCACAGGTGCTTAAATGCAAGCCAGGTGACCTTCATGTTTAAAAAACTGCTGAGGCCAAGTAGATTTCTGCAGTCCTGTGTAGCTATTCAGATCATGAACTATTGAGAAGCTCAGCTGCCTTGAACAGTTTTCCCAAACCCCTGTCCTGATACCCAACACCCACTGCATCCCATGGGCGAGCTCACACGTGCTGTTTCAAAGCAACACCTGGGAAAAACTGAAAGTTAGGGGAAATTAGTCTAAAATTAGTCTAAAACACAACTTCAAGATATTACCTCTCTTATGTCTTCATTTCCTTCTTTTATATTCTCAGTTGCACCCACAACTAATTGATGGATATTGTCAATATCAGTTTCCTGTTTAAAAAAAAAATAAAATTGAGAAATAGTAATGAATGTTATGAAAAGAACAGTTCCAAGGACTTGGGGAACAAGCAGAACTCAAAATAAAATCTGGTATTACTAACATCTTTGTTTCATTGATGCAAAGGCAGAGAGTAATACATTTAAGTTGTAATTTCTTTATCAGTGATTTTATGAACCTGAATGGAAACCATCAAGACCAGAAGGAAGTCTCTCATTTATCTAGAGTCAATTTTTCTGATTTTTCCCAGCTCTTTTGGAAAAGGTGCCAACATTTCCAGGAAAGATGCTGTTAAGTAACATGTTTAACAGGAGAGCAGTTCTGAAGCAGAGGGATCATTCTAACATACAGCTCTTGTTTGCCATTGCCGGTACATACTAGTAAGTAACAACAGTAAATATCATGATTTTAAATTTGAAAACCAAACAAAAATATTTTCCTTCACATTTGTATTGAAGATTCGTTAATTTTATGTATGCAAGTTGGCAATCAAGACCAAAATACCCCCAAGAATATCTCAAGTTGTATTTGCTGCTGTAGTATTAAATTATACTAACCTGTTGCAAGACTTTCTCTGTGAATATCTCTTGTAATCTGGAGATTTCCACCACTTTTCCTTCAATTTGTCTTGGCAAAGAACATAAATACTTCATTAGAAACTAGTGCAAACTTGTCTTTCTGCTGCAGATTTAGACCCTCCAGCCCAGTAAGTGGCTGCTCAGAGGCCACTGCTTTGTCAGCCATCTGTGAGGGAGCAATAGCCTGGACTAGGGATTGCACAGTGCCTGGTTGGAAGACAACCAGTCCACAGTGAAGCCCTGGGAAAAGCACCTCCAGAAGTGCTCAGTGAGCAGCTTTCACTGCCAGGGTTTCACCTGTCTCCCTTCTTTCATATCATACAGTAACATCCATGCTGGGCCTTCAGCAGTTGATTTTGACACACCCTTTTCATTTGCTACTGTGGTGTGTGCCGTTCACCTTGCCTAGGACTGAGACCCAGAAGTCAATTTCTAGCTCGAGTGGCTGTTTGGGTGTTCTGCACAGCTGGGGACAGTGAATGGCACCACTGCCTGTCTCTGCATGTGGTCAGAGACCCACTCACCTACTGCCTTCTGGATATCCAGCAGACAACAGGACAGAAATGGAAAATTTACTTTAAAACTTGGGTAAAGGAGAATGTAAACCTTCCACATGTAACCAGTGCTAGCATTCTTTGTGGGAACAGCACATGGTTCCTTTCCTGGGCACTGGTGTTTTGTCCCAGCTCCTCCCACTAGAGCAGGAGCAGGCAGGTGTCCTGCAGTCAGTGCCCTGCACACGGGGGCTGACTGGGGCATGGGACCAGCACTGGTCTGTCAAGTAACAGAAGATTGTACCTGACTTCATCGAAGAGATTGTTCATTTCACCAACAAGTCTCTGGTTCTCCTGTTCAAACTGGAAAAAGGGGAGAAGAATTTATAGGTTTAATTTCCTAGGAGTGAGTCTGAAATGACAGGTATGTGTTTGAAGAAGGGTAACAGTCAATCTCACAAAGAAAAGTTTAGTCTTCTGACACAGGCAATTTCTATCATAAAGAATTAGGAAAAAATTTTATTTACCATCCAGATTTCTTTTTGTACTAGAGGCTCACTGTTTATCTCATTGCTAAGAACAACCTTCTGTCTTGGGTTAAAGGAGAGTCTAAGAGGAAGGTTACTGGGCACTGCCACCTTCACTGTGGGGTAGTGGTCTCAGGGAAGCCCAGCTCCATGAATTGAAGGGGAAGAGAGAGCAACATACTGCACAGTTCCATAGTCCCACTGATTTCCACTGTGAAGATCCAATGGTTATGTCAAATAAAATAATACCAGGGTTGCAATACATTCAAGTGTCATTGTCACTGCTGTCTGTAGTGACACCACCTAAAGAGCAAAGCGTTTCTAAAAATATAATCGCCTAGAAAACTAAATATCACTATATTTACTTCACAGCAGCAGATGGCTAAAGGTGCTTCATCACTGCTTTACATTCATGACTATTGTATGTCTGGTTCTGGTGGAGTCACCTCACAACAAAGCCAAGGCACAGAGCAATGAAGTAGAACCCTGAGATTTAACGCTGGGATAGCTGGTTGGTCCTTGAGTGACTGAGTGGGGCTACCATGCTGCAACTGTTTGTTCTGACTTCTGTAAGGATATCTGTACAAATATTCAACATTAGAAATTCCCTATTTTGCTGCCTTAAAAAACTGAGATGGTAACTAATTGAGAAGATAAATTTTCAGTAAAGGAACAGTGAATGACTTCAATCCTTTACAAACAGCACAAATCCACTTGAGAAAGTATTCTTTTAAAAGTCCCTTTGACATTTAAAACCTTCCCCTGGCACAGATTGCTTTTTAAACTGCTAAATGATTGTTGCAACTTGAAATCCTGGCTGATGGAGCGCTTGCACAGACAGCAGTTAAGATATGCTAAAACAGGCAATTGAACAAAGGGTTTGAGTGCTGAACACATCATATACCAGTGCGTCACAAAGGGATTTACATGATGGGAAGGTAAAACCAAGCTCTAGCCATCAGCATAGCTCAGCAATTTATGGCTTATTGAAGTAGCCTCTTTTATGGCAGTGAAAGATTCTGCTACCAAAGTATAGCATAAAGTGACAGACTGCTTAATATATGGCTAAAAATCCAAGGCATAAAATAAACAATCACCACTCCTTTTAGTCAACCCATGAGAGAAGTCATTAGATGTGCTGTTCCTGAATTTAAGACAAGACCAACCAATCAAAAAAAAGACAAAGTCAGAGAAAAGTAGATATTTTCATGGCTCCAAACAGCAGAGACACATCTGCTCACAATAACTGTAAAAAACATTAATATACCTGTATTCAGAGTTATAAACTGAAATTTATTGTGTGAATCATGCAGCAGCCTACAAACATTTTGAACAACGTCAAGCTCTCTCCTGAGGGTAAAATACCAGTCAGAATTGGCTTTAATTCATTATTTTATCTACACAAAGGATCATGGAACCATGACTGAGGATTTGCTAAGTATGATATGACACAAGCCATACCAATTTAAAACCAACACAGCATTTTACAGACTGCAAGCTACCCTTTTCATAGAAATGTTTAGGATAGAAAAGATCTTACAGATCAAGATAACAACCCAAGGCCACCACTAAACCATGTTCCTAAGTGCCATGTCTACATGTCTTTTAAATATTGCCAGGGATGGTGACTCCACCACTTCCCTGAGCAGTCTGTTCCAAAGCCCAAAAACCCTTTCAGAAAGGAGATTTTTCCTGTGATCCTAGGCCTACAGAACACAAGCAGCATTTAGCTTTCAGTCACAAGGTCCTGTCAGAGCCATCATCCTCATCTCTCATTTCCCCTGTTTCAGTGGAAGCTGACAGCATGGGGGCCTAACAGTATTGTGCCTAAAGAAAGGAGAATGAAAATATGTAAAGAATTATCTTCTAAAAGAAAACAGAAAGCAAGAGAAAGTCTCTAGATTTTAGATTGGCACTCAAGAACAGTATGAGAGCATCCGGAGCAGCCTCTGTAGAAAGTTTTCTCTTTAACAAGCCATACCGTAATTATGTGCAATTTACTCATCTCTGACTGGAAGAATGATGTGCTCTGTGGCTGGGAACACCTCAAATCACTGCCAAGGAAGCTTCACAAAGTCATAGTGCTGTAACCCTTTGCCCTATAAAGCTCACTGTTCTGATATCTGCACAGCTACTGCTTGAAATCAGTTTTTCTTTCTTTATATAAACCCAAGACAGTGTGTGCTAATGTACAGAGCTCTTCTAAGAAATCTGAGCTATGTTCAAAATGATAAATTATAGGAATATCAGAAAATCTGACAGCCTGTCAGCAATCATGCCTATGTCAGAGATTTCCTATTCAAATGTAAGCAGAATTGGATCAATCTGTAAACATGCTGATAGCAGAGAAATGTAAAAATGTTAAAATTAATGAAATTCTGTTGTGACAGACACCTTGTAGCTATTCCTTCTAGGAAACCAATTTGATTTTGATAATAAAAAAATGAAAAGAAATAAGTATAACCTCAAAGTAATAGTTAATTACTACAACTATTTGTGTTCTAGAAACTGTCCAAGAAAAAAGACCAAACTATTTATTCTTTCAGAAGTTTCATAATGATTCTTCTGATGTTGCCTTTACTTCTATTGTTTCCTGACTAAACAAAGCAATTAGTAATTGTCATGGTAGAAAACAATTTTAATTTCAATTGTTGAAGGACAGTTTTTATTAATGTCATGTCTCCATGTAAATATTTTGTAGCATTTTTAAATATTAGCTGCTACCAGAAGAACCAGGAAATCACAAGCCAAAACTGTATCTTCTTATGGCATTATTCTGCATAAATTGTTAAAAATTAATTTAGGTGAATCTGTACTCTTTTTTTTCTATCACATGTGAATACAGAAGAATATATAATAAAATGGACAATTAGAGACAGGATAAACTTACCATTTGTATTTCTTCAGGTGACAGCTCATCTTCACCTCTGCCGTCCCCCCATAATCCAAGGTTACTCTGGGCATCGGGCAGATTTCTGTCTGTAAAAGAACCACCAAACACTTGAGACACTGAATAGTACAGGGCACTAAATAGTTAAGTCAAAATATTTTTTCATCCATGTTAGACTGATGATTAAATTGTTTTATCTTCTTTGTCAGTTACTGAGATTCACTCTGTAGTTACAGCACAAAATTCCATCAGTAACACTGAATTTCCAAACAGGGCCAAAAGTCTTCATGTAGGCTTAATTTTGTGAACTAAAGGGAGTTGTATTAACATCCTGACGAGAAGGATGTAAAACAACTCATAATGCACTAGGAGTTTTTAGGGCACAAAATACCGTAGCAGTTGTCTTTTAACAGAAAAAACATACAATTTTCAAAATAACAGTCTATATGCAAAGTATTATCTTCCAGTGAGACAACAGAACCACCAGCCTCTCCTTTCAGAAACTAAAGACAGAATCTCAAAGATGTTTTGAGCAAAGCTCAAAGACAAACTCAATTTTGTCATGCTGTTTTAACTTCCTATTACAGTGCAAATCCCACACCACACTGTGCAAGAGGTCTTCTGCATATAACAGGAATCTGGTCCAGCCCCACAAATTAACCATAACACATCAAAGCTGCTTCATTCATTTCAGTCGTATTTCTCCTTTGATTAAAGCTACTCATCTGCATAAATCTTTGTATAAGTCGGGCATAAAAGATCTTGAAGGGCTATTTCTGGGATATTCCCTTCTGGAAGATTTAATTTTAGGCTTAATTATATACTTCTGATTATAGAGGAAGAAGTTAGAATGGGAGAGAAAAAAAACTGTGCTACAAGAATCTACTGTTTGTGAAGCTGTTCTAGCATCGCTGTTTAAAAACCTTGTAAGACTGCAGCCTTGAGAGAGCCTCTCTTCTCCCTACTGGAGACCTTACAAAACCCAAGAGAGATCTGTACCACCCCACAATGGATCAACCCTCAACCTCCTTTGATGCATCAGATGCAGGGTGCAAATTAAAACACAGAAAGATTTAGTTTTACCTTTTCACACATTTCAGGCTTCCTATTTATTCCAGTCAATCTTTTGAGCATTTATATGTATTTTAATTTGTTTTGCTATAACTTCCTAGACATAATTTTTTTCAATAGCTTAAGCAGCAGTGATGCAGCATCCTTTGGAGACTGACTTGTCTTTGGAAGCCTCTGAAAGGAGTAGTCCTATTTACATTATGAAAAGAGAAATAAGGAGAAGTTTTCCCTTTTATCCTTCGCTACTATTTGTGCAAACTCTTGAAAACATTAGTACTGGAAAAGAGTATTGTGTATGTCTCCTTTATGAACTTTTTTTTGGCCTCCCAACAACCTAAGCAGGATGCATAAACAATGACAACCGATTACAAATGTGAAAAATGAGGGATGTGGATAAGGAATATAATGAATTAAAACAAAAAAACCTAAAACAAACCAAAACAAAAAAATACGTAAGTTCTTTCTTATGAGTAGTAAAATATAAACCCAAGAATTTCTTTAAAGATTGTTTAGAAAGCATCCAAATATTTTTTCCATGGAGTAGTATCAGTATTTCAAATCTATTCCACAGATACACAAAACTTAGCTGTTTAGGTAATCAATGTACTTAACATTATATCAAAATTACAATAAATTATTTACTGTATTAAAAAAAGATAATTAGTTTATTAAGAAAAAAAGAGAAAACTCCTCCTATTTTGTCCCAGAGGAACCAATTAGTTGCAGACTCTGCCAGGACTGTTAAAAAACAGCACCTGTATCCAATGTGATGGCTAATAAGCAAATATTCTTATGGTAAGAGGTAAGCAAGAAACATGTATCTCCCCAGGGTTTCTCCTGTCACTGTGGGATGTTTTGGGCTTTCTGCAGCTTTCACAGAGCTGACATTGCTTTTCTGCAATTCAGCCAGGAAAAAAAAAAAAAAAAAAAAAAGCCAAACTACATTTCTATTTCAGAAAGAGAAGTAGTTAACTCGTGACAGAGATATAAAATAATGATAAAATGCTCTGAACCTTTTTCCATGCTGAAAGGAGACAGCTGCTAAGCTTGCAGACCAGTTCAAAAGCTACCCATTATTTACATTTATTTCCATAAACTAAATGTCAAATTTGTAATATGCAAATAAATACTGCCAGTATATAAAAGCACTCTCCAGAGAGACTATTTTCCTACCATGAGGCATGTCCACTATAATTCTAATGTAAACAGGTGCTTTGCCCCAAAACAAAGGTAATCACATTTTGCTTTGGTTTCTGCCAGAAAACCAGACAAAACCCAAGTTGTGCTTCAGCACATCAAGTAGCACATTCAGCTGTTCATCATAGTGTTCAAATTAAGGACAGGACCACAAGCTGCTCTCAAAAGTATCTTTACAGATGAGATTTAACCCAAGGGACCCAGGCATGCTGCTGATGGCTAATTCATTCAAAAACACATTATCACCATTCTCTAAACCAACATCCTGAGGATGAAAAAGCTTCTTTCAAAATGCAAACGTTTCTCTGGCTTCCTAAAATTTGAAAAGTAACTTGGAAAAAAAAGTATAAATCAAAGGCTGTAAGATTTAAACTGAGCTTCTTGTTTCCTAGTCATCTTGTTCATGTTATTTTCACACTTTGACAACCACCTACCAGCAAAGTCACAAGGCTGATTCCTATAAGCAGCAGCAACCAGCACTTACCCTTATGTGAGGAATCACAGGCTGTGTGCATTTGCATACTGTTCCAGACAGATTTATTTTGATATACAAGTTCCATAGCTTTCTCAAAGTCTAGTCAGCAACCCCTTGTAAGTACTGCAGCAGCACCACTCGTGTGGCAGGACCCCTACTTTCTCATAAAATTAAAGCAAAAATTCATGAAAGGGAGAACTGGAGTAATCAAAATCAATGTGCAACAAAATAGCTGCATTTCTATTTACTGCAATGGTTTGTTGTGTCCAAGGCAACCAAGGAACAGTATTTTCCATGGTGTGGCACAGATTTTTAGAGCTAAAAATTGTAATGCCACTATATGGTGGGAGTGCACACTTCCAGAGATTGCAGGGACATTTGGTAATAAGGAAAGATCACAGGGCAATGAAGATGCTACTATGCTGCTGCTTGTCCAGTGGCACCAGCTCACAGCTGCAAAACACTGATAACAGGTTGAGGTGAAACTCATCTCTGTGCCTGTGTGCTGCATCACTCATGACACACTATGAAAGGTAAGCACTAGAAACAGCACATAATCAAAACCTGTACTTCTTAAAATAAATTCAGTGTCAAGGGGGGGGAAAAAAGGCAAACTGATAGGGCTGCAGAAGTACAAACTGGTTAGGAAGATAAGCAAAGCCATTTTCAGAAAATGAAGTCGTTCACACATTGTGAGGTAATTCAGTGTTAGAGACTTCATCCAGAAGTGGAGCACCCTCTTGACATGAACCCACCCTCTGTATGGCCCTGGAGTCACCTAACAGAGGAACTTAACTCTTTAAAAAAAAAATCACTGAAGAAAAAACTGTTTATCAGAATAAACAATGCCCAGCCATTGCATTCGTTGTATCCTGATAAAGTGTTACCCCAGTATAATGAAATTAGAAGGAAAAAAATTCCTGCTGTAAAACACACTAAAGGAGTACCTTGGTCTCCTTTAGACAACACAAGTGGGAAACCTCAAGCCAGGGAAAGCAACTTCAGAATCACAAATTTTCTCTTTAGGCATGAAACCTGAAATTACCTGCATAGTAGTGGTACTCCAAAAGGCACTCTGCTCCAAAGCTCTGCCAGCATACACATCCCAGGACAGGCTGAAACAGCTAGAGAATTGAAATGGCTTCTATCCCTCAGCCTGAGAAGCAGGCAAGCAGGAATGAGAACCAGGGTTTGCAAATCCCATCAAGACCCGCACCATCAGAAATGACCTCAAGGTCAGGGATACTGTTTTGGACTTCTGGCTGTTTCCTGCTCACTAAAAGATGAGATGCAATCCTCCCAGTGGGGGAACAAAATGCTGTCAAGAAAAAAGCCCCAAAACTACTGGATCTGACCAGCCAATAACCTCCTCTGTGTGACCATGTTTTACCTTCTAGTTCCTACTGTAGAAGTGTCCAACTCAAGGTTTCTGTGCTTAAAAATTACAGAATGTTCCCAGAGAGTCGTTGACCTACCTTCTAATTCCTTGCATTCAGTGAAAGAAATATGGAAAAATCAGACAAATTTCAGATGATAGGATATTGATAAAAATAAATTACAGAGTTCATAAAGAGGTTATTAAGAGGATGAAGAATTCAGCAAATCATATGACTTGTTTATTAGCTTGCATGTCAAAAAGTTTAAGATTTTGCTTCCTCCCTCTCACAATATGCTTCACAGAAGCCTGATCAGCTCAAGGAAGATGAAAATGGAAAACATGCCAGTCATAGCAATTGACCCTTCTAAAGTGAAGGAACTACTATTGACCAGACAGGTCTTGCCACAAAAAGTAAAATATAACTACATTTTATTCTTACCTTTGCTTTCCTCTGCAGAAAGCTTTTCTTCAGAATCCTCTGAAGGACTCTGTGAAGATTTTTCAGAGGAAAGAGATGATTTGGACACATTGCTCTGCTCAGGTTCAAGTTTGGACCTGGAAGTACAAGAGCCCATGATTTAACTGATATTACTCAGATATATTTCTCTAAAATGAGAACAACCATGGATTACAAAATTCAATACTTCAACTTTTGTGAACTTCACACTAAAGATTTTCCAGCCAAGATACAAAATGTACTTAACAACTGTCACTGAAATATTGTTACGAAGGCAAAGAAAGCATGAATAGTATTCCTGGACAAAATGCTCAGAGCTGAGAATATTGAAGGCTTCAGCATAAAAATAATGACACTTTATTAAAGTTCCTTTCAAAAATCCAGTGTATTAATTTTTCTTTTTAAGTCAACATCTAGGTCATACTGAAAAATTTTAGTAGCAATGGCTAAGCACTACTTTACTTTTTTCAAATAATATTGATAATTTTACATTTTCAATTATCATAAAGGAAATACGATAGAATTAGCTTTCTTATAGTACTTCAAAGTCCCTATTAGGTAATTTTACAAAGGCAATGCAAAACATGAGAAGCTTATTCAGTGACTATATATTAAGTACTTGTTTAAGAATGTTTCAGTGTGGCATCAAAAAATGTTGAAAATTAGTGGCAATGTGTTTTTATCCAGTAAATTTCTGTGGTTTACTGCTGTCTACAATGAATTCTGTAACTGCTACATAGCAAGCAGTTAAATGTTTAATAATGCTGTTGGAGAAAGTAAAGAACCAAAAATCCAAAAACCAATGAGCAATATCACCTGCTGTGCCAGGTGATTCCACCCTACCCTTTATCACTTCCTACCCTCTCAAATACAATCAACAGTTAATCTAATTATAATTTGCAATTCTCCCCTGTGCCTAACAGAAGGTATTGCTTTTTGTGTTCCTTCTCTGCATTGTGTCTAAACTCTAACCCATAATTAGAAAATTCTGTGAAAAACAGGATATAATGCAATTGTCATCACTGAGTGATTGCTATTTAACAAGAAGAAACTGTAGCAGGGAAACTTTTTTAGTAATAAAACCTCTGCAAGTACTGGGCTTTTTGTAATTTTACAGAGAAGAATTCTTCTCTCATTTCCTTCCTCTCAAATTTGCCTAATAATAATTAAAAAAAAACCAACCTTATCTACATATCTGTGCAATTCAAATAATAGCTTTACTACTAATACAACACGAATTCCCCAGGTAACAAAAGTATCAGCTTGATTTGAATAACTGCATACATAATTCACAAATTCTTCTAATAGAAAAAGAAGTTTAAAATTCAAATTAAATATTATCTTGAATACCAATAAACATTAAAATTGAAAATCACACCCAAGTATCTTTACAGAAAAAATGCTTATGTTTCCATTTCTCAGCTTTTCTTTTTGTGAAACTAGTCCTAACCATCTGAACTTTTTAATGAAAAAATGTGAGTGAATACATAAAGGCAATCTCTGTAAGAAAATTATAACACTCAGGCAGTTTGTTGAAGAGGATAGTTATCAATAGAAAAGGAAATATGATGAAATATATTTCTCTGGCAAACTTTTCAGTGTTGTCTGATATGCACATATTTTAGATTGACTACACTGCAGGACAGAAGAGCTGCACTAGGATTAATTTATTTCTAAAGAAAGATATTCCTCTATTGTTTGTTGTCCTTACTGTGCACAGTATAGGAATACAAAACTTTCAATTTAAAATGAACAAAGTGTCTGGGATGTACTGTTTAAAGGATGCCTAGTTCTTTCAAGAGAGGGTACACGTTCTTATCACATAAAGCACTTGCTGACATCTTCAGGGAAATTACAAATCAACATTACTATTTTTCTTTAAGTCACAATAAAGATAGCGTTATACCCTGTGATTTATTTGAATTGAATTTTAATTTAAATGACAATTTAGCCATCACATTACATCTGCAATGCATACAGATTCCACCTGGTCAACATCTGTTTTCTAGTTCTTGCATCCGTAAAGAGAGGAATAGAGGGACCCTCCAATAAAAAGAATGCATCTTTTGGGTTAATTCTTAATGCCTTATTGCTCTTTAGTTAAGTGGTACTCTAACTTCTGAAATAACACATCAAATTGAGATTTTTTCTCTTTTTATTCATGTGAGAAATCCTGAGCCTGGGATTTCACATGGAAACAGTAACGTAAGAATACTAACTAACAGAAGAGCTGGTATTCATTAGCTACTGCTACGACTGCAGGAACAATGCTATCTTTCTTTGAAGCTCTTTCACATGAACAAGACTGATAAGATTCTGTATTTTTACACACTAAAAATATCACACAGTTTGTTTCTGTACGGCTTTTTTTTCCTGAAAAGTGGTGGCAGCTACAAAAACACCAATGTCTCATTTTTCTTGTATTACTTTGTACCATATTTCAGAAATGATTTGTGGTATTTTGTTTTCTTGGTTTTGGTCTTATCCTCCACATGTACTATTATTATGTTTCATGAGGATATATTTGAGTGAATCTAATTGTGCTTAATCAGTCTGAATCATTCTATCAAAATCAAAATACACCTATGAACTCTCGAAAGCATCTCTCTGGGTCCAATGTAACTGTAGCTGATCAACCCAAACACCAAACTGATAAACCAGCATCAAGTCTTGGAAAAACAATCAAGAATTCATTTATGTGCATGTTCTAGAACTATATTCTTTTAAGTTAAAAAATAGATAATGGACCTTGAGGTTACTATTCAAATAACTCAGAGTGACAAGACATGGGAAGCCTCTCAGGTATTAAATACATTGCAAACCTGCTCACTTTCCTTATCATTCTCACAACTGGGAGTATGCAGAAAAAGAAAGTGAAGAAGTACAGCGTTTGAAATGTGACTGAAAAAAAAATCCCACCAGATCAAAAAGGCAGCAAGCACATCACCTGTAATGTCCCCTAGACATTTTCAGCTCTACATTAGCAGCCTTAACAAGTGCCACTATAGAAAGTGGAAGCTCTTGCTTCAGTTCAGAAGTTACCTTCTAGTTTTTTATTTCCATCATGTTTCTGCTTGCCATGAACACCTGCCATATCAAGTAGTATTTATTAACAACAGTCATTTGTTTAGCAGAAAAATAGGATCTTTTTAGAAAAGAAAAAAAATATGTTGGTGAATTTGTAGAAGTCAAATAGGTTTACTAACCCACATTTTAATGATTTGGTGCTTTTATCCTTTACCTAAATGAGAACTACAACACTATGGCACTCAGCTGCTTTCAGACTTGACTTCACATGCCTGAAGTGTAGAGAGCCCTGGAATGCACCTGTTGACAGCAGAAGTTGCTCATCCAGCCACAAACTTCCATTAAAACAATCTCCTTAGAATGTAAATGTGAACAATAGTTTTGTTGAACATCCTACAAGTGAAAGGCACAGTTAAACTATTTTTTTACACTACTCACAGTCTCTTCTTATCTATCACTCGCTTAACTCGGATGGCTCTTTGTTCAGAATACAACTTGCACACTCCTGTTCAAGACAGCAGTAAACAAAATTTCAGGTTAAAAGTGCAAGATTCCTTTCTTGGAAAATACAAACAGCCATTTGTAATTATTCAGTAAACTAAGTACTTTTTAAGTAATCTTCAATGAAGTCCAAAACAGCTGTTCTGTGCTCCTTCACCTGAGCAGACTGGATACCCTTGTGTGCTGAAATTAAAAAGAAAAATCTAAAACAATGTTTTAACTTTTCACTGAATTCCACAACAGTTTGCACTTTCAGTTGATATGCAAGTTATATTCAAAAGTCTAGACACATTTTATATATGTTATATATTAGTATTTCTTTTAAACATAGCGATATTTAAATATAGGTTCTCCATAACAGCAAGTCACTACAACGAACCAAAACTTGAAAATAACTAGTGTCCTATAGTATTTTCAGATATGACACAGAGTTCTGTTATGTCAATTAAACTCTAAACAGGAATAGGCGGCTAAGAACAGCAAAACAGACCTAGAGATCTAGATCTAGAACTTGCTTGAATTATTGAACTTGTTCAAATTCCCAGTATACAGACTATGTGAAAATTTTTGGGATTTGTTGTGTCAAACATCCTTTTAATTCACATATATAGATATTTTTCATTTTTATACTATGCAGTTCCCATGCATGACTGACACTCAATGATTCTGAATAATGCTTCAACTACATTTAGATGCCATTTTAAAGTTGATTAAAATCTTTTGTGTATCAATAAAATACTGAGATGCAGCAAGCCAACTTGAAAATCGCAACACAGAAATTCTCTCTCTACGACTTTCACAAGATAGTGTAGTAGAGTATGATCCCATATTCAAGTTGTCAAAACCACTTTTAATTTACCAGGACTCTGTTAAAGTCATTTAATTATCTCAAACTTGGAAGTATTATACCTGTAACACCTTACAGGTAGACAAGCTAGTAAAAGACAACCAGCAAATTCAGAGAGCTTTGGTTTAGGCCTCTGTGCCACACTGCTGAATTACTACTCAAGTAGCAAATATTTAAAACTCTGTTTTACACTTGTTAACAGATGTATTTGAACACATAAGCAAAATCCTATGCTCTGGCTTCTTGTTCCACTATCATTAAAGAAAATGGAATTACAGTACTAATCAGCCAATGGGATTACACCAATGCAAACAAAAAGGCAATGAGACTTCCCCAATCTTTTTCCTAAAACATTTAAGATTCACCATTATTCAGCATTACCTCAGCCTTTATCAAGAACTAAAAAAAACATGTAAGAGCTGCTTAGTTTACCTTCTGTTCTGAGCTGATGAATGGCATCAGCACACGTTCTCATAAACACCTGGGCATCTTGATCTATCTGGTCACGCTCTGTATCCGTCATCCTCACATAATCAGACATAATATGGCTGAGGAACAAGACAAACCAGTCACTTAAAAAATCCCCAACATAAAATCCCCAAGTACACACCTTAGACCTTCTTGTGACTCACCATCTTTGCAAGAACTTTTTTGCAACACTCATTTTCACACAAAAAGTAATAAAAAGTACAGTTACTACCACTGACAAAAATACCACTCCTATAATGTTGGGAGGCTTTTTTTCTAGAACACTTTCATTAGTAAAGTATGCAGAAAAAGCAGTACCTCCTATCATCTTGTACATAACCAAACTAGAAAATGTATCATTGCCCTTGGTACTTATTCCAATAAAGTATCCAAAAAACACAAAAACAATTAAGAGAAAGGAATAGCTCAAATACTGAAAGAAGTACCAAAAAAGGAACTTATTCTACTTAAATATGCTTTTATTATGCTAAATACAGTGCTTCGTTTTTAAAGTAGCTGTACTCTGAAAGTGTGAATTCAAATTAGAGGAAGATAATGCATAATTTTAGTATAAAATTGAATGCAATATTTATTAAAATCAGTGCCATTGTTTATTTTTATTTTAGATTATACACTGTGCATTTAGTATTTTTTAATGCTAATATATCTTTCTGTTGCTAAATTAATAAAAATTGAGGCCTGTCCTTAAAATATTAACTCACTGTAAGTAAAGAGCAGAAAAGTATACTGTATCAAGGTATTTAACAGTGTTTCCACAGCCATAGCTGACAGGATGATAAAACTCTGCTACAGCAAAAAAAAATTCATATTGGGTTTCCTGATTCCAGTGATCACAGCCTATTATATGTGCTTTTTAAAAAAAGGAAAAAAAACCTTAACTCATACCTGCATTTGATTTTTTTTTAATATGTGAAAATTTCCTCATGTGTAATACAACTACATTAATGCAGTAATACAAGTAAAAAGAGAGGATCTTCAATACTTATCCTTAGAGATCTCTTACACCCTTCACTGCAGTAATGCCAAAGTTCCCGTGTCTGCTGCAGTCCCAGGCACAGGAATGGCCACACAAGTTCACACAAGCCCATCTCATCAATTCATCCTATACAAACCCAGCAGCTCCTTCCTGCATCATCAATGCACTGCAAGCACGGGTCCAGATCTCCTCCAGAAAGATTTAAGGATACTCTAAAGTCTTGGAATATGATACCAAAATATCTTCATTCCCATCCCATATTACCGGTTTTACATAAAAAATCAGCACATGGCCCATCTGACTTGAAAATCAGTTTCTGCTTATTGGTCAGCTAGTACACAAGCACAGATTAGCAAGCAAACAGTAAGACAAACTAATTAGAAGTAATATTCTATATTTTACATGTTTGTTTCCAAAACTGCCATGTATTTGACATCTAAATATCAGGGTTTTTTTGCCCCTCGGGTTAAATCTATTCTAAATGTCATGAAATTATCCTTCATTCCTTAGAGAAAACCAGTCACATGTAGTGTTTCCATTTATTTTTAGTAGCTCACTACTCTCCTTTGTTCAGGACAGACAGGTTTCATAAATTTATAGCAAAATCCCTATCACAGCCATAATCAGTGTTTTTCTAAGCTGAAACTCTTCATCACACTTGCTGAAAAAGCAGCTTCTGGAGGATGAAAGATTTGAAATTGCCTGCTTTTAGAAATAGCTGATGAGAGAGAATTTCCCCAACCTGGCTAAGATGATACATAGGCAGTTACAAATGCAACATAAGATAACTCATACTGTTAAATATATTGGGGCAGACTTCTCCCCTACTCCCTCTGCACAGCTTGTAGAGGTACTTTTGTTGCTAGTCTGTCGGATAAGCAAGTTCTAAACATGTGTAAAGTCAGGAAATCCATACCTACATCCATCTCCACACAGGCCAAGACAGAAGGGGACCATTAAGACCATCTGGTATGGCATAATTCATAATATCATTCAGTGAGCTCAGCCTAGTTACTTGAGCTTTTTGAGGCACACAGATTTAGGTGGGAAATGAGGGAGTAACAGCTGCATGAGGGCTCCTTGATGAAAGAACTCCATTCTTCTATTTCAGATTGCAATAATAAATTCTGGCCGATCTGCTACTGATCAGGATATAAAGTTTTTGTGTCTATATGTGTAGCTTCTTGTAGCCTTCCTGGTTTTGTAGTATTTGCAGAGCTCTACACTTTAAAGGCACTTTTTAACATAAGAGAGTAAAATAAAGATTACAAAACACACACTAGAATTTTCTGTTAAATCAGACTTAGAAATAAATATGAAAAAACTTGCCTCAGGCACACTTCATTTTTACTAACAGTTTAACTAGTGGTAGTGTAGTGATACACTGAGGATAATTGCAACAGCTTTTTAACATTGGGAACCAAGTTGTTAAGTTACTTTTCCTAGTTACTTATAGAAAAACAGGGTAGATCAAATTCTTAAATAGGAGTTCACAGTTTCAAAGCTAGTAAAATGCAGCTTAATCCAGTAAACAAGAAACAGAATACTTTTCCTTTTATAACTGCTTACAGCTTACACAGTGTCTGGTACCAGTGCTTTTGAACATGAGCTGGTCAAGCCACTCAGAGGGAAGGATACCTGAAACCCAACCTCCTTGGGAAGGCAAGAATGGAGTCATACAATCACATCCCATTATGTCAGAACACATATGGCATCCACTAGTACTAACAGGGTACTGAAGTCCCCACTGCACTCCCCAGTAAATCTGCACATGGAGATTATATTGAAAATCCATTTAATCACCATCCTCTACCGGAAGAGGAACCATTCATTAAAACAAACCAGGCCAAAGAAAACCAAAACCACATAAAAACATCAAACAAAAAACAACAGAACAGAAAAAAAAAATCCAGCTGTGTCTTGTATGTCAGAGATACAAACGCATGCTCAGAAAAGCAGTGGCAATATCACAGCAGTGGACTGTTCCATCACTAAATCAAGAAGGGCCAAGAAAATCAGGTTTGCAGAAGCAATCAGAATAATTAGCCAAGATATGCCCAGATAAAGAACGGAGAAAGGAAGAAAAGAAATTCCTCTGGATTTTCATCCTTGTCAACATGAGAAAACTTCATCAGAAACTTGGGCTAGAAGGCAACTTGGTTTATTTGTGATTTTTAACAGTGGGTGAAGACGGTAACCATCAAGTAGGCAGATTTCATCAGACTAGAAAAATGAGTAGGTCAAATTGCAGAGAAAATGCAAACCTAAGAAGGAGCATAAAAGAATACAGATGAACTAGTAGTTTTCATATAGAAATTATATTATGATAATTTGAAATACTGCCCTTGATGAAAAAAAAAGAATAGGCAATACAGTGAGAGATCAACTGAGCCTTGTTGAGCTCAAACAGAAAGATCAGAATACAAAGTGCAAATTAATTCTGATTTCTACTGACAAATCTAAAGGAAGACAGCATGCAGGGACACACTCAGAAAAGGATCTAGTGCAGGATGAGACACAACTGGGAAGGGATGCCAATGATAACTGCCAGTTTGCTCTGCAAACATTACTATAAGAAACACTTAAGAATGCGGTCTTGGCTTACTACTCAACAGAGAAGTAAAATTATATGCAGTATACTAATTCATTCTAGATGTTTATTGCTTTGTTTTGGGCTTTTTTGCACTAACTTTCATCATTAATGTCACTTGAAAGCTGCAGTTACTATTCCTTTTAGCTTACTGCTTCTCAATCATCTGGGCCAAATTTAATACCTGCCATTTTAGAAAGATCATAATTCTTTGTTGATATTATCAACAATAGCAAGTGCCAGATAATGTATTAGTCAACAGGCTGCTGAGTGAACAGTGTGTGAGAGAGAGAGAGCTATGTGAACCAGGTCATAGCACAAGTGTACCTGAAGGTGCAGTGGCTCCTGGGACAATGCTGCAGGTAAACCTGGAGAGGTGCATATCCCTCCTACCTGTGGGACAAAGCTGAGCTCTTGAATGGAACTAACCAACTTCCAAAAAAGCCCAGGGTGTATGCACATTCACACAGTGGGCAGAGACAGGAGACCAAGCCCTGGAATAAAATGGGAAATGCATCAAATGACAGGATGTATCCTCACTGCCATGAATTAGGAGAGAATAAGCAAGTGACAGACTGATAAAAAGACTAAGGTTAGCAACTCTCTTTGAAAATAGGGTTAAAGGAACAAAAAAGCACAGAAGACTTGTAGACCACTCAGTCTAGAAAAATACAGGAATAAATCAATAATATCTAAGCACTTAGAAAAGAACAAAAAGATTACCAGCACCCAAGATGTATCAGTAGTACGTCATAGGCAGTGTAATTCACTGCTGGGATGCAGTAACAGGTCTTATGGATGGATGAAAAGCAATCACTGCTATATTTTGATGTGGCTCTTGTTATCATCTCACATAACATTCTCACAAGCTACCACTGAATAAATGAGTTAGAAGAAATAAGCACCATATGAATGTGAAACTGCAAACTTGAACTTGGGGGTAGTTATACACCAAAACAGAAGGAAACACTGAGTTGTGTTCCACAGGATGTTATCACAGAATCTGATGCTATTTAATACTTTCATTAATAACTCAGCAGAATGAAGTATATACTTACTAAGCTTTCAGAGGCATAAAGTTAAGCAAATTAAAACCGTATCAAGAGAAGAAGACTTCAATTCAAAACAATATTGCCTGGAGAAATGACATGAATAATTTTAATAAGGAATGGTCAGAAGCTCTTTGCTGCATCAAGAACAATTATCTGAACCCACAGAGAATGCGGAACAACTGATTAGGGATCAGAAAGCTTGCTTTTCTTCAGAAAGTCATCTGGGATCATACTAGATCATAAACCAAACACAACATGCTGTTGCATAAAAAGTCATCATTACAATGGGATACATTATTCTAGTAACATGGATAGGGAAACAGGAAAAAGCAAATGAGAATATGAAATCTTCACTGAAAGAAATATTTAAAAGCCAGCAAAACACTAGTCATTCTCTTTTTGGATGTTTCAGCTGTGGTCCTTCCAGCCTAACATTTCTATTATCCTATTTTGCTGGCAAAGCACAGGGAAGCAAAGTTGATGTTACATTCGCTTTTGATATTAGTAATTCTGCTGGTACATAAACCATCTTCTGCCTACTAATCCAATAAAGGCAACAAATCAAGAAGAAAAATTCCTCCAATACTGTATTACAAAAATAGAGAGAAGTAATAAACAGAAAAAAAATCAGTGGTAAAATAGTACAGATTGGCCCAACTTAACCACCTGCAGATACTTGAAAATCCATACAGGAATGCTCCCCATGTGTTAAGTGCATGTAAGAGTATGTATAACCTTAGGTGCAAATACAGCAGTCACATTCTTCCCTTTGGGCATCTAGTACATTTTAAATTACTTGATTTCTTACTTAACTAAGGTTTGTGTATTTTCATTTACTGCCTTTTTCCATCCAAATGCTGTCTGACATAAATCCAAGCTAAAAGGTCCTCAATTCAAATGGTTTGTCATTTGACATTCCACAACAACTTTTACATAGTTTTTTAAAATTCTGTGTGGAAGCCTCAGCCACCAGAATAGGCAATACAGGCATACCTTAATTAGCATTTGCAATTTTGTAAAATATTGCTGAGATATTCCAGAGTGCTACTATGAAAATTACTATTTCTGAAATGTGATATATTTATTTAATGCAATTAAAATTAAAAAAAAACCAAAAACAAAAACAAAAAAAACCATAAATAATTTCCTGGAGAGCACAAAAATATACTTCTCCAGGAAGAAAGTCTTTAGAGTTCATTCTATATGTTTTACTACCTCAGTACAACAAATAAAGTCTTGCTTCTTGTAAAAATGTGACTAAGTCAAGAAAAGAATGCAGCCTGGCATTGTACAGGAGTCAGTAAAACACTATTTTTAGAGTCCTTTAATGGTTACTTCCTTTATTGTTAAATACAAGGAAACACTCTCCGCAAAACACTGCATAAGCATTCAATGATTTTCTATTAAGTAGCAAATGATGTAACTGATTTATTGCCTTGAGATAGAGAAATGCTTAAGATAGAGAAATGCTTAAGACATAAATGCTAGGGCAGGAGGTATAATTACTGGGTACTAACATTATTTTTCAAGACAGAAAGATAATTTGTTAATAATTTTTTCAAGGTATATTATTTGCAATTAACAACAAATGTTCAAGAACAGCTGCACAGAAGGACCACAGAAGCATGTAATGAAGACACGTCCAAAGCCATCCATGTAGCCCTTTCTGGCGGAAAAAGTGACATTTCTATTCAGAAGTCATCTACACTGATGACTGATCAACTACATAAGTATCTCTGCAATTGCAAAACACAATTAATTAGATGTCTAATAAGCCCAGATGGAAAGCTCTTTTCTCAAGTATTTTTCTTTTAAGTATGAGGTGTTCTGTGATAAAAATCTAGAATTCTCTCAATTCCTTTCCAATATCTCATTAAAACAGTAGGAATAATTACTGGTCTTTAAACTGCTTAAACCTTGAAAGATCCTCCAGAGAAGCTGAAGGCTGTGAAGGAATCCCAAGAAGATAATTTCAAATTTCCAAGTGTTAAGGCACTATAGGCTAGTTCCTTGAAGTATATTTAACACAAACATATGAATTGTCTTGGTGGTTCAGTGATCAAAAACATGAAGGAGTTGATGATGAAAAACAAAGGTAAAAGTTGTTCACAGATGAGACATCAGACAAGTTACTAAAGGCTGAAGACAGGATCTCTCCTAGCACAGTGTAAAAAGCAGTGTAGGAAAGCATTATAGTAAATGGACTGAGAGGAACAACACAGAATGCATAGCAGTCAATACACTAAAAATGGGACCTCATCTGAAATCTTCATCTGAAAGGAGTTATTGCTTAATAAGAAAAAAATTAAAAATACACACATCTTGTTAACAATTTCAGGACTCAAGAGTCCCTGTCTTCTCCTTTGCAGGAAGAGTGATCAACTTGCATGCACTGATATTGCTTGAGATAGAATTAATTTTTCTTCCCAGCAGCAAGTACAGAGTTTATGTTTTGGATTTGTGTTAGAAACAGTGCCAATAACTCAGGGATGTTTTCATTATTGCTGGGCAGTGCTTACTTACAGAGCCAGGGCCTTTCCTGCTCTGCATCCCACCCCACCAGTGAGGAGGCTGGGGGTGCACAAGGAACTGGGAGGGAACATATCCAGGACAGCTGACTGACCACATGGATATTCCAGACCATATGGCTTTATGCTCAGCACATACAGCTGGGGAAACAACAGAGGAAGGAGGGGTGGGGACATTTGGAGTGATGGCATTTGTCTTCCCAAGTCACTGTTAGGTGTGATGGAGCCCTGCTTTCCTGGGGATGGCTGAACACCTGCCTGCCCATGATGAATGAATTCCTTGCTTTGCTTTGCTTGGGCATGTGGTCTTTTTCTTTCCCTATTAAACTCCCCTCATTTCAAACCCAAGAGCTTTCTCACTTTTACTCTTCTGATTCTCCCCCATCCCACTATGGAGGCTGTGAGCCAGTGGCTCTGTAGGGCTGAGCTGTCACCCGGGGTTAAAACCATGACAAAAAATTCCTTATCACATAAAGGCAAAAACCCTACATGTAAGAGAAAGGACATAAAACCTAATAAACAGGAGAGGATAAAGGTGCAGTGGCCTGTAAGCCAGCAAGCTTAGATCACTACATCAAGAATTTAATCTCTTTTGCCACTTAGATATTTTGTGTAGGTAATAACCAAATCAAGAAGAAGGTAAATAAGCAATTACTAAGTCAGTTTAGGTATTTCATATATTTAAGTAGTTGAAGTTTGATAAAATAGGTCAGGGCCTTGGTTTCAAATAACCACTCTTCCAACTGACTTTCTCATCACTAAAAATTTTCCTCTAAAAATGAATTAAAGACATATTCTCTGTAGTGGGATATTTCATGTATACCAAAAATAAAAACTTATTTATTAAAGAACTCATGGTCTTCAATGGTAACGTTAAAGAAGCAATCAAGAACCTGGTTGTAACACATTATGAAGAAGCTTTAAAAGGCACACAATAATATGACTTGATAACTTAAAAGCTCAATTTCACCAACACATTGTGCTATAGTAGGGAAAACAAACAGCAGGACTGACAAAATATAGAATAGTAATTTTGCTCATGAAATTTGACATCTCCTAGATAAATTTCAGCTCAGCCTTTTAGTATTATATTGTTCAAAAACTGTCCCCATTATTTAAGTATCAAAAAGTTGTTAAAACAGTTGTCTTGAGTGAGTGAGGCATTTGCTAAGATGCAAGTCTTGCTGAGACTGCAAGACTGACAGCACAGATGCTATGATGCTCTTTGCATCCATGAAGTAGAACAGCACAAGTAACCTAGTATTTTTATGTCAAATTAAACATAACCAATTTAGTTTGACCATTATGAACAGAATCAACTGCAATCACAGATGAGATCTGCAGGATTATTTCATGGTTTAATAAAGGAAATAACACTTCTCTCTAATGAAGACTTGGCTGGGGGTAGAGGAAGGTGAAAAGCACTGAGATTTACCAGGAAAACTTGTTGCAACTTGTTTACAAAAAGAACATTAAAAACTTCTGGAAAGCAAAACAGCCTGGACACATTTTTACTCTAAGCACTTCCATTTTATGCACACTATTGTTAATAAAATGCAAACACTACCCCAAATTTAACCACTACTGACTACTCTTACTGGAATTACTTGCACTTTCTCAACCTCTGCATGCACATGACGTTTTCACACAGTACACCCAGTTTTGTCAGTATTAAACTGCTGGCTCCACCTAGTGTTGTTCATGCCCTGTTCCAACAGGCATTGAAAAGCAGAGAGCCAGTCATAACACAGAGCTCTGCACTACTTGGAAAAGCATCCCTCATCCACCTCACACATAGAACTGTGCACACCCTGAGCAGCATTTTCACCAGCACTGACTGAACAGCACCCACAGCCTCTCACTTATAAAAGAAGCCATCCTCCTTTTTTGTTTTGCTTTCAAAATAACAAAGTACAGCTTTTAGACTCTTGTGGAGACAAAAGGGGTGCCAGAAGTCTTCTGATAACTTAGAACACACTTTGATTCCACTGATGAGGTGGAATTGCTGTTACTGTGACAGACCATTTCAGGATTAGAGTTGTTTCTCAGAAAAACTGATCTTCCCATATGGACTGAGCCTAAGGAATAGCAGATAGCTCATCTATTCTTATTGTCTTTTCCTGGGGAAAGGCTACCTGTCTGGATAGCACTTCTATTTGGTATCTAGGAAGTTTTTTAACACAAAATTATTTTAGGCTGCATTTTAGCTACCTTGATTGAAGCAACAGCTCAGCTTTAGTCAGGGCTGTGTCAGAACTGGAATGTAGATAGGGCTGATTCACCTTGTTTGCATGTAACAAAGTTTCACTACAAAGCAAATTTTACATTTCTCAAATGCTACAATGATTTGTACTCAGTTTACCAAAATACAAGCTGCGCTAACATTTAGATCTTATGATATAGTTAGATTTAGTATCTGCAGACCAGAAGACACTATTTTTTTCTTACAAACATCAACTTGTAAATTTGAATTTTAATCTTTCTAAAAATCCTACTACTAAAGCTACCAACAAGTAAGCAGATACAGCAGTTTTGAATGCTTCCTAGTGGCTGAAGAAAATCAAAACTTTCTTCACACAATGATAACTACCAGAGCTGAAGCCTATGTTTTTTTGTCACAGAAAAATAAATCTTGTGCTGCTGTCACCCGACACTGTCTCCTCACTGGTGTCCTTCACCTGGAATTCATATTCCAGAGCCTGAAGAGTCTGCATCATTGTCCTCCAGGACCTGCTGATGCTATAACTTTATACTTTGGCATGATAGGTAGGTTTAGTATCACAGGGTAAAAGGGAAAACCTGGATCACCCTCCTATCCCAGGAACCCCTTCAGAAACTTACTCTGCAGGACCTTAAAAGGTGTGGGACTTTGACTGCCAGGCTGTTTTCTTTCAGAACTCACTCCTAAGAGCCAGAAATCATCTGCAAATTCTGAATCTCATTTTATTCAGGTGCGCTGTTTTCTTATGACAGCACTATTCCTCCAGCTTATAGTGGTTTACAGTAAGCCAATTAATAACAATCTCTGTTTTTGTTTTAGTCATTATGCCTGTAAGTTTTAAAGCTGCCCACTTTATAAGCATTAAGATAAATAAATAAATAATAGATAAATCTTATATTTAAGCACAGTGCATACTTACCTGTAAGCATTAATATAATCCTTTCTGTGTTGTAGAAGAAAATCTTTCAGCTTTCCAATATGAGAAATCTAAATTAACAGAAATCATAATTAAATTTCAGATAAATTTCAGGATTATTTTCTTTTTGCAGTCAGCATTCCATATTTCAAACATGAATTCAAAAATTTCTTATTCTCTAATTAAATAGAATAATAAAATTTATTCTTTTATACTAGAATTTTCACATTTTCCAAGCAGTAAATACATAAAATAATCTAAAAAAGATATTTTGTATGAAGATCCAGCTTGGATCTTCCCAAAAAGCATAAAATAAACAGTAAATATAACTACAACATAAGAAATATTAAACATGATAACACAATACATTATCTAAATTGTCAATCCAGAATTTAATGACTCCAGAATTTAATGCATAAATAAATTCATTTTGGAAGGCCACACAAGAAATTTTTCAACTCTTTACTGATCAGATATACATATTCAAGTTCAGCAATCAAAACTTTTATGGCAAGGTTCTGACACTCTCCCTTCTACTTTTGCCATAATGCAGTGCCCAAGCTAAAGTAGTATCTCTGATAATCATTAGTAAGCTCTGCCAGATCATACATCCCAATCAAATTTCTATTTCTGAATTTCCACCTCACTCTGGATAACTTTTCCTAAGAACCACTTTCTTTTCTTTTTTAAGAAATCTTTACAAAGATCTTTTGGAAAGCCGAAAAAAAAATCTGAAACAACTTTTGCAAACTTCAGTCTGAATTAAAGATTTGGTGTAGCTAAGATGCTGCTTATTTTAGAGAATGGAGGAACTACAGAAATGTAGCTTAATTCACCAGAGAAATGAGAAGAAGATATGATGGAGAGGGGAAAAAGGAAAGAGAACTCTATACTTTAGCAGTATAAATTTTCTGAGGCAACTTTTAAAACTATATTCTCAAATATTAATAATTCAGTGTAAACAAAGCATGCAAGGAATTTTACAAAACAAAAGTTGTTTTTGTTTACAATAAATACCATTTATTCCATGTATCTGGGAAAAAAGTATCAGAAACTGTTCAAGTCTTAAAATCCCATTTTTATGCAAATGACCTTTACAATTAAACAAGCAAAAAAACCACAGAGAAAGAACACAGAATAGTTTGGGTAAATAGACTATTAATTCCTCCAGTTATTTTTTCTCAAAAGCAGCTCTTTGAAAAGCAGTGCAAGGAAAAAAAAAGTGCTTAATAAGACCACACTAATTTGTGCAACTCAAGATAAGTGCTTCCTTGTATAAATAAATAAGCCTCCATTTTCCTATTATTATTATTATTATGATTATTATTTACTCTGCTTCAGTTTTACTATAATTCATCATATTGGATAAGGATTTTCCCAATTTTTTATGTTTCAAGTTTTCTGTGTGATTCACAGCAAACCTGAGTTCTGTCAGTACCTTCAGGAGTTTCCCAAAGTGTGTTAGCACCATTATACAAAGCAAGAAGGGGAACACTGCAATTGCTACAAGACCAATGAGGCACAAAGAGTAAGCTAAAGCATTCTACAGATGTTCTTTCTCATTGCCACTTGAACTTATTATTTGTACAGTCATCCCTTTCTCAGCTAAGACTTGTATGTCATCAAATTTGCTGAATAGATAAATCAAGCTTGACTATGAAAGCAAAACATCTAAAACAGTTATACAGTGTTCCAGTGGAACAATAATACTTAACAGGCAGAAAGAAAGTACTATACAGGACAAAACAAATGTAAAATAAGAAACATTCAAAAACATTTACATTAACGCACAAGAAAACACTAAACTAGAATACAGATAAGCAAAATTTTGTAAGCAATAAATCTTAATATTACTGCAATAGGTACAATTTAGAAGTGATTAACAAGCAGAAAGAATCAGAATGACAAGCAAGAGCACTGTCTTACAGTAATTAATTCATCTAGTCACAAAGAGCATTCTATTTAGCTAAAATTGTCATCATGCGTTTGAATTGCACTGACCCCACTTTGCCTCTCCTTCATTTGTAAAGCTATTTTCATGAATTTAGAATGACACCATTATGCCCATACTCACATCAAGCTCTTAGTTCCCAAGATTTGCATCAAAGTGAGACTTCTTGTTTTAGTTTCCCTCAAATTCTAACAGCATCTTCTACAATCATGCACTGCAGATATTTCTTTTGCCTTTTGTTGCCACGTACAACTGGCATAGCTTTGAATTCAATTTGTCAAAATTAACTTTTTTATTAAAAAGAAGGCTTCACTAGCATTAAAGGGAAGGAATGTTAATTTTATTTTTGAAAAATTGATTGTTTTTCTGTGTGATGCTCGATTTTTTGTAGACACAAAATGTCCCTCATTATACAAACATAAATCTGAAGATATCTCCAGGGTCATCAACTTGCAATTTTTCTGCTGTTATCAGAGGCCCACCATACACTCTTTACAAAGGTATCAAGCTTGAGCCTAAAGGGAATAAAGCTTCTCCCTATTACAACTGAGATACTTTATTAGAATTTGATTGCTCTTATTACTGTCAAATTATTGTCTAATTTTCAGGTTTACTGATTATCAACTTCTATATATCTCTTCTTGTTTTAGAATGGTCCTTTCCCTTAAAAGTTCTGCTTCCCTGCATATGTGTTTGACTTTACTGACAGTAATTCTATCTATCTATCTATCTATCTATCTATCTATCTATCTATCTATCTATCTATCTATCTATCTATCTACCTACCTACCTACCTACCTACTTCTAACTTCTGAAGCCCAGAAAAATAACCCCGAGCTTTTATACCCCTCTCACAAAACAGTTCTGAAGTTGGAGAACCCACAGCTTTCCTTTGCATTTGTTCCAGTTTGTATCCGGCCATTTCCAATGCAAATGACTAGGAAGGCATTCACTGGTGTTGGTTACTTTGTAACTATTTCTATTGGAAACATCTTTTTTCCTACTATTTTTCCTAGATCCCAGTATATATGTTGCTTTTACTGGACTGGTCCATGGCTTTTCCCTTATTAATTTTGTCTAGGGTCTGTGACTAAACCATTCCTCATCTATACTCCAGCTGCATGACAAATTCACATTTTTTGCTAATTTTCTTTTTATTAAAACAGGTAAAGAATATTTTAACTTTAGGAGAGTTTTAGCAACTCATTGTGAATTTGGTCAAACCTAACTTTATCTCTGTAAAAAAGTCTCCCCTTCTGCAAGTTTTCTTGGCCAGTCTGTCTTTCTCACCCTGCTTTCCACTGCCTCTGGGATAAATTTTTGTATTTTCTCTAATTAATCTTTCAAGTACATCTAGTAGAATTTTAAATCCCACTTGCATTTCAGCATACCCATTTTTCCACTCCATCTATCCATCCAACTTCCAATTTGCTCTACATGCCTGTATTCAAAACATTTAGACCATCAGTTGATACAGGTGTCAAAAGGACAGATGAGAGCAATCTGAAGAAGCACAAACACATCTTAGTTGGCCTCTCGTCAGGGTTCTTATTCTTTGCATCTGGAAATTGACTTTCTTTTTCTCTGAAGGTCTGAAGCAGAGAAATAAGCCTTTCCTTCAACCCTGAAATAAAGAAATTATTTCCTTTCCTCCCCCCAACCCACCCCCCCACCCCGAGATAGGAGGGCTTAGAGAAAAGCCCTTCGTAGTTGCAGCACTCCCACGCTACATAACAACTAAACTTATCTTACAGGGAAGAACACTGCTGAACTTCCCAGATAACTGACATTTTTAAGGGAATCAGGGGAATAAAATACTTTTCCTCACAATACTGTGAGCACCAGATATATCATTACAGCAACAGCATCTTCCTGAGCTTCTGTTCACTACCAGAATATGGTTGGTTATGTTCCTTCTAACAATGCAGACGACTTAGGAAACTCCAGGCTTTCCCTCTTTTCTTCCCATTCCCACTTACACTCCCTCTGAGGGTCAATACCACACCCCAAAACACTGATATTACTTTTCTTTTTTAAATTACTCTTCTGGAAAGAATTGGTTTCTTTCATTTCAGCTCCACAAATACCTGTATCAGCACAAGGGAGGGCAGGAGCTGAACAGCACCAGTAGGGAACTCCCTACAAGATGCATCTGCCATGAATGGATAAGGTGTTTTTAATTACAACCTCAAAAATTCAGCATGATAACTTCCTAAACTCAGTTACTGAATCTGGTGACTCCAGGTGTTATTAAACAACTCCCAAGTGTAGTCCTGATCATGAAAACCCAATCGATTCTCTACAGTGAAGCAGCAGCAGTTTGCCACTATGCGGCAAACAAAAGCATCAACATCACACAAGTGAAAAACACTATAAATTCACATTAAAGTCTGTAACATAACTTTTAAAAATTACTTTAGGTTCCAGTTTGCACTTGATCCTGACTGCAGACTATCTCTTTAATACTTATATCTGTGTTTTGTTGCCACTATAGATTTTTTAAACAACTGTTATTAAAACATAAAAGCAATTATTGCATCTAATGCAGGTCTGACACAAAAGGAAGCTGTGAGTGGCTGCCATCTGCTACCACAGGTGGCATGCATAGCTCTATTTATACTTGGGGCCTGCACTAGAAATGGTAAATGTTCCCTGTTTAGAGATTTTTCTAATGATTTCAGAGCAGGCTAAGTTATTTTAAAAGATGAGAAACAGGAAAGCACTGCCTCCAGCGCAGCATTTTGATGAGACGCAGAGACTTTGGAACGAAAAGTCTTCCTTCAGTCTCTTAGCAATACATACAGCATTTCTTTCCAGTCCCAACAAAGAATTGATCACTCATGGAACAGTAGGTTCCAATTTGCATGCGTTTAACCCACTGCAAGAAGCAGCAGCATTGTTTACGATTAAAATGATTGGAGTAGGTTCCCGTGACATGTTATAAAGAGAATTCAACCGTGCTGAATAGTCATTTTCACTGAACAAATATAGCGTTTTATCAAATTTACTCTTCCATCGGAACAATGTGCAACTATTTCCTACCATATAAAACTGACTGTTACACTTGGCACTGTATTGTCACTCTGATTTTTTTAAAAGGTGTACTTTGCTAAAAGAAACTTTAAAAATTATTTAAAAGCAAGACATAGTAGAAAGGCTTTTGTAAAAGTTGTGAGAGACATGGTATTTAATCTTGGTCCAGCACCATTAACAAGCACTGCTGACTTTAGTGCCATACTAACCCTAAAAGCACGGAGGGAAAAAACCCTAAACAAAATTTTACATTTACTTATCCAATATGTTTGAAAAACATTATCTCCAATGTCTTACCTAAATATATTCCACCTATAGATGCATGAAAAGCTGACTATATCCTACAAGCCCTTTGCAAAAAGTGAAAAATTTAAGATTGTTATAATATTAATATCTAGAAAACTATCACATTTTCAATTCCAAACATACAGTCAAGCTGAACATACCCATTACCTATTTCAAGAGAAATTCTGAATTTCACTGAAATATCAGTAAGATATCAGCTTATGAACAGGAACTGCATCTCTCTGACCAAAAAAAGTACAGTCTCAGTACTAGGAGGAGATACAGTAATTATATAAGAACATAAACTTGTTTTTCCAATGTCTAAATCACATCAACAAAAAAAAAGAAAAAAGGAAACTTTCCATGGTTAGTGCATGTAATGAAGGTAAGTGTTTCAGAAGTCTGGAGTAAAACCCAAACAGAATAGATATTATAAACGGAAGCACAATTTGTATTAAATAAATTTTAAAATAACAGCTTTTGCTCTTATCCAAACTATTACAGTTGAAAATTAGTAAACGTTTTGATGTTCTGATCCTATAGAGAACTCTTCCAGTACAGACTACCTTTAATTAGATATATGAACTTTTTTAAACTACAGCACAGGACAGGCCAGGTTCCACACTGGTTACATTTTGCCTAGGTTATATTTTAAGCACTGTCAGACCATTGAATCGACAAACTCTTGCTGGATCTTGCTAAGAATTGTCAGGATTTTTTTTTTTTTTTTAAATACTGTTACTGGGATTCTACATTTCAGAACTAGAACCTGCAAAAGATGAAATTACATAATTCGCTGGTGCAGTGACATGTAACAGAGATTAAAGCAACTAAATTCAAGCAAAGTTTGAATCAGGAGCCGGAACTCTGAATTGAATCGTGTCAAGACTGTTCTTTAAAGGATTTGCTGGCGGGTCTGCAGCACGCCATGAGGTGGAGCTGTGTCCCCAGGATTGGCAGGGACACACTGGCTGCCTCCACACGTCACCCGGCCAGTTTGCAGCTGATTTGTCTCTTGAGGGGATACATTTGGTTTAGGTTTCCCCAGCAAACGTGAAAGTTTCTAAAATAGGTCACGCAGATCAATTGCTCTTGTAATCTGAGACCCAAAAGAGCAAATAATATCTAAACTGTGGCGTGGGGGTGGCCCGGAGCTGGAAGGGGGAGCAGGAGGCGAGGAGACAGCCAGCCTGGCTACCTCTAATCTCAGGAAAATTGTGACTTTGTTCAGTTTCTGCTTTACATCAGCATATATGTTACTGCAGCAGCAACGGGCAGAGAAACATTTTTTATTGCATTTTATTAGTACTCTTGCATGTGATGCAGAGGAATTAAGCAAGAATGGGGGGAGTCGTTACCAAAATGTGTGGTATATGGGACGAGAACTTTCAAAACTGAATTAATTTAATTAAAAACCATGAAAAGGAAGAGTGAGGCTACTTAAAACTTCAAGGTAAAGATGGTACAAAATTTAAAAAATATTTTTAAAAAATGTTTAATATTATCAGCATTTTCTGATTTAAAACAACACAATTTTTTTTAAAATATAAAATGAAAGTAAAATGTTAAGGAATCATTGCACAAGATTTCATTAGTCATTGTGGAATACTGGAACCTAAAACCTGTCTGCAAAATACCACAGGGCAGTATTTGGTGCACATTAACAAAGCGATTAAGAAAACTTTAAACTGCACTAAGAAGCAAAGCCAATTTCTTGACACCTTGTCTGGAATAGAAAACACTTCATTTTGCTTAATAGCAAACTGTCAAAAAGGAAAAAGTAAAAAAGCTCTGTCTTGTATATTAAAACAAAACAAAACAAAAACGCCCCACTGGCTCTAAACCATTTAAAATATTTTTTTCGAGTTCTTGCTTTACTTATTTTTATATATGCTGCCTGTGGTTCAAAAATTGTCTCACTGATTCATAATACTGTCAGTTTACATTTAAATATTTTGCCTCTAAAGTGCACTTTAGATCTGAATTTTGTTATTTTTATTTTTTATTCACTGTTAATTACCTGCAATGGAAAATTTGGTAGTCAATAACTCACTATCAGCCTAAAAGCCTCACATTTCACCTTACTATGTTTTACATAGAAATAATCCAGAGTTAGTGTATGATTCAGTCGAATATATCAAGAAAAAAATTATTATTTCAATTTTGTGACACAACTGCTAACATTTGTCATTTCAGACTCTTCTAGTAAGAATCAAACAAAATTAAGATCCAAGAGCTCAAAAACTCCAGTTCCCCACTGACCACAATAAAGACTGAAAGTACCCAGAGTATTATGACTAGATGAAGGTTTCAGTGGAGTGTTATTTGAGGATAAGGCTCATAAATGTTTTTAAAATGTATATGGTATTAACAGCAAACTCCACTTGTGTAGAAAAATTACTTTGAAGTCACTATTTTTTTTTTTTTTTTTTTGGTAAATTATCCTCAAATATATTGTATATCCTTAAAACTCTTTTTAATGCTTTGTACTTTAGGCATTTGTAAACAGAAGGAGGAAAAAGTCTTGTTTTTTAGGGTAATTAGTTACAAATACTGAATTTCAACTCTGAACCAGAAAAATGACAGATAAACTTTAAAATAGAGGAAGTCTTGTTAATTTTCTCATTGTTTCCTTAGCTCTTGTGGGAACACATATACAGAAGCACATCTAGATATTCTGAAAATGGTCTGTAGACACTCAATAGCAACATGAGATGACCTGAAAAAATTAACAGTAGGCTTCCTACAATGTAGCATCATCCTACATGGTTTTAGCAACTAGTTTTCAATTCTTGTCAGCAGCAACAAATACTTTCAATTAAAAAAAGAAAGAGCAGAACATCTGATTTTAATAAAACTTACTATTTCCCTTTTCCTTGTTTATTGTCGAACTCTAATCATAACTCTCTTTAACATTTATATTTTTACACAATCATCCAAAACCTCATTGACTAAAATATACACCCCACAACAATTGTGGGGAATGTTTTGGTTGAGAGATAGAAAGAAATTGGTTAAAACATGTATTTGCAATAACTGGCCTTTACCACTGCTGTTGAAATTGCTCCATTTACAACCTTTCAGTAACTGCATTCACCATTGCTTGTGTCTTTCTGTAAAAGATATTTTCCTTGTCCCTTGTTCTCACAGTCTGAGCTCATTTTGGTAGTACATTTTCTTGACTGAAAGATGTTCTACGATATAAAGAGAGATGCCCAGTCTCATTTAACAGATACTTAGTAATAAATAATTACTCTTTCTGACCATTATTATGAAATCTTTTGATTTTCTGAAAGGATTTTGGAGTGCAATTCAGAGAGTTCCATGTGCATGTGCTTCACTTTGGGACCTGAATATGTTTCAGCGTAAGCCATTGCGGGGCTGGGACAGGAGCTGAGCCCGGGACAGGGGCCGAGCCCAGGACAGAGGATGAGCCCGGGACAGGGGCCGAGCCCGGGACAGGGGATGAGCCCGGGACAGGGGATGAGCCCGGGACAGGGGCCGAGCCCGGGACAGGAGCCGAGCCGGGGACAGAGGATGAGCCCGGGACAGAGGATGAGCCCGGGACAGAGGATGAGCCCGGGACAGAGGCCGAGCCCGGGACAGGGGCCGAGCCCGGGACAGGAGCTGAGCCTGGGACAGAGGATGAGCCCGGGACAGAGGATGAGCCCGGGACAGGAGCCGAGCCGGGGACAGGGGATGAGCCCGGGACAGGAGCCGAGCCCGGGACAGGGGCCGGGCCCGGGACAGGGGCCGAGCCCGGGACAGGGGCCGAGCCCGGGACAGGGGATGAGCCCGGGACAGGGGCCGAGCCCGGGACAGGGGCCGAGCCCGGGACAGAGGATGAGCCCGGGACAGGAGCCGAGCCCGGGACAGAGGATGAGCCCGGGACAGAGGATGAGCCCGGGACAGGGGCTGAGCCCGGGACAGGAGCCGAGCCGGGACAGAGGATGAGCCCGGGACAGGAGCCCGAGCCTGGGACAGAGGATGAGCCCGGGACAGGGGCTGAGCCCGGGACAGAGGATGAGCCCGGGACAGGGGCTGAGCCCGGGACAGAGGCTGAGCCCGGGACAGAGGATGAGCCCGGGACAGGGGCCGAGCCCGGGACAGAGGATGAGCCGCCGCCGCCACGGCCGCGCTCCCTGAAGCCGTGGCCAGATCTGAGCCTCTCTCAGGCTCCGCAATCCCTCTGCCAGGCCCTTCCCACTCAGGGCTCTACAATTTCAGTGCATTTGCATTCATACAATCATACTGATATAGAGCACAAACCGACACAACACCTATTCTGTCTCAAAATCCTACAACTCTTGTCAAACGCTATTCAGAGGGGCAAGTATTCTCCTGGGTTTTTATCATTGGTACAATAATGTTCCTAGTGCAAAAATACTTCTACTGTGCTTCAACACCTTAATTTCTATTATACAGACTGAATATTACTTCAGTGGTTGCTCTAGCATTTGTACCAAATAAGTTTCTCCTCCACTACAACACCCAGTCAGAAATGGGATGTTTACGAATCCTTATGTAAAGAACGTGTATAGATCAGGCACAAAAGCAATAAATAAATATAATGAAATAAGCCAGTTCTGTACACATTAAGATTTTAATCCAAGTGCTTTATGGGATCAGCATAAAAATTAGAACAAAGTGCTCTTTCTGCTCCCTTTTCTCATCTAACAGGAAACCCCAAGAGCTGGATCCTCTGCCACAAGTGGTAGGAACTTCCTGGGCCCTGGTAGCCTTAAGTCCTTCCATGGCTGATGCAGAATGATGCACTGAGAGAGGCATTCACATCTTCAGGAAACCCAGACAGAGCTTCTCCATCAGTCACACACATCTCCTCCTCTGCCCCACTTCAAATGCTCTGCTTCAGTTTTTCTGAGCAAGCTACTACTTCTTTGTTAGAGCACCTACGAAATAGTAAAGTACAAAAAAACCACCTCCTCCATCCCTGGGGAAAATAACCTTTCCTCACTAGTCCTTGTAACAGCAAACTGAGGTGAGGAAAAATATAGCCACAAAAAAAAAAAAAAAAAAAAAAAAAAAAAAAAAAAAGATATTCCTTTTAATAATTCTTGGAACAGAGAGAAATACTTATAGTCAATCTGAAATCCCAATATTATCCAGTTCTCTTCATCCCATCCCCTTCTGAGAAGTAAGTGTCTTATATATTGTTATCAAGGTGAATCATGACAGGTCCTCAACTCTACAGCAAGCAGAAGTTTGTAAGAGCACAAGCAAGACCAAAAGCATCACAGAACCTTATCTGGCTCCCACTCGAGAATCTTCTGACATGACCCAAGTCCAAGAGAAGAATCTCTTCCTTTAGGGCACATTGCCCTTCTGCATTCCCATTAAGCTGACTACCAAATGACCATTACACTCCCAAGGTAACATATGAACTACCCAAAAAAAGTACCTCTGAACCTCAGGATGTGCTCATCACAAAATGCTTTTCATGCTGGTTTTCATCTGCCTAGGGGTATTTGCCAGCTGTTTTGCCTATGAAGAAGATGCCCCCACCATGGTGAGAATAATTTCTATAAAAATTTCTCTCTAAAAAGTGCTTTCAGAATTTGTAAGGAGAAAGTTTTAGCTGTAATTTAAAGGGAAATCAATGTTATTCTCTCACATCTGAGTAGTATTGACAATTCAAATGTACATTATTAATCACTGAAGGCAAAAATCCCTGACAATATTTCAAGTTGTGAACTAAGGCACTTTTCCTTCCTCACTTTTTCTCAGCCATGAATCTCAGTAAGATTTTTTAAATGTCCACTTCCTGTAATTTTGGTAATTTCAGAGTGTAATTATTTTTACATTTTTATGATGCCTTTGGGGTATCATTACAAATATTTTTTAAGCATTTAAACTTAAAAAAATAAAATTAAGTAATAGCTTCTCTTGAGGAGAGACTGTCAGTCCTGTTTTGAATAAACAATCCCTTTTAAAGGCAATCTAGAGATTTATATCCGCTGTAACCATAGAAATTAATCTAGAGTTTAAACAAAATAGAGTAAAACATAATTTATTTAATGAAAATCAGAACAGTGCTATTGCAAATGAAAGTTGGGTTTCTGGTTTTTTAATTCAACAGACAGCTTTGTATGCAATTGTAAGATTTTACTTGATGGGCTACTTCTTACAACTTAATCATACTCATTTAACCAATTTGAACAAAGCACTCAGATATCTGAGTTTTAATTTTACTTGATATAAATGCCAATCACTAAAAAAAAAAAAAAAAAGCTAAGGATTTTCAGATTTAAAAAGCTAAAATAAATATATGAAACATTTTTAATTATAAGAATTAATTTTAAGAAACTGCTTTGACATTGCAAGGCCAACACGAACACAGCACCAAAATTTTTATGAGTTTCTCATATAAAAAGTTTGGGAATAGCAGAGAATAAAAATGCAAAAACTGAAAAGCATTTTATATGCCAGTATAGCTAAAAATGTTCAGAAATAGTGGTTCCTATAGACTAAGTATTTACAAGTTTGCCTGAAACATTCCACCATGCTGACCCTCAACAACAATTGTGCTGCATAAAGAAATTCAAGGTTAAACTAATTAAGTAATTTATAGGTCAGTTAAGTAAGAGTTAAAAGAGGAACAGCATTTGCTGTATTTTCAAAACGCAAGGAAAAGAACTTGAAGTTCACAGTAGGAGATACAGATGTGCTTTTACACGTAACATCAAAACAAAAAACATAGCCCAAAATCTTGAAAAAAATTTCACATCACAATAGTTTCCTGTGGGAACATCTGTCATAGCCATGTAAAGTTGTGAAAAATACTGAAGTAACAGTAGAAGGAAACTTTATCCAAAAAATGCAGTTTAACAGATAATGTCTCTAATTCCTGAATTTACAATAAATTCTGTGGCACTTTTGGTGGTTATATAACCTGTATATAAATCACCATGTAAGCCTTCCTTGACCATATCAACAGGAAATAATCAAACCATATCAGGAAAATAATAAAAATAAATAATACAGTTCAGCCTTATTTACAGCTAAACTGTGAACTCAATTATTCTATCTATTATACAGCGACAAACACATTACCAAACAAGAGAAAGAAAAAAAAATTAAGGTGCTTAAAAGCCGAAAGTTTCTAGTAAGACAGTAACTGTTCATAAGCCAGAGTACAAAACCTCAAGAGATATGAGCTTCTGGTCTTCTTCTCTTAACTCAGTCTGTAGGAGAGAATGATCTAGGAGACTCAGCCAAACCAAGGCTCACATGGACTTAACAAAGCTTGGCTTGTAGTACAAATACCAAAAGAAACTCCTGTCTCTTAGTTAATTGACCTGTATCCTGTAAATGGCTACCATTCCCTGCAACATATTACTAATTTCTGAAAGTGTTTTATCTATCTCTAGAAAGTCTCAAATTCATAGGAACCCACAACTTCCCATAATAGGTGGCTTCCTGATGGTACACATCCACAGAAAAGAAAACACACAGTGCTTAAACAGGGAGGGAAACAAACAAACAAAAACTAAGGCAAAGCCAAGACGCACAAGAAAAGGAAACAAAAGGGTTGGCTGAAATAAAATGAAATAGCATCTGTACTGAGACACACCACCACTGTATAGTGCTGCATTAAGCCTGAGGTTCCAGTCAGCAGTCAACTCCAAAAGGCATCCAAGAAGAGAGGGCTGCAAACTACAGCATTATTCTCATGGCTGCTCAGGAAAGGAACACGGTCTCCATTCTGAAACTAGTAAGTGCCCAGCCAGCTGTGATACAATCTTGGGAAACACGATGGTGGCACAGACACTGACATGTATTTATTGACAGATTCCTGCTCACAAGGACTTTGCAGTGACAGCCACATTGGCTATCCAGCACCTAATACACTGATCTACAATCACAGAAACCACCAGTGCAATGAAAAAGATTGTGCTTACTCTATAAACTCTGATGAATCAGAAGAGCATCAGAAGACAAAAAAATCTATTAAAACACTTACTCTGCAAAATGAACGAGTTCTTATTTTACTTGAAACACTCTATTAGAGAGAATAAAACAGCGATAACTTTCCCTTGTCCGACTTTTTATTTCATAGGCAACATCATGGTTTTTTAACAGTTTGGGCACACACATTTAAGAGATTTACCATTTTCATAGAGACCTTCCTTTCACAACTTTCTGCTGATATACATATGGCCATTGCTGTAGCATGTAGGGCAAGAAGGAACCATCAAGTAACTAAACCACCACCATGTCAACAAGTAAATACACACAAACTGTCCACAAGCTTACAGACTAAGCTGTAAAATTTACTAAAATGCTTTGTGCTAATACTCAGTGTCTATTAACAGTTTCACTGTATCTCACCAACTCATACACAGTGAAAAAAAAATCAATGTTACCTCTGTCTTTTGCCATAATAATTAGATTGCTCAGGTGGGTTGCAGTAGCTAAATGCTACTGCATTGTATGGGCAAATAACAGAACAACCGGATGAAAAATGCTTGTGTTTCAGCAGACAAGCATACTGAGAAATTGGAGTATCTCTTGTAAGATGGATACTGGTTTGTGTACAATTTTCACTCAAGGTTAGACTAAAAGCTATTGCAATTTGCCACAATGTATCACAGCTCTTACATGAATTAGTGAACAGTCTCTCATATCAAGGACAAAAGTGATACTATATTTTCCAGTTTCTATTTGGGTTACAAATCCCTGATTTAACAAATGTCTTGCCACTGCTCCACAGCTCTGCTCTGCATTACAGATGAGTCAGTATTACTGAAATACACTTCGTCAGTATTTCAGTAGTCTGTTCATGCCCTGGCATGAGCTTAAGAAGAGAGAAAGGTAAACATGAAGTACCTCCTTGCTGAGGAGTTATCTCATCAGCAACTTTAAGATAAAAATGTTATGGCTATGAATCACAACTAGAACGTGAAAACTTAATACTAACAAGAGAATTTATCATACAGAGACTGTCAAGATTAAGTGGTAAATGTCAAGCAGATATCTGACTATGAATAAATGGAACAGGAGCTGGTAAAGCTCACTGTGGCACAATGGTAGAAAAATAAGAGAAACATTAAAAAAAAAAAAAAGAAGGAAAGGAAGAATTGTAGATGAGAAGGTAAGAGAAACAGAAAGGCACGGTCTGAGGAAAAGAGTGAAAAAATATGAAAAGTAAGGTACACCCAAGCTAAAGCAGTAATTACAACTACAGTGCAAATGAGAGAATGGATAGAGACACAAGAGCCTAGCATGTATTGGAAGAACAGGACCCTTATTTAGGATAATAAACCAAAAGAACCCAAACCCTACACTTAAAAGGGAAAGAAAAAAGTCCAAAACCTATTGTTAAATCTCTTAGGATGTAAAATATTATCATTGAAAGTGTTCAAAATAGCCTAAACAAAACATTTTATGCTAGCAAGGAGAGGGTTAACCTGACCTCGTGTTTTAATAACACGTTCTACTCCTTGGCACATCAGCACTAGAACCAGTGCATTCCAAAATTACAATTTTTCCCCACAGAAACACACAACAATTTTAAATGCCTGCAGCTCTAGTGTCATACCAATGGCAAAGCACATTATTGAACACAGTGTACAGCAGTGGTGCATCCTGAAAGTCAGGATATCTATACTAGTTTGCAGATATTTAATCTTTTTTGTCCTGAATGTTCTTCAGTCCCCTACAGAGCAATTCAAATGTGGTTGCTGCATAAGCAACTCAAGTGTCTGACTACAGCATCAATAAGCATGGAAGAGACAAAAATGAGTAAGGATAGAAGAATAAAGAGAAGGAAAATAAACCCCAGTGTCTAAATAGAAAGTTTTACTCACATAGCTTTGTTTAGTTCTACCTCATTGCACTGTATTGAATTAGCTGTACTGGGACTTCTTGTGTAGCTTAAGTAACGCAACATGATTTTTCTTTTATTTAAAATGATTTGAGGAATTTGCACTTATAAAAGTTTTCTAAAAGCATAACTTTATTGACTGCAAGCATCTTTTTATTGCTTAATTGTCATTATTAATACTAACTAATGTCACAAATGGAGTCAAAAAAAGGAAAAAGTCCAAAAAGCAATAGCTGGACAAGACAGGGAAAAAAAAGACAAAGGAAAAATTATTTATAAGCTTCACACAGATGGCACTTTGAATTTCTTTTTTTTATACAACAAACCGATAGTGAGAAGAGGAAAAAGCGTCCCTTCTACTGCAGAAAGTAAAACAATTGACTAGGTATTTGTGGGCAACCAAATTATCCTTCTTGTAGTTAACAGTTTCTTACCAGTTAAATAAACAAATGTCTACTAATTCTATGATGTATAGAAAATCAGACAAAAATCAGGAAATACAGTAAAAAAGGAATCACTATGCAAATTAAGAATACTAACAATAAGAAATCAGTGACACCAAAAATGTGAGATTTCAACAGAAACCTATGACAAAATATAATACACAGAACCAGAAAGAAAAGCACACATCAAAAACATATGAGTTGGAAAAAAAAAATAAGAAAGAAAAGTTACTTTTTTTTTAATTAGTGAAACAGGAGAAAATAGGGTGACTCCTGAAGAACCTAATTTTTTTTTCCAAAGTTAATACCAGGGATTATAATAAAGTTAATATTCCCCTTAGATTTAAAAAGGATCTTACAAGGGAAATTCAATGCATTTCCTTGAACAGAGGCAGCTGAAGATGCATGCTCTCGCCGGGTTCGGAGCAGGGGACATGTACAATTACAGGAGCTGACTCAAGGGATCTGGTTTGAAGACAGCCGACACACAAATATCCACTGAAGCACAAAGGACAAATACTTTCACTTTTAAAACTTCTCTTTCCATTAAACTAAAAACACAGTTGTTTTTTTAATACTGTTTGTATCTTACACTACAAAAACAGTATATGCAATGCATGCAGCAGAAAATCTATCAGGCAATGTCGGAATGCAACTGAAAATTAACAGTAGTTTCCTGCAATAGTCACAAAACAAAGTCCTTTTTCTAATGAGCAAAGATATGCAAATGAACCAACCAACCTTCACTTGAGAAAAACACTTGATGTGGTCATGAAAAATCTTGAGACTACAAACCAGCTTTTTTTCCTGTAATACAACTTCTGTCTATTGCAGCCAGTATAATTCTTAAGTTACAGTTAGCAGCCTTAGAATCTGGGTTCAGTAGTGTCACTACCCCTTAGAATTAAAATTATCCATGTTCAAATAAACACAATGCTAAATCTAGACTTCTCATTTCAGGTAACCTGCAGACTACAGGTACTGCCTTATTTACTCACAGAACACACTCATTTCAGCTGTTGGTCTTAAATACTTTAATTTCTGAAGTTGTGTGCAATGCTGAAGTCATGTGAAATGAAATGGAGCAAAGGAAATAGATTCTGCATCCTGGTCATAGCACATTTTTCCTATGAAACTGTAACACAGAATTATTAAAAATTCAGAAACTTACATCAACCATCCCTACTTTCCATTGCAGTCTGGTAGTACATTCCATGGCAGCATAAACTTTAATAGAATTTCTACGTGAATATTATTTCTTATGGTGATAATGAGGAAGAAAAAAATGTGCTGGGGACTTACTGGAACCCGATTATGGTCATACCTTCTATGATAAATCTACTAATACAAATATGATTGAGTAACAGATGATGATGCTATTAGCAACAGCTGAGAGGTCTTCTTGGCTCCTGATGTGGAGTTAAGGCAGGGAGAAATAAATCACTTCCCAATGCCCTTGTAAATAGGATTTTGATGAAGGACTGAAATTTTAAATTAGATTTCCTGACTTCTGAGTGAATGACACTCCTTCCTTTTTGAGAGGGGAAATAAACCAAAACAACAAACTAGACTGATATTATATACTACTACATTTCCTGATAATAGACTATTATAAATTATGCTTTAAAATTTTGATTTTGAATATAATTTTATACATTTCCATATTACCTCCTCAGAACAGTATCACTTATCCTGAACACTACTATACACTAAAAAACCAAACCAAACTAACCAACCAACCAACCACCTCCTACCCAAAAAAATGTGCCAAACGAGAAATATTAGAGAGCTTTTCCTATGCTTACAAAATATGTAGACAAAATACATTCCATACAATCTCTTGGGCTTCAGCTTTATGATCAACACAACATTCATTAGATCACTTTTTTCCTCAAGTGTTACAAGGAAAGCCAATTAAACATCAAAATACTCCTTTTTGTCATGTCAAATTTACTACTTACTGGAACAGTGTGCCTTATTCATCACATACGTGTTGACTTGGAAGTCATCATGAACCACATTCTTAACTAATTACAGCAACTGCTACAAAATACTGATTATTATTAAGAATAAGTAAGTTAAACTAAATGACTAATTATCATAGGCTTCACTTGCCAAGAAACACCATTCTATCAAAAGCAAACTGCACAATTAAAGGTTAAAAATAAAGCATTTATTCTGTTCTTAATCACTGCTCCTCCACTGCTACCCAAGAGATAGGAAATGTTCTCCTGTAACAACCCCAGTCCTGTGCACTGTACTGAGTTCTGCAAATGACACAGCTTTGCTGGAAAGAAAGCCTGCCAAGAGAAGGCTGCTTAGAGCTGTCCTATAAGGAACAACAACACCATGTTGGAAATGTTATGTTAGACAGTGAATGCAGCATGAGATTCCTCTCAGTAAGATGGATATGATATTATATTATATATTACATGGTTTACTCTGCTTGTGGGACAATATTAAAAGATGCCTGGACCTCAGCTTGGTGGTCAAAGTGATAACTCACACTAACTGCTATGACTTGTAGCTGTGTATGCATTTTTTAACACTACCTGTGCTGAACAGATAGTTTACTTGCTTTAACAGAAATAAATTTAAAACACAGTTGAAGATCTATTTTCAGCACAGTTGCTAATTTGTGTCAACTACTGGTAATATTGCAGTCAGGTAGTCTGGGTCCATTTTTCTAAAAGAGCCAAAAACATCAAAGGTGGATGTTTTAATCTGAATATTGAATATATGGATATGAGCACAGACGTTATAACATAATTTTGTTCAGATTCTTTCATAATTTCATTGTGGCAATATTAAAGATTCAAAAGAGCTGTTTAACCCACTTTTTTAAAATTTGAAATTATTTATGCAATAAAATCTTAGGACTTGGTGTCATTTTATTAACTTCACTGGAATAAAAAATGTCACCAATAAATACTTAGGCAACAATAAAAACCTTCACGATCTAGCAACTAGGTAGCAAAATAAATCCTTTAAAAGCTATCAAACTATGCTAAAAAAAATTAGATATAAATTCAAGTTTTAGACTGTGGTCAATTGAGGTCTAGACAAAACCCTATGTTTGTTCACTGCCTAGTCTCCAGTCTGCTCCAAGTTTGAAAAGGTAATTGAACTCAGTCTATAATTACTGGATTAGATACAGATGGGCTCTGTACATTTCAGGGGAGGAAAGAACTGTTTTGATTCATTTTATGATTGCCTGTAAGGTCAGACTTTTCAAAATGTACTTTCATCTGTTAAATAGTTTCTCAAAGTCCCAGGGGGACATCTTCAATAACTGATGTTTTAAGCAATTTGAGTCTATCAGATCCAGTCTTTGAATGTAATATGCTGTCCATTTTCTAGAATTATAAATGTGCATGTAGGTTAATTGCTACAACTCAGAGAGAGTTTCAAAACTACAGTTTTTCAGAAAATTGCTGGTTTTACCCAACAACCGTTATGCATAAATACTTTCAGAATTATTTTGGTTTGGGATACAGCATATCTTTGGAAATACAAATAAGTGACACAAATTAGAAATGTCCTTACTCATAATGCCTTCCCACTTAGGACCCAAGTGAACAATACTTGAATAGTCTCAACTAAATCAGTTCATTTCTTGCAAAACAACAAAAAAATATAAATACATCTTAATAAAAAACCATTAACAACACTTGAGAAGACTTCTTTTTTCCATAATCTCTTATTTGAGCCTTCACCCTCACTCTCAGTCAAGAAAAAATTTGAAACAAACAATGAGCAAACATTAAACTTCCACTCGGCTAAGAATTTTTTGCACAGTATTTTCTTCAATTAAACCAGCTGTAACTCTGCAGCCTGTTCCAGTACAATCAGGATTTCATCTTGCATCATTTAATGTCTTGCTTAGTTAACAGTTCAAATGCTCTCAAAAAGGAATCTAGTTCTGCTCTCAGTTAGGGACTCTCAGAGCTACTGTAATAGCAATTTAAAGCAGAAAACACACCATGCAATCAGAAGGCAATATAATAGTTCAGTTCATAGTCTTAAAAGAGGTAGGAAACTTAATTCCAAACAACTTACTATTCAAGAGTTTCAGTTTCTTTATATACAACAATCCTCTTCCTTATAAAATTCCAGTAATAAAATATTTTTTTGTTAAAACATACATTTGTGTTTAACCAACAACAATATCTCACTGGCAACAGTCTCAGTCAAACCAATTATCTTTGTACGATCTATATCTAGACATCTACAGAGTTGTTCTGCCAGAGCCTTAGTCTTAAAGCACCAGCAATAAGGATAATTGGAACTAAGTTAATATAATCTCCTCTGTCTCCAGGTGGGCTAATGAAAAAACATGTTATCTCATGTAATTTCCATGATTAATGTTTTATTCATATTATTTCAAAGTCGTCCACGATAGGGACAAAACCTGAAGGCAGAACCAACCACCACAAAGCCCCAGCAGAAAGACACATTCTAATAACTGAATTATTTGTATGCCTGCTCAGACAGAAGATCCTGTCCATCATCATCAAGCTGCACAGAATTCCCACCATAACTTACATGTCTCACCGAAAAAAGAAACTTGTTCTGCTGCATTTTAAGAACTGCTTGATACAAATCAGTTTGTTCAAAATACATAAAACGCCTGCAAGCAGACTATGGGTTTCTGCAATAGTAGCTCTTTTTTAAATGTAAGAGCAGCAGTAGCAACCTTGTGTAAGGAAATAAAAGTGGTCTTTGAAACAAGTATGCAATTTTACTCAAAAGATAAAAACCATTAATATTTGCATATCTTCTTTCCCCACATCTCTAATGAAGGTTTTTAATGCATTTCTTTAAAACTGAAATAATACTCACATATAGAATTTGCATGAGGTGCATAATTCAGTAAAGTCTCAATCTTTACTTAAGAGCTATATAGAAAAGGCTTCTTCTCCTTCACTGTAAGCCACAAAAGTTTCCTTCAAAAAATACACATGCCTTATTTCCCCTAAAAAATAAAACTGTAAGTATTTCAAGCTTATTGTGGAAATCCACACACTATTCCTGAAACTTCTGAAATTTTTTAGACAATAAATTGTGAAAAAATGGTCAAGTAAGTGAAATAGCCAGGCCATAGCACCACATGTATGCTGAAAATAAATAAACAGCAGAAAATAAATACAATATACGAAGTTACAATATGTCACATTTTAGACCAACTAATTGTTGTAATTTGATTATAGCCTTTGCAACTAATTAGCTCTTTGATATTTTTTCCTTTTTCTTCTCCTTTTACATTTTCACTATCTGTAATAAGCATTTTCCTGTATTGCTGTACAGTCCTTTACATCATATTCAAACCTGTAAGAAACAGTATCTGAGCTCTCGTAAGTATTTCCTATCTATACATTAATGGATTCAACAATGAGCTAAAAATTTTGGGATATGAAAGCAACATCATAAAGAAAAAGAAAGTGTATTCTTACAACCTACTCTCACATTATGTTGTTTCATTGTGTCTTTACACAATCTTTAAAAAAAAAAGACAGCTATCCAATTCATGTATATTAAACTGAGTCTGTATGCAGAGTACAGTGATGTAGTACGATTTAATCAATGATCACCTCACATTGGTTAATGATTCCTTCAGTCCTAAAAACCAATAAAATAAAATAAATTTAACCATCTTTGGACATCATTCATCGCCTAAAATCTGTGAGGAAAAAATCTGACCATTAAAACACCATTAAAAAGTTATTGCTTATTTCACAGCAACAAACTTCTGTGGTAGATTAAGCACCCTGTGAAGTCTAATACAGCTATTTTACTTAAGAAATACTGTATCATGATTGTTTCCCGTAAGTTCATTTATTATTAAAAATGAAGGGAGAACACCCATACATTGGTACAGTCCAAGGTCAGACTGATCAGAGTCACAGGTCACTGAAGCAGTAGTCTGAGATCAGGACAACCAGTATCCAGTTCCTTGCATTGGAATGAAGGAGTGTCCTGTCTGTGAAAAGGAATTCCAAAGCCATCTCTCTGCATTATTTACTGCATTACTTGTTGAGTACTGTATGCATTTTGAAATACATGCACTTGACTAACGAGGTTTCAAGTGTTGTAGAATCTACCAAACCAAGGATCAGCTGAATCACACCTCAAATAATGCATACTACTTGCAGCACTGTATCTTACTTATTTTGCTTCTTCATAGGATCCATGAAGAAAACAGAGACTCTTTTTCTTGTAATTATGTGTCATAACAAAATAAGGCTAAAGGATTCCTCACTACAAGGGAGATTTTTCAGACTTTAGATCATTTTTTAAACTTTTTCTATTTAAAAAAAAAAAAAAAAAGCCAACAAAGCAACATCCCACCACTACCACACTTCTAAAAAGGCTGACATCAGAACTGGACACAACATTTTGTCATTTTAATAATGCTATACACTGTCCCTTTAAGTGAACATTCCCTCTATGTTTCATTAAACTTACATCTTATAAAAACATAAGTCCCATTATTTTGGTATTGGCTTCCATGTGCAATATTTACTAGGAGCCAAAAAAGCCAAATTAGGCCCTACTACACCCACAACCAGAACCAATAAACGCCACCCTTACACATGCAAAGGTAATATCATGACCAAGAAATACATATCTGTATTTCATATATGTACATTTGTATATATGTAATAATTTTTCTATATAGTTGAATGAGGAATGCCTAAAGCCTACACGAAGTAGCAGTTTCCCTCAAACATCACAGAAGAAACTGCAGCTGGAAGTGTGATCACTGTCCAGCTGAACAGACCCAAAGAAAATAATATATAACAAAGACAACTGAAGAAAGAAGAATTTTAAGTTAATCAAAAATTTGTAGCTGTCACTTGAAAACTAGTATGCAACAAAGTTCTGACAGAAGAATATCCCAAGAACACACACATCTGTTTAATATTACAAGCAAACTGTCAACATCGTAAGTGAAGATTTAATTTAATATTTTTTCTTTCTTGATGTTCTACCTTTAGTCAATTCCTTGTGAGAGTATCAGCTTTCTGTAAGAAACTGTTAGATATAAAGAAATGTTATTGTAGCATGTTTATAAAATCATAGTTCGAGAACTTTTTATTTTTGTAAGGCCTGACCACAACTTAATTATCTGCAGGACATTCCAAGCTCACAATTGCAAGCTCCAGTTCCCAAGCAATTTTAAACAATATCTACTGTACAGGACATACAGCAGTGCAAACACCACAACATGGTAGTGTTTCGAGAAGTCACGATTAGAGCCTTTAGACATGGTTTTTATTTTCAATAAATATATTTCTCTACTAATCATTAAACGGTTTTCATCACCACTACATGTTTGTCTTTCAAGCCTGCTTGCTATCAGTGTTTATTTTAATATAAGTGAACTAGTCATAAAAAAGGCAGATACCATGTATGCCATGATGGATGTTACACACAAAGTGTCCTAAGAGCAGTGTGTTCTTCTACAGCTCACACAATGTTTTCATTCTTTTCTAGAAAAGAACTACAGTAAAAGCAGGAAACAAAACTTGCTAAACTGGAGATAGGGGAAAAGTGACATCACAAGCTCAGCCAAAAAACTCTCACAGAAGGCTAAATATTTTTAAGAGAGAGAAATCTTGGAAGTCCTGGGAATACAAATTTATTTTTAAAAATATCCAAATCACCTGAAAATAGTCAAGGAAATAAAATCATCATCCCAATTATATCCAGATTTTATCTGTCAGTCTGAAAACCAGCAGATGACACAAGACTTTTATAACAACTTGGAACTCCAAGAGTCTGTTTTCCTCCCCAAAACACCAAACACCTTTATTTCAACCAATTACTGACAAACTCCTGTTTTCTTACCCTTTTAATCACCTCCCCCATTTTCTGGAGGCTGATGACTCTGGCTATTCTGCACTCACAGGCACGCTGCTCACAGAGCCAGTGAGGGTCCCCAGTGCACTCATGGTGGGCTCCTGTACAACCTGATGCCAACCTGGTCTTCTAAATATAGTAAGATTTTACTTTCACCTCAATTAAACACTGGAGGCCTTAGGGTTTTTTTACCATAAGAAAAATTTAAAAATTCACTGAATGACCTTATTAAAATTATAGTTATTCTAATTAGAATATTGGAATAATACTTCATATTAGCAGTCGAATAAATTTAGGAGTAAAACCAAGACCTCTTCTCTTATTTTCCACCATTAATCAACATAACATTTGAGAGCTTATGGATATTGCCACAGAACCTCTACCAACATTCATCTGAAACCCACTTCACTCTTCCTATCCAGCTGAAAAACTGGAGCTGTGGGAAACACCAGTCAGTTGCATCTACAGAAGTTTCTCAACAGAAATTAAATATCCAATTTAGAATTGATGAGATTACGTCCATATTCAAAACTGTTTAAAAGTTCACAAGGAAATACTCAGTGTGAAATGACAAGCAATCCATTAATAGTGGAAAATTAAAGAGTGAAAGAAAGTTTGATTACATTTAACTGTATTGTTTCTTGTTTTGTTTGCTTTTCAAATGCTGGACAATACCTGCAGAAATGGAAGAGATACAAATTTGAGTCTCTACAAACTTTTCTACAGGTCTCACCAGCCTCCATCAAAAGAGAAGGCAGAGTCAGAATGAAAGGGTAAAAAGGACAACAAACACCTGATCACTATAAAATGTAATTTTTTGCCAAAGTTTTGACACACCACCCTGAAGCCAGGAAACTCGCATTTTTGAAAAAGTATCCATCATTTAACATTCTGTGCAATTATACCACAGTGTAATATTTTCAACACTAAAGAACATTTTCCTCAAATTACTGGAAATGATTCATACTTCCAATTTTCACCCTTTAATTGCTCTCACTGCTGAAGCTATCATGCCAGGTTTTAATATTTGCCAGTATGAAAAATATTTTCAAGTATAGTGGACTGAAGTTTCAAAGATGGAGCATTTAATTACCTAATCTTCACTGAAAAATTGTATCCTTTTATCTATAGTGAAACACACAAAAACTTAATCGACTCATTACCAAAAAATCACAAGCTATCAGCTCAGCATTACAGCAGTAACTAAACCTGATGACCAAAATGAGTCTCAATTAGCAAAAATGCAAGTGTGAGCACCACTCATTGAAAGCAATGATATATAACCAATTTTTGTGAGAAGTTCAAACACCCTTATGTTTTGAAACAGCTGTTCTCTGATATTAGAATTAAACTTTTTTCTTGTGAAGCATAAATCCTAAATAACAGTATCTCCCCCTTTTATTATTATTTCAATACACTTTAGAGTTTAAATCAATTACCATGTGTATGACTCAGAAATTCTGTTTGATAATTGTCATAGACAAGAAAACTCCTTAGACCAGACTTGGTTTAGCAGAAGATAACAAAAGAAGTTACCTTTCCAATGTGTAAAAACATCTGTCTCTATCTAACTGAAGAAGCAGGATACACCATGCACACAGAAAGAACTGCAGGATCTGGGAAGAGTCACAGCTAAGACTTTCTCTGGGCTGCTATCCATCAAATTTTTTCTACTTTCAAAACAGCAGAGGAGGAGAATAATCAAACCAGCTTCCAGGGAAATTAGCTTTATTTTGGCCTCAGTATTAATAGCTGGAAAAATAAACCCTACAGTTGCATCACTTAACAAATCACACTGATATTCTTTTGAGTTTGCTTATTTTTATGTTCACTTCTGTCCCAAACAGAAATATTTCAAAATACATAAGCACAGAGCCCAAAGCTTGTAGCAAGGGCAGTGCATCAAAGTACTCCAAATAATGACCTGCTCTTGCTCCAAATCTTTGATGAAGAACTCAGAGATACAGCAAAAAGTATAAATGCATCAGTTAAATTCACTAACCTGAAAATATTAAGTTCCAGCTTTTTCTCCCTTTTCCACTTCCCTTCCTCTCTTCCCTATTTAGATGAATTATATCACAACCTCATATCATTTCCTTCTACAGCCTTGATAATTCCATTTTCTTTCAGCTATGCCTGCACACTTTCTACTGTCTAACTTCCCAGTGTATCCCTCCAGCTTTTCAGACACCTCAAGGCCCACTACCTTGCCCCTAGCCCATCTTTCTCCTTCAGAGGTTATGCTAATGTAAATTACGTTTAAGAAAAGAAGGAGGCTACCTATGATAAACCTCAGCTTTCTTCCACTTCCACACACTCTACAAACTTCCACAAATGTTATCCTTATTTGTGACAGGACAAAAAAGCAAGAACTTGCAAAAGGTGTCATCTTAATGGAACACCAGGGTCAGGAAAAAGTTCATAATTACCAGCTGCAGGATATAACAATTCCTCCAACTCCAAGCCAGGAAAGAACCTCCCACAACCAGTTTGGAAGGAGGTGAGGTGAGGATAAAGACAACATCCTCGAAGTGGGAGTTGCAGTGTTAGATACTTTTGGACTACTCAGCACCACATGAGGTCCAGTTAGTCAAAACAAAATTAACAGGCAACTAAGGAAAGTTGTCTCCCAAGCCAACTTTCAATCCTGCTGCTCTGTTAAATACAGAAAATAATTCCCATGGAGTTCAGAATGTACTTTAAAACAAACAAACAAAGCAAGGGGAAACAATGACGGACATTTGCACAGACATTTCCCAAAATGCAGGACTTCATAACCTTTCCCCAAGGTCAACCAATACCCTCCTCACTGTTTCTGAAGTGATTTTTGCTAAAACCAGAAGCATCACATGGGCAACATTAGTGATTTGGCATTCAGTCCTAATGTACTGAACAAGGTCAGCATTTCGTTCATCTCCAAGTTTGTTTTGTTTTGTTTTTTCAATCTTTATTTTGCTATTTCCTTAACCAGCTTTTTACATGTTTCTCATCTACTAATTAAAATTATCGTCTTTCCCTTCCATCTCTCAGACTAAGCTTCTCTAACAAGGATGAAGGAAATGAGAAGTAAAATCAATAAATGTTCATAATAAAAAAACTAACATTAACTGTAATTTGCACAGGGGAAGAGATAAATCTGAGATATTAGACAGCAGTACACTGTAACTCCCTATTTGAAAAAGTACAATTTAAAATTATATTTTCTGCCTACAACATGGGGGAGAGGAAACCCATGTGTGTGTAAATGAGTACAAAATGCAACATCATTGGTGAACTTTGGGGTAAAGAGTGACTGTTCGTAACAGCTCATGGGAGAAATCAGAATTAACCCTAATTACCTCAGCAATGGGCCCAATTTAATACAACTTATCTCTCATTAAAAGTTAAGTGAACTGAAATATCACTCACTGTCCAAAATTTGGCACAGTCATTCATTTCTAATAAAGACTCTAATTTGGCTATACCACAAACAGTACATATTTCCCCTGCATTCAAATATTCTCTCATGGGAGTTATTCTTATGTAATCAGTAGGGTCAAAAAAATTGTATTAAATAACCTTATTAAATCAGGTTATAATTTTTTAGTTGGAGTATAAAACCAAAACCATTAAAGCACACAACTACAGGCATTTTTGGCCATTTCCCTCACAGCACTAGTAAGTATCAGCTATTCAACCACAACAGAAGCGATTCACTACATGACCATGCAGTGTTTGGTGCTCTGCCTGTGCTCACCCACAATGCTACCACTCTTGGGATATGGAAGTTTTAAGGATTAAGACCCTTTCAGTTCTGTTTTAGACCTGGAGAACACATGTCCCATCCCATAAAAGCTAATATAGCAAACTGACTATTTCATTATTTTGGATATTTCCCAGTCTTTTGAAACACTCATATACAACCTGATTCATTCTGGAGTCACCAACCTGAACTTGACTCAGAACCAGCATCATAATAATTACTGTATATGCCAATAAAACATTTCATATTTAGCATTTTTATTTTTCTATAACTTTAACTTTTAGAACAGGGATGGTGTTACTTCCTGCATCAGCACATTGGTACCTGCCAATCACTGAAGCTATGATATATCTGAAACCAGCAGGCAGTGGAAAAGCCTGTGGACCCAGTCTGTACGCCAACTTTTTTCTTATCATATCAGAAATGTATTAAGCATGAGGAATCCTCTGTTTGAAATCTAGATCTCTAGATTTCATCTACTAATATTTTTCAAACTGTTTATTTGTAAACACACAGAAATTTTCCAGTTAAGGTCTCTTCCTTCTTGTCTTTATTAGCACTGTGTACATTACACAATTTCAGTAGCTGAATTTTACTCTTGGTACCTCTTCACACAATCCTGAAAACCCTGAAGGGGATCAGAAAGTACATATGTTTAAAAACACTCCCTTTTAGATGTGTTATGTCAACAGTTACATCATGCTATTCAAGGTGATCCTCTACAGTCAGTTTAGGGGACCAGCTCCTGTTTGGGCATTCCCCATGCCTTTTTTAGGCCTTATTTAATGCAGTGACAATGGCAATGAATAAACTGTAATACCATATACAAATACTCCTACACCTTTTCTGTCCTAGGGGAATCATCCAAATACCAATCTGTACAAAAATGTGCAGGAATATCTCAAATCTGGCATCAAGGACAAAACACCAGCTCATCATCTCTTCTAATAGCATTGCTATTTAAAATTATCCTGTAGGCTGCATTCCAAACAATGGAATAAGTTGGACTTTCACAGTTATGCATGAAAAGCTGTTTTACATAGAGTATGCAAAATTTAAAAATAAAATAAAATTATAAAGCCACCACAGCCCTACATGTAGCCAAAGCAATGTACTACAAAAGTCAAGTGGCCTTTTAATTAAAAGGTTTGTTTAAAATTTATATTCAATGTTATTTGTTCTGGCTTTCAGAAGAACTAATTTTGGAGACAAGTTTTATGTGAGGATTTTTCCTCCTCATTACACATTTGTACAGGGCAGCTGAACATATTTTTTGTGTGAATATTGGCCTATTGTACCAAGTTTTTTTTAAAGAACCAGTTAATCATCCTACAGAATCCATACGCAGAACTTATATGAGTAACAGATGTTGCAGCCTCATGAATCTGGCCTCCTTATGTGTTCAACAGCTTCAAACATGGACATTTGATCATTCTGAAATTTTGCATTTAAATATTTAGAAGCATTTAACCTTTCAAATTTTCCATTCTCAAGGATATTTCTTCAGATATGCCCGATATAGTTTTTTAATAATTCATGCTCCAACTCTTCGACTTTTAGCTTTTCACAAAACCTTAAAGAAGGCAATTTCCCAAAGCAAAACAAATTTTATTCATGACTGCAATTAAATCCACCATGAAATTCTGCTTGACTATTAATTTATATTTATTTCTGTTTATAGGCTGCATCAGCCTTGATTCCATTTCTCCAACACATATTGAACAATCAGCAATCATAAGAAGTTTGTGTTCCTCCAATATTTTCAAATACATAAGAAGTGTATCTGACAGATGATATTCCCAATTGCTCATACTTGCCACAAAAAGTAAAACGGAAGGTCTAAAAAGTCAGATTTCCTAATACTGTCCTAAAACTGAAGCTCAAATGCCAAATACTTTGTAGAACCAAAAATCTTTTAAAACATCCAAAACAACATATTGAAGGCATTGTAAAGCTGTGAACCAGTGTCACATAAACTGGGGCTCTGAACTGCTTATGTATGTCACTGAGCACTTACTGCAAGCCCTTTTTTTTTACTTAAATACTTTTGCTATAATCTTTAAAATCCTTCAATCATTTAGCTGAATCCCAGATCTGATACCATACCAAGGAACAAATGTATTGGATTTGTGTGGCAAGGTTTTGGTAGTGGGGGGCTACAGGGATGGTTTCTATGAGGAGCTGCCAGAATCTTCCCCCATGTCCAGTAGTGCCAATGCCAGCTGGCTCCAGAACAGACACGCCACTGGACAAGGATGAACCCAGCAGCAACAGTGGCTGAGCCTCTGGGATAACAGAGTTAAGAAAGGGGTGAAAAAGTGTTACTACACAGCAGTAACTGCAGCAGAAAAGAGGAATGAGAATATGTGAGAGGAACAGCTCGGCAGACACCAAGGTCAGTGCAGAAGGAGGGGCAGGAGGTGTTCCAGGTGCTGGAGCAGAGGGTCCCCTGCAGCCCCTGGTGCAAACCATGGCAAGGCAGCTGTGCCCTTGCAGCCCATGGAGACTCCATGGCAGAGCAGGTGGATGCCCATGGCAGCTGTGACCCCGTGGGAAGTTGGCACAGTCTCCAGGCAGGACCTGTGGAGAGAGAAGCCCACACTGGAGCAGCTTTGCTGGAAGGACCCCACAAGGGATCCACACTGGAGCAGTTCACAGAGGACACTCTCCTGTGGAAGGGACCTCCCTCTGGATCAGGGGAACAGTGTGAGCTGCCCTCCCTTGAGGAGGAAGGAGCAGTGGAGACATGTGAGGAACAGACCTCAGCCTCCACTCCTTGTCCTCCTGTGCCACCGGTGGGAAGGAAAGTAGAGAACTGGAGTGAAGTTCAGCCTGGGAAGATGGGAGAAGTGGGGGAAAATGTTTTTAAGATCTTGGTTTATTTCTCATTATCCCCCTCTGATTTGATTGGTAATAAATTAAACTCATTTCCCCAATTCAAGTCTGTCTTGCCCATGACCCAATCACTCCCTGTCCTTACTTTGACCCATGAGCTTTTCATTCTGCTTCCTCTCCCCCGCGCAGATGAGGAGGGCAGTGATAGAGCAGCTTTGGTGGCTACCTGGAAGCCAGTCAGGATCAAACTGTTACAATTACTGCTACAACTGTTACAACTACTATAAGCCTATATAAAAAGCACGAAGAAAGGCAAACTTTAATATCCTTGGACACTGCATTTGAAATAGCCATGTGACTATAAAGTCTAAGAGAAGAAAATATTTTGTTTTCATTCACTAAAAAGCACTAACATACACATAATGAATTCTAAGTTTTTTATAAACTGCAAGTGATGAAAAGTCTGTCACTCTAATTGTAGCTTTCCTGTAGCTACAGGACCCTGTTGATCCTTAACAATAATTTCTTACATGGTCCTAGTCAATATGTAGCTGGTGAAGAGATTGAGAGGTGCCAAAAATCATCACCATAAAAAAGCATAAGTCACACTACATATCAGACAACCAATGGCTGTACAACGGCAGCTGACAGACAAAAAAAAAACCAAAAACAAATCAAACCAAATAAACAGTGATGGGTCAATGCCAGGGCAAGGAAAATCCTTACAACAGTTCAGAGCCATAATACTCATTTTCGATTTATAGGAATGGAACAGTTTTATCATAGTTTAATAACATCACCAACAATACCAGTCTCTGTGACTAAGTTACCATGGTTATAGATGAGCTTGTAACATTCTTTAGTTAAGAACTTAGTCTCAAATACAAAAACATTCATCAGCTCCCCAGAGACTGCAGCAACACAGTATATCTGAGCGTAAAATAGCCAGCTTAAAAAAAAATACAAATTAATACAGAATGTTGAAAATTTTTTGTGGTTAACACAAAACACCAAAACACCAGCACCTCTAAACCAGCTTCCCCACACAATATTGATTCAAGACAAAACTCTTAATAGTCTACCTTCTCTGTGCCTCCTTCAATCCACCCAAAAAAATCATGTGAAGTTTGAGAATGTAAAACAGGAATTTATAAGTTTATCTCCCAGGTGCAATGAACCTTCACCATAAATACAGAAGCTGCGTAGGATTACTAGTTCCAATTTTGTCCACTCCTTCTCTAAACACAAAGCACCTTCAATCTTCCCTCTTAAACATCACTTAAGAGACTGCACACAAAGAAGTCAAAACCCAAAAAAGTCTTCACAGTCCTCGGATCGTACAGCAAAACTCACAGTCCTTTAGGGGCAGAAAGGAGGAAGAGAACATGCAATGTATGATAGTTGTATCACTTAAAATAGTTCAGCCAAGTGCTCAAACACATTAACTATCTGATACAAAACCTCTGTGGGATGGGCTAGAGAGATCTCTGATCCTACAGCTGAGCACCCGCTCAGTCCCACACTCCAGCTGTGTTGCAGCTCTGAGCAACTGGCTGCTACTCCTGGATCTTGGAGCACAAGCAGCACCAGCACAGCTCTACCTTCAAGATGCTATGCAAACCCACACAGAGTAATAATGTTGAAAGGAGTAGTTCTCTGCGTAGATGCTATTATTTCACTGTGTCAGATGGAGAACTTGCACTAAGAACTTTGGGCTTCAGAGAAAAGGAGGCTGAGGGGAAACCTCACTGCTTACATTTTTCTGATGAGAGAACATGAAGAAGGAAGTGCCAATCTTTTCCCTCAGGTATCCAGGGACAGGACGACTGGGAAAACAAAGCTGTGCCGGGGGATGCTTACACTGGACATTAGGAAGCATTTTATAATGAGTGGGTGGTCAAACACCAGAAGAGGCCTCCCAGAGAGGTGGCTGGTGCCCCAAGCCTGTCAGTGTTCAAGGGGCATTGGGATGATGCCCTTAATAACCTGCTTTGACTTTTGCACAGCCCTGAAGGGATCACGCAGTTGGAGCAGATGATGGTTGTAGGTCCCTTCCAACTGAAATATTCTATTCTGCAACCAAGTAAGGCATAAAGAAAGTGGTGACTAAGTATAGCTTATTCAGGGTCTTCACTAATATCCTATATGGATTCTGACCAGTGTCATTCATCAAAACTTTTACAGACAACAGTAATTAAACATTTTATACTTTCATCAGATTAAAAAATTAACAAAAAACCTGTACAGTAACAAGAATTCACTACGTTTTGGAGAGCTTTTAAAAAAGAAACACATTAAAGAATTAATGCATCTTTTAGAGATTACATTTCTAAGCCAAGGTCTTCAGCACAGTCTTAGCTGAAGCAGTTAAACTTTTAATCATAAGGCTATAATAAAGTATTTGAAAGAGGGTTTGACATGTACATAAACAAACTGAACTGTATTTGGCTGAAACAAATGGGTAAAATCATCATTTGTTTTACTATAAAGCTTATTCTTCTAGATGCAGTTTCAATGTTCTATTCACACATCAAAATGATGTGGTTTGGTGGGCTGGTGGCTCACTGTCACAAAGGTACAGGAGTAACAGAGTAAGGCCAGCCCACCCCACTCCTCACTGACAAGCTGTCAACAGGAACAATGTGTTCACACAGCAACATATTTCAGCTTTTGCCTCCTCTCCAAAGTCATTGTTTATATAAGTTTATATTAATTAAAACCGTTGTCCCCCTCAGAAGGTTCAGCTCATCCCCACTGGCATCAGCTGTTTACTTCACCTGACGCTCTCACAAATTAAACAAGACACTTTTCTCCACGCCTTTGTCCTTCTTTCTACTGTCTGGGCAGTGTATTGAGGAAACTCAGAAATGGTGAGAAATTCAGAGAGAAAACTGAGATCATCAGGAAACAGCTGTGAACAGGGGGAAGCCAAAGAAAGGGGAGCAAAGACTAGAAGGGAGGAAGAGGTTGGCATGAATCTAGTCTGAGACTATAAACTATTTGAAACAGACACAGAAACAGAGAAGGAAGAATCGAAAGGCAGACAGAGATAATACTGATGGCAATGGGGCATAAGGGTTGTTCAGAGGGAACAAACAAATCTGTGGCTATAAGAGTATCTAGAATGGAACCTAAAAACTTCAGATTTCCCTGTGCTTCCTTTGCCACTATAAACCACCGGTGCACTCCTCATCTAGTCCCAAACTTGCATATCCATTCTGTAAGTCCGTCTCCTCAGAGTTCCTCTTAGTTTTTCAAAATAAAGTCCAGTGTTTTATCAAAGATAAGTTATTCAAACCCTGCCTTTGACTCACTATGGAGGAAAACAATATCCAACAAAACTCTTTTTACAGAACGACTATAGACTGAGGACTGCTGTTAATGCCGATCAGCTTTCACCTCTGTAATTCCTTAAATTGTCAGTGCTTGTCTTTTCAATTCTTGAAAAGTTCCGGTTACAACTGTACATGCAATCTGCCTAGGGCTGGCACTTAACTGCCACACCGTGTGATAGGGAAAGCAACCAAGCCAAAGGGAGGCAGCACGCAGGGAGCAGCATTACAAACGCTGACGAACGCATGTGCCATGGCAGCGCTGTGTTACGTGGCAGCCGGCAGGAGGAAACAGCCGTGCGCACACAGGCACGGCCCGAGGGCCGGCGGATCCGCAAGGACACAACCGCAGCCGGGCAAGGAGGGGCCCCGGCCCGCGGAGCCGCCGGGAGCAGCGGGGACAGGCGGGCTCGGAGCCGGCCACGGCAGCGCCGGGCCCCGCTCTCCCGCCGAGCTCCCAGCCCACACTCGCGTGGGAAAGCGCTGCCCCGGGGCTCTTTGCGGGCGGCTCCGGGGCCCCCTCGCTCTCCCGGGAGCCAGGGACGCTCCGCGGCGGCGGTGAGGGGGGCTGCCCGCCCGGGCGGAGCCGCTGCCGGCGGCCCGGCTGCCCCTCGCCCTCCCCGGGGCTGCACTCACCACCTCCGCGCCCTGCTGGTGAAGTCGCCTTTGGAGCGGGCGGTGCCCCGCTTGAGCAGCTCATCCCTGGCGCTGTCCCCGCCGCCGCCACCCCCAGCGCCTTGTTGCGGGTCTTCACGGTCTTCACGCTGGCCTTGAAGAGCAGGGTGATGTCCACCGCCATGGCGGCCGCCGGTGCCGCCGCGCGCCCTTCCCCGCAACGCGGCCCGCGCGGCGCGTTCCGGCTGCCGGAGGGGCGGGAGGCCGCGGCGGCGCGGGAGCGGTTCTGCGCGGGCCCGGCCTGGGATAACAGCGCCCTGCGAGGGACGGGACGGGACGGCAGTGTCCGGCACAGCGGCTCTGCCCGGGCCCGGCCCGGGATAACAGCGCCCTGCGAGGGACGGGACGGGACGGGAGCAGTGTCCCGGCACAGCGGCTCTGCCCGGGCCCGGCCCGGGATAACAGCGCCCTGCGAGGGACGGGACGGGAGCAGTGTCCCGGCACAGCGGCCCTGCCCAGGCCAGGCCCGGGATAACAGCGCCCTGCGAGGGACGGGACGGGAGCAGTGTCCGGCACAGCGGCTCTGCCGGGCCAGGCCCGGGATAACAGCCCCTGCGAGGGACGGGACGGGATGGGACGGGAGCAGTGTCCCGGCACAGCCTGCACGTGTGGCCTGCGCCATGTAATCTCTGTACGGAAAATATAACGTGTATGGTGTAACGGCGAGGTGTCGCCAAGAGGTGCTGGTGCAATTAGAGTTGATTAATACAGATTACCCAGAGCTGCAGAGCTGTCTGGGGGAGGTGCTGGGGTGACTCCCCTAGGAAATGCCATCAGGTGTGATCAGGCGCTGATCTCTTCTCCGTGGTGACTAGGGAATACCCTGACGTTGTGTCTGTCAGGGGAAGTTTAGGCTGGATATTAGAAAAAAGGTTCTTCACCCACAGAGTGGCTAGGTACTGGCGCAGTGCAAAGCCTGACAGTTCAAGAAGAGTTTGGAACCTGCTCTCGGGCACACGGTGTGGCTCTTGGCATGTCCTGTCCTGGTCTCCAGGACCAGGCGTTGGACCCGATGATCCTTGTGGGTCCCTTGCGACACGGAATATTCTGTGTTTCTGTGCTTGTATGCCCCATGACCACACATCCCTGTGTAGATGGAGCAGCCTTGTCAGGCCTGGAGCGTGCAGCGATGGGCTCCTCTCCCAAGGGGAAAGCTGCCTGCCTTGGTGCCCCGATCTGCTGCCATCCTGCTCTGGGACACTGTCACGTCAGTGCCTGCAAAGTGGGGCACAATGTTTGTAATCTGATTCCACATTAAACTTTGTGAAATGACCTTTGTTATCGAGGCAACTTTATTATCATGTTCTGTGCAGTGGCCTAGCTACATGAGGTTGCATGGCACAGAGGGGAAAGCTTTTAGCCAAATAACTAGTGCTGCTGTTTATAGAAAGATGCTTGTGTGTACATATATGCCACCCAATGCTCTGGGATCCAGCAGAACCATGTAGTTTTTAACTGTCCTTTCACTGACCAGAAGCACATTCATTCCCTGACACAGTCTCCAAAGAACACAATTTCAAAATCCTACCTCACCCCAGTGCTGAAACTTAATCAACCAGAACTATTTTTCCTATCTACTCCAGCGTATCAGGCTTTCTTCTCATGTTGATTACTACTCTGCTTTCAGTTAGATTCCCATCAATTCAGCCTTAGCTGTATATTAGTGGTTCCTTCATAATTATATTGTAATTACCATTCATTCATACTTTGTTATTTTTGTTCTATTTTAAATTGTGTTTTTATTGTGGTACAGATACATATTTCTAATTAAAGGAATAAACTGTTTTAAGTCTCTGTCCTCGGTGCTGGATTTACCATGAGAATATATTTAAGGTACTAAATAAGTGGACAGTGAAGGAGATTAAAGTTGTCATTCCAGGAAAGCCAGCAGTACTTGATTGAGCCCTGAGTCAAATGCTTTCTCTTTCAAGATTAAGAAATTCAGTGTAATGATACTTCAGCAAAGGATGCATTTCATAAAGCTCTGTGAAACACACACATACTAAATCAGATCCTTTCAGTATGTTTCCCAATCTTGATACATTTTCCTTTCCTTGCATAACCCAAACCTGAGCAGTCACATTTAATAAACTTTCAGGAATGACTTGATCATGATGACATCCTCAGTCTTAAACTCCTTGAAGACAGTTCTGAGACATGTTCATGAATGCTCCCTGTTAAGGTAATTTTCACGTGCTGTGGTTCTGCCATCCTTATCATAACTAATAAGTCATTCCACATACACATTCTTTCACAGACACTCGCACAGGTTAGTTTTTGTCAGTACAAATAAGAAGGCCACATCTTGGCCCATGGTCGTATGCTCTTGAAAGTATAGCTGATAGCATTAGCTTGTGGCTTTGTGCACATTCAGCTATATAGCTTGTTCCATTATTTAATGAAGTAAAGATTTACACTTCCTTAAAGTATTCTCATTTAAGTGGCCATTAGATAAGGATCTACAGTTTTCCTGCTATTAGAAAAAAAAAAAGCGTTGGTGCCTGTGTCAAGTAATAGTTTAATTATTTTCTCGTGAGATTTAGAGTCTTTAAAATAACTGGAGTACTCTATACATATTTTGACCAAAAAAAAAAGGAATCAACAGTTCATTAAAGCAGAGTCAATATTAACAGACATACTGTAGTTTACCTCCTATTTTTGCAAAGATTTATACACATATTAAACTACTCTGAATACTCCCACCGAGGTCAGTTGAACCTCACAAGGCACACACAGTTAAACACATAATTCTTTTACTACATTAGGACCTTAGCTGGAAATTCTTTGGGAACAAGATCATGTCTTTATTTCTACTTTTACTTACTTATTTGTGCTTCATGCATGTGACCAATAGTTACTGAAAAACACCCTGAAACAGTAATATTACACAACCAATTTTGAACCTCAACAAGTTTTAAAACTTCCATTCCAGCCCAAGGAAATAAACAGACACATTTTAGAAGAAACAGAGTATTAAAATTCTATATAGCTGATCTCATCTATTAGAAATAGACTGAACAGTTAATCTGGCAAAAGAAAAAGTTAAAGTACCTTTTTATGTGAAAGAAGGTTGCTCAAATGGTCTAACTCATTAGGTATATAATACCCAGGGCCTCTGCTGTAGAGATAGATAGCTTTGAAGATTACAACTGCTTTAAAATCAGTTGCTAAGAGTTGGTGCCCAGAGTTTTCATTTGAACTTGATCCAAGCTTCCTGTATACAGTAACTGCATCTCCTCAGTTGCCATTTGCACTTCCACAGCCACTTTCTTTTAAAAGCTTAGAGCTTACTTTGGAGCAGATAGCTTTCAGTAGTACATGCTGGAGCTTCCTGTAATTGCTAAAAACACTCACCTTGAAATTTAAGATTTTAAGGTTGGAGTAAAATTCCGAAAACACACACAAAGCCCTACAGTCCCACCACAAGAAATGCAGGTAAATTGGTGAGACCACATGCACTGTGCAATCTGTTGTGCCCCAGCAGGAGCATGTCTGGAAGAGAAGAAATTAGGACATTGCAAACTACGGCAGTTCTGGGTGCAGTGAGAGGACAGCAAGCTGATCATCAGGTCTTGGTATACTTACCTGCCTAACAGGCTGTCCTAGGAAAATCTGTCCATGAAAAGGAGTTTGTGTTTCTCTGTGATTATCAATCAATGTGCCAATTAAAGAGGGGCTGGTGGGGCTGTCTCAGAGACAGGTAACTCCTCAAATTGTAATTTCCTTTGGTGTGAAAAACAAACAAAAGGAATAAAGCTCCTGAACTACCTCCCAATATTACAAAGGTCCTAATTTGGCATAGGCAAAAGAAAACCACATGTGTTCCATTTTATAAATTTTTATTTTTTTATGGCACAAATCCAGTAACTTTCTTTATGTGATGGCAGTGTTGCAAACTGAAGAGAATATCAAGAGGGAGGCAGTTTGCTCACAGTGCACATTTGTAAGAAAAATCAAACAGAGAGAAACTCCATTTGATGACAGTTCGAACTTTTAAGCCAATAGCATGCTTATTTACTGGCTTACACTTAAAGTAAATGCAACTTTGTGGATGTGCAGAGAAATTGTTAGTGTTTAAAAGTGGAAGACAATACAACCTGTACAAGGGAAGTATGGTGACTTCATTGAAACAAATTGTGTGGGAAGAATGGATATGATCTGCAAATTATATTGTCTGTGGCCACAAATATTGACTACTAGAAACCAGTTCAATTGGCAGGAGAGTGATCTTCCATTGATTCCATGTTAACAATATGCAAAAGTGATTGTAGGATGGCCCCTTACAAAAGAATGGGTAAAACAAAAATGCAAAAAGGGTCGAAAAACTAAAATCTAGAAAGAACCTATTTAAAGAATTATTGTAAAGGAGAAGAGGGGAGAAAATGAAAAGAGCTTCTCCAAAGTTATTTACAGACAATGATAGGAGAAAGGGAGTTGTGAAACCTAGACCATTTTTTTTTCAATTTTCTCATAAGAAACTCAAATCCTGCTGTGTACATAATAAACCATCCCACAAGATAGTTGGACAGGCGTTAAATTGATGTTATTTTATGTGCTTTGAAAGTAAAAGAGGAAAAGTCAAATTGGTATTTTAATTCTGTTTCAAATTATGTAAACAGCAGTGACCAACTGATATGTCAGGGAAACAATGTCTTTCTTAATGCCTGAGTGCTTCCCACATTTACAGGGTCAGAAATAACAATAAGCCAAATCAAAGAAATTTCCATTGCTGGGATTTGAGTCAGGCCCAGCATACGTCACTAGAAATCCTACAAGCTCTTTGCCAAACCCACAGAGGACTGGAGTAACTCCATAGTTCCACTTGGACATTTCTGAGGTTAGGCAATGTCTCCCTATCTGCTGGATATCATGAAGATTAGCAGGAGAGTGGCTTGTCACAGTTGCCTTTACAGTAACTAAAGCACCAGTAAAGACACCAAATTAATTGACATTGCAGTACACAAAATTAAGTTATCTTTAGTTCTATTACTTATGACTTTAAGCTTCTGTATGTCTCCCAATATTTGCTTGGTTTTATTACAGCTAAACTCCCTGACCCTTTTCATGGCTCAGTTGCCCAGAGCACTGCTGTGGGTACAGAGGAAGGGATAGGAACAAATAACTTGTGGAAGAAAGCGTAGGAAGGTACTGCAACAGCCCCAGCTCAGACTGTTTTTTTCTGTCAGAGAAGAAACACTAAAACACAAACCAGCAGAAATAAACCAGGCAGAGTAGCCTTACAGAGAATAATTTTATTCTCATTTGTTTAGTAACTCCACAGAGCCAGTGGAAGAGGCATAGAAGTAAAGTGTTTTACTCTATTTTTGTTTATCTTGGTCGAAGCAGGAGTTGAACTAGATGTAAATAGGTGTTAGAGCACTTTTGGCAGGTCTGTAGCCTGCATAGCAGGTCTGTATACAGATCCTTGAGCTGGCTCCAAGCAGACTGGCATGTCCACAGCGTGCTGGATTCAGTGCCCTGGTTTGTTTCTGCCAAATTGTAATCATATCCCTCTTCAGCTTAGACTTGTACAAAGGCATTATTATTGCAATATGGAATGTACCTTACCTGACAGGGTCTTAGAGCCAACCCTGTTTTTTCCATGTTGATGACTGAGAGTCAGTGACACGGTTTTCCTGGTCATTTTGTCTTTTCCAACTGATGAACCTGCAGTTTAGAGCAGAAATCTTTCTTGTTAGTCCCTAGAGGAAAACAAGGAAATAATTGATACTCCTTAAATCTAAATAATCTCAAAGTTGGTACACAGTCTCAGCTCATTCTCTAGTCCCCTCTTCAGCCCTTTTGGCACATGTGCTGTTCATTCTAAAGGACATCTGTGGTGGCTGAGGGGCATCTTGTTCTTCCAGTGCCTGTTTTCACAACCAGGTTTAATCAGACCTTTAGCCCAGAATAGGTATCTTTGGACATTAGATTAATATAATCTTTCTTATCATGATGAGTCCTGTGATAAAAAAATGTAATAGACCAAAGTGAAATGATTCAATACTTCCTTGAGAACACTGGAGGGAGCTCACAGAAAGAGACATGAAAAAAAGAGAAAAGGTGGCAAGAAAGAGAAGTTGTTTCAGTTCTCTGAAAAGTTCCCAGAATATTTACACTGACAGATTGCATTTCATTTCAATATATGTACAAATGTAGAAAAGAGGTATTTTTGCTTACATTAAATTCTGGTGATTTTTCTCTGTATTTGTATCCTGGCATCATTGTAACTTTCTATTTTGAACACATTTACTCAGAAAACATGCTTAAGAGGCCTTTTCTTTTTCATTTAAATTATGTTTATTTGAGTTCTCTTGTTTCTGTTCACTTGGCTTCATGCTCTGCAGTCTGATATTTAATCTAAAATGAGAGAGAGGGACTTTGGCAAACTGTAGTTATACATCCCCTAGGAAAATACCATCATCTTCAGTGAACACAATATAATGAGGAGGTGTCCTATTACATAATTGAGGAGGCATTGTCTTTTATATGCATTCTGGTTCATTTTTCACACTAAATTAATCTTAATAAACATCTGCTTTGAATAAAGAGAGTTTTGTGATATTTCAACCATGACCTCTCTGGAAGTCCAAATGATTTTGCTTTATGTTTCAGACTGGAGTATTCTTTTGAAACATTTCCCTTTACTATATGATAATCAGTGTGTTAACATGAGCTGATTAATCCCATCAGTCAACACTGATACCATGGCTCTTGTGCCCTTTCCCTAATAAACTCTGGGTTACAAAATCACTGGCTTCTTAAATTAATTCAGGCCAGTCCTGCAGATTACAGAGGTCAAATTTGATGATCACAGTGGTCCACTCTGGCATATAATCTATGAATCTGTAACTCAAACTGGAAGAATGACAAATAACTGTACAATAGCAGTAAATGGAGAAATAAAACTAGCTGCTTTTAAGAGAAATCTTGATATATTCATGAAAAAGGTTATATAAACTGGTTGTCTGCAATAGCTGGAGCAAGGATTTGGTGGCTCTGCAGCACTTCCAGATCTATTTTACTGTGTTTCAATTGCTCATCAGCTTGCTATCATTTTTAATATTTGTTTTGTAACAGTTTTTGATACAGTTACTAGGATAACAAATTAAAGATGGATTTTAGCTTTTTCAAGAAAGACTCTCTTTCATTTCAGATGACAGACTGAATTGAGCCTATGAATAATGCTTGTGTTGACCTGCCAGAATATGTCTGCACAGCAATGAATTCTCAAATACCCAGGCTGAGCTTATTCATTTTGAAGTCAATAGGAGGGAAGGCAATACAGCCCAGTGCTGAATCAGGCTTCATTTTAGCATAACAGTGATCATATAGTGGGATTTTTTAAAAAATAAGAAAATAATTTGCAAAAGCCACATTTGGTTTTCTGTGCGTGACTTTTGCTATAGAGCTGCCCAAAATCCTACTGCCAATACAGCATGTGTTAAATAGCAATGTTCAAAATATGTTGCAGAGTTCCAGAGTTCCAGTTCTTTCATTTCCTGGTAGTTTGTTAGATTGGACAAAGTTGCAGCTCAGGGAAGAGCTGAACTGAATGAATATGGGGTATGGAGACATTTCCAAGAAAAGTAGGAAGTGGGTTTGCTAATTTATTTGGTAACACACTAAGAATCTGGTCCAATTAAAATAATGGGTAGAGTTTACACTGGCTCAGAGGGAATAAATACAAAGCAAACTATTTTAAAAGCAAGCTTCTTACTCCAGAGATACATCTCAGATAAGACAAAAAAAGTCTCCTGTTCCTTTTTGTCATTACCAGTTTTGTGGCACTTTTTAACAGGATTGAGACTGGGAAAAGGATTGTACCATCATGTCTTGCCTAAAATTCATCTCCAGTAGCTGTTTAACTACCTTAATTTCTTCTTGTGGTTTCCATTATTTATAGTGGTGCTGGATTTTACTACCCCTGCTGCATTTTCCTCAAGGTGTACTTGTCTTCCACTAACAGGTGACAGGCTCCTGGTGTGGTTTGCTGCCTCATGGAAAGATTTATGGAATTTTGTAGGTATCTGTGAAACACTTGGAGCTAGTTGTTTGAAAAAGAGCTTGGAGCCACTCGTTTAAATTCATAATCACTGGAAATCTCAATTTGCAAATCAAAAGATTAAAGCAAGAACATAGTTTCTCACTTTTCCCTTAACTCTAACAGGCAGTTAAAGTAGCTGTTTTATTAAAGGTCAGTATTTATTGTGCTGTTTCCATTTCCTTGGCTGCTCACTGGCAAGGCACCAGCAGGTTGCTTACAGGGCAGGAGAAGCAGCCCTTGCAGCCTGGATGCAGTTTCATCCTCTCCCAGGGCACGGCAGGTTGGGGCTGGTGCTGACAGACCCGTCCTGCCTGTGGCCAGCCCTGGCAGTCTGTGCCCCTGTGCTGTCATTACCACTTGTGTGGCTGCCCAGCCAAGCAGATCACCCTGCATTTTCTGTAGGCTTATGTTTCCATCAGATTGGCTTGCTCCCCAGCACGAGTGCCAGCATGGTTAATGCAGTGAGAGTGCATAACCAGAGGCGACGGGGAGGTTAGGACTCCCTTCCCCAGCAGTGACCCCATGCAAGGGTGATGTGAACTGAGATGGAAACCATACCTGTGGGATTTAAAGATTTACCTGATTATGGCTGCCCGTGTTTCCAGCTACCTAATTTAAGATATTTTTAGAATATGTGAAGTTAAAAATCCTCTGATAACCAAATACCTTTAAGGTTCTCAAATTTAGCTCTCACGAACACACATACAAAAAAATCTGAAAATCTTGGCTACAATTCTTTTTCTTAGGGCTTTGTCTCTAGGGCAATTGTTCAGACATGGATTATTTGGTTGTTAGCAAATAATTGGGAACAGTTACCTATATGGAACTGAGCATCAAAACCCTCTTTATGAGATGCTATAATACAAATATGAGATAACAAACACCACTAAATTCATATTCTAAGGTTAGTATCAAATGTGTGGATTTCAAAGATGCATTAAAAGTCTCCATTTGTTTTTTTTTTTTTTTGTTTTTTTTTTTTTTATTAATAGAAACTTTTCTAAAAGTTCAGAAAGTTTTAAATGAAAAGTTAGAAAAGAAAATTTAGGAAGATACACCTTGCAGTGTATCATGTCATGTGGATTTTAACATCTCTGCCTATAATCCAAACTTTGAATCGAGATTACTTGAGTGGGTATCAACCATCATGCATTACCAAACCCATTTATTCAATTCATTGTCTCCTTTCCACTTGGTAATTACTTGCAACATACATGCTTAAACTTGCAACTGTAATTCATTTGTCAACACATTTCCATTAACTAATCACAAATTATCAGCTTCAGTTCTATAGGTCTGACTACAGGTAAGTTTTCCCTCCATCCAACACACTTTAGAGCTCAAATGGAGATTTTGAATGTGATTGCAAGCGATAAGATATGTAATTATAGCAATATTTTGTGCATTAAAGGGTATTTTTTTGACTTCTATGTTGTGACTGCATTTCTGTAGAGCTAAATTACTACACTATTGTACTACTATTGTACTTATAGTCCAATGCATATGTTTATGGGGTTATACACTGAATTTAAAAAACATGTTTAGCAAATTAATTGCTTAACAATTAACTTGATTCATATGAGCTATAAATATGTAAGTTAAGAGAATTTTAAAGGAATATTTCATGTAGAAGAAATTTAACTATGGATTAGAATTTTCCTTGGAGAAGAATATTACTTCGGTATGGGCAGGGTGGTCTTTCCCAGCTGATTCACCAGGTAAGAAGAAGCATGAGGTTCCTCCAAAGCTAAAAATCACTTCCCAAAAGTTCTGATGTAACATTATTAGAGAAGTCTGTTTTTCTGGGGTGCTTTGTGATTAGAGGTGAGGGGCTGTAGGTCTGCAGGGAACAAGGTCAGCTTCAATGCATGGAGAACTCTTGCATTATTCACAGCTGCCACTGAGGGAGCTGAGCAGAGCTGAGCTTGTTGGACTGCCACAAGAGTGAGAGCAGGGGGCTGGCAGACAGTCATGTGTGTTTCCAGCTTTGTGAATTCAGGAACCTTAGATAACCTGTGTGATCATGGGCAACTTATGAGTGCTGATGCTTCTAAAGCCCTCTTATGAATTCAGTGAAGTGTTTTCTTTCTCATACTCTAGCAAAAGAAATTAACTAACTACTTCTGGCGCATTTAGTTTCAAATAATGTAAGGTTGGGCTAATTGCTGATATTAGTTGTAGCAGAGAGCTTGAAGGCATAGGTTTCCATGTCAGCATGCAGCAAGTATTACCAGACATCACTTACTGGAGAATGTGGTCTTGAAACAAAACTTCAAATCAGAAAACTCCAAAGCCTTTCCACAGGCACATCTGTTACATTCATACACAAACTACACAAAATAAAAGGCATTTTTTTCTGCACTTTCAGATCCAAAAGATTGCACTTTTCTCACTGACTTGAAAGAGGAAGCCAGGCAGATATAAAGCTAGTGAAAATATGAAAACATGATTCATTTTATCTGAAAGAGGCCTTGTTCTGTAGTTTTTGACATGGCAGCAATAATCTTGCTCTTAGTTTCAAAGAGTAGGTTTACTTTTATGAAATTTTATGTTTCTCATTTGCTTTATTGCATTACTTCCTTATTTGCATGACAGGTTTTACAAACGAAGTAGTCAACTACAAAATATTAAAACTTGACAGCTTCTAATTGAAACAGTGTAAATCTTGAATCCACTTGTTCAGCTTTTCCACCACATTTCACCAAGAAAGTGACCACTTTGCCCCCAAAATAATTATAGATTGTTACATCCAAATTTTTAAGCATGCTAACCTAATCATAATCATATGCATACATATTATTTCATATATATTTAGTTTATACTTAGAAGTCAAATTGGTGTAATCCTGCAGTTTCCCAGTATTTGTGAGTTGATTTTGAAGCAATGCTCATGTTCAGCTCTTGTCAAAATTTAGCTAAATTAGTAAAGGATTGTCAAATCAAAACAACCCTTTTACATTGAGACAGTCATATTTAGCACAAACATGGTCATAGATTGTTTCTTCACACTTGACTAAATTAATGACAGCTTAACTATTTTAAAAAGAAAATATTTTCATTATAACATAACTACATTCAGATTAAGGGATTGTAGCAATTTAATTTGTCTTTTTGTTTGTTTATTTGTTTGTTGCTGGCTTTTTACAAATTATTGATTTGGTCAAATTATTGGGTGCAAAAATTGAGTGTAGATCAGGCCTCAGATCATGCTCTTATTAGCAAACCAAACACTGGTTTTGTTTTTGTTGCTGACGTTGTTTGTTTTCATTGCTGTCTGAATGAGCCTTTTATGGTCTCTGGCTCTGCCTGGCTGACTGCACCCGATTGTATTTAATTACATTTACTCAGTAGTTTTAGCCGGGATTCCCGGCCATTACCTATCAAGTCCAATCGCTATTATTTAAATCCAATGACTCAGAATCAGAGAATTTATCTTTTACACAGTTATTGCCTAAACAGCCAGCATAAACATGCGGAGATCTGGAGGACTCGTTCTGGCTGTGCTGATTAAAGGCAAAGAGCAAGATGGATGGAGTCAGTTGTGATCAGCGGGCTGCAGCGTCCTGCTGAGCTCCAGTCTCTGCCATTGTGCGCGGCTCTGGGTACCAGACTTGCCATGGTCCTCTCAGGTCTAAAAGGAAAGCTGGCTTTGTTTGCCTGTAAGCATCTGCAAACTGTTCTGACACATGATCTACCCTCTCAGCAAGGCCACTCATTAGGCTGATTATCACTTCAAAGTTTGTATTATCATCCATCTCTAAAGGCAATTAGGAATGGGTGGCTTTGAGTATCAGACACTGGGTGACACTAAGTGACTCATCTTTATTGATTCTTTTGTGAGCAGAGACAGTGATTGAGATGATAGGATTGCAGCCTACCTGCCCCTTTGACTGGTAAATACTGAAGAAAAACGGTGTGTAATTAACTGACAGTTAATATAGGTTCTGTTTAGTGTTCAGAAAGCACAATAGTGGAAGCTGCCCAAAAGGAACAAAGTAATGAAACTCCTTTGACAAGTTAAACTCTAAAGCCAACTGTGTAATTATCTGACAGTTAAAGGGGGAGGGAGGGCCGGGCTCAGTATTTATGAGACCAAAGGAATTCCTGCGCCTGAACAATGGGGACAGATACTGACAATAATCATAACAGCTACACAAAATATTTATTTGTGCAAGCCTGCCTTCCTAGTGAATAATGATCGGTTTTGGGGTCAGAGGAAGCTTTGCCGTTTTGGAGCTCCGGATTCCCGGGGCTGGGGCTAGAGCTGGAATAGGGGCTGGAGCTGGAGCTGGGGCTGGGGCTGGGAGCTGGGGACTGGGATAGAGACTGGGACTGGGACTGGGACTGGGACTGGGAACTGGGACTGGGATAGAGACTGGGACTGGGACTGGGACTGGGACTGGGACTGGGACTGGGACTGGGACTGGGACTGGGACTGGGACTGGGACTGGAGCTGGAGGCTGGGGCTGGGCTCAGTGCTCCCAGGCTGTGGGACATAGATTAACAAAACCACTGCTGGGAAAGTCAGACTTGTGTGAAAGGGCCACAGCCTGGGCTGCATGAAGAATTGTATTGGCAAAACTTGATTCCCTCTGGCTGGCATTCATTTGTAATGTTGTCCCACTAACAAACTCTTCACTTTTCCAGCATAGCTATAAACATTCCTGTTTACACAGTGTCACAAACCTTCTGTCAGAAGAAGCCTTCTGTCAATTGTTGAGGCAATCTCGGGTCTCACTCGCTGGTCCTCTGCTGCAACTTGATAAACTATTCTCCCTGAATACACTCTCCCACCATGCAGTGTGGGAGAGAAGGAGTAGGAGACTCTGTAGGAGTCACCCATCCAGCATCATTTTGAAATCTTCTGCACGAGGATTTGCACAGTAAACAACGAAGAAAACGTCCAATTTGGGTTTGAGTTTCACCCATATTATTTTGAAGAAGGGTATATACTCTGTCATTTTCCTCCTGGAGGTGTTAAGGAGAGAGTCACTGACTCTTAAAGTTCAAAAAGAGGGAGTTCAATTACTGAAAGGAGCCCTGTGGTAGATATTGAAGTCCTGAAGAGGCAATCAAGGTGTTGGAAATGTCAGAGTAAATCCTTTCAGAGTCTTTAGGGTGGCAATTTTTGGACTGAAGGCAATGTAATATTACTTGTGATTTCATCACAATGAGAGTATGGGGACTTCTGTTTTAATATTGTATAAATTGTCAAGGCATAAGTAATGCTTTATGGCTTTTTGTCAACTGAGAAGCACAAAGTACATGTCAGACTAAAAAAGCCTGAGAATGTCTCCATGAGATGGGCAAAAAAAGGAAACACGACAGCCCTGCAAATTTTCAAAAGTATATGCATAAACTTTTTATATAAAAGCATATAAATGAAGATGAAGTAGCTTTTTGAAAGAACACTGCTACATGTTTTTCTTTCCTCTTGTTGTCTGTTAAGTTCCTACTGACCTTTTCCTTTCTACAGAGTAAAACTTTGGGGACACAGCAATGATGGCTAAGGTTGCTCATTTGGGCTGTCTCTGATGTAAATGATTTCCCGACAGATAGCAGTGATCACATCTTGTTAAACATTCTCACAGCAGGGAAGAAAAATTATCTGTGGAGTTTGTGGAGTTCAGTGAAGGTCCAGGCAAAGAAGGAATTAGGATGACATGGGGAGCTGTGAGATTAGGCGTGGGAGGGAAGGTAACTCAGTGGAGGATTCAGTTAAAGGAGGTGGTCAAATCTTCAAGCAGCGTCAGTAACTTGTGGCAGTGGGAGACCATCGAATCTGTGTGGACAGAGGCATGTACAGGCTATCTACTTTTTGTCATCATGATAAATAATGAACTGAATATGGTACGGCTGGAAAATCTCTAGATGTGTCAGCAGAGGACTCAGCAAACACAAGGAAAATATCACAACCATACATGGTTTTTTGAAAATGGTACATTTTTCTGAAAATGTACATGGTTTCTTTCTGAAACTGCTGCAGAAGGAGAATATTTTACTAAGTTTAGATACTCATTTTGCCAAAGAAAAATACTGACAAGGTAGAAGAACAGAAAACAGCTATAAAGATGTGTGAATAACTAAAAATCCTAATTATTTAATTTATCTAAAAGAAGCTTAAGACCATTCAAAATGATCAATAGTTGAGATATTTTAATGTCTCAGACAAATGCTTAAGAAGAATCAACATTTGGAAACTGAAAGTGTCAAATACAGAAAAAAATACTAAGCCATACATTTTTAAAAAAATGTACAATTGAAAGATGTTACACAAGAGTGCAAGGTTGATGTGGCTTGGGTTTTGTTTTAAATCAACAAGTCTATCATAATTAAGAAATAGGCCAGAGGGAATGGAAGAAGGATGCTTATAGGATGATGCAGGGACATTGACTGTATGACTGTGTTTTTCCGTCAGCATTTATTTTTTATGAGAGAGTGAAATAAAGAGGAGCTGAGGGGAGAGTGAGAATGGAAAGATGCACATATAGCAGCTTGCAGATTCTGCTGAAGCAGGACAGATCTCTGGAATCCTGGCCCTGACACTGTTGGCCTGCTGTGCCTTTGGCAAGTCATGATGTCTTGCAAGGATTTTGATTCCCCAGGCATCCTGTGATTATCTTATCTACTCGAAATGAAGTCGTAAGAGTGATGCTTCTGAAAAAAGCAGTTGAACTCTCACAAACAGGTTTTATTGCAACACAAAAAGAGAGCAAAACCAGAGAACTTTAACGTGGTTAGTCTCACTTCCGAATCACATCCCAGTCAAATTTCTGAGTCTTCTTGGAAAAAAATTTAGGATCAATTTGAAAGACTTGCATTGATACAGCAATTAAAATTAATCAGCTGAGAAATGCCAAGTATAACAGAAAGTAATAGGAGGTACTGGAAGAATTGTCAGCAGGCAACAGTGTGACAAAGGAACTGACTATGATAGCTTTAATTATGTTACATTATTTTATTCTTCATAAGATATTCTTATTACAATACAGAGACATTTCAAATTCACATGATCTAAAGAATTTCCTTTGGACATGCTGTTACAGCTACCCTTTTCCACAAAGTGCATAGAAAAGTCAGACAAGAAAGAGAAAGCTTCAAGCACGATGCTTGGTAATTAATTTTGACCTTCACTACTCATTTGTAAGTGTATTCTACTTTCTCTCTCACTTTTACCTTCTTTCCAATTTAATCTGATCCAAACAAATTATACATGAACAGTCATTTTCATTTGTGTCTTGTTCACTGAGATACTTAACAAACAATCAACTGAAGAACAAGATAAGGACAGAAAAAGAAAGCTAAGCTTTTGTTTAGATAGTGGGATCGTAGATAAAGACCTAAGCAGGCCTGTATAAACTCAAGAAGCAGCGATATTATCTTTGAAGCTGTGGCACTGTGGTTGCATTTGCTTGCTATACATGCTCATGAAGGCTAATTTAAAAATAATTGGAAATGTACACAGTTCAACCTTTTTTCCCCCTTCTGGTTGAGAGAAAGGTTTATTATTTGCTTTTGAGCCTTTGTGGCTTTAGTCTGGAGAAAGCAAAGCAAAAGAACCAGCTCCCCCTCCCACCCCCACCAAAACTGCAGAAGTCATCACCTGAACTGACAGGAGAAGGAGAACCAGAAAATAATAATAATTTTAAAAGTTACAGTATGGAAGCCTCTCTTCTCATTAGGACTCAGTTTTATTTGTGGTGTTGTAGGGCTGGTACAATGACTATAAATGTAGTAGCAGTTCTATGGAAAAAAACAACACCATAGGAAAAAAAGCTTTGTTTTTGAGTCAAATATTTCAAAGGACTTTATGAACATTAGCAAAATAAACTTCATAAATTCCCTGTGGAGTAGGTAGGAAAGATTAAACCCCTCTCACGGATGGGCAAACTGAGTTAGAAAGAGCTCAGGTGAGTGGCCTGGGGTGAACAGCAGCTCCTGCTGCTCAGGGTGGAGAATGGAGCCCTGACTTGCTGTCACAGCCTCTACTCCTGTACACAGGACCCAGGCCTCCTGCAGCTGTCCATGTAAAGTACAAGTCTCTAGATGAAACCCATAGGAAACTGCAGGCTCTGGAGATTTGTTTGGCACTTTTCACTAGCACTGCAGTCATTATTATTTTGGAAATGCATACTCTCATTTAAAATACATTGAAAACTATAACCATTTATTCTGAGAGAAAATATGTATAGTTATGTATATGTACAGTTAGAATACCACCAAACATTTAACTTGATGAATGAAACAAATATTTTGTTTGATGAATGTGAGCTTCACTAGCAGGTTTTGCTAAGAAGACATATTTGAGTGTTGTTCTAACATATATACAATATATATTTGAATAAAACTGTTGCTGGAATATATCTTTTGCTATAAATATGTCCTCAAATTATATTTAAATGGATCTAAGGATTTTTATTTTTTTTTAATATGAGCAACTTAAAACTTGAGCCTGCAGATTCTCCATGTCAGAGAAATAGGCTTTTTGTAAAGTTTTATTTGGCCAGCTTTGGTGTATCTGAGGAATTGTTTCCTTCCTTTTTTTGGTGTCATACAGAAGCTGTAAACCACCACTTCTACCATTATCACTGTAGAGTGAGAAAGCAGAATTTTCCTATAGACAATCTAGAGTAGATATACATGCCAAGAACTATACTGATTGAAGCCTTATGCTGACTGCAAACAAGCAGTCCCAGTCAAGGTACTGTCTGTGGACAGAGGTATTCACATGATTTAAAGATCTATGAAAAGTGATGTTGTGCTTGTCTGCTCTTTTACCTCTTCAGAAGATCAAAGCAGAAGCAAACTTAAAACTTTCCCAACGTTTTGTGCTACAAAACTCAAGGATGGAAAGGTGAAATTTGGCTGCTGGGGAGTGGAAGGGTGTGATTGATCAATATAATACAAAAACAGAGAGGCAAGGGAAAGGAAAAGTTTAAGGTATTCTGGGGGGAATAAGGTGTGAATGGGTGCAGTGGAATGAGAGAAGCTAACAAAAGGATTCCGTGTAAGGTAAAGACCATAACAGCCATGTTTTCAACAGGCAGGTTGTATTAGATGGGGACAGGAAAGGAGGAGGAGAATCAACTGGGAGTTAGAAAAGTCAGACATTAAGGGAGGAGGTAAAGGGAAATTTGAGCCATCAGAAAAAGTGGAAATATTAGAGGGAAAGCGGTAATATATTTTATCTGTAGTTTGGAAGTTTGGAACAAAGGGCAGGGATGAGCTGAGAAAGAAATGAAATTTCAAAGGAAAGAAAAAAATTCCTAAATCAGATCTAAATCTGGCTCCAGGTTTCATACATCATCTGGAGTTTTGCTGAGCTTACAAAGGGAGGAGCCATTAAAGACAGGATTCAGATGCAGTCACACTAAAGATACAAGGTTTTGGTTTGACACTATCTTAAAAGAAAACTCCATATAAAACAGCTTGGAGTTGGGTCTCTATAGAGGCCAAAATATAGAGTATTATGGTGATTGATATTTGTTTGGGAGTCAAATTTGTTCTGCATGAAAAAGCCAGGGAAAGGGTTCCTCTTCTCTGATTCACTGAACAGAAGGTAATTGAAAGATCTCTTTATGGCAGGATTTACAACCCCGGAGCCTCAGTCGTTTTGAGCTAAATAATAATGCATTTGCATCGTAAGTGTATCTAATTTGAATTTCGCTTCCTGCCTAAACACTTTGAAAAGATGCATGCCTTGAGGTGTCTGCCTGAATAAAATTCCTGTGGAACTAAGGCTAACAAATAAAGTATGTCGTGGTGTGTTAGAATCTGCTCTGCCCTGGAGAATAGCTCCCCTGATAAACTGTCTGATTTATAATGACAACTGCTCCCACTGTTGTATACAAGTATACCTTACAGTAATGGGGAATTAAAGAGGCTTTCATGTGAAGCAAATATTTAGCTTTGAAGTCAGTGGGAGCTGAGACAGCCCAGCACCTCACAGGATTAGTCCCTTGGGAATTAACCTTTTCACCTTACTATAGAAGAAGAATGAAATTTTAAGACAGGATTTTAATGGTGTGAGCCTACAAAGTAATAGGAAGGATGAGAATTCATGACAGTGAATTACCTTCAACTGACACTGGGATAATTCTACAAGACTACATGACTTTCTCAACCCCTTATCCCTGCTAAGACTTATACAGAGTAAGTTTTCATAGAAAATGTAGCCTATGGTCCTTTGTCATGAGCTTGATCACATAATATAAGAAAGAGCATCAGGAGGGGACTTTATGTTGTTTAAGCTGCTGCATTAACTAACTCATCAGCACCACATCAATTGTGCAAAATTAAGAGCAGTTTTTATATTTTCCTGTGAGAAACTTTCCATCTGCTTTTCAACTTCTGTTGAGTGTTTGAATTAGCAGAAGTACCATGGAAATCCAACTCATTTTTCAGTTTCTCTGTCCAAAGTGAACACATTTTTTTCCAGGTATTCTTTTGTTGATGATGATATTAAAAGTGACTTTTAAATTGGCTGTTGTGAAACAAACAGAACCTGCCATGAGGGAAAAGACAAACTGCTTATAATTAGTTCTGGCAGCTGGAGGATGGCACTCCTGCTGCTTCTGCTGCTGGCACTGTCAAGTACATCATGTCACAATGCATGAATTATCTGAGGTCAGCTCTTCAACAGACCCAAATTGCTACCAATTATTAATTAATTAGTATCATTATGGGACTGCCTTAAGGGCCTTATCAGCCCCCTTGAAACAAATAAAATGACTAGGAAAGAAAAGGCAGTAGAAGTGATTAGTGGGGAGTAAAAAAGTATTTCTAAGGACATCACATGGGTCTAAACTTGCAAGATACTTACTGATCCCAACTGATCTCCAATGCTCTCCTCATCATGTCCAAATGCATTTGAATTACATGGGAATATAAATCACCTGTTACATGTTAATGTATTATTCATGACTAAAATTTTGCTATTTAAACATTACTGTTCAACTGTGTTCTTTTATCTTGCTTTACCTGTTCTTCCTCTGGAAGCTCCACCTACCACATTTTAGGAGCTGCATCTGATAAGATGTGTAGTTATAATGCCAAATAGTGCTGTAGCTAACATTTTGTCATCTGTCTTCTGAAATAACCTGGAGGACTTAATACTGCAAAGCTTCCAGTGCAATGCAAAAGTTTAATAACTTAGAATGGGGTTTAAAAGAAAAAATGCAATGAGAGGGAATGAAAGATGCAGTTTATTATCTGGTAATTACAGGTTAGGAATGGGTGAGACAGAAAGTTGCTAATCCTACCTGAGTGCCACTTAAGTAGTCAGATTCCCTATTTATGAAAAAAAACCCCTCATCATCAGCATATACTGCAGTCATTGTAACTGTGCACAAATAAATACATATCTAGAGCACATGCCTTCTGCCATGACATCAGATTCAGCAGAGTAAAGGATGTGCAAACTTTGTCAGATTGTGATAAATTAGGATCATGCAAGTTGTCCAGAGCTCTCCAGCCATTGTAAAGTGCTAGTTACAATATTTCTAAAAATATGAGGTGATGATGACAAAAGATATAGTGAATCAGGCAATACTGGACCATAGAAATGCAGAGACTCTGTAGCTATATGCTGGCTGTATGCTCTCTCTCTGCAGAAAAGTCTGTCTGATAAAATGTCCATCGATTGACACAGAAGGAAGATGGAAATATATTTAATTGATGGACATTAATAAGGAGTCAGCAGATAGTTCTTAAGCTCAAGTAAGAGTTAAATGTGTTTTTCGGAAAGAAACAGCAGGAGTTTTTCCTGAAAGTATGTTGTACTCTAAACCACAGGAAGCAGATATTTGTAACCTTTTCATTTTTCTAGAGTTCATCACTGGAATATCAGAGAACCAGTGTTTCAGATAAACTCAACACCCATCTAGACAGGAAAGTTTGCCCACCAGGTAAGTGAGACTTACATTTCAAATGTTCTTGGCACACAGCAGATCCCAGAGTAGAGCTTATGGGGAAGGATTTTCTTCTGTAAAGTGGTGTTGAAGTCTTGAAGGTCAGCCACTTATATTGGCATGGAAAGAGTTCATGTCCTCCTAAAACATTTCCTAGGAGCCTCAATTCTGCATATGGGAATAAGCTGTTAAGAAATTAGAGCAATGCAGTAGGTGCCTCTCATCTCTGTTTTTAGATCTTGGTTTTGCATGTTTTGCCACAAAACTTCAATGACAACTCTGTGCTATTCTGTTTTAAATACTTTCCATAACGTTTCTAGGAAATAAGTAAGGCAAAAGACCTAATCTCAGACATAAATGATTTAAACCATGGGTGTTCATTATTGTTTCAAAGCAGCTGTCTCAGTGAGGCTTTTTAAAAGTATATTGCCACTATTATATGTAATTGCTGTAATTGTATTTTGGGTCCATAATGAATGAGGAGGTTTATCAACACATACTCTTTCTTCAAATGCACCACAATCATGATGAATATAGTAATAAGAAAAGAATGCCAAAGAAGAAAGGAGAAGAGAGTTCTGGAGAGAATAATTAAAAAAGGAATTTTTCCAGCTGAGAAAAGGCCATTTCCTGTGTGGATTCCAGTTTTCAAAACTCATGTCCTTAAAAATGTGGCTGTTCTAATGCAGGCAATAGTGAAAATATCAATCTTACTGTTTATTCCATCCATCCCCAAATCTACTTCCTTTGTTGGTTAATCATTTAATTATTACTTTTTGCTTAGCTAGGTTAGTAAGGATTGAGTTAGGACTTCAGCATATGGCCTGCTAAAGTCAGTAAATAAAAGAGTCTAATATATAATTTTGCCATTCTTCTTTCCAGTCTTGCTTTTCCAGTTTTCAATTAAATCGCTATTCAGTCGTAGTTGTGCCCTAGGATGCATTTTCAGGGAGCAGTTAGACTTAAAAATGTGTGATTTGACCTGACTATTAGGAATTATATCACCTGAGACATTCATGATAAAGAAATGTTCTCATGGTTACTGTCTTATAAAACAACCTATTTTATAACTAATTAATTAGTGTAAAGAACATGGAGTTTCTGTGCTACATTTGAATTTCTTCTGAAATACATGTGTGAGCAGTTCAGAAGATATCCTCCATCAGCAAAACTGCAGTGTCTTTTGTTCATATGCACACATTAGACAAAAAAGAGTAGATGTTTCTGAGAGTTGGTGGCATCAGGTTTGAAACTGAAATGTCAACACAGTCTTCCCAAATAACCTGATCTCCAGTAGGATGATGAATATCTAAAGCTACTTTTTCCAATACTTCCATTGGAGAACACATTCTGTTGTGAGTTTACCCACAACACAAAGGGTTTTCTATAAGCACCCGTTGCCCAAAACAGTCTTAGAAATTTTCATTATGTTGTGGCAAACACCACAAGAGAATGAAGAATTTTTTTGTTACTTTTGTAGAATCTGGACATTCATAATAAACTGTGCTGAACAGTCTATTTTATTTACTTTATGTTGCTATGTTGCCAAGAGTGCAAAGAACTGTCTTAGTCTTTCCTGTGAGTTAGGATTCCTTTTCCTCAGGTTCCCATTATTCAGCTCTCTGAATAAACCATTTAATCCTTATGCCCATTTTTGGGAGATGTTTCTGGAGCAGCCTTTGGACACCGGTGTGATGCAGAATGTGCCAAACTGCACCTCACAGTGATCACATTTGGATGAGCACACTCAGGGCACTGGGATTCAGGGCCAATTCCTTCTGACAAAGGTAGACTAAGGAAAAAGTCTCATGACATTCCTGTGGTTCTGATGTGACACATCAGGCATGCTTTGTCTTCTACAGCACTGTGTATGTTGTACCACAAGTAACAGATCCAGACATGAGTGGTAACCTGCTACTGATAAGACCAATATTAAATTACTTTCAGAGAAGACTTCAGGACTTCAAGTCCTGTTTTATTTTTTTTTCCCGCATCAGATATAGTGAAGCCAACTTATCAGAACCAGTGTAAGGTCTGTCTTTTTCCTCAAGGAAAGAGCTTTCACATAATCCACAACTGAGTGGAAAATAAAAGTACATGATAACATTCAGAAACAGTAACTAGTAAGTAAAATAACATTTTTTCAGATTATTTTTTACCACTGGAAGGACTATGCCACGTGGTTTGAGGTCCTCAAATTATATTTCATGAAGTTGTTTTTTGAAAGAGAGTAGGAATGAAAGTATTGCCATGATGTCTGCTCATTATAAAGGGAAATGTTTTGCATTTGGACTTTCTCTTCCAGTGCTGTGAGCTCAGCTAAAACTCTATGAGTTCCTGAGAACAATATTATGAACCAGCCAGAAAACAAGTAGAAGGTAATAAGAAAATTGGATTAAAAATGTTTTGGTCTCAGTTCTGGAATTTGGGCTCCTTGTACAGGCATACGCTAAATTGTACCTTCCCCAAAATCTTCAGACCACAGTCACCCTAGAGAAGCTCATAAAACAATTCTCAGGCAGTAGACTAGGGTCAGAAATATGCACTTTAGGGCATGTATGGTCTTGTTTGTCTCAGCTCTGTGTAATCTTTTTATATGAAAGTCTTTTACACTAGAATCTTTTCGTATTAGTGTGCATGGCCACACTGGGTAGGTGGTTGTCCCTACAGCTTCTCCTGTGAGCTGTGCCAAATGAGCTCAGTGCTCTCACAGAGGTGGCCTGAAATGGTACCACCACACTGACACCTGGAACTTTAATTCTTTGAGCCCTTTCAAACTCCTTCTTTGGTGTCTACAGACAAAGAGATTAATAAAAAGGATCTGCAACTGCTACCCAACTGCTGCACAGAGACAAAACACATCTGTTTTCTTTTCTTTTCTCTCTTCAAATTAATAAGGTTAATTTGGAAGGAAAACCATGGAGTCCAAAAATATCTGTCAAGTAGTTATGAAGATACAAGGATTTATTAATAGAACTGGCTCATTTTCTTACCACAAAGATTTTTCTTATCAGAAAGTGACATTTTTTGATCAGTCTGGTATTTTTTAATGAGAAAATTGTTGATTTAAAGTTTTTTATATTTCAGTTAGAAATGTTTTATATCTTCTTTAGGAAAAAAATAATTAAAACCCAATGTTGTTTCCTGAAAAAAATAAATTCTGTTGCTAGTAATATAGAGATACTTTTTTTTCCCCTGTAAATACATGGATGCTATGTTGACAACCTCCCTATAAACATTTATCCTTTTCTTATTTACACTGTCACACAAAAGTATTGGGACTGACAGCTCTTAAATCTGAAAAGGGTTCAACAATGCAGGCTCAGACACATTTCTGAAATGCCAAGAAGATGAAACACAACCACATCCTGTTGAATATCTCTGGGTAGTAATGACACTGTGCAAAACTTTGAGACAATGTGTCCCAATTAATTAACCTCTTTGGTCAGGTTCCCTTCGTTTGGTGCAAGTTGCCATGTGGAACCTCTCAATTCTTGCCCGACCATGAGAAGAGAATTTGCTAGATATGCTCCTGTTATTTAATTAAAAGGTAATTCTGAATATTTTTTGAAAAGATTCTTCAGGTCCTACTCATTACCGAAGTGCATGTCTCAGTCATCAAGTTCAAAATAATTATCTATTGATAATAAAATGTAATGCATTTTACTGACGTGGCTAACCAGAACAGTCCAAATAAAAATGTGTGAGTTTGGTTTTGGTTTTCTTTTTCCACAAAGTCAAACTGAATAAATTATTTTCTAAAGCAAATAAATACATTACAATGGTTTGCCACCAGAGGTTTTCTTAGAGGATTTTTAAAGTCCTTTGAATTTTCACTTGTCCCATTTCTCCCTGAGTGGAGATTTATCTTTTGACTAGTGTTCTGTCAACCTTGTCCCCATCTCAGCCACAATGCCAAACAATCTGTAAGTCACGCGAGAGCAAACCTGTTTGAGCCCTAGGGCCTGATGGCCTCTCAGCTGAAGTCATGAGAGTCTGCTAATTGATTTCAAAGGGAGCTGGATGAAGTCCCAGTGTCAGATATAACTGTTGGGAGAGTTTTGGGGGGATACAGTCTGGGTAAGCAGCTAAACATTTGAGTCATTATCTGAACCCAATTGAATTGCCAATGCAGAAGGTTCATCCATCATTTCTTTCTGCTATCCAAGTTCAGAGCTCAGGGATTTATCTGTTCCTCTTTCATCAGTGAATCACATAACTAACATGATTATTTCAAGCAATGCAGAAGCAGAACACTCCCCAGCGCTTCAGTGAAGTCACTTGGAATACAGTGGATAGAGGATCCTGTTAAAGGGGTACTGAGCACATCTGACATAAAAGGAGCCACTGACTTTTCCTCTGGTTTAGCTGAGCAGTCTGTGCTGTCTAATATCACCTCAGCAGTCTTGGCTGAGAATTTAGGCAAGGAGCTTCAGACAATCCCTAGCCTGAATCCCTTGGAGTCTTGAAAAGTTCAGAGTGGTAAATTTTTGCTCCAGGTTTCAGCATTTATACACAAGAGTTTTTCTAGCAAAGGAAATTCTGAATCCTATTGTCCCAGTTTTAGTAGCTATATGAAGGAAGGACTATGTTTAATTGGCACAGTCGGTGCTTTCTGATGAATTTTATGTGTTTGAGGCAGTTTAGGTCACCTTTAACCACAACTGTATAATATAAAAAGATGCTGCTTCAACTTCAGAGCTCAAGAGTCTTTGGGGCCTGGGGGGCCTGGGGTTTTTTGGAGTGGACAAACCAACAATCTAGTGAGGTCAAAGTCCCCCATCCCTGCCTCCCTACCCTCAAAGCATCTGCAGTACTCTCACATTGCAATTTCCTCCTCCATAATCTGACAATGACAGTGTAGCCATGGGACTCTTTCTTTCTTTTCTTTCTCCGTTCTTGATGCTTCTTTCAGCTTTAAGGCTGCTACACCGTTGTCAGAAGTCTGGCTTCAATGGTCTGAAGGGAGACAGATACTGATAAATTTCCTTTTGATCTCTGCACTGCAAAACCACTCAGTCAGGAAAAAATAGAGGAGTCTGTGTGTGTAGGGGTTGGAGGATATGAAAGGCAAAAAGCACCCTCTCATGCCAGAGCAACTGTAACTCCCACTTCACATTGAATCTGAAAGATGAATATAAAGAGTTTTGTATACATTTTGCAAATCAGGACAATGCACTGTAAGAAAATGAAGCCAATGAGTAAAATGGGGATCATGATACTGATCTCCTTTCTAAAGTGCTCTGAGATCAGTTGATGAAAAGGACAGTACAAGAGCTAGGTATTATTATAGTTAGATCATTGCAATTGCTTTTCTCAAAACCCTTATCTTTTTGTTTCAAATTCATCAAGATCAGTGTTGAAAGGTAGCAGTTTATAACAACTACTTTGTTATACTGTAAACGAGGCTGAAAAAGAACTTTTTTCATGGGGCTGCAGAAATTTGCACATATCATTTGAGGATGCATATATAGAGCTGTAGCAGGTGTCACTCAACTTACTGTTTTGCCCTGTGTAAGGCTGGATGAAGACAATGCCCCAGTGATCTGAACGCTGTCAAGTGAAAAACACAAAATATAAACCACAAAATGTTACCTGTGGTCCTGCCTAGACAAACTGTCCTGAGCTTGGTGAGCACAATCCAGAAGCAAGACCACTGCATTAGGGAGCCTTGCTCCCAAAAGTCTCTCCACCTCTCAGCAGACGTGACTGCTGAGACAGCACTGACACAGAGCAGCTCTGACCAGAGCAGGCTTGGAGGAGCCACCCCAGGAGCAGGGCAGGGCACACCTGTCTACTGGGGCTGTGGAGGCATTTTCATATATTCCTTTACCCAGTGGAACTCTGCATTGGTAGGACTGACCCTTATTTGTCAGAACTAGCAGAGGTGTAAAATATATAGATGAATAAAAAAGCCAAAATGGTAATGCTGCAGTAGGACTACTAACACAGGAAAGGGTGTCTCAACATGAACAAAGATCCAAGCAAATGACACAAAATATTGATACAAATCCCAATTTAGCTTTTTTACCCCTAGCTCCTGGGAGACAGTAATTGCATACAGGGTATGTACAAATACAAACAAATTTAGAATTGAAAGTACAAACAAATAACTAAGGTAATTGAAAAGGATTCTTCCTGACAGAAATACATTATGCATTCTTTAACATATCACAATATATTAGACTTTACAAGATAGCTTTTAGTTAAAATGTACTAATAAAAAGTGACAGCAAAATATTAGTTATGGAATGTGTGAGTGAAACTAACAGAGCTTTTACAAATGGTTTAGCAAGGGCTGTACTACATTATTTACAGTTTATAATAAAGTGTGTGGCATGTCTTTTATTCATGACACCACAAAATCACATGACATAACCATATAGTCTCAAGTGAGTCTTCCAAATGCTCACAAACAGCAAAGTCTAGAACTACATGCAAATGTTCTGTTGGGTTTCTGACAGGTTCTTTAATGGAGCTCAGTAAGTATTAGTAAAGGACTTCTACAGCTTTTACTACATAAAAAATATTTTTCTTACAGCTTTAAAATGAAGATACCTCAATGTTTCAACATCAATGTTGAATTTTCAGTCATCTGTGAAAATTCCTTTATGTTTTTGAGTGAAAATATATTTGCAGATATTTACAAAGTCAAAATACAAACTCAGTTTTATTATCTGTTGGTATTTTACAGACCATGAATCAAATCCATAGTAAATGCATCTGCATAAAATTATTAAAAGAAACTTCCATTTAATTGATGCATTATTTGCATAGAGATGAACTTGCTGCTTATTTATAATACTTGTAAGAGGTCATTCAAACCCTCCATGTAGTCCAGCAGGAGTTTCCAGATTCAAAACAGAAATCCAAATAAAAACAGTGAAGCAGTTTTGCTTAGCTTGGAACATGCATGGAAATATGTGTATGTAGAAGAGACTTCAAATTAAGAAGTGGAACAAAAGTTCAGTAATAGCTGAAGACATGAAAAGAACTAATGCTCATATATGCCTTAGGAAAAGCCCACAGAGTATATTATTGCTTGGGTACTGACTTGGGGATGCATTATTTCTGGCAGCTTAAATCTTGATGTTTTCAAGAAAAAAGTAATTTCTTTCTTGGAAATAAACCTTCTCAGAAATAAAGAAAAATAAACATCAAAGAATATTTAGCCCCTCATTTTCTCCATCCAGTGGGAATAACCTATGAGATCTCAAAATATGGTTAGTTGCTCAGATCAAAAAGAGTTACCATATGTTTCTCACTATTGTTAATTACAAAGAAACTAAATTACTGAAAAAGGCCTTAAATTTAAACAATTCCAATAAAAATAAGAGCTGGTTTATTAACAATTATGTGCTTTTAGGTACAGCTGAAATTCAGCTAAGCCTTTAAGGTATGGTGGTTACTAACAAAATCAAGTGGTGCCTTAGTCACGGACTAAGTGGGAAGAGTTCTATGAAGTTTGGATAAACCCCACAGTCCTTTCTCAAAAATCATCTAAGGATAAGACAAAGGAACAGATGCAGACAAATGAGTTCAAAGAAACTCAGCAATATCAAGTTAATTTATCTAAAGTAGTGATAAAGGTCCCTGCAGCCAGTAATCTCACATTTGTCTAATCATCCACAGAGATCAAGGAAAAGATCTGACTGTAAAGAAGCCATGTCCTGTCAATGTTAGTCAATAATTCCTCCCAAGCAAAAAGAACAAAGCTGGAAGAGGAATGAAGATCCTTGTTTTAGAATTAGTGAGTATAATCTGCTAGGAGCACTGTTATGTTTCTGTTAATATCTGTGAGCCAATAATGGAAACTGAGGGAGAGATACTAAGCAGGATAAGGATGCATCATATAAAGGTTTGAAAAACCTTGCATTTAGTGTTTTGGTAGAATTGGTCTTGGATGGAACCAGAGGAGAGAAGCTCAATTTTTCATCCCGTGAACCTGTAAAGTAGGAGGTAAAAAGGGCACTTGCTGGAGAAACAAGGGCAGGAAGGTGGGATAAACTGAAGTAGGATTGTACTGAAAGGGGAAAGTGACAAAAATTATAGAAAGACTAAGAAGGGATGGGACTGCTGAAGAAAACAGAGCTCTGAGAAGAGAGCCACTCAGCAACTCTGCCTCAATGGTAAAGGAAATTTGGGGTGAAGGGAAAGCAAGACAAAGCAGAAGCCTTTGTTGATTTCCTTTCCAAAGATTTTAATGGGATGTCATCTGAGTGGAGAGAGAAGTGGATACAGGAAGATGAGGAGATTAAGGAGCAAGTCAGAGATGTGGAGAAAATTACTGGAATTAAGTAGATTTGCTCTGAACAGTGTTACTTAGGGAAATGGCAAAACTGGGAGAGAAAACACGTCTATGATATGGGAAGGCTTCCAAACCCCAAAGTCACACAGTGCTGTGCAAGATCAGGAAGAGAGGAAAGGAGCAGTGGGAGTGAGTTAGAGTTCTGCTGTCAGAGAAGAGATAAAAACAAAATGAAGAGTGAAAGGCAGGAGTTAGAGCAGAGAGAGAAAGGGAACAGGCTGTGAGCAGAGAGCTGTGTGTTTGCTAGTCCAGTTTACAGATTGCTCTGGCCTCAGCTCAAGAAGTGGTTTATTTCTGTGAAGCTAATGACAAAGTCCTATCAATGCAATCCATCAGACCTTTAATTCTGTGAACACCAAGTCCCAGGCATGATTTCTGTGCCACCTTTAGGAGGTCAAAGTTAAAGAACAATGGTTTGGTCATTTGACACTGTTTGCCTGGTCCAAAAATGTATCAAGTAATACAGTTGAGAAATTTGGAAAAGAATTCTTTCTTACATCTAAACTTTATAGAAACACAGCAAAGCAAACATGCTTTAATAATAAACAGATAATTAAAACCACTTGAAACAAATGCATGTGTTTTATTAGTGACTAAAATCAATGGTATGTTGCAATTTAGTTATGCGGGCTGATTTAGTATCATGTTATGTACCAGTTACATAGACATGTGCTATGGGCTTAGTCATAAAAGTGTGGAATGCACCACTAACAAATTCAATTTTTTGCCCTTAACTACTCACAAAACTCCTCTTCTTCTAAAGGGAAACCACACAACATCTCTTATAAAGGGCTCAGTCAAAAGGAAAGCCAAAATAAAGACAGTCCTTAACGGCCCACTGGACCCTCACTAAAACTATGTATTTTGGGGGAAAAAACAAAGAAAAGGAAAAGCAGTTAGGAAAGTTCACCCCCCATCCTTAGAAGAAACTGCTGTTCTTAACAGAGTTCAAATATTGCAATGGGATATCCATGTCATTTGGAAAAGCTGAATGTGTGACTGTCTAAGAAAATGCTGACAGTTACTTTTCCTGTCATTCTGGTTAAAGAAGCAAAGCACATGGCTGGCTCAATAGTACATTAAGGATTTCACTCTTTAGTTTTGTATTGGAAAATATATTTTCAAGTAACTCATTTATTAAGGCAGACATCTGAAGAAATAGGTCTCCCTTTGGAATATAATGTCACAAAGGCCAAGAAAATGAAAGCTTAGGCATTTTTACAGATCCAAGCCCAAATGCCCAGCCTTGGCGTGCTGCCCCAGGAATCCTTCAGCTGCCACGCTGCCTCATGGGAATTGTAGCTTGAGTGACTCAAGCCTGGTACTCCTCCACTGGCTGAACACCCATTATAAATGTCCTTGAATGCCCTGTGTGAGACAGTCCCTCTTGCACAGCAGCCAGAAAGGAGATGTGCCCTTGCTACATCAGGGACCCGACTGCAGAGGAGAATAAGACCTCTGAATTTTAATACTACTGTGGCAAATGTATGCTAACATCAAATGGATCCCAAAATAAAATGTATGGCCAGAAGAGACCTTCTAGGTGTCTGTATACTGCTCCAACAGCATTTTATATAAAAGCATTGAATAGCTTATCATACTTCAGATATGATCAAATACTTAGATTAAATCAGATTCTTAATTCTACAGTGATTGCACACTGGTCACAGGCCTTATCTTTCCCTGTAGACCACCTTTCTCCATGGGGGAAATCAAGTTGTAAGTTTATGAGCAGTGTGTGAAAGAAGAATGCCTTCTTATTTTACTTTAAAATATATTTGTTAATTAGAAATCCAATGGCTATGAGAAATAAATTGTACAGGAACAGAACACCACGGAAACTACTCACCCAACTGCTGTTGGCTTTTGGTGGAAAGTAAATAATCCAGTGCTACCCATGCATTTGAAAATCTATGGTGCCATCAGTTATTAAAATTTGCTCTGAGACTGGCCTACATACTTAATCTAATTCTGACCCTCACTGTGCAAAAGTCTGTGCAAAAGTCTGACCTGAGAAATGTCAGGTCTGCTCTCCTAAATTATTTATGATAAATAAAGTTATTTTAGTAAAGATTTGCACCAACATAACTACATACATTTTTAAATATTGTAATATATTTAAATATCTTTAGTAAATTTATGATATAGGTAAAGCATTATCCTTACTCAAATCCACTTAAATTGAAATTTCCTCAGACACATACAGGTGATATATCTGAAGAAGCTTATAAATTATGCTTGCTCTGATGTGGATAATATGGACATCTTTCCTGTAAATATAACCTCTGTGGAGGCACAGTATTAGAGCATAAGGAGAGTCAAAAATTAGAATATTTAGATTTAATGTGTACTAATGTATGAGATGTGCTAATAAGGCAGAGTGTAAATAAAGCATATTTAGGTTTTCTCTGTGCAAAATATCTGAATTTAATCTCAATGAAAGGTTGTGAGGAAGCTCAGGGTTCAGCATTCCTGGGGAAAAGGAATAACATGAGTTGTTAGAACTGCGTTATAAACATTGTATTGCTGGTTTATTGCTTATTTAGGTGAAGGAAGGAGTGCTCCCAAGCACTAAAAAAATTTGGGAGTTCCCTGTGAAGAGCTTGGAGTGTAACCTGTGTAGTATTGTGTCCTTTCAAAATGCAAGCATTACTGTTCTCTTTTTAAAGGACAAGGCTTCATTTTGTCCTTGAAATATAATATTTCAGGGAATGATAGCAGTAATCTAAAACAGCAACCATGACAAATCCTGATCAGTCCTTTTCTAAAGGTGTACATAAATATGTTACAGTGAAAGTTCATTTCATGAGCTTCAGAAATTCATTGAGCTTAGAGGATTGATCAAGTTAGGCATGTCATTTAGCTTGGTGTTTGGTGCCCAAATCATGGAATATGCTTAGAAGTTTTACTTAGGCAACTTTTAGTCAAATTTTAACAGGCATTTTGCAATGCAGCAGCCATGGGAAGGATTGAATCCTGGAATATCTCACCTTTCTGCTCTTCAGGCTTTTCACTATCAGTTTCTGGGATGTAATGATTCTCAGTAAGAGTGATAAGGAAAGACATTTCCTATCTCACAGCAGAAGAAAATGAGACAACCAGGAGTTAGGACTTAAACCTATGTTAAAAGAAACCTACAGCATGCACTGCCTGAGAGGCAAAGGGCTGGACTCTAAGGCACTGGAGATGGTGTCCTCCAGCTCAAGCAGCACCTACTGTGCATTATCTCATCTCTCTCTGCCAGCACCAAGATGAGGAAGAATAACAAAAACACTCTCTAGCACATATCAAACAGTATCAAAACACCTACACTCAGTTTAATTTAATTTAACTCTTTCTGAGGCACCAGGAACATGACTCTTTCCTCCAGCAGAGTTCTGGGGCAGTAGTCTGCAGCCAAAAAGGAGTGATAACAGTTTCAGCATGTCCTAATGTAACTGTGCTTGCCTCAGGCTCCTGGATCCCCAGGCATGGCTTCATTTTCTTCTTTTGGGGTGCATCTTCTCAGTCTTTTTATAGGAGCTGTTTTAAAAAAATTTACTAGATATAAATCCTGAACTTTCTTCTCTCGTATCCCTGACACTGACTAATCTAATGTGGGTTACTCTCCTCCTTACTGTGGACAAGAATCGTACCTTCATTAGAACTGGTGCAAATATCCCACTGAGAAGTTTTGGTTTTGACTGACATTGGTGAAAATGACATGACAGGAAATTCCTGATGAACTCTAGTTGTCATCTTTATTTCATAGGCACTGAGGATTCATAATGAATCAAAAGCAGACTAGCTCATAGGCTGCCTTTAGGTTGTTGCTAGATTATAATTTTTTAAATTACTTTTGTTACATAAAAGGAGCTGGACTTCACACTCATTCACAGCGTACTTTCTACATCAACCCAATGATAAACAAGTTTTTATTGATTCATAAGATATAAAGCTCCCAAGCTATCTCAAATGGTACACTATAGATCCTATAAACCCATAGAATAATTGGGGCGTATTTTTGTATAAACAGCCTTATGAACCTAAGGTGATGAGCAACAATATGAACTAATAGAGTGTGAGTTTGGGAATCAGAGCACTGAAGATGGAATAGTTTTACACTAGCAATGTGAGAGAACAGTGAAGCACTGCAAAGCTTGGAGGATTAACTTGTGTTGAAACTTGAATAGATTTGAAAGAGACTTTAAAATTATGAACTCTAGTATTATGTTTTGAAAAACCAATAATTCCCCAATACTTGTGGCACAAAAATGAAAATACAGAAAATCCTTAAATGGAAAAAATAATAGACAGTATCAAATTAAAATGAAATTGATTCTATAACTCATGGTTATTATTTTGCAAAAATACTTTCAAAGATTCTACAAGTTAGACTAACATCCACTGCTATTTGAATCAAAGTACATTTTAGTAATAATGCACATGTGTATAACCATCATAGTAAAAGAAGTTTTCATTTGAAAACACTGATTAACCATTTAACATCTAAAGTGCCGCAGTGGTTGATATGATTTTGTTTATATTTCACGCCAAGGAAAATTTGTTAGACTAAGTTGCCAGGTTTTTTGCATCTGGATTATATGATATTTGTCTTTTTAATGGCTGTATATAGAACTGATTCCAGTACTTGAGATTCTGGCTAAACGTAATTAGCTTAAGTGCTTAGAAGATGAAAGTATATTTGCTTTATACTGGATTAAAGTGTAAGTAGCAAAGGTAGCATGAACAGATTATGTTGTTAGCTCCAGCTATTCAAGTTTCAGAGATCTACGTGTCAGCAAAGGACAGTGGTGGCCAGAAAGTCTAGGGATGTTTGAATTTATTAAATTTGCTCTAAGAAAACATCAAATATGTTCATGGACTAAAAAGATTTAATGAAACCACAACTTGTATAACGATTTGTCTGATCATATTTTTTCTCAGAAAAGTTATCACATATGTATATCAGACATTGGTGCTTCCAGTTTGAGCAGCATTATAGCTGCATAAACTTACTGCCAGATTTCTCTCTCCTTCTGCAATGAAGAATTCATCATAATTCTCACATCACAAGGGTTAAAGACTAAGAAGAGGGAAATGCTCAAGTGATTACTGGTATTAAATTCCAGTGATGTATATGAACTATTAGAACAGGAAAGCAGACATAACAAAAATGATGGTTAAGACCCAGACACTGGCAAACTAATTTTGATTTTTATGAATCATATATTAAAGTGCTAAATGAAAATAAGATTAAAATTATCAAATGCCAAAGCAGTCCCACATGGGAGAGATCACTATTGATCATTAGATATGGAAAACATGCAATGCAATAAACCTCAACCTTGTAGGCAGAGACTACTGGCAGATGGAGCACTTATCTTTTCAAAAGAGATAAACAGGCATGCTTGGATGTTATTCTTTACTTACAAAAGCAAATTACATTAGTTTTAACATGATGGAATTCATGCAAAACACACAGTGTCTGGTAACTGCTTTGATTTCTAATAGTGCTATTAAATCGTGGCTAATTTATAACTTTTGAATTATTTTCTCCCCACTTTGGTATTGGAATAACCTGCAACTTTTACATCATACCAAATGACCAGTGATGTGCCTACCAGAAGCCTCTGTTTTGTTCTCCTTCTGAATGTCTACATAGACTTCTTTTTTCCATTTAGGTAGGATGCTGCTGATGCTCAAGGGCAAGAATTTGCTGCATTTGAAAATACAACACAACACAACAGTTCTATTGTGTTTTTCTTTTTAACCTGGAGTTGAATGCAATTAAAAATGTGTGGACACAAATAAAGACCCTGTTTTAAAGTTCACCTTTTCTGATCACAAGCATCTTTAAACATCTCACATTTCAATTTTTGTTGAGTGCGATGAACAAACTAGACAAGATTCTATTGATGGTGCAAGTCAGAAGACAGATATTTTTAGCTCTTAAAGCAACATCCAGCATATATTTTTATCAAAAAAAGTTATATTTTGATAAGATTTTTAACAATGAAAATAATAAAAAATGTAAACATGACATTAAGTGGCATTAAAGTGTATTTTTATATAACCTAATTTTTATGGAATTGTGTGTAATTTTAGCTGTCATGTGTAAGTATGTGGTAGTATTAGTCTTCTTGGCTTTCTTAAGCTGCATCAGAAAATCTAAATGTGCATCTAATAGTGTGTCTTCTTTGACACACTTAGATTATATCTATAGCCATAAATAAATCAGGCCCCATGGTTAAGTGTTGTGACCCAGCTCACATCTCCATGGTTGAATTCTCTTGGTATCAGGAAGCCAAATCCAGGCTCTGTGTTGATAATATTCATTGCCCCAGATGCAGTTTGGGAGATTAGAGGGGTTTTTTTGGCACAGACTAAAATTGTACCAGGAATTGTGCTAAAAGGTTAACATCATGGCTGATCACATATATCTGCAGCCTGAGCTTGTGTTTGGTTCATGAACAGAGACATAATCCTGTAGTTTTCATTTTAAAAAGAATGGACACTCAAATGTTTGTCAATCCTCTGTACTCTGAGGATTCAGCAGAATCAATGGAGAATAGTAATTTAACTATTTAAAAATTAGGAAATATAATGTTAAGTCTCTAGTGTTACATTACACTGCAGATGAAGAGGTATGAATACTCAAGTTGCTCCTAATTTTTCTCCACTTTTCATATTTTAGAGCTGTTTTAAGGTGTGTTCTCAGAGGATGAAAGAGGCTGGGTAGTGTCTTGCATCTTTTCTGTGGTTACTATGGACAGTCATCGTCTGTGCTTCTCTGTTAAATTAACTGCACCAGGGTAGCCTCATTAACCACTTTCAAGCTCCATGTTTTCCCAAGGACTGTTTCACAATGAAAACCATGAAAGCTCATGAAGATGAAAGATCCCACAACAATATTGTTCCATATGTTAAAAATGGGAAGAAGCTCAGATACTTGGAGCTGAAAGTAGCTCATTGTGTCAAGTACCTTTCTGTGGCTAATGCAGGGGAGAATCTGCAGGTAAACTCTAAGTGTTTTAGTTTACCCCTCTCTCCAGCTGCTGTAGAAAATAGACAGAATAACTTAAGATCAAGCATTTTTAAAAATATAGTCACATCCCTCATGTGACGCTGACCCCTGGCCTGGATTCTGCTGAAACCTGTTAGAGTGAACACTGCACATCCCCAGGTTGCTCTAAGACAGAAAAAAGGAAATCAGAGTCTACTGTCTCATGGGGAGGAAGAAGGAGTTAGTAGTAAGCATAATTAGTACAAATGTTAGTGATGAAATCCTTGCCTTGTAGAAATCAATGGGAAATGCCTGCTTTAAGAGTCAGGATTTCATCTTAGACATTTTTTTCCACTAAAACATTTTTATATCTTATTTTTGATTCACAACAGTTACAGATTTCCTGCTCTATTTTTTAAACAACCATATAATGAAACAACTACTGTATTTGTTATCTTAACCCTTGGAAAGCATTTTTATATTTTTTAAAAATGCAGGATTTTTTTCCAGTACTGGCATATGCCTATTTTTGACAACAGGTTGTCACAGGAAACAAAAAGAAAGAAGTATTAAAAGAGCTGTATGCAAGGATCATCCTTTAAAATGCCTGATTATGATCATTACATTTACTAGATGGACTTAACTTTTGGGTTTTGGAAGGCAGACATTTGGCTGAAAATTAGAGATCTGTTTTATTTGCAAGCAACAACCAGAAGTGAAGAAGGTGCAGCCAAGGGGAAGGTGAAGCCTCTTTGTCCCCTGAAGAGGTGGAAGTTGCAAGATATGCCATAGATGACTAGCAGGAGGGTCCTGAGAAGGTGCAAAATAAGAGAAATAGAACTTTTACACTGAGGGTCTTCCATACCTATGCCTCATGTTTAATGGAACAAAGGAAGAAATACATGGTATAAAAATCGATTATACAAATATACACAAAAATATATCATGGAGTTGTTGGCCTCTAATCTATGTTTTGTGTACAGCTGAGTCCCTTGAATATTTATGTTTTATTGTGGATTTATGCACAGCATTTTCTTTCAGCAGAGTAGAGTCTGTCTAGGCTGGTAAAACATAAAACATTGAATTTTTTTACCCTACAATAATATTTCCTTTCAGAAGTTAATTAAAGACACATTTTATTTGAATCAACAGATCAAAGCCAAAATCATATTCAGAATGTTGTGTAATATTTATAGATATTCAGAACAATGATTACAGCAGTATAGAAAAGAAAACACTTACTGAAAATGATCTTAGCAGAACAGAATCCCAGAATCATAAAATAGTTTGAGCTGGAAGAGACTGTAAGATCAAGTAGTTCCAACCCCTGCCATGGGCAGGGAGACTTCCCACTAGACCAGGTTGCTCAGAGCCCCATTCAACCTGGCCTTGAACACTTCCAGGGATGTGGCACCCACATCAGCAGTTGCAGTTATTTCTGCAGAGAACATGAACCTTGAAAACATAAAACAGGCAACATGCACAAAAAGATGCAACAAAATTACAAATTACAACAAATGATATTTCATATACAGATGGTATTTCATCCTTTGAGTTTCAGATCTACACCTGATATCATTGTGGCCTGGGTGTAGTCTCACGTTTGCTTTGAGACTATTTAGGAATGAGCTACCAAAAGGACCTTTTCCTGCTCATAACTTGACATTTCCTCCTGTGCCAGGTCTAGCAATTAGATAACTACCTAATGATCTAGACCAGGGAACCGACATACCTGAATTTTCAATTTACCAATAAGAATTCCAAAAAATGAAGCTTTTTTTTTTTTTTTTTTTTTTTTTTTTAAATCTTGGCTTTGGATTTGCTGATTCTTCAGAGCACTTTTTTTGTACATGAGATGCCTGGCCCAGGTATACTTAAATGCAATGTCAGCATAAGGGATCAGCAGCACAGAGGTTGCTAGTGGGCTTTTTGGCAACACTTCCCATCAGATGAAATTAAAGCATTTGTAGGACTGGGATCTGAGGTCTGTTGTACTCAAAGCTCTGCATCCTCTGGAATGACTGGTCACATTCCCTTCCTGAATGTTTGCTTTTTTCCCCTTCTTCAGGACAGCTCTAGCAGAGTACAAGATGGTTCAGTGAACTGACACAAGAGAATGTTTTTTTCTTTAGGTGGATTACTTTTCCACTGGAACAGCAAATTAACTAATACTCTGTGCACACATAGGTCATTTGTTTGTTAGGTCCAAGCAAGTGACATGGCAGGGAACATATGAAAGAACCACTGCAAGGGTAGAACAACTCCATTTGAGGATTGCAAGTGCAATTTCATGGCATTAGATGTAACTTCAAACTACACTAGAATAATCAGACTCTCTTTCAACTCACAGTAAATAAGTACATGTCATTAATTTCAGCCTTAGGTAGTTGCTTCCTGCCAATTTAGACAAACATCTTACTTAAATTATTTCTTCTAGATAATGTTGAAATAGTAGAACACATAAAAATAAATCTCTGATGATTCTACCACCCATCCTTGGTTTATATTGCAGTAATTACTCTTAAATATGAGAGCTATTAACACTAAGAATTCCTGATTTTTTTTTCTTTACTGCAGCAACTGGAAACTCCAATAAAGGAAACAGGCTAGATGCTGCATGACTAGGCAGTTTATGGAGTTTACTATGAAGATAAGATTGAACAAAACAGCAGATTATATGGTCCCTTAAGACTGCAGTTTTTCAAGTCTTTTGTTTTTCTCAAAACACATTTGCAAAAGCTGTGAATCTTCATTACAGAAGGTAGGGAGACTATAAAATCATTTACTGATCTACAAGGAACAGAAGATGAAAATAACATGCTTTGGGGAAGAGAAGTTTTCTGTGGAAGAATTCTTCTGCAGAAGAGCTTCAGTCTATCATAGAGAATGTCTTTATAAAGAGAAAGATTTTAACTAGTATTAAAAAATCAACTATATTCTAATCCCCAAACTGGATTATGCTAACATGTCACATTGGTTTTCCCATTTGTTTTTCACCAGATAAGTCCTCATTATACATATGTATTGATTGCTCAGTCTTAGCTGAGAAGTGGCAATTCACTAGTGAAAGCAGAAAGGAACATCTTAAAATACTTGCTTAACCTGATATTACCTTAAGTTCTGAAAGTAATTTAAACTGTCAGGTTTGACTTGGCTTTGAAATCACAATCTTCATACAAGAAATGTTTTTTAAGAGATGCTGATTTTCATATACTCAGCTGAGACATATGGCATGCTCTGTTGTGTCCACAAGGTTGTTTAAGACAAAATCAAACCAAGAGGCTGGTTGAAATCTCTGCTAAGGAGGAAGCTTTAAACTTACCCACTTGTTATTTGAAATAGAATAAATTATCCATACAGTCATAGCTACAGTGGAGAGATGGAGTAGGAAACTCTTGTGTAGGGCCTCTCAGCAGTTAGGTCTTACACCTCTGATCCAAAACAAAATCTCAGCTCCCAAAAGCCTGAGCCATGGCTCTGCTCCACTGCCATTGCAGTTGCTACAGCCTTGTGAGATCAGCATTCTGACTGCAGCCTGTCCTTGCCCCCTCAGCAATTTGTGTGTGTCTCCACTTAATCATCTCATAGGCTGTATCTGGTAACAAAGAGCATCAACAGGGGTTCTTAGAAGTCAGAGCATTTGTTGTAGATAAAATCTAGGCAGGAAAGGACAGAGCTAACCTCACAGGTACAGTGATGCAGCGAAGTTTTCTGCAGGCTGAGAGAAGCTGGAAGGAGCAGCACACACTCCATGATGTTTGAAGAGATCATAGCTATAAATCCATAGCAGAACAGCTGCAGCAGTAATAAAGCATCTGAGGTTGATGGAATTTGTAGCATAAATGACTGTAGTTTTTTCACTGGCCATGCAGGAAGTCTGGGTCAGTGGTGCAGACTAGACTCCTCACCTGAGGCAGCTATGTTTAGGTAAGATAAATCCCATCTGCAGTTTCTCACTTTCTGCAGGGAGCTGAGCAAAGTTGTTAAGCCAGGGGTAAACTCAGCCCTTTTGAAGTGAGAAGAAAAGCTTCTGAGTACATGAGCTTCAACTAAATAAAATAAACACAATTATTCAATGACTACTCCAGTCTTTACTGTTAAATGATAGTTGTATGTGTAAAATAGCTAATAACTATGTAGCTAGTAAGTAAAACAAGCTCGGCCACCACTTCAGAAAAATTATTGTATTACTGTCTGCTTCTTAGCTTAATTTTAATATTCATATTCTTGTCTTCTAGGGATATATTTTAAGCTATCATCACCCTGAAAGTTTTCCCAGTGACCCAAAATAATTGTAAGCTTCTTGGAAAATACATATTTATAAACAAAGTATTAATTTGAATACTCTTTTGTGAATGCCTGAATATTTATCCTCAATGGACCAGAAACTGCCAGAAGGCAGGAGCAATCCTGATCTCAGATAGAGCTTTGTTGCAGCATGGAATATTGAATAGGCTCAGGTCTTGGGTATAATCACTTGTTCAACCATGTTGTATGACTCTGTGGGCATTCAATAAAAAATATCTCAAAAACTGATGCCCAGTGTCCTGTCAGAGGAAGCAATAAAGACATCATGGAAGACTCTTGCAGAAACCTTAAGTGTAGATCATATCCTAGCTTAGAGCACACTATGTTGTTTTGCATAATCAGAAAAGAAGGGTTTCAAATATTTTTAAGTTGTCAAAAAGTGCTGAAGGGAACAGAAAATGAGTGCCATGAACAGAGCAAATTGTTACTCATATAGACATTGCTCTTCATATTATGCAATTGCTTGTAAAATTTTTCTGCCAAAATTAGATATTTCCTATATAGTGCAGTGAACTGTGTTTCCTTATTTAGAGCTTGACTGATTTTCCCATCCCCTCTATAATATTGAGATACTGCTTGGCTTTCTGCTTTGTTTAGTCCTCCCTCAGCAAAGCATTAAAGCAGGCATCACAACCAACTTCAAACCAGGATGTAGATGGTGCCATTTGTCTAAATTTCAGTGTATTGAGGTTGAATTTCCCCTTCCCAAGTAATGGGAGCACAGAGAGTAATTTTAAAAAAATTAAAAAAACATTATCACTTGGTGGCGCAGACTGAACCGTACTGAATTGCCAACTGCATTGAAGAAGATGATGATGAAAAGGAAATCTATATAAATGTTCTTGCTAATGGCTATCATTGTCATCCATTTTCTTCAATGGGAGGCAATGTTCTGTTCTATCATCTACTACCACAGTTCACCTCATGTGTCAGCAGGACTGCAATCACCCCTTTTGGCTGCAGCATGATCTGGGAGCACTGAATTAAACCTTACATTTTAATATTTTCCTGAAGTTAACTGTGACTCCACAAATGCAGGTATTGCTACTGCACAACATGTCTAGATCGCTGGTTTTGGTACAAAGAGAAAAGTTAATCTTTGACAGTTTTATGTATAAATCTTTCAATGATTTGTCCTAAAGGTTCCACCTTTAATTTCAGCCTTTTCAAAGTGCAGTGCTTGGTCATTAGTCATTCAACACCGATAACAGGCAAGGATAGCACTCATGATTATAACATGCAAAACACACACTCTAGTGTTTCTTGTTGATGATCCCATTCTTTAAACAGCACCCCATTGATTTGTGGGTATCTTAGATTTCAACTAGATTCCAAACCTCAGGCTGTTGGTAACCTTTTATCTCTGTTCTTATCAACATTTACTACCGAGTGGCTTGAAGAAATAAATATCACAATCAAAGGGTGGTGCTTCTCCCTAGATATTGATCAAAGACATTTATTGACAGACCAATTTGTAGTGACATATGGAAAACTAAACTGTTGAGACCAAAGACAAGGTTATTCCAAGATAAGGACAAATAAACTGCAATGCTGCCTGTTAGAAATAACTTTTTGAGTCCTTATAAAACATTTCTGTGTTCTGATTTAAGAACTGTGCCTAGTGAAATACACACTGTAATCCAATTCCAATAACATTGTAATAGTAGGAAATATGTGCAAAAATTAAATAAATGAAATTAAATGTGAAAAACTGTTGAGATTTTTATTCAAAAACAAATACGCATACTATATATGAAGATATACCTACTGAGCTATAAAGTTCATAGATTTCCTTGTATATTCTACTGCTAGTGTGTTAAATTCAATTGAAGCAAGGTATTTTCCAACATGCTGTATAAATCTCTTGAAAAATTAGTTTTTCCATTGATATAGGCTGATAGCTACTAATTTTAGAAATCAATTACTTGGTATGCTCTCTTAGAAAACTAAATTAAGATGGCGTTAGACCCAAGAAAAGAATTAATTCAAGGAAAAATATTTTTCTGATTTGTTTCAATTATATAAAATTTAAAGCTGGAAAACATGATTAAGCGTAAAAGATGTACACTCATTAAGGTACTCAAAAATTATTAAGGCTCTCACACATCTTTAACTCTGTGGTAATTATATGAGTATAATGAAAGTGTTTTATATTTATATTTAATTTTCAAAAGAAGATGAGATTCTCCAATCATATGTTTTCACTACTTGTCGTATCAGGGAAGGGCAGAGTTAAAGTTAGGTGCCAGACTGCCCTAATCTTAGTATGTTTGGATTACCATTATGTGTAACCAGACTCAAAGAAAACACTGACACTGATGGTAAATTTCTTGTAGGACCAGCCAGTTTAAAACAAATTATGTCTAAATTTTAAAAAAAAATGTATTCACTTTTAAAAAGGCTGACCCTGTGCTCCAAAATTGTGGTGCAAGTACAGGGTGGATTTGCTGGATAATCCACTCTCTGCTTTGTGCTCACAGAAACTGAGCCTTTGTGACAGAGGGACAGGTAACTTCTCTATAGTGGAAATAGCGTCAAGGTGCCCTGGCCTGGGTGAGTGATTGCACATGGACACACAGGGATGCAGGGAATTGAGCATCACCAAGGTGTCTCTGCTTTCTTCAGGGACTCTAGACTAGGCCTGTGAGCAGAAACACTCATTTGTCTAAAGGCTGTATATTCTTCCCAGAAGAGCAGAAAAAATGCAGAATAAAGGGAGGATTGCCATCCACCTTCCACCCAAGGATGCTGCCTCCAGGATTCCTCTGCCACCAGTCCTTCCCTGTGTCCTTTGGCTTCAGGGCCCATATGAACTCAACATGGCTGTTGGTGTGAAGTGCAGTTTAGCAAGGTTAAGCTAGGCCAAAATGGCACAGGAAACACCTTCTGCAAGGCAAAGCTTCCTGAGGGCAAACTTCTGGCTGCTATGTAAAGAAAATGTCTGATCCCTTCCCTGCAAGTTGCAATATGAGGGCTTTGCAGCCATTCTAACACCTGCAAGAAAAGCTGTTCCTTAATACCAGTATTTACAAATTATTTTAACTGTGCCTGTTGGCATTATTGCATGCTGCTGGCTCCTTCCCAAATGTCAGGGGCTGTTTTATCCTTTGTCAAAATGTATAGCAGGGAGCATAACTTTCTCCCCATCCAGCTTCCACAAAACCCTACTGATGTCCAGCTTTCCTGTGCCCTCATTGCATTACACTCTATCTCATTTTGTTTGTTTCTGGGTTAATGCTTTTATTTTGCACTTCCATTTAAACTGCAATGCACTTCCAAACAGCATTCTCTTACAGTCCAACTAGTTTTAAAACTTGACAGAAGTTGTGATCATGCTGCCTTCTGCCAAAGACTAAAAGCAGTATGAGAATGAAATTAAAGCTATGGATAAAGAGTGTGCTTACAAGGCAATACAAAATGGAAAAAATATGGACAGATGAACACAAGATAAAATCTTTTCTAACTCCTTACCAGTTGGCAGTTTTTACAGTAATTACAGTGTTATAGAAATTCCTGATTTAAACTTTTCACCGGAGATTAAAATCCCAGTTTGCACTGACTTATGAAAATAATTTCAGTTGTTATTAGCAGACTTTAATTGCACCAATATGCTTTTCACTGCTTAAAAAGGCCTTTGTTCTTTACAAATAGTGATACAAAGGTAACAGCAATACTTCAGTGGCTTTTATTGCTTGGATGCAAAATAGGAGTCCTTAAGCTTTAAAAATCTCTTCTCTCAGAGATACCATCTTTTGCCTGGAGGTAAAGGAATTAGGGGATATTTACATGATTTAAGGCTAATTTTATAGCATATTATGTTCCTTCTCTGCCATGGAATCAAATACTAGAGGATTTGATTTTAAAAAAATGTAAATATGAGTAAAATGTAATAAAACTATTGTTTGTATGGGAAACCTTCATGCTAATCTGCAATAAATATGTAATATTGGAATTGTGTAACTTGGTGGTCAGCAACAGGAAAAACAGCAATAGCTGTGGGAAGATGAGTACACATGATAATGCATATATAATTCATACTAGATACTTGGAACAAAGTCAGAAATTACATTTTAGCTTTGTAACTTTATTGTTAAGGTGAAAGAGAAAAAATAGTCAAAAAACATTCTGATAGACATTAATGAGGCATTAGTAAAATCAGATAAATATAGCAGTTTAATCAAAACCACTGAACTCATAATTTCTAAAGATAGTTACCAAATCAAGCATTTCACCTATGAATTCCAGAAATACTCAGCAACATTTTGGTGATGGATTCAATCAGTACAGAGTTGAACAGTTGTTGCTTTTCTCTGAAGATAATGTTAACTGAGGAGAAAGACCAGGCTGGCAATGCATGGAACTGCTGTGAGATGTGAATGGGAAACAAGGCAATCTACTAAAAAAGAAAAAACACAGTTACAGATCTTTGAGAATAAAGCCCTGTGATAAATGTTTGGACTAGTTAGAGAGAGACATGTGTTGAGAGAACTATTGAACAAGGAACTGTGGGAGGTCTACAAAGAGCCAAAAGCAGTGAATGGAGTGAAATCCCAGTGACCTGAGTGGGCAGAGTATGTGGTTAGGATGATGGAAGACAGACCAGCAAGGCTTGTTTTGGACAGCCATCACTAGGAGTTTCAATCCTCAGGCCAATGAAGAACGTGGAAAGATAATATTGAGTAAGACCTAATTGCTCGTAATATGAATCACCATCAAAGGGAAAAATATGTATTTGGCCACAAGAGGTAGAGGAAAATCAGCCAAAGACATTTTTGGGTCTATGGAGCTGAGGGATAATAGCACACAGATTCTAGGATATTTCATATTATTCTTCCCATCTTTAGCTTTGGAATGAATTCACAGAGAAATGATCGCCTTCACTCTTGCTGGAACGTCTCAAAGGATTTCTTAACGAAAGTTTTGAGGAGGACAGTAACAAAATGGCTAGTGGTTGTCTATTCAGAGCTGCTCTTCCATGAGTGCTTGGGAGTGATGCAGGGAGGCGATTGCATGTAGAGAGGGGTAATTTTGTGACAAACAAAACATGAAACATTCTACAACAGCATAAATAGCAAAAGAATGCCTGAGCTTTCGATTGGCATTGCAACTGATACCAACGTCCTCGATAAGAAAAATCACATAAGTGACCATATATCCTTCAAAATTCCACAATTAGGAGTATGGTTTTCCTTTTTTGTTGGGTTTTTTTTGGGGTTTTTTTGGGTTTTTTGGTTTTTTTTTAAATATGGTGGGATAGACCACACTTGCAGTATGGGTGAGGATTTCTAAGAACTAAGCCTGGTATGATAATCTTGACAAAACACAGAGATATTTGTTTTTTCTTAGTCAAAATAATCATTGAAATGAACAGAGAATTAATAAAAAACTGCCAAGGCCTGATGGAATTGTCTGAAACATATCTGTCCTTGTATGCATTTTCTCAGAATTTCATCACAAGCAGATATTCTTCAAATAGTTAGAAGCTGAAAAATGAAATGACATCTTACAATGGATAATATGGAGCAGTTTCTTGTTTTAAGTTTATATTTGTCTGTCTAGTTATGAGTCTCCCAACATGCGGTTGTCTCCTATTCATTCCAACCAACCTCCTGTTTTTGTCATGTACTTCCATGATGAAATAAAGGATTTTGTAACTTCTGTGATAAAAAATGTTACAAAAGTAATATTTCATTGCAAAAAACAGTTGCATCCACTTTGTCAAATGAGACTAGTGCATGATAAATAGTGCCACCAGCATCTAAATGAGCAAATTTGCATCAGAGTAGTTTGTGGGTCAGATTTTAAATAAACCTCAAGTATGCAAGCTATAAAAATTTGTGCCAAATCAGCTCTTACTTTTGCTTTAAAATTCTTGTACTTAATATTAATGCTTTCAAGCCACAGGCAATAAACCTTTAACAAAATATACTGCACTTTCTGAGTGGTCAGATTTCCAGGCAAAATGTGAAGTTGACACTACTCATATGAAATTTCTAGGTGGAGGTTTAAACAGCAACAGAACTTGTTATATGTACTCCTTTTTTTTGGCGAAACTTCACTATCACATATGATTTTCTATGAACACTACCCTTAAAATCCTGTAATTTATGCTTACTGTCCAATAAAGTATCCTTTCACATTTGTCTACTTTGGGCTTCTACAATAACTTCTTTGAAAAATATAGAATACACTTGAAATGTAAGTGTCTTGTATCTCCGAAGAACAGCTGAGATTTCTCTGTAAGGAAAAGCATTTTTAGAACCTCAGGATTCCTTCTACCATGGTGACTTTATAACAGCAAAACATTTTTGCACATTGAAAGTTGATTTTTTACAAAAATCTTTACATGGTATTTGACCTTGTCTTTATATTCAAAGTTGGGAATTGCAATATAGTCTTTGAAGTGTCACTAGGCATTGCTGTAAGGGACTTGTGAACCAGAAAGCAGATTTCTCCTCTCCCACTGCAGAGCTAAATGTGCCGTTTCCAGAACAAACACAAGAGGGGGCATTTAGATGATGTTGTGTCTGTCCTTTAAATGCTGCTCTATAAACTTTGTGTAAAACACCGGGCATGAGTCATTTATCTAGCTTTTGACTCTCATTTTCACTGAGTTCCTACCAGTGTCATCTCATAACTTCTCAGTTAAATGATACTGGTTTTGCTTTGGTGCATGATACTCCAGTTAATTTATTCTACAAGAAAGCTGATACAAGTCTACGTATATTTAATTTTACTTTACATCCACACCCACACTACAGCCACATGCACCAGATCTTCATGAACTGTGAGAAAAGGCTCAAAAGGCTCCTAATTTCACAGGCCACAAATGAAATCAAACTAGCAGTTAAATCATTCCACACCCCATTTACAGTCATTGATCAATTTTTCCTGTCAACCCCAACTACTCCCCTTCTGTCACCCACAAGCCACACACTCCCACCTCAGTTCAGAGCCACCACCATACTGCCTTGTACTTTAAACAACATTTATTGGTTATAAGTTCCTACATTACAGTGATTACTCTAGGGTTGGTGTGGCTTTTGTGAATTACACTTAAAGCAATTCTGTATGTGGTTTTCTGTTGGGATACAGTGAAAAATGGTAGCTGCAAGTTGTATTCCTCTAATATTCATGGAAATGTCTCAATAGCTGATCTATGTTTAAATTATTTTTTCCTACGTTTGGTATTTTTTATGAGGAAGTTGCAGAACTGGAGCTTGCCAAAGTGCTCTGGTGTGTTACACTTATGGATGGAGTTATTTATAGCTGCTGTGGCCAGGATGTGAGTGGGAATATATGGGCTGTAGGAGAGGTAACAGAATCCAAGGAGAGGGTCCAATTCATAAAGTATAGTTGGAGAGAACAGAACTACTTCTTAACCTTTAATGGTGTGCAAACTCCAGCCATGGTAGCTAAATTTTACCCCATTTTTTTATTTACTCAAAATTTTACTTTTTGCTGTCCTTGGATTTTCTTGAGTAGAAAAATTTAATTATTTTAAAAGTGATGCAGCTCTGCTGACAGTAATTCACCACACAGCTACTGTCACTGGTGAGCTGTTCTCTAAGTAAGTGCCTTTTGAATTCTTTCTTTCCATTACCAGGTGCTCTTGAAAACGCCCCCAGGTCTGCTTTCTTTCATTCTCCATAATAATTTTGAAATTATAAAGAATATCTGCATTTTCAAACCATGAGAGATGGCTATTGCTTGTTGCAAGCCAGACCATGGCTCTGGCCTACTGTGAGATACAGGACAAGAGAGGAAAGTGCACTGACCTGCAGTTGTGTAGTTTGCTATTTTGTGGAACTCTTAACTTTCAAGTGACCTTACTTAACAAATGTATTTGGTTCCTGGGTAGCAGAAAACACCAGCCTGTGCAAACAACCCTGGTGTCCTCAGAAGTGGTGGATGTGAGAGGATATATAGGTATGTACTGTGCAAGACATTCATGCTCATGACCAATTTGGTTTGGCTTTCTGCAGTGGTTTATTCCAAACTTTGGCTGAGCACAGTGCTGAGAAGGGCACACTCACTCATGCAGTGGCTGCCCTTCACACATTCAGGTACCCTTCAGATGCACACAGGGGTGACCAGGATTGGTCCAGGGCAGCCACAGCTAGCAAGATGAGACTAGTAAAGAAATTGGCAGTATGAATACTTGTAGGGAACTGGTCAGGCATGAAAAAGATGAGTAATGAACAGGTGGACAGACTGCACTGAGGAACATCACTTCAGCATTAGTCAAGTTATTGCAATGGAATGTAGAGATTTATCATGCATGCACTGGGCTTTTACTTTAGTAGAACAAAAGCAGGTAAAGGAAACAGCCTCAGGATGCTAGAATTTTGCTCTAAAGTCTACAATGGTATATGATGGTAGCTATAATAACTTTTCCTTGGAAACATTTATCATCTTTTGGTGTTAGAATCAGGATTCTAGACCTGATTCACTACAGTTGTTACTGTGTGACACCAGTTTTTCTAAAATTATTTTAAAAAATCAAAATGTTATATTTCCCTTTATAATGGATAAACTGTGATGAAGTGAGATGCATGGATATCTCTGTACATGACTTAGAGACAAATAGTCTAAAATCTTCACCAAATAAAATAAGTTTTTTAAGTGATGTTTTTTAGACCCAAAGAAATAACAATACGCAAATTATTCAGAAAACTATTCTGAAACTCTTTATCCCTCCATATATATATTTCTATAATGTGACTTGGAGAGAAGCATCTCTAATTGGCAATTGTCTTATTCCCCTCATCAAATACAACTTTTGGCTGGCTGATACATGAAGGCCGGAATAGTCTCACAATTTCAAATATTTTCCCCTAAATGAAGACTCCCTGAAACAAAAATCTGAGGTCTTGTAGTTGGCCCAAATACTTTAGTTTTCAGGCAAACTGATGGTTTCTTATACTATTCTACCCACTTCAACCACTTGTACACTTACTTTGAAAATCCAGGTTTTCAACACATAGCTGTACTTAGGAAGTTTACCAGATAAATCACCCACTTAAAAAACTATGGATTTTGTCAGCAACTTCTCTGAGTACTTGACAACTGTTTCTCCTTCTGAATTACTTGCTCTGATCTCATGGTAGCTTGTGGTCCTGACATTTCATCCCCTCTTTGCCTTGAGTTTTTGGGTGAAAAGGAGCAATTAAATTGCTGTCCAACATGTTTTCAAAGTCACTACAATTTGTCTTTCGATCTATTTTTAAGAGCTACAGGAGTGTAACCCAGAAAGGATGCTTTACTGGTAGTGGGAGTGGGCATAAGCTGTGACAGCCAAACAAGCTTTTCAATACAATAGAGAAATTTTAACAAGGGTCACCTGAGATCCTTCTTTTGCTCCTTTTTCAAAGCTCTCTGTGTTAAGCATTTTGCCTAAACGTATGCTTTCTTTTGGGTAAAGGCACAGCTTTGTCCAAAGGGTAAGGCTCTAGTAAAGCATGCTGTCCCCTGGTATGACCTGAAATGATGACATGATGCTTGCAGAGCATTCAGAGCTAGACAGTTCTGAACAAAACAGACATTTGAGGAAACAGCATGTGCCGTGAATCTTTGGGCTGGTAAGTATAATAACAAACACTGCAGGCAAAGTTGGTTGAAAAGGAAAATAAATTAATCTGTCCTCAGTCTAGTCTGGAGGTGGCTCAGCTGTGGAGCTCTACAGTCACAGCCTCTCTGTGGCAGTTGATGCTGAAGTTGTCACACTGAAGAGACTGCAGCTGTGCTGAGACAGTTACCAGACTGCATGCTCCCTGCAGGAGTTGTTCTAGTCTGTAAAATGTCTCTGGTTGTATTTCATATGGTCAGATTCTGAGTGGGGGATATTTCTTAATCATAATTTTTTTCCCCTCAAGTTCACAGCCAGCAAATTCCTCATTCACATCGATATGAAACATTCCTTCCAACTGTGGATGTTCATTCAGATCAGCCTACAGGAACATGGTCTTCAGCTGGACAAAGCACACTTAAATTTCTTTGAAGTATTACAATGTGAAAAATTTATTTTCCTTTGATTACATAAAATTGCTGTCTCTTCTAAAAGCTAAATAGCAGAGGAAGCTTTGGGCTACGGAGGTTCTGTTGGAATCAAGTCTAATGTTTGGACAATTTCTTCTGCTTATTTAATAATAGACACAGTTGAATCAGTTTTTTGCCTCATTAACCTTCCTTTGACAAAATTTACTTGACATACTCTGCTTAGTGTTATGCTTTGCCCCTATTATAAACTTTTATTTCAGATTCATCAGGGATTTTATGAGTGTGGGACATTAAAGCAAGCACATTTACAGTTTCATCCTCCCACTGAGACATTGCTGGTCTTAGTTTTTATACCTCCAGTCTAATTTCCTCTGAATGTCTCATAAGGATGGATAGTAGATTCTTTTGAAACTGTTCTTTTACAGAGTAGACTAGATGACGTATGAATCTTATATCTACTTCAAAATATATCTTCACTTGAAAGTCTGTGCCCTTATGGACATTTTCCCAATAATGTTTTTGATTTAGTCACGAGTGTTGTGCATTACAAACAAGCACACAATGTCAGTAAGCAATTTTTCCAATTCAGTCCATGGAATTGTTTAGTGTATAGGAAATTACAGCCAAGTTTTTGTTAGTTTGCTTGCCAGGGTCAATGTGGTGAAGATGGACAATTTTCTTCTGTGTACTATATCTATGTAATCCTGAGTTCTATCAGCTATGACAGAATGGTATTGTGAACCACAATTAATTTCCTTTACAATAGTGTGGATAACTTCACGGCTCATTAGACTGATGATTTCATTCTGAATTGTTGGACTTGTGTAATCTTGTTTTCTCTTCAGCTAGCTTCCCAGGGTCTCATTGTCATTGCTGTGAAGCTTCAGCAATTCAATAAAATTCTCCTCATCAATCTGATGGCCATGAATTACCAAGTCTTTTCTACTTCAGTAATGTACAGTGAGTATTACTTTGTACAGTGAGCAAAACTGATTTCCCAGCAAACATTTTACCTTTCTTTATGCTTCAGACATGTTGGAAAATGTGGTATTTGATATTCCAATCAAACAAAAATTATTTGGTGACAATTTAAACAAATTTTGGCTAGGAAGCATAAACAAACAGTGGAACTTTGGCAGAGAACTGTATTTATCTTCCTCCCCTCCACCACTACCGGCTTCATTCCTTCTGCTCCTGCTCTAGGTGAAGCTTAGAGTGAAGTGTCACAGCTGTGACATCAGAGATGAGGCACTCACTGCTCAGCTAACCTCGTATGGATGGTGAATCTGTGATATCACAGCAAAGGACTTAAACAGTTATGGAGATGTACAAATCACTGAGGAATAAATATAAAAGTATTTTACATATATTTTTGTAAGATAATGGTTACAGCCATTTCTGGCAATTGGAAATTTGAAGATTTTTTGCTTGCCTAAGCCTGCCAAGATACAATGTCATAACATTATTCTAGAGTTATACCAGAATACAATACTTTCATGAATGACATTAAAGTGGCTTGTGTTCAGATGGTTCTGTCTCCAGCAAAACAGCATGAAAGATAAAAAGAAGGGTGAGAAAAAGGGAGAACCAGAAGAGACAATTTTCAAAATTAATGAAGGAAAATCAAATACATGCTGTGGTTCACTGCTGCTAAACATATAGATGAGAGGATGTGTGAGTTTTTTATTTCACAGAACTCATCAGAAATGCTGAACTGCAATTGGTATATGGAGCTACAAGCCTGTCATGCTTTTAGCATGTACTTTTGTTAAAAATGCTAGGTCTGCTAGTATGTGTAGATTTTAAATTAGCAGTTGAGAATAATCCTTGCCATAGTTCTTCCATTTGTGTCTCAGTTCTCACCTAAGAATCAGCATTAATTGATCATTACCACAGAACCTTTTAACAAAATTAAATAAATCAAATTAAAAATTCACACATATTTTAGTGAGGGGCTGCCTTAAAGCCAGAGAACAAGTCTAAAACCAACACCTTGTTTCACTGTCTTTTGTGAAGAGCATAATAAAAGAAATGTATAATTTAAAAAAAATTTACTTTATAATATTTCACTAAAATTTCTTCTTATATTCATATATGATATGATTTGTACAGGATTATGAAGATAATCTCAACCTGGTTTTTTACGTTCTGATGTTCAATGTTTTACATTCTGAGAAAACTGTATCCCAACACCACCTGTCTTTCACTGTCATGTTTAAATACAGCTTCCAGGAGGAGCTGATCAAAAAAGAAATAATGACTGAAAAGCGAGAAGGGTTTGGGCCACACACTCTAAGCTTTTATGTCATAGAGCAGATCCAGTCTATAATGCATAAATAAACAACACTACTGATACATGATATCTTAAATATTTCTACATTGTGCTGTGTTGAGTAATTGTGACTAATTCTCAAATTTATATACTAAACATATAAATATATTACTATATTTTCATATTTAATGCATATTTAAAAACATGACTACATTAATAATAATGTTTATTGAGAGTAAACATTCTATTTATAGAGTTTATCAATAATTAAATTCTAAATATATAAAAAATCCAGCACACTACAGAGTGCAATTTGTATATTAAAGTGTGATGTAGCACACTTTTAAACTGCCATTGTTTAAATATAATTTTGAACAATATCCAGTGTATGCAGTGGCACCACCAAGTTTACTAGAGCACCTGAATTCTTCCAAACTCATTATCCCTGCACCAAAAACTATGAGTATATAGCCAATGGCTTTATCTTCACCAAGCACAAATGGACAAAACAGAGCTGACTGGGTTAATGGAGGCTGGTTAATTGTCATACATCTACATAACAGCAGTGACTGCTCAGTTTTGCTGTGATGTGGTCTATGACCAATAATTGTAATATTCTACTTGAAGGTGAGTACAAAATGCTCCCATGGAAGCTAACAGGAGTTTGAAGTTACAGCCCGTCCCGAGGATGGCTGGCCAGAAGGATAGAAAAGGACCTTTTTAAAAAAATTATTTATTGCCTAGTAAATTACTGGTATTTTAAATGTATATACCCAAAGAAATTCTTCCCTTTATGTTTCATTGTGTGACAAATACATAACAGCGTTTTTCTTTTTCATGACAGGGATTTCTGAAGAAAGTTTCTATGCCAAAATATAGCCAAAAATATATGGGGTTATTTGGTAATTATTGATGCTAAGTCTTATAAACATCTTACTCTACTACAGTACATTTTATTTACTGGAAATCCAAGTATTTGAGGGCACAAGACTTCTCAAAAGGCAATACAGGTCACTTGTGTTTCCCTATAGAAACCTGTATTTAAGGTAATATTCAACAGTAATTCCTAGGAGAAGTTTCAATGTTTTTGACTTATAAAGCTTGTAGTACTTAATTTGTGATTGCTCAAGAAGCTGCCTCCTGGCTGTCCGTGGATAGTCCCACTAAATTGCCTGGTACAGTGCCCCTCTCTCAGGGAAGGGAAGAGTTCATGGATTTCTGAGCTCCTTGACTTACCAACAATCAAGCCACTGGCTACGGGCTATTTTCAAAATCTTTTTGGCTGCTGCCTGTTCCTCCTTCGGTGCAGGCATGACAGCCATAAGTAATGACTTGTGCCCCCAGAGAAGCCCTCTGGGCTGTAGATGAGCAGCCCTTGACATCAGATCTGCCCTCCTGTTAACTGTGGTAAGCAATGGTCTGGGGCGTGGTGGGAAGTTTAGCAGGATGACTCCCAGCTTGGGCTTGAAAGAAGATAGAGAAAAATTTGAACATGTTTACAGAAAATTTCTCCCCTGAAAGGGAGAAATCATTAACGTGCTTATTTGGGACATGGACAAAAAACCAGTTTACATGATGAGAGGTGGTAAGAGACCTTTGGGTACTGTACTGCACAGAAATTATATGAGTGATGCAGTATGTCAGGAAGGCTTTTGTAACTGAGCACCTATCTTGGATCTTTTAGGGATATGGGAACCAACTGAGAGATGCCATGGGATATGTAATGTGGTCAGATCTGTGCAACAAACAGGAACTTTTTGTGTTGACGTGTATGAGGTTAAACTGTGTCTGTTACAGCAAAAATAATCCAGATGTTATGTAAGAACTTGGATGAGAAGTTATTGGTGTGGGTGTGTATAAGAGGCAGCTAAGATGCGTAACAGTGGGTGGTTCACATTGGGATGGTCTGAGCCACACCTACTCATCACTGACCTTGAACCAAACCCCAGCAAAATCCACCCCTCTATCACTGACCTTGAAACAAACTCCAGCAAAAGAACAGAACTGGAACACAGACCATGGGTTCCAAGCTACACATGCACAAGCTTTATCTTAGTTGGTTTTCTCTGTTAAAACACAATGCGGAGTATTTCAGCAGAGACATCATTGCTATTAGCCACAATCTGTAATTCCCATAGCTCTACCAGAGGCATTTATACTGGCTTTTGGAAAATGTACATCCACCAGGGAACATGTAAACAGTAGAAGTCAGCCTGAGCAGTAAGAGATAAAATTCCAAGGCATGGATGATTAAAAAGTCTTTGATGTTGTACATGAATAGAGTATATGTGGAGACCAAATACATACTCTCCAAATTTGATTCAATAAAACTGAAACTCTCTGCCTTGCCCTTGGCCTCACAGTACACCCCACATTAAAACCGTTCAATAAAATTTGATATGTTGCCAACTGTTGCCTGCCTGAAGATTAAACTACTTAAGTTTTCAATTACCTATGATATACAACAAAGACACACGAGTAATGTCCTTAACCCTCTGGCAGAGCAATCAGAAAAAAACAAAAAAAAAACCAAAAAAAAAACCCCAGGCTATTTACACAAGTGAAAAGCCTGAATATAGAGATGGGCTTTACACTGTGCCCTGAAGGTCCATGGAGAGGGACTTGGTTGAAAGCTACATGTGTAGTTTTCTAGTATAACTATGTCAGTTTGGAGACTGTTTTTAAACATATATAACCCTTGACATTGATACACTTCCATCAGTGTGAGGATGCTTGATCTTATTGGATCAGGCCCTAGATCAATTTCAATGCAAGTGTAACTTGCTGATGAATGAACCTGAAGGGGATGTCTGCAATGTATTCTGTTGCAGAGATATCTAACTCTACCTTGTAGAAGTCAACAATTGTAGCTTTGTTTGGATGGCATTGGGCAATCCTAGTTGCAACATTCAACCACGGAACTATGATAACATTGCTCTGGTGCTTCTGGGCTTTAACATCTGCTTTAAACTGTTGCTGCACTGTGTTCTGTGGACAAATCTGCACACTCAGAATTGATTGGTTGATCTTTACTGCAGGTCTGATTTACAGAACACAGACTTAACCACAGGTTCCCACTGTTGAATCCCTGTAGATCTGATCCTTAAAGTAAAAAGAATAAATTTCTTTCTTCTTACTGACTCTAAAGGAAAGCTAGATGATTTGTTCAGCTGGAAAATTTCACAATGTGATATATTATTTCAGATGAATCCTATTTTTTGGGTTTTGAGCCTAATAGTAATAAAATACAAATAGGACCCTAATTTCAAAATAGCAACATATCCATCACTAGGACAGCATCATTAAAGTAAGCAGAGCTAATTAATTAAAGTAATACCATTTCCACATGCAGAAGATGCAGTTCCAACTGCTGTTGTAATATGGGTATGAAAACTCCAGAGCTGGGGAGTCTGGAGAGAATTTTATGTCCTCATTTGCAGTTAAAATGCAACAAAATCACTTGTTCTTAGTTATTCTCAAAAGGCTTGCAGCAGTGCATGAGAGAAAGTGTGTCTCAGGTAGTTGACTCAGATCATGCCAGGCTTTCAAAGTGAAATGAACATGATAATTTGCCCTGTGCAGGGAAGCAGTAACTAATGGACCAGTGCAGTGTGTTTCTTCTGACCAGTCTGACTGAAGGAGCAGGGTCACTGCATCTGCACCAGCTGGAGCTTCTGAGTGACTTTCAGGAGCATAATATGTTTAGCAAGCAGCATGGTAATCTAATCAGTGAATGGAAAAGCATGACTGTAGGCAAAATGTGGCAGAATGGGAAAAACTTGTAGTTAAAAAGGAAAGCAAAGTAAACTTCCCTCAGTATCTTTGAACCTGCATTTTTTATGTTTCCAGGGATTGCAATTAATTTGATTGCTTTGTTATAAATCTCACTGCCAGACATCTTAGTATGATATCAACAGAATTCTTGAGTATCACTGTATCTTTCCAAATTGCTGCATTGTAAATTGCTGCTTCAATGTGAGTTGAAGAAATGTGCAAAAGCATCTGGTCCCATCTGCAGCCAACTCCAATCTGCAGCTCCTTGCTTTGGTGAGAATCCTAAAAGCAGCTCTTGCTGCAGTCATGCACTGGGACTGAACTTTGAACATTTTCAAAGCCACAACTAGTTTCTATTTAAGATGTCTGAAGTAGCAAGCTGACATCCCAAGGAAAAAGACTAGCTTTTTATGCAGTGGAGAAGCAACTGAAAACTGCAGAATATGCTGATTTTCTTGAACAGTCCTTTAAATGGCTCTGGTATGAGAACATTTGAATACTTTAATGTAGAGCATGACACTAAAACATGGTATGAAATTACAGTCGATATAAAATTAATTTTTTAATTATATTAACTAATATATCTTCTCCTTTGGAAGCTATAAAATATCTTGTGTGAAGATGGTAGACTCTGCCCCTAAGGGCTCTTATTTAGCTTTTATCATATTAGGTCTAATAGAAAAAAACAACATTGACATTAATGTGTGTCATACATGAAATCCCATTATCCATCTCTGTTGTTATAGAGTGAAAATACCACTTCTGCTGAGTTTTATGCCTTAAGTTTAGTTCATTTTTATTTTTTAGTCATTTGTAGCAAATCAGAACCTCTTCTAAAGTGTTGGACCAACCTCCATGCTTGATTACACTGGTGAAAATTTGGAATTATTGCCTTGAAATCAAAGAAGCATCAATGAATGGAATTTGGCACAAAATGTGTTTTGGTCCATTACTTTTTTTTGTAGCCAAAGGAAGTTTCATCTAATTTTCATGTAAATTCCTAAATTATTCTGTAGATTTCAAAGAAAGACAATATTTGGTATATATTGGATCAAAGTGATGGTACAAACTACTTATGTCAAAGGCAAAACTAACAACTGCTTTAAAGAAAAGAAACCATTCAAAGAAGAGGTATGGAATAACCTGCCACAAGGGTAGAAACATGGAGAAATGCAGGAAAAGACTGTATATGTAAAATGCGAGTAATACAGCAAATGCATGCAAGGAAATTAATTCCCTTCTCTAAAGCTAGTGAAAATGTATTTTTGCTATATAAAATATCAAGGGTTATCTCTTTTATTAAATATTTAGAGTAAAATCTCTATTTAAAAAAATGCTGGGTAATTCTTTTGCATCCAATGAATATTCATTGGGAAGTTCATTGGTGGGTGCCTATTCAAAACTGAAAGATCAAAAGGGAGCTGTGTCAATTTTGTCCTTTTCTGGGTTGACTGCTATTTTTTGATGTAATAAATTGCCAATTTTAGAAGGGTAAAGAACAGAAATGGAAACGAGTATGCCTTTCAGGAGACTTTTGACTGTGCTGTTATGAATAGTCCCCAAACAAACAGCTTGTTGCAAGCCATTCACAGAGTAGATAGACATCCAATTGTTAGCCATGCAAATAGCCATATCCAATGGTCAGACAGCTGTTAGCTGGCTCTTAGAATGATTGGTAACCAGACTGTTGTAGAACCTATTCCTGTCTACAGGCTGCTGGGTCTCATCGTTTTCTAAAATCTTATTAATAAATTGAACACGTTTTATGGGATCACTGATGTCTATTGCCTCCCTTCTCACTATTTCTCTCAGTAACAAGTAGAAGACAAAACCAAAAAAAAGAACAAGTAGGAAAAACATGTTTATGGGCTGTCTTTACAGACCAGGGTTTTATCCTCATAGGGATATTGTAGGTAAAATAAAAGCCTTTTTTGTGTAACCACTGCAACATTTTATACTCCTAAGTGCAAGTATGTTATCCAGGCACACACAGAGATGCTCACCATGCTTCTTATACACTAATACAGCTTTTTCTTAGTCTCAAAGTCATATTCTGAAAATGCATACACCAGGAGCAAATTTAGACTTTTAAAAGTTAATGAAAACAGATATTAGTACATAATAAAGTCTTTAATAGGTGCTTTTCTTGAACAGGGAATTGTGCACTCTTTTGACTGTGGATAGTTTTTCATGTCTTTATGAAGTTTTACATGTTGCAACAAAAACCTGTCTAATGTAAATTAACTAGAATACTTCGGATTAATTGAAAACAATATGGAAGTTGAAAGCTCACTACACATCATGCTCCTGGCAGTGCCCAGAACTGGCCAATTGTGGTAGGTGGACTGTCCATGCTGTTTGTAGGATTTGATCCATAAACAAAATGGTTTAGCAGGAGAAGGAGGGTTTCTCTTATTTTAATTCAGAAATTTCAGATGCTTTGGTAAATGATACCCGTTTAATAAAATTGTGGTTTCTGGGTTTAGGCAATACTGTTCATGGCTTCTCCCACCCATTCTCTTAGACTCTCATGACTTTATGTTCCTGTTCCCCAGATGAGGCCTTCACTCTTGTTTCCATTACATCAGACTGCTGGTGTCTCTGAGTCCTCACCTTGCCTCCTCTCCCTGCACTGGCAAAAACCAAACATGAACCCCACTAACTCTCCAAGGACACTAACACTTCTCTGCAACGTGTCACTTCCTCAGACCTCTCACTTCTGGATGAGCAATGCATATTTTCCTGAAAGAGCTCTTATGGAGCCAACATAGCTTCAGTAAAATGTAGCTCCTTGATTCTATACTGAATGTTGTAATGATATCGTTGCTGAAACCCACAGCACTCAGCAGGAGCCACAACACAAAAGTTAGTAGTGACATGGGCATGTTATATTAGATTTCCTTTTCTTCATAAAACAATCTGAGGCCCTGCTCTCCGTTACCTGAGCACTTGAACTGCAAAGTTTTAAACTGAGATGGAGCCCTGCTGTGTATCATTTAAAATTGCTGGTTGATATGAAAAATGGAAGCAAAAAGCTAGAGCATAACTAAATAATGTTCTGAGTTGGGATACTCAGTTTAGAAAATATAAATCAAAGTTTGAATCCTGCAAATGATTACAGAAGATGGTTTTTGATTCAGAATTAATTGTAAGATTACACAGATGCATAATCCCATCACAGTATGTTTCTTACCTACAGGGTGTCTTTATTTATATATATTTTCTCTGTTTCTTCTCATATTTTTCTGGCCCAATAGAAATTGAAATAGAAACAAAAAAACAGAAACAGAAAAAACACATAAACAGACATCTCATGCCCTTCTTGAGGCTTTGTTCAGCTACCAAAGGACATTATTCAGTGGGAGAACAGTTTCTTTCTAGAAGGTAAGCAATTCAGCAGATTTTCTATATCTGAATGAATATTCAAACCAGACCATGTTCATGGCCTCTCAAATCTCCCAATGGAATGTAAACAGGATTGGAGTACTGATGTAGGGTTGCAGTAGGTAGCAAGGGTTAGATACTGCATTACATGTCATGATACCTAAATTCTTTTAAGGATGACTCTCTGGGTAGCTCTTTTCAAAATGTAAAATAAGGACAAAAATTACTATGCTGTAGCTCACAGAGGTGTTAAAGATCATGACAGTCACAGAATGATTAAAATGAGATGTAGGATTACATACCATTCACCTAAAAACATGAGCAGTTAAAACACAATTCAGAAGTGGAATAGCTGACATCTGTCACTGAACATTTTTTCCTGAACATCATGGATGTATGCCTTAAGGAGCTTTTTGGTGAGAATTCCAAACATACTAAGAATCTAATATGTTTTCCCTCTCACCTATTACATGGAACTAATTGTCAGTGTTCATCTTTTATTTTCCATAACTATTTGGAATCTAGCAAATGCTTCCTCAATTTCAGTTATTAAAAATATCCATTAATCAAAGACCCCTAGCTGGTATTTTCCAGGTCCTCCAGATTTCTTGACTGTATATCTTTTATGAATCACCTCAAAACCTGCTTTAATACTCCCTACAAAGTATCTGATTTTCCTGTTGCCGGATGTGAGTTCATTAGGTGAAAGTTACCATGAAACAATTTAATGGGAGCTTCGATCTCATTGTTTTTTTACTAAGTATTATTTATGCATCCAGTGCCCCAGGTGTCTATGGAGCTTAACAGGCCATTTTAAAAAAAGGCCATAGCCCAATTAACTAAAACAGTAACTATTAAAAAAAGGTGCAAGCATTTGGGAAAAGGGCGAGATGACAGGAATTATTGCACGATTGAAAGGTCACAAATGTGCTTACTGCTGGAGACAAAACTTGCCTGTTTACAGAAAACTGAAATGGAAAAGCTGGAACAAAGAATGAAGTGCTTAATACTGGGTGCCTAACTGGAAGCTGAGGGCTTTGGAGAGAGATCTGAAAAAGGGAGAATCATTGTGCAGGGATAAGAAGCATGAAGCAAACAAAAGCATGTGTCCTTTGTGAAACAAAGAGGGCAACGGAAGTAGAATCTGTCGGGCTGCTGGGAGGAAACAGGGTAAGGCAATAGGGGGGTTGAGGCAAACCTTTCCTTGGAAAGTGAGGGTGAGAGGTTATTTGCTAACACTTCTTGCTGTGCTTGAAGCTGCACACTAGGACACAGAGGACATTGTCCAAGTCACAAATGAATTTGCTCTCTGAAAAGCTGATAGTCTAGTTCTATCCACCATGGTTCTTACAACTTCCTTTGCCTAACTGTAGCTATGCCAAAGCTTAAGAACAGGCTGACTTCCAGTGTAAGAAATTGCTGGTTTACCAAGGTGAGATCTAGACTACAATTCACTAATTTCTTCATTGCAGTGACTATGCATAGCAATTAAAGGTTTTACATTGAATTTATTACCCTTCTGCTTGACTTTGACCAGGGTCCCATGAAGAAACTTTCTCTTGAGTGAAGAGGCATAAAGGTGAGGATTCAGTGCTGCTTTACTGAACAAACCAGCACTTCGGATTTTGAACTTGCAGCTTTACTGTGCAGATTCTCTTTTTTTTTTTTTTTTTAAATTACCTATTTGATGACATGGGGAATTTATACAACTCTCTATTTCAAATGTCTTAGTAGCAACAGCAGAGACATCAGATCTTCAGCTACTGGAAGTTAAAAGTACTTCTTTTTACTATAATTACCTTGCTTAACAGCAGTTGAAAATTAAAGTTCTGCCTTGATTTTCTAGAATATGGCATTTTATTAGTTTCATGTATATTTTCTATAATGATCTCTTGATTCTGACTTCTGGCTGAAGCATCAATACTGAAGTTCAATTACTGCATCAGCTAATCTAAACCAAGAAAGACAATTAAGGTTACATTTTTCTCACAGTGGCAAAGCATTGTAAATATTCCTGTTGCTGTACCTATGCTGCCTATTGTGACAATTATGTTTCCTCAAATTCATCAGGACTGAAATATTTGTTTCAGTTAAACTGACAATGGAAAAATAAAGCAGTTCCTTGATTTTGTCTGCATACACTAGTTAGTAAGATACATTCCCTGGTAAACAGATTTGAAGAATGCAGGTGGAGGCTGATCCTTCATGACAACGGTGCTGCTTCTGCAATCCTGTGTCCAGAAGTAGATGGCTGCAGGCCATCTTAACTTCCTGGATGCAAGGAAAAGCAGGCCAGCCATCTCCTTTATTTTAAATATACCTCTATTTTTCTAAGTAGAACCATTAGTTTTTATCGATAGCACTAATGCTTTGCATTTAGACCAAATTACAATAGGAAAGGAGATGCTTAAGGGTAACTGGGTGATGAAAGGACTACATTAGAGTACAAGTCCAAGGGCTGCTGTTTCCTATTTGTAATGCTGAATCCACATGCAAGTCATATTTAAGCTATAAACGATGGCGCCTAGGGAGTATACACTCAGATTGCCTTGAGAAACTAAATACTTTTATCAAGTCACCAGATGGACTTGTGTTCAAAAAACACTCTTGAACAACATGGCTTTTCTATATTTACCTTTAGATAACCAAGCTCTCAGCAACCTATACAACTTAATTAACATGTTGCTCTGTTGTTTTATAATTTTACATAGAGATGCCTAATACACATACATAATTTCAGACCACAGATAATTTCACACACCATACATAATTTCAGCTAGCCTCCATTGATCTCATTTGTTTTAATAATCACTGATATTGTACAGTTCCAATGCCCTCAACTTCTTACTCAGAGAACTGTGAGACTATGCCATCCATTTTCTTTCATGACAAAAATATCATTTGCAGTTGGGCAAGTTTTATCAATTGAAGCTATGAAATTTTAGCCTCCATAAGACCATAGCTTGAGCAGTGGTTTTGAGGAAATTTCAGATATAGAGACAGGTCCTGTTAAAGAGAACAAACACATACATAGAGTGATTTTCATCATGGCAGTAGAAAGAGGCAGGTTTTTGATTCTCAGGATGTCTCAACGAGGTAATGGTCTGTTTGGGTGAAACAATTTCCATTGTAGTAGGAGGAGCACAGATAAACATGAAGATGTTATTGAATAGACTTCAAACCATAGCAGCTGCATGGAGTTCTGTTAACTCAGATGTCATTACTTGCAAAGTAAAAGGGAAGATACGGTTTTCTGAAACAAGAGAAGAAGAATAGTAAGGATACATGAGTTTAATTACCTCCATGTCTGTATGTATATTTGAGGAATATGTCAAATGATCAAGAGGAATGATACACCATCTGACAATGATTATGGCTTTGGGGGAATAATGAAAATTCTGATGGGTGGATTGTGAAGTGAAATCTAAGTTCAACTATAAGAAAGAAATCTACAGAAAGATGAGATGCCCTTAGTGTCATAGCTAAAAACAAGCTCACAGCTATAATCTGACAATGCAAGTTGAATATAAGATATAAAGCTGAATGTAGAGATGAAAATCATCAGCAATAACTGTAAAATTTGAAGGCATCCGAAAACTGAATACTCTGTATATCCTTAGTAAGTGTTGTATACATCTTGTATGCTATTTTTGCACCAGTCTATCAAAGTATCCAGGGCCATGTGGCCACAGCCAAAGCCAAAACAATTTAAATATCAAGGTAGTTAGAAATATGAGCAAATCTGAACTGAAGAATATACATAAGATCTGAGCCATTGTAGGCTGCAACAAATTCCACTCTCCATGAACATGAAAAATTTGAAAATAGTAATTATCTAAGGTCAGATACAGATGAATATGGGCAGTGATAGGAAGAAGAGAGAAGGGGAAGGAGAAATAAGTACAGTCTAACAGAAGGTAATTTAAAACTTATAGATGGGAAGACAAAGTTTTCTTCTTAGAGGGATTAATAAGAAAATACTTAGCTTTTACAAATGTATGAGGAGTGTTTCTTCCTAAATTAGGAAAGGATAGGAATTGGTAAAAATCTTCCTGACATCAGCTGTGAAAGCCCTTGATAGATAACAAGAATAAAATGCACTGAGAAAGGAAGTGACATGAATCTTAAATTATTCCTTGAAAATAATAAAGAAAACATAAACAAAAATGAAAAAAGGTGGCAGTAGAACTCCCAACATTAGCCTAACTTTACTCACTTTAAGCCAATGATAAAAATAACACTGATTTTGACAGAGTTGGGGTTAGATTAATGCTGAATACTTTTTAAAAATTCCTCTCACAGAGGAAAGCTGAACTATCGACCACAATTGCTTGGGGAAGAGTAATTCTTGCCAGATGAGTTTATTTGTTGGGGGTTTTTTTTCTTTATGGGAAAATATAACAAAATTATGATGAGAAAAGTGGGGGAGGATATTGCTGTTTTGGTGGGATGATCAGTGCAGTTCCCCAGCCATGGGTAGCTTGGTTTGGCAGGGAGAGCTCAGTGCTCCTCTGGCTGCCCCGGGGCTGTGAGACAGACATGGGCATTTACCTGGAGCAAGGCACATGGTGGTCTGGCAGAGGGACAGGGTGACAGTTCTGAAGCCAGATAACCTTCCTGAAATTTACTCACATAGAACAGACATTTCAACACTGTTCAAGGCTTTGTGCAGCACCTGCCATGCTGTGGGCACTTATCAACAGCACTAAGTGCTGATGCTACTGCCTAAGGAGTATTTGGAGACTGACAGGTTAGAAATACAAGCATAGAAATACAACATTTACCATGAGAATATGATATGGCCATCCAGTTCTGCTTTGAAAGAAGCAGTGCTGAGACCATGGGTAGAAATAATACTGAGGGAACTAGACATCTCATCTGAGTTTCTAAGGCCAAAAGAAGAAATAATTAAATTCAATCTTAGACTGTTAGAGAAATAACAATATTTGATAAAGAATACAACAATAAGCCCCTATAAGATTATAGGACTATTAAACTTCATGAAACTGCATTGTCAAAAAGATGTATCACCTGCATCAAACACAAAGGAAAGAAGAATAATAACTGAAGTAGTGCCATCTAGGTTACATTTTACTGAATATAAATGTGCCAAGGAAATTAATTTTTTTTATACTGGTATGCTGTGGATTCAATATCTTACAGAAATAATTGTGAAGTGATGACTTTACAACTTTGTTGTTATATTTGTTGTATTTTTGTTAACTATTTTATAGCTTAGGATTCCAACTCAATTTAAAAATACCCAACAAAACCTAAAACATTCCCTTGGAATGAGGAAATGTTAAAAATGTTCTAGAAAATATCATGCTCAACACCAAGCATGCAGTTAAGAATGAACAGTTTTCTTTCTGATGATGAAATAAGAAAGGGAATTGCCTCATATTTACCCTTGAACCTGAGTAAATTCTTATTCTCTAGGATTTTTCTTGCTTGTTGTCTTCATTTTGTCTGCTGAAAAGGACAAAAAGGGTAATAATTCCATGTGCAATAGGAGTTATCCCTGCATGTTATTGGGATGCAAGATTTTTCCAGCACTCAATGGGGTGAGGGCCTTTATACATGACAGTAGCTGGTTCAAGTCACTGAGAAAATCTCAAAGGGTGTTTCTGTACTGCATTAGCTGTGCCCAGATCTTTATTCATTGTGGGTTCAGTTGTATCCATACTGCTTAATCCACCCCTGAGTTTCTCTGCTTGGCAAATTTGCTTCCTTGTTCCAGGTCTGAGCCAAAGTGTGAGACAACTTACAGGAGCAGTATGGATGGCTGGGGAATTCAGTCTTGCATGCTGGCTCGAGCCATAAAGCAGCATGGCTGTATAGACTTACCAATAAAGATCTGTACTATGATCTCAGTGAGTAGCTGGGGATGCTGAGCCAAATGACCTCATAGAGGACTGAGTCCTGACACCACAAACTTACAAATAATTGCCAATATTATACAGAACACACAAATAGAGCAAGCTTTTTCCCACATATATTTACGGCTCAGCCATGACAGGAATGGCTTAGTAATTTCTGAAGGCAAGACTGTTAGTCAGATTTGATTTTCCCTCATCTCATCATTCACTAATTAGATGTACTCCCTGTTCTTGTGATTTTTATCATGGTCATAATATTTGATACTTCTCTGCAAAGCCCCTGTTTTGGAATCATGTGATTACATCAGACAGAAAGTTTCCAGTCCTTAAAACTGGGTTTGTTGTGTTTTGTTTTGTTTTGTTTTGTTTTGTTTTAAAAAGAAAAGCTATAAACTGAAACAACAAATATAAAACCTCCAAATTCTTAGTTTTCTAAGCATCATTATTTCTGTGGCCTGACATGACATCTGAGGTTAACAATATGAAATTAACATCATGTAAAAAACAAACAAACAAGAAGACTTTGGCCCCCAAGGAACCCAAACAAATTACTCTACAATTTGGTAACCACCAACTGAATTTTGAAACAAGGACATCTATTTACTTCCAGTCTTTTGTTTTACCTTTCTATTTCTAATTAACTCTTCTAATAAAGTAGTTTCTTTCTTTAAACAGTCCTCAAATTATTCCAGTCTTGTTGACATTACGTGGTATTTTCCATGAAAACAAAAATATTCAATACAGAGAAATTGTAGTTTAAAATATTTTATGGTGAGAAAAATTTGAAACTTTTCTTGTTGGCTAGGAGTATGAAGTTTCTAAGCCAAGTGTCCATTCTGAATTATGTAGTCAAAATCACTAATATGAAAGATGTGAAGGTCTTTGGGAACTCTATAGCCTGTAATGCTGTTTTCTGAACAGACTGTCACTCTGCTTTGTTACACAATAACTTTTAGTGATTCACCCTCTTAATGAGAGCAGAAGGGAAACAGCAAAGAAAACATTTCTCTAAAATGTTTTCAAAAAGGCCCACTGGAATTTGAAATGGGTCTTATTTGGTGTACTTTGCATAATTTGTTACACTAAATATGAAACAGATTTCAGCTGCAGCTGCAGTGCATGTGTTGTTCAGAAAAGCTTGGGTCTCCCGGAACACAACCATTGGCTTATTCAGGGTTTGTCAGAGCTGTATCTCTGGGCAGAATGACACTGAGTAAAACACAATGGCCACAGAGGAGTCACACAGCATTTGCTCTCCCTCACCTTTGTTTTTGAGAAACTACATCTTTACTTCATGTCAAAAGTACTGAAGGAGGGATCACCCCACATTTTACTGATCTGCCAGATCAGCATTGTTATTATCACGTGGGGACATGTGCAGTGAGATAAACATACACCTTGTCCTGTGTAGGGGATTTCCCTGGTTATATCCAGCCACAACCACTACCCTTCCACTGCAAAGCTCCTCTGTAGTCAAGTAATGCCATGTGAACCTCAGTTTGAGCCAGTGAAATGGCTTCAATTAGGCATTACACTTCTCAGGTGCAAATGGTGACTCACAGTATGTCCGTTGTCTTTGTCAATGTGGTTTGAATTTACGACTCTAACAAGAAAAGTAACTAGAAATTGAATTGCTGTGTTGATGACAGCTTCCCGACATTCAGTGCTTGACTTCTGAAGTGGAGGGTGATTGTTGGTGACTGCAAGCACAGTCCTGAGATACCAATCACAGCTGCTTCATGAGTGCATATACAAGTATACATACATACATACATACATACACATATAGATTTATATATGGCTATATCAGCAATTACACCTTAACAGTGAAAACCACAATCACACATGAGCTCTGGTTGAAACAATTCTCTAATTACAAGTATAGATTTAATTAAATAATAATGAAAAGAATAGAAGATTTTTAATACAGCTATTGTCAAAGAGGAGTAGTATTTTATCTCTGTGTTTTAATCTCAATAAGCAGCATTCAGTAACAGGTTAAGATGAATCTGCTCTGTACTACCCCAATGTAAGCACATGGTAAAAGGAGTACTGTTAAATATTTCTTACTGTTCTTATTGTTAAGGTGTCAAATATTTCATGCTATAAAAGCCCAACTTTACTTGTCCATTATTTGGTTTAAGTTAATTTCCAAGAAAAGTCTCCCTGTGATTTTCTCTGCAACAGCTCTTGCTCCATTACATAGACCAATGCTCCTGTGCCCAGGAGGTATATAGGAATAACTAATACAATCTTTTTCTAGATAAAAAATTTATAATGGTTGACTCAAGCTTAAGACATGATTTCATAACTGCTTTGTTCATGTCCTTTAATCTTCTATAAAGTTCGTTAGTTAAAAATCTGCAAAGAGTCTTGTTCTGACTATTCATTTTTACTATTATGACACAACTTGGGATTTCACAGTATTTGGACCTATGATCTTCCTTGAGTAGAAGGTGAAACTCAGCAGTTAGAACTAGTTATTGGTGACTGATTAGTTAAGAATTGGCTGAGCTGACAGGAAAAGACATATTATTTTTGTTGACAAGGGTCCACTTTGTGAAGCATGAACAGGCATGCAGCTTGAAATGTAAATCTAAGAGTGAAGATTTTGGGGAATTTTGTTATGCCTTTTTCCTTGGTGTTTAGGGGCAAATAAGTATTCCATCATCTGAGAAATACTTAGGTAAGGCCTGATCTTACACCAAAGGAATTCAATAATAATACTCCTGAGCAAAATCAAAACTTTAATTTCCAAGCCAAACCACTGATTTCCTGAAACACCTTCATTTATTCTCCTGCTGGCAACTGTTCCCCTTTTAACCTCCCTTTATCCTTAACCCATCACAGTTTCAGACAGCATTATGGAAAATGACCTGGCCATTGCCAGGTACGACCAGATGACATGCAAGCTAGAATTCGGTTCCCTAGATCCTAATATCCCTAGAGAGTCTAGCAGAAGGGAATTATTTAAAATATCAGGTCTTCAGGAAAATAATGAGGACATAGTTCCTGCATGTAACTGTCCATACACAGTTGCATTCTTCCCACATCTAACAGAACTTGTCAAATGTCAAGAAGGAAGACCTGTGAAGAAAGAGAGTCAAGTACTCAAAGGATTGTTGCATAATTATTCTCCATTTAAAAACTAGGTCTTTGATTCTTATTTGTGATTATTTTTCATGTTTTTTACATGTGAAGTACCTTTGATCAGTGGTCCTTAATAGCATGAGTTTGAACTTGGAACATTGGAAGTAGTCTTTGAGGAAGAAAGGATGAAGTGATGAGAAACAAAAGGATTTATGAGACTCTTAAAGCCAGACACTGTCACATCATGCTAGTCCCCAGTGTCGTGAAAATAGTAGGGCTCTGACTGGCTAAGGAGAGGAAAAGATTGAGTAAGTAAAAACTAGAAATATTGCCTTCTAAATGCAATTGATAATTTTCTTTCAGGGCATAGAGTTTACATTTGCATGAAATAAAGTCCATTTTTCTCTTTGTTTTTCTTAATTAAAACTTACAAGCTACATAGTGTGGCTGAGCATTTCTTGTCTACCACTCCAAAATAGGTTTTAGTTGCCCAGAAGAAACAGACAAATCTATCTCATTTGGGCTGCTCTATTGCTATGGTAGAATCACTTGTCACATTTGTTCCTTGCAAAAGAACTGAAGGCAGTGTTAGGTCTAGTGAAGGCATAATAAAAAGAACTGATTTTAAAGACATTAACATCTCAGCTTGTTTCCTCTAACTTGGTACCTGTCTAAAACTTAGGTGGATAATTTAATTAAGTTTCCCATCTATGTAGTGAAGGAGGAAAAGAAGGAGATAACTTTAGAAAATGAATGATTCCTTCCTAAAATAGTTAGGGCGACTTAACCTGCTGCAAATGCTCATCTATTTCTATTGATTCTATTATCATCATGATTAAGTACCTAACATTTAAATATCAAATTAAAAGAGTTTTTGATTACTAATAAACAAAATTATGACCATGATGTGGAGAAATAATGGGCAGATCACTGGTTTCAGCAGAGAGTTCTGCTAAAGATATTGCCTTCACTGACTTCAAAATCATTATGTGTTCTCTGGTTTTATTACCAGGTACAAGGTGTAAGGGCAATCAAGAAGAGCATCATTGTTACAGATTTGAGTGTCTGTGGCTATGATAAGTAGTATTTTCACTTGAAATCAGTAGGAGTGCATTAGTGTAAAACCTTGTGGAAACAAAGAGGAATTAAGAAATAGGATCTGATTCAATACTCACTGAAACCCCTGCAGACTTTTCTCAGATCCACTGAACCTTGGAGCAAGCTCCTAGTTCCTTGGATAACAGCAGTAGTCCTGCTTCTTAGTTGCCAACATTTCTGCAGTAGTTGCACTCCATTGCACCTAGCAGGGTAATGAAGTAATGCTGCTCTGCTGAATGTATCTATACAAAACAAATCCACCATTTCTGTGGACATTTCCTCTTTCTTTACTATTTAAAGAGAGGGCTAAGTTGGATATTACAGCAACTGTGACTATGACATCTTTTTGCCTGTCTCTCTTACTTTCCTAGCACCATGTGTCACTATGCAGTAGAAATTATTGAACTGCCATTCCAAATAAGAGAGCAAAGATTTAGATCTTCTTTGTTGTTTTAGTATCCAGGGATCAGTTCACCTCTCCTGGCTTTAAGAGTTTATAAAATGAAATAAGATAATATTAGCTGTATGAATATGAGTTCTGCATTTTCTTTTGCATTTATATTTAGGATTGGTCTCCTCTTTTTGCATCAAATTTATCATTGCCTTATTTAATGACTTTACTGTAAAGCTTGGAGTTCAAAAAACTGAGACAACTTTTTTCAAAATTGATGTTGACCTAGTTTGAGCTCAATGAGCAGGCTAAAATATGTGATAATGTGTAAAGTTGGCAACAGCAATAGGAACAAATAAAACATTTTTTTTTCTTAAGGCTTGGATAAGATAATAGAAAACAAAAAGAGCTAGAAATTTCAATGGTTTAATGTTGTTTCAATGCTGAGTGTAAGTATAAAAGAATCTCTGAGGCTCTTCAGGATGTGCCAACAGGTCAAAGAACTTTCCAGTTGCTCTAAGTACTTCTTAATAAAGTGGAACTGTTTGAGGATTTGACAACTCCCATGGGTCAGGAAACACATATTAAACAGCCTTAGAGAATTTTTCTCTTTTAGTATTGAACCAATATTGTATGACATAAAGAGTGGTCCTCCATTCTCCTCTCTGCCATACAGAGATCTCTTTCAATGACTGTTCTGAGTGTGAGGGTAGAAGGACATTCCATTTTTAACATAAATCCCACTCAGTTCCAAACTGAGTGGGGAAAAAAATGAAAGACCATCTGTGAGGAAAGAGAGTTTAAAAAGAGGGAGGGAAGAGAAATAGAAAAGAGCAGGAACACTGAAAGTACAAGTACAGAAATCAAATGAAGGAAAATTTTTTTTTTTCCTTTTTCTTGCTTTCAGTATTAGTTTCTCCCTTCTTTTTCTTTCATTCTTCAGTTTTGTTGTTTCATCTATTGGAATCTCTTTTCCTGCTCTGTAATCTTGCTCACTTTTTTTTTTTTTTTTTTAAATGACTTATTACTCATTTTACATAAATACATATGTATAACATATACATAAAGCAACAGTATATGATGTTTTAAATACTTGTTACTTAAATCCAAAGACACCAACATGATGTGTATTGTTTTCAATACGGAGAGAAGATATTTTCCAATTTTCTATGATCTCTACCAGCAAAAGGCACCAGAGATCTATCAGGCTGCCATCTGAAAAACTTCATCTCATCTGCAAGCCTGTGTGTCACTCAACAATCATCTGAGCAGCCATAGAACACCACCATTTGACCAAACTCTCATATCCAGAGTCTGGGTAAAAAGAGAGACAGAGAAGTTTACTATTATTACCAGTGCAAGTACTTACTTTATAAAGTAGCTGGGTAAGTAAAATCATTCTTCTTTCTTGTCACATCCCTTTTCCTCAACCATCTTATTTTGTTTACATTCAATATTTTATGTTTATTTCCCTTTTTTCCCTTTTACTATCAAGACCTTCCCATTATGATTTTACTCACTTTAACATTTCAAGAGATTCTTCTTCCTCAAAAAAAAAAATTAATTCTCTCCTTATCAATGTTTTTCTCTTCCATTTTCTCCAACATCCTCAGTGAATAGCCCTGACATCAAATGAAATTCATTTGAAGTCATTTTGCTTTGCCAGTCACTAAGGAATACTTAATTTCTGACCCTAAGTGATTTTTATTCAGTTGTGTGTCCTTTACTGTTTGGCTGAACCTATGGCTTTTTTATATATATAGAACCAGTAAGGTGAGAAAAGACCTCCAGGACCATTGAGTCCAACCTTTAAACACAGCCCTGTCACCTAAACCATAGCACTAAATGCCAATTACATCCATAGGTATAATTACATTCATAGGCCCTGCACTCATTCCTTTCCCTAAATTCTGAAGCAAGAGTTTGTATGTCAAGAGGAGTAGAACCAGGTGAGTGTTGGAGTGGATGATCTAATTATTTTCAGTTTTAAAATCTGTGAATAAGTTGCAACAGATAGGAAAAAATATACATTGATTTACTCTTTTGGGTATTTTTTTGTTGCTGGAAGAGGGCAGAAAGTAGACATGTACAATATACATGTAAGATTATCTGCTGATCTAGATTTAAAATAGATGGATTTTAAGAGGCATTCTTAGAAGGATCCTGAAAGCACTGATAATTCATAGTTCTTTCAATTTTTGCCCTTTGATATTTTGAATAATTTTATACTGCAAAGCAACTGATTTTGGCTGATGCACCACTTTTCTACTATCATCAACTCCTGGAAAACAATATTTTACTTTGAAAGCACTTTTTGTCCATTGGGTGCAAACCCTGCTAAATTGTACTGTTAATGGGCCTTTCCATTGGATAATCATACTGGATAAAGACTGGAACTATATCATTATGTAATTTCTTTCAGTCTATGTGCTGTAACTCTGATTATGCTAATGTTAGTCTGCTTTTCCTTTATTCACTATCAGCATCAAGGATTTCTGTCTGAGATCTATGTCTGAGGCTTGTTATGGGGACAGGAATTTGGCCATTCAAGTTATGTTTCTGTTAATTTGTACTATTTCAGGCAATAAATTACATATACAATTGATTAAAGGTTAAAGATTGGGGATACATCCAATCTATAATGCTGTTAACTGTATGCAAGGCAGAACACAATGAAGGATGCTCACAACTACATAGTAAGATAGTTATATCTTAAATACTTAAAAAGCTTAGTTGTTTTCTGGTTAGGCTTTATGTACTGTACAACTTAGCATCAGATTATGGGAACAGAACATAGCTTGTTAAGATAAATCACTGTCAATGGTGCTACACATGAATAATCCACTAAGAACATGGGAAAGTAACTTTCAGAGGTATCATTCCACTCCTGTGACTTCTGTAAATGGATCAATTGGCCTGATTACATATTGTATGAATCAAGATGGATTCATAGTATCTTTCCATTGAGCTGCCCTTCTATGGGAACTCAATGCAACTGAAATAACACAAATTACACTGATCCTGAATAACTATAAAGTTTGTGGTTTCATAACAGAAGCAATTTTGAATTAAATAAGGAATAGGTAGAATGAATATTATGGCATCAGTTTTGCCATTTAAAGCATGATGCTATCAGTTTGAGTTAAATAATTGTCAAAGTATTTGCACAGGACATCTTAATCATGTCCCTTCTTGTGACATGGCACAGAATTGGGAAAAAATCCAAACAGCAGAATTTTCATTAATTGGCTAAGAGATCAATGTGTTTCAATCAGTATCATGAACAGCAATGCAATAGCTCTCTGTTGATAGAGAGAAAATATTTGTGAAAAAAAACAGAACAAAAGCACAGATTGTTTTACATGTGATGTTATAGCATGGACAGCTAACAATCCTTTTAATAGATGGTGTCACAAATAGCTTGGTCAAACCATATAAAACTTTATCCCATGTATGAACACCTTAGACTGATCAGGAAATTTTTTGATTTTTCATCTTTTCCCAAATTAGTTAATTATTAGAAATGACCATTTAGCAAGACATCAGCTGCTGAGAGCCTTATGCTTACTTATCTTACTGTACTCAAGCCACTGAGTCTGTTTTTGCTAAAGATGTCACTGTTAAATGCAACTGTTCTTTATCTTTCTGAAAACAAAATCATTACTCCCATAAGAATGTAACTTTATGTTTCTCCCAATGTCACAATCACTTTTTCACACCTTTTCAAGTCTGACTCCACAGTTCTTGACAGTTTGCTCTTACATTTCCCAAAGCAAGCTGCAAATACAACCCCAGAAAGCTGTATTTTATTTTGACCTGTTCCTCTTTTCCTTTGGAAAAAAAACCTGAAGAACAGACAAGCAAGTGTAATATATTACCTCTGGTGGCTTAGCTGGACAGCAGCAGGGGCTTGTAATAAGGATGTGGTAATACACCACAAGGAATCTGTAGACTCGTAAAACTTGACCTTATAAATCTCTACGTTTATCAATTCCATACAGCAGCCACTCCCTGTGGTGGAAGTCTCAGACCAATAAACCTGCAGTTGATAACCATACAATTTATCCTCAATTTTTCCCTCCTGACCAGCTAATCATGCAACATTAATAGTGTCTATAAAAAATTGAAGTGTCACTTTAAAATAAAGATATCATCTGATTCTTGCTGTTATTTTGTATATAATTAAGAAATTGAGCAAACAACTTTACTGTGATAGCCAGGAGTTCTACATTTTTTTCTTGTTCATACTTCTTTGTTTAAAGTTCCAACTGCCTCACCTGAAAACTCCTTTCCTGGTTTTGTTTTGTTGTTTGTTTTTTGTTTGTTTGCTTTTTAATTCATGTAGTTTTCTGTAGTAGATTACTCCTTTCTCTAGACAGTAAACCCTTCAGAAACAAGAAAAGATATTTCTGCTGCAGGCACCTGTACAGTGCTCTGCTGGGCAGAGATGTGTCATGAACACCCAGGAGCTTCTGAGAACTCACTTCATGTAGAGGGGACACAGATTTCATGCCAAAGACCATAGTCTGATTTTCTTTTGAACACAGTGTTTCTAAACCTGATTCTATCTATGCCTGTTTAAAGTGCCAGAACAAACAGAGTAATTAATCAATCTCATGGCTATTTCCTCCACACAGAACTTCACATTCTGGATATACTTAGTGATGAGCAACAAGAACAATACCAGATTCATTCTGATTTTCAATAGGAAAACTGATTTAGAATAACCCCCTCCAAAAAGACAACTAAATTTAAGATATCCTGTTTCATTCTCTGATGCAGTGTTTTATCTTGGATGGAATGGCTGAGTATCTCCACTGGATAGCTGACTCCAAAGAATATTGCAAAGTAAGATCAATGACAAAGTGAAAACTTTATCCAACTGTAAGCAAATTAATCAGCACTCTGCAAGGCAAAGTAAGAGGTTTAATCCTTGAAAGTCTTTAGTATATGATTTAGAGAGACTAATGGAGCCACCAGACATTATTTACACTAAATATGAAATCTAAGGTCAGCTACAGATTTTGTCTTACTACATTTTGCAGGAAAATAGAGTTTCTTCTATGAAAACTGGCAACTATGTTGCCAGAAGTATAAAACTGAGCTAGCTGCACATTTGATCTGCATGTCATCATGAGGCAGATCCCAGTTCATTGGACAATATCCCATATTTCCTGCCTGAGGAATATGTAGCCAAGGAGAAAACAGAAATGTGTATTGCCTCATCAACATGTTAGTGCATTGGAAGGAGAGGAAGGAAATATGCTGCACTGAACAACAAAGAAATAGAATTTATTTTCTCCTAGAAGTAGCAGAGGAGAAAGAATGAATAGACAATAATTCCTCAAGAGATAAAACTTTACTGTGACTTTGGTTACAGATGCACTTACACATCTACTCTTACTAAAGGCAAGACATAGCTCATAAATAGAATTCCAGAGAATTCAGTATATTTAGGGCTTGATTTTGTATTTAAGGAAACTTTGTTCCACATGCATGAACTAAGGCACACCAGACCAATGGTCACTCAGATTGCAAAACATTAAACAATACAATGCATTTGGAAGAAAATGAGGGAGAACAAAATGTAAAAAAATTAAAAATCCAAACATGATTGAATTTGCTTTCAATTTACCCCTTTTGTTTTTGCTTAGGAAGAAAAACCCTTCTGCTTTCAGAAAATCAGTTCTCCTTGAATACGTAGTCACCAGAAAGAACAACAAAAATAGTAATAATAGCAGCTTAGCATGAGAGCTTTTTTCCCAGTGTTGTCTTTTCCCTAAAAGCAATGTAAAAAACAAAACTAGGAAGAACTCCTTTTTCCTATAGCTGGGCTTTTTTTTTTTTTTCCAGGACTTATTTCCCTTCAATATGAATTTTTAGCAAAAATGCAATTATATTATAATATTTTAATTTTTTTTAATCTAAAAATGTGTTTTAAAAGATATGTTAATATATTTACAATTCTGCTTACAAAAACAATGCCTTGGCTCCTTCAGTTACTGAGAATTATGCCAACAGACTTTACCACAGGCTAAAATTGTTCTCAAATACTTTTCAGATACAGCACCATACATAGCATAAAATGGTTGATAGAAGTAGAAATTTTGATGGATTTCACAAATTATTTTGTAGTGTAACATGTACTGCATTTCAGACAAAAGTGAATGCTTACTAGATTTTAAAAATCTATTCTATTCTATTCTATTCTATTCTATTCTATTCTATTCTATTCTATTCTATTCTATTCTATTCTATTCTATTCTACCCTTTATCAAGATCAGCATAAAAATAAGTCAGTATTTGAAATGCTTATTCAAGCTAGTACCGTTTTTTATTGCATACATGTATATATAAAGGAAATGGTAAATTGCAAACTGGATCTAGTTCTGCAGTGACCACTAACCACAGAAGTTACATCTCTTCTTTCTTTTATAGAAAGTCGATCTGCCAATCCTTCAAAAAGTAATCCTGCCTCATCAAACCAGTTACAGGGAAGAATTTCATGTCCAATTATTTGAATAACTAGGATTACTTATGTAAGATACTCAAATTCAAATGCTTGTCATCATCATATAATTTTTTGCCAGTCAATTCACACAAAGTAAGTCTACATCTCATAAGGAGAGCAGTGAAAAGATTCTGTGAGTGCTACCAGCCGACTCACCTACAAGGATTATTCTCCTTAGCAAAGTGCCTGGCAAATTAGGTAAGATTGTTTTTCTACCCGAGCTGGCTTATGCAGAAACAGTCCAGGTATCAGCCCACAATGCTCTACAAAGATTGCAGTGCTCAGGTTAGCTGTCACAGATCCATCTCTGGCACCTCTGCCTCTCCTTGTGGTCAGACTGAAGCAGCATAATCATTCAAATATTTAAGCAGTTCCACTCTTGGCAGGGCTTTACGCCCTCCTGAATCACACTTTCCTTTCATCTGCACTTCTGCAAAAGCAGTCAGTGTAGAGAGCTACCATTCTCCTGAGAGGGGCACTAAGCCCCTGCAGCAGCTTGGGCAGGTCCTCAGGAAAGAGATGAGTTCTGATAATTAGTGCCCATAGGGTGAAGAGACAGAGGAAGTAATTTGGCAAGGACTCTTTTCTGAAAAGCCCCATACCATTGTTGCTGCAGCCTTATTTTCAGACAGTCCCAGTCTTAGTTTTTGCTATGGAACCTCTCCAGTACCCTGAACTTCACCAGGGCCTGTCTACAGAGGAAAACCACTGAAATAATTATGGTAGAACGGCCACTGAGGGATAGTCCATTCTTGCAAAAAAGTGATTTAATCCTGGAACAATCACTACTTTTCCAAATAAGGGTCAGCATTCTAGAAAGAAATCCCTTATTCCAGGAGAGAGTTCACATGGGGAGTTATTTCACTATAAACAGTGATCAATACACCATATGAGCAACCTCAAAATGTCACATCTAGAGAAATAAATGCCACCTCTAAAATATTGGGAGTTTTCTTTTCTTGTAATGCAGTTCATATTTTGATTTCTGCATTAGATGATTTCTTAACAGATCTTTTAGTGAGATTGGGACATAATTATGCATACTTTTTATGTAGTAAATTTAAAAAATCCTACTCAAAAGTGGAATGTCCAAGATTTTGTTTCTTTTTACAGAGCAACTGATCTATTTTCCATAAGTAAGAAGAAGGTAAAGCTCTCCTTCTCTCATGATCCTTGTATCATGATCTTCTGAGTTAGATGGTACATGTGTGAGGCTCTGTTTTTAACAGAGGACACCACAAAATATGAGAATTACTCATATAGATCAAATTGCACAGGGACAAGGAAGCAGAGCTGCCTGATAAATAGAGCAGTGGGCTGATATTCTGGAAACAGATCCTATTTCTGGCCCCTCATTGAGTACTGCATAGGCTTTAATAATTGCATTTGTAGCATACTCAAAGACCTCATGTGGGATGCACAAACTGGGTGTATTATGCAATTCATATGTTCAGTAAGGCTTAAATACAATATACATTAAGTATTTTTAGTTCCAATTGTCTTTTCCTATGTCTGTAATCATTAGACAGTTTCCTATTATACTGTTTCCCAGAATAGTGACTGGCAAGTGCTTCAAGGTACCCTGAGCCTTCTCCAAGCAGGACATTTGGTTCATTTATGTTTGTGTAATGGAGATTATGGTAAATCTTGACATTCTCAAATAATAACAACAGCAGAATCACTATTTGTATAATCTCTTGGATACCAGTTATAGTAAATGCTATTTCCGAGCAATTTTTTTTTAATAAAATGAATGTATTTGTAGGGAAAAAAAAAAATCAACTGATTACTCATTTCAATGTTTATTGGCTTCTGTGGTTGGGTGGACAAACAGCCTTGAACATAGCTGCTTGTGACTGTTGTACAGAGAATAAAGGGACTGGGTACTGCCCAGAGAATAAAGGGATCTTTCAAATCCACTGCCTAGAAAGAGTGCCAAGAGGTCCAAAACCTGTCTTTGGGCTTGCCCTGCAAAGTAACAATGCTGGCACTGAACCATGCAAAATCTCCATGTTTTCTTCAGAGTTTTCTCTACAAAATGTGGGGAAAACTTTTTACTGGCAGAGTTCTAAGGAAGTTGCATTGGTTTATTTATTTGCTCTTAGCACCAGGTTACAGAAGAGTAATGTGTCAAAAGAAAGGAAGCTGGGCCCATTTGATGAAGGAAAGTATTTGTCTTGGGTGAGTCCTAATTTATTCAGAATATTTTTTAGGTCTTGCTCTTTATCCTTTTTTAATTAACTCATCTCTAAGCTTTAACTCTTGTACAAAAATATTTTATTGGAATTTCATTACCATTGTTTTCCTTGGGAAGGCAGCTTATAATCTTCATGATATTATTGTAAAGCCATCACTAAGCAACATGCTTTGGCATTTGTATAAGCCTTTGTCCACCTCCTTCCCTCCACCCAAATGCACACATTTGCATTTACTGTTAAAATATTATGGATGCTGACACCAGTTTAGCCACAAGACCTGGTGTTAGACTGTCTCTAATTGATTTAATTATTCATAATTGCTCAGCTGGGGCTTATGTGTACTTCAGCATGATTAAGGGAGAACATACAAGTCTGCAGCTAATGATGTGTTCCATCATAATTTACAACCGTGAAGTCGCTAGAGCTAAATTGCATAGACATAGCACATTTCTAATCCTGTTTAAAATGTTTTTTCAGATCTTGCCAAAAAAAACGAAAAAGAAAAAAAAGAAAGAAATAACCCAACCACACTGCTGATGCTTTTCAGGAATTAGTTTTAAGGAAGGATTGAAACTAGTATGCTGTCTTTTGGTTTCTTTAAATTAAAATTATCAATAAAATCAGATCAACAGATCTGAATCCATTGCAGATGTGATTGAAATGCAATGTATTATTTTTTTGCTGCCTCCTTTCTAAGTGTACTGGCTCATCTCTCCTTTCTACTTGCTTATCTTATGCGAAACACAATGAAATTTTCGGTGAAAAAATGTCATTTGTGATTATTAAAAAATAAAAGTAACTTCTGTCAATATGATGCATGAAAATGATCACACTGTGGCTTCCTTAATTGTCACCAAACATGTTTCTGTAATTAGTTCAAGACAAGCAATTCTGACAATACCATGTACATTTTATGAGACAACATCCCTGAATATTATTACTGAGGGATGGTGCTTTTTTTGTCTTTCAGCAGTTCCTTACAGATGGTGAACACTATTGGGAAAAAAACCCGAAACAGCACAATAGCAAAAAACACTGAAAATGAACAGGATTTCCACTGTAACTGGCTGACAGGGCCAGTCAGACAGGGCCTCTTTTTCTGCTTCTGAGTGGGGAAAAAAAAAAATCATATTTTTCAGGAGGGCATGTATCAGGAGAGGAAAACAGAGTTGCAGTATGCTGTGAATGAAGAATATTTCTGAGATTTCTGTAGCCTTGCCATCGTCAGCATGGAGTTCAGCATTTCTTAAAAGTTCATTCAAACTTGTGCCTTATCCAGAGAGAGAAAGCACAGTTTACAGGTTTATATTCAGTTTAATCTTAAACTAAATGTTAAATCAGACTGGCAGGCAATGCAAACCAGAAACTGCAGCATCATTGCTGTGGTAGAAGGGTAGTGTGGCTTTGTCTAGAGCAAGTCTCAATCGCTGCTAACATGGCATTAACTCTCTGCAGTAACTTTGTATTTTGGATGCTTCTGAACAAAGAAGGTTACAAAACAGAACGTTCTCCCCCAAGTCCTGGTTCCTAATACCCACTTTTCTTTTTTGGACCTTGGAGAGACACAACATCCAGCATTTAGGACTGCAATGCATTATCAGAAGGATGTAATTACAATTATTTATTTAAGCTGGTTCTGAACCAGGGAATCTTGATATGAAGCTGGAGCCAGTAAAGGCTTGAAAAACTACTGACAATAAGCAATTCTTCATGGAACAAAACTATTACAATAGAGGGTCTTTGATCTTGCCTGTCTCCTGTTGCCAATTGAACTTTGTCACCATGCACTGTCATCCACAAGGGAGCACTTTTGAATTAAGCAGTCTACAGCAATTTAGTCTGTTCCAGCTTTGAAGTGCCAACATCAGTCAGGCTAGTACTAACTTTTTTCATTAAATTTTTTTTGAGTTCTCTTAGGAGTTTAGCAGTCCTGGCACTTAGATAACTAAAGTCAAGGAACCAAGGCACTAAGACATCAAAAGCAAGAGGGGCCCCTAAAATACAAATGTGAACAATCATTAGGCTCTAATGGTGCACTTCATTAATGTCCACTTCAAAGCAAAAGTTTACTGACTTTGGGATTGACTAATTTACACATTGTGGGAAATTGCTGCCAGCCATGCATGTAACCACTAAATGTTTCTGGAATAAATAGAAACGCCCTCTTCCTTCAGAAATCAGGAACTGCAAACTGAGCCTTTAATTGCAAGATGGCCTTTCATTTGAATCGGAATGGAAAACCTGTCTAGCACATAAATCACTAAAGCTGTGTGTAGTTATCATACAGACACACAGATGTCAATCAGCAGCCTTTTGCAATTTTCTCTCCCTCCCCCACACTCTGCAACCAAGTACGAATATTACAGCATAGTCTGGGGTATTTTGGACCTGATCAATACTTACAATTCATTTTACTTTGCAATTTAGAGGAAGTAAATAAAAATAAGTAAGTAAAGTTTTGAGTAAAACTGGTTACTACAACACTGAGACTGCATGTCTTTGGGAGAAGGGAAGAGCTGTACTATTTAAAATCTTAGTGGTAATTCCTGTGTGAGTAAACAAAGTACCACTGCTCCAACAAACTGTGCTCACATTCAAAGGTGCACTAGTCTAGTTATATAATTTTATTAAAAAACCAAAACCATAAGCTAGCCTCCAGAGTTAAAATCTTCATTCAGATAATCAGAATGGAAGACTACCATGCTCAGAAACACCTACAATACATGAACTGTCTAAGCAATGCACTCATGCAGAAATGCCTAAGATGATGTGGGCCAGTTTGTAAAAGAACCGAGCACATGCAACAGTTCTTATCCTGTCAGTAAGGATTGCCTGTACTACAAAATGTGGTTGTGTTTGAATGGAATTGTGATAGCTGAGTGAGAGGACGGGAGGCCAGTCACAAGTTAGAGGTCAATGGAAGCCAGGAAAAATTGTGTTCAGCTGATGCTACGGTGAAAATAATTTGTCCTTGTCTAAACACTAACCACTAAGAGATGGTAACATCCTGCCATCTAACTAGATTGCTTCCAATCTTGTTTCAGCACAATCAAATCTTTTATCTAGACAAGCCTCGCTGTGACTGTAAAATCTCAGCCACTTTAAAAAATCAAGATGTTGGCTCTTAATGTCTAAAAAAGCCTAAAAAAACCTAAAACCCATTTTCTTTAAACAGATCTGTATAGGACTACCAGAAATCCACACTTCAGTGGGAAGTTTTTCAAAAGGAAAACTATTTTGGATATGCATTGGGCAAAATTCGGACAATTGGTTGCCAAGGCTTATGATGAAAAATAGGGAAAATAGTTATAATGTTTCTGCTTTATATTTCAGCTAACTTTCTTAATTTTTAGCAATTACCTCCTCGTTGCAACATTTTAATAAAAGTCTCAGCCTTCATGCCTGGTGGGGAAGCTAACTTGCCATGGGCAAGAATGGCCTTAAAAAAAAATAAAAAAATAAAAAAAAAAGAGGGAAAAAAACCACTTAGCAAACCACAAATTTCAGAGACCTAGTCACATCTGTGTTTTATCAGCTTTTTCCGGATAGTATTACACCAAACAATTGTCTGCAGATCAGTAGACAGCTGAGACTTTAAAGTGCTGAATTACTGAGAAAATGCTAGAGATAAAAAACAGCACATGTATCCTATCAATGTAATGAAACCAACCTGCTGCTAGCGCCATAGTGCCTTAGTTCTAAGTACCCTGTAGAGGAACGGAAGGCTTTCATTTAACTCTTAAGAGGAAAGCAAGGGAAAGAAGAGTAAAGGTCATCTAATACCCGCCTTAATCACAAAACTGAAATGCTCTCAGATATATGAAGGGAGGAATGCTTGGTGTTCAAAATAAAACATCAACTGCAGACAACAAGAGTGGGCCTGATCATACTGGGGGTATCATTTCCTGCTGGAAATTCCCAAGACTTTGGCTGATGTCAAGTGGAGTTACAGACATGGAGCATGGCAAAAAGCTGAAACTAAAAAACCTGGACACTGAGGCACTGCCACATAAAGGCCAATTCAATCTAGTAGAAAACTCTCCAACAGAAGGTAGATTCACTAAATCAGCCAGAAGCTACACTGGAAATGAATAATGGATATTTCCTGAATGGAGCATGGTTATTAAGCATTGTAGCTATTACTCAATGACAGATGTACAAGTTGAAGCTTTGTTTAGTACTAAAAAACATTCCACAGTGTTATTTGGTTTCTTGGGGGTTTTGGGGTTTTTTACGTTGTGTTAGGTTTGCAATGCATTACAGATGCCAGGTTTACTTGGCAGATCATGATACTCAGGTGTTTGAGTTGAAAAAACTCAGAAAGTACTTGACTATTCTCACTGAAGGCAGTGATAAAACTTCAAGGATGGGGCAGTTATTGTTCTTTGGGGTTCTTTCACTCCTTTTTTTTTTTTTTTTAAAAAAGGTGAATCAGTTGGGGTTTGTGATTTGTTTCATGAAAGTTCAAATTTTACTCTGCTGACTTCTACTGGGATAAGAGCTAGTCTAAAATGACTGGATAACACTGGAAAAAACTTTACCCTTACTGTTCTTACACTTCCACTGTAGAAAAGCCCAGAAATTCCAATGAGAACTGCTCTGTTGTATCAGGTACTGTATAACAGAAACTAAATATGGCCTCTTCCACAAAGAAACCATGGAAAAAAAGCAAAAGGTAATGAGTGAGGAAAAAACCAGGTTGTTAATATAAACCTTTTTGTATTCATATATATTTTAATCAGGTTTTGATTAAATGTATGAAAGTAGTCTTTCTCCACTAGTCCCTCAGGCACCAAATGACTCTCAATTACCCATTTAAAGTTAGCTAATTTTTGTCTGTTTTGTGGTAGAACCATAGAAGAGACACATGAAAGAGGAAGAATATTTACTTCGGGCAAGAAATTCTTAGCTTTAGGAGCAGTGAAAGGAAAAATAGAAAGGCAACAGAGACTTTTATGAGAAAATAGGGAATATGTCAGCTGAAGTGGGCAGCATGGGGAAAGTGTGAGAGATGAGAGAGGACAAGCATAAAAAGTAAAAGTATTATATTTTTTAATTAAAAAGTGATTTTAAAGCCTTTGCAGTAAAACATCTGAACATACCATCAATACCACCACTAGACCTAATGCCTATTATTTCAGTTGCATGAGTGTCTTCAGCTAACTTTCTTCCAGGAACACCATTTTTATATATATATGTATATCTATATATATTTATACGATCTATATCTATATTCTTCCAACTGGGCATGTCATGGACACATACTTGAACCACACTTGAACATGTGATATAAAAGAAAAGATGAAGTACAAGTCACTCATTTCATGGATTTCCAGTTAGTTCCATTTTAATGCACTCAATTTTTCAATCAAGTGCAATATAAATTCACCTTATTGTCACCTAATTTAATACATTCTCTGGGGAAATATAGTGGTGAACAGAATAGCTTGTAATTTATTTTTAAAGCTCCTTAATTAAATGTCTAAACCCCCAAATGACATGGAAGTATATAAAATGGACTTTTATACACCAAAATTCTTACTAAGAATTGGATTATGAGATTGAGATGTCATGCATAAATTAATTCTAATGAATTATTTGGCTTGGTCCATCCTGAATGTTCTCTTCCACAAGCCTGCAAGGGCATTTCTATAATCCACTCCTTAGGTTAGTGTGAATCAACCAAGAGGTAAACAGAACTACTTATAAATTTTGTGTCAGACAGATATTCTCTGTTAAGAGAACAGAACATTTAGATATATAAAGACTATCCAAATATTAAAAGATCAGAGTAAATTTCAAACAGTTTTATGAACAGAATATGACTGGAGTCACCCGGTGTATTATGGTTTTAGGGAATTTAAGTGATGAAATTAGTCCCATCAATACACAAATACAGAAGATTTTATTTTGTTTACAAAGATAAGATTTCAAAAGTTTCCAAGCAATAGCGCATGTCATTCACTTATTATTCCAATTCCTTTCTTCTTTAATGTTGATTGATTTGAAGATTGTCTTTAATTCAAAAGCTGTTTTCATTTTAGTTTTCATCTTTCTGTCATGTTCTAAATGAGATGAAATTGAATTACCCTCAAGTATAAACAAAAGAGTTTTGATTTTCTTATTTGCTTTATCCCCCAAAGACTGCAAAGATTGCATATACGCATCTTTTCATTTCCCCCACCTCTAATCCAGAGACCGTTCACCACCAGTGGATGAAAATTCTGTAATATCAGTCATTTCTTACACTTTGTGCATCCAAATGACAATATTTCTTATCTGCCAGGGAACATCTACGGCTTGCATCTTTATAGTGGAAGTATCTTGCATCACAGTGTGTGTGCAGTGGGACTCTGCACTATGTGATACTTTTCTCCTTCTGACGTGCAGAGGCCATTCCTTCATTCAATTGCTGTAACTCAGTATTTATCCGTGAATTAGCTTAAAAATAGGTTGTTACTGTTACTAGGCCAAAGAGTTGATACACATACTTTTGTCTAGATGGTTTGTGGCTCTACAGAGGATATTACTCTATTAATCATCAGTATAGAACATAGGAAAGTATAACTACATGGCCAAATGTGAATGAGATCCTTCTGTACAGATTACACAGTTTCCTTCTTAAGGGAAAAGAAAGATGGAAGAAATACAATTTTAAAAGCAAATTTAATTAATTTTTTTATTTCTTTTTTTTTTTTTTTCTTTTTGTTTGGTTGGTTGGTTGGTTGGTTTTTGTTTTTTGGGATTTTTTAAAAGGAGCAAAATATGAGTGGTCTGAAATGCGAGAAATCAAATCTTGGGAATTCTTACATAAGCAGCAGGTCATGTCCAGCAAAGGGAAAATATAATCTTGCATGTGCATGTGCACTTTTTCCAACTTCCCACCAGGCTCTGTCATGGGAGATGATCAGAATGTTTGTACTTAATACACAAGGGTAAGTACTTTTAACCTATTTTCTTTTGGTGACAGTGCTGTCCCATGACTCTCTGTAACTGCCCCTGTTTTTGTATTTTGTTACCCAGCTAATTTTGCTGCCAAAACTCTGCTGCAGCTGCCTGGCCACTCTCCAAAGCCGTGCCAACCTCAGCACTGCATTCCCTCTGCACATGGTCTGAAGGAATCTATATCAATAGCTAATGCTACATCTTTGCAGGGTCAGCACTGTCAGAAATATATTCAAATAAGATATTCTGTAGTTCTCAATGCAGATACAGATATTTTCTTTACGGTTTTAGTTCTATAATAATATGATTTTTAATTTTTAAGTGGTTAATGCTGCTTTTAACTTATGTGATAACAAACAGGCTTTTCATTGTTTTTCATAAGATTTTGCCTTTTAAGACAAAGACTCTCATCTCCACAAAATCCAGGATGAAAACGAGATAAGCGTAAGGAAAGAAGGCAATAAAATTTGAGAATATACCAAACATTTATCTTATAGTAATGATAGATACATTTGAATACTTCCTGTGAGCAACCTGTTTTAAAATGAAGCAATATTTAAGGAAAGAACTGCAGCTGCAGGGATCTTTCTTGATTTCCTTGCTAATTTTTGCTATTCTATCTCCAATATCTTGCCTGCTATTTTATTTTCAGATAAATTGTTCCTCAGTTTTCTGTTGGCAACTTAATTCTTCATTTTTGCAACTATTTTTCAGATCTTTTCCCTCAAACAGTTTTCTGGTTCCTTGAAAGTTGCTGTTCCCTTGATATTGAAATTGGTAGCAATTGACAAATCAAACTCTTCCAAACAATTGACTCTTGTAAGGTATCAAATACAGACACAAATTTTAAAGGTTGTCCACTTCAGTAATTTCATCATGAATCAATGTGGAAGAAACCCTGCTTGAGGAATCCACAGCACTCACAAGTTTAAATCAGAGAGCCTTTTTTTCAGGGAAATACTTAATTCAAGCACCTGAGCAAATATGGACTCTTCAGGGAAAGATGCCCATGTTTCCTACTCTGCAACCAGTTCTGCACTATGAAGTTATTGTTTTTGCAGCAGTAACAAGGCCTCCTTTTGCTTAGTGGACATTAGTTGTGAATTAAAACATTGAAATTAAGCAGCCTGCCAGTTTCACAGGCCTTAACACATCACTCTCCATGACAACATGGAACTCAGAGGAAGGAAGAATATTCCTGGGGGAAAGCTGAGAAGTGCAAAGAATTTTTTACTTTATTTTTTTCTTAATCTGGGACGTGGTGTTTGTTTTTGTTAGCTGAAAACTACTGTTTGAAGTCCATTTGTGTTGGTAGATTACTTTATCTACTCTTCCTCAGGGAACAGACACTACACTATCACTTTGTATACACTACTCTGATAGTGCCTTTACATTGAGCATGGAATTGTAAGCCCTTGTGTTCAAGTGCTTTATTTTCCCCTAGAAACACTAGAGGAAATTTGCCTGCAAATGGAGGAGAGCCTTGCTTTTAAAGATTGAGTTTGCACATTGAGGGGCCAAAGAGGCTTTTAAATACGCAGGAAATTTAAAGATGCAGGAGGAAAAGGGATAAGAAAAAAGTATTTAAATAATATAAAAAAGCAGGATTTTCTAAATTATAACCTTTGAGATTTTCTAAACTATGCTGTAAAATGTGTCTTGACAAAAGTTATAAGAGCACTACAGACAAACTCCCTGTTGAGAAGCTAAAAATGTAAAAAAATACATAACATTTTCAGAAGCAATGAAGTTGCATAAGAGCCTAAGTCCCCACAACTACTATTCAGATCTGAGTTCCAAACCCATTGAAATATCCTTTAAAGTTTTACAGCAATCAGAACAGTATTTCTGCATGCAGGTAACTCTTATCACAAGGACTTTATCCTTTTCAAAGGATGAAATGCCTCTCAAGGACAGCTTCAGCTACAGTTTACTCCTTAAGTGCTGGCTTGTATGCACAGATACCCATCCTAGTCCCAAAGAATGAGGTTATTGTACCCTCCATTGATGTTGCCAGACTTAACACATGAAAATTACAACACCAGAATTCGTAATATCTCCCTTCCAATGGGAGGGAATAAGGAGTTTCCCATTCTAGCTGCCTCTTCTGCTGTGTCAGAAGGTAGACAGACACCTCCATGCCCTGTGCATTCCATTGAAATTGTCTCTGCCTAGTTCAGCTGCAATTCAGATTCAGGAAGCAGGAGAAAAGATCCAGTTTTTAATAGCTTGACAGGACAGACAAAAACAAGGTAATAATAACAGCAAGCATAGAGTAACCCAAGTCTGAACTGGTGGTGGAAAGATTCCTTCCATAGAAGGCAAGACTCTGCTCCACCCTGTGCAGCTACATCTGTAAAGATGTACAGTCACAAGTCAGGCTGGGGCATCAGGCCCTACCTCCCCTCATCCAGGATACATAAGGTCTAAGTCAGGGAAGGATAGACACTTCAGAGAATTCCTGTTACTTTGTAGATGTCCTCAGTTTCTCCAGCTGTAGGTATCCCATCTGCTTTTTGTAAGGGACACAGGATTTAGGGTTGTACCATAGGAACTCCCACCTTTGTTGGGCACCTAGCAGCCACTATGTGCATCATCCTCAGGAGTGAAATAGTACATTTTTTCACTGTCCAAGACAATACAATTTAGAAAAAGAGCACAAGAGAAGCAGGCAAGGAAATGTATCAATGCATCTATTTTCACATGTGATAGTTGGGAGCTTTGGGTACCTGTTGCATCTGTCTTAAAGTTATCATCATCCCAGGTCATTATTTTGGAACAAATAACAGATTTTCCCAAACCTGTATTGTGGAGGGACCTGAACCATTAATGACATTTGCTTTTGTGGCACCAACATGTAGCTGCTGTCAGAAAAGTTAACATGGACCATGACATGAAGTGGCAACAGGAAACACGGTGGCTGCAGGTATCAGAAAACTGAGGTTGCCAGTAAATGTCAAGAGCACACCATGACGACATCCTACATCCTTGTGACTCAGTCCAAAAAGCTGGGCTATGGAGTGTGCAAGCCCTAGCCAGCTCTTCAAACTGCACTGCTAGAACAGCACAGACAGTGCCAGAATCTTGTGCTCATGAGTGCTGAGGAAGGCAACTTTGTTAAAAGACTGTACTTCTAGCAGATTTCTAATAGCATCATAGAACAACACCTTTTTTATCAAGTTTAACATAGAGAGCTGTCATAACATCTGAATTTATTATCAACAATGTAATTTAATTATCATTCCAGTAGTAAATTTTTTAAATATCTCTTTGCACAAGAGATCTCAAAACAACTTGAAAGATAAAGCTTCCTGTTTCACAGGAAGAAACTGAAGCACACAGTAATTAAAGTGGTGTCATCCATAAAGGCAGTGGTTCAGTCAAGAAAATTATCCACACTGTATCCCATCACAGGAGAAATTAAAGCAAGCCTCTAATTTGTTACAGAAAACTGTCAGTGAAGTATGGAACTGATTTTTTTTTTTTTTTTTTTACTAGAAACTAGGTTTTAAATCAAATAAAATCAAATCTAGGTTTCTTCAATATGCTACATTTCCAAAGGTGTAATTGTTTTCAGGAGGTTTTATTTTTCAATAGGACAAGATTTTGAAGGAAAGAAAAGAGTAAATCAAATATGAGGTAAGCTATCTATCAGGATATTAGAAATTTACTGAAATTTATATAACTCTTTTGTTAGGTGTTTTTTTGAGGGGGATTGTTCTCTTTAACTTTTTATTACATTTATTTTCATTATAATACAAATTAGGTACTTAAGGTCTCATATTTTTAGAGAACACAGTTCCACTTCTGAGTGGAATGTATTCCCAGGACTGGCTGTTAGAAGAGAGAATGGACTGCTGGGCCTTTTCAAGGATTAGCACCTCTCTAATGGCTTCTCTCTAGCTCTACTTCCCTCAAAAATGGGAGAAAAGGAAAAAGTCACACAGAGAGGTACACATTCTTGTAAGAGAAAAGCTATATCAACATGTTGGGAGTGCCTAGAAGCCTTTTTACTGCAGGGTAAAGAAAGTCCAAGACTGAAAATGCTTTTAACATGAAGAATTCTATTCAACACAGGTCCAATGAGATAGCTTATATCTACACTTAAAGAAGTTAGTTCTGCTTCCACTGCATCTCACTATATTCATATTGCTTCAAAGGTACTGGAGTTAAATTAGAGGGAGCTAAAATTGCAGGGTAACGTGTGCTTGAATGGTAATCTGTGTACAAAAAGGATCAGATGCCCCATTACATGACAGATGCATGCCAGCACAAATCCCCACAACTCCAAAGACAGTGATCATTTTTCTTTCAATATAGAGATCTCAGTCATCAAATGCAAGCGCTGCTCATGATCTTTGGAGAAGACAAAAATATTTCTCACTAATTTGGGATTCTGGAAATTCAGCTGCCCTTACTGCAGCTTTACAGGCCTGTAACTAGACTCTGAATGTCAGCCTGTGTAATTTTCATGCTCCTCTCTTTAGCAAGCTGGCAGTAAATGCTTTGGTTTTTGTTTGTAGTAATCTACTGTAACAAGAATCTTTTCACCCATTCGAATTTCAGGAGGGATTTTTGTCTGATCATTTCCATGCAAACGCCACTACAATTTGCAACAAAATGGGGGCTTTTTTCCACATAAATCTATTCTATTGATCACCTTGACTTTTAAAAATAAAGATTAATTGATTCATACACTTTCTGGACATAAAAGTTCATCGTGAATATCTTCTCTGTCAGCCTATACATATAGGTCATATAACTAATTTTTTCAGAAGCTGGATTAAAGCACTTGAAAACAGAAAAATTTGTATCATACAAGAGGACTCCTAGTAGGGTCCATGATTTCCTGCAGTAAAACACACATAAAATATAATGTGTGATAAAGTCACCCTAATATTCCTGATCTCGTGACTTGCTGGCTGTTCCTTTCCCGTGGAGGATGATAGCTAGCTATCTAATCAAAATGCATAAGCAGTGTCTGTTCCTTCCACCCCCAGACCCATTCATTTTCTACTCAGAATCTCTGCTTGGGGTAGTATAATTGATTTCGACATAATTTACTGCTTACTTGGTAATGCAGCATTGCAGTCTCTGATAAAAACCGTATCAAGTCACAGCACCGGTCTAGGGCTTGAAAGGGAGGCAGTGTAATCACTTTCTTACCCTAATGCACCTCCATCTCATTTCTGCTGGGCAAGGAGCTGCAAAGTAATCATTGTTAAATGACTGGCTCCAAGAGAGGGTCTTTCACTTCTCTGCCTGACCACTTCTTTTTGTCTCTCAGCTTTATTTCATGAGAAGGCAGCAGGGAAACTTTTCATTGTTGGATTGTCATGGAAATAAAAGACTATGATTATCCTTGCCTACCACGAGACACCTACCTCTAGTGCAAAGCTGACACCCGCTCCTGAATTGTGGAAAGCAGTGCTATGGGAGAAGGAGGTGAAAGAGCAAGTACTAAAGAGGGAAAACTTTGCACTAAGACCTTTGTTATTCCACACTTCCTGCACACTCCCAAATATTTCTTACTGCTCTCACTGCCACCTGAGCTTGGCAATGAAGCAGGGGGACCGTCGCCTCTGTGTTCCCTACACAAAGGGCAGGTGGAGGAAGAGTTTCATGAGCGCACAGAGCTTTATATCCTTACAAAGAGAGCAGCGGAGCCTGGCCCGGAGCATGGGGCTGCCCTCGGCTAGCCCTGGACCACTCCCCTGGATCCTGCAGGATGTGGGATCTGTCTGCAGCAGCTCCTCACCTCTGCATCACCAGCACCCACCTTCCCCAGGCACCCGCAGCAGCTCCCAGCCACCTCCCCAGGCACCTGCAGCAGCTCCCAGCCACCTTCCCCAGGCACCCAGAGCAGCTCCCAGCCACCTTCCCCAGGCGCCCACAGCAGCTCCCAACCACCTTCCCAGGCACCCACAGCAGCTCCCAACCACCTTCCCCAGGCACCCGCAGCAGCTCCCAGCCACCTTCCCCAGGCACCTGCAGCAGCTCCCAGCCACCTTCCCCAGGCACCCATCGCAGCTCCCAGCCACCTTCCCCAGGGAACCCACAGCAGCTCCCAGCCACCTTCCCCAGGCACCCATCGCAGCTCCCAGCCACCTTCCCCAGGCACCCATCGCAGCTCCCAGCCACCTTCCCAGGCACCCATCGCAGCTCCCAGCCACCTTCCCCAGGGAACCCACAGCAGCTCCCAGCCACCTTCCCCAGGCACCCATCGCAGCTCCCAGCCACCTTCCCCAGGGAACCCACAGCAGCTCCCAGCCACCTTCCCCAGGGAACCCACAGCAGCTCCCAGCCACCTTCCCCAGGCACCCACAGCAGCTCCCAGCCACCTTCCCCAGGGAACCCACAGCAGCTCCCAGCCACCTTCCCCAGGGAACCCACAGCAGCTCCCAGCCACCTTCCCCAGGCACCCATCGCAGCTCCCAGCCACCTTCCCCAGGCACCCGCAGCAGCTCCCAGCCACCTTCCCCAGGGAACCCGCAGCAGCTCCCAGCCACCTTCCCCAGGCACCCATCGCAGCTCCCAGCCACCTTCCCCAGGCACCCGCAGCAGCTCCCAGCCACCTTCCCCAGGCACCCACAGCAGCTCCCAGCCACCTTCCCCAGGCACCCATCGCAGCTCCCAGCCACCTTCCCCAGGGAACCCACAGCAGCTCCCAGCCACCTTCCCCAGGGAACCCGCAGCAGCTCCCAGCCACCTTCCCCAGGCACCCATCGCAGCTCCCAGCCACCTTCCCCAGGAACCCGCAGCAGCTCCCAGCCACCTTCCCCAGGCACCCACAGCAGCTCCCAGCCACCTTCCCCAGGCACCCACAGCAGCTCCCAGCCACCTTCCCCAGGGAACCCACAGCAGCTCCCAGCCACCTTCCCCAGGCACCCGCAGCAGCTCCCAGCCACCTTCCCCAGGGAACCCACAGCAGCTCCCAGCCACCTTCCCCAGGGAACCCGCAGCAGCTCCCAGCCACCTTCCCCAGGCACCCATAGCAGCTCCCAGCCACCTTCCCCAGGGAACCCGCAGCAGCTCCCAGCCACCTTCCCCAGGCACCCACAGCAGCTCCCAGCCACCTTCCCCAGGCACCCATAGCAGCTCCCAGCCACCTTCCCCAGGGAACCCGCAGCAGCTCCCAGCCACCTTCCCCAGGCACCCACAGCAGCTCCCAGCCACCTTCCCCAGGCACCCATAGCAGCTCCCAGCCACCTTCCCCAGGGAACCCACAGCAGCTCCCAGCCACCTTCCCCAGGCACCCGCAGCAGCTCCCAGCCACCTTCCCCGGACTGCCCAGAGCAGCTCTCGGATACAGCAGGTTTCAAACGGGCTAACTGCAGCCACTCGGGCTAGCCAAGGGCAGCCCCATGCTCTGGGCCCTGTGCTGCTGTCCTCAGGCCCGGCCGGCCTCCGCTGCCCTCTTTGTAGGACAGAAAGCTCTGTGCAGCCATGAGGCTCTTCCTCCACCCGCCCTGCCCTCTCCAACCCATCTCTCACCGGGCCAGGCTTTTTGCTGGAGATCTCTCTGGCAATGGCTGTTTCCCTATGCATGGCACTGGTCAGAGCTCTGTTCCAGGTGCTCCCCTTGGCCCTCCATCCCTGGGGATGGTTCCTGAGGGGACAGAGCAGGGTGTCCCAAATGGAGGCCGTCCCCATGCTGTGTGAGGACCAGGATGGTTCTGCCTCCCCTGAGCAGGGCCCACCTGGCTGAACGGCACCTGCTGCAGGAGGGAGCAGCGGGGACCCAGGGATGGGCACAAACATTACTGGGTGCCAATGCCAGCACAGCTGGGCTGGCAGAGGCCTCACCCAGCACACTGGTAGGGAGGTGAGGAACAAGAGTGGGAAAGAAATATTTTATTCCAATGCCTGGATTTGCCTAGGTTTGTTATTGTTTGCAGTGATTTATCTATCATTTTATGCAAATGGCTAAATGGGTTACAGCAGTTCAGACTGCCCAATTTCACTGAGATCAGCCAGCCTGTGTCCTGGGATGCAAATGTCTGTCCCTTATCTGGGGACAGCTGGTCAGTTATCATCTCCTGGCCACTCCTGCCAAATGGCCAGATATGGCTTGCAGATCTAGGGAACTGCTGAGCCCTGACCCTGGCCAGCTGAGTGTGTACAGGGCTTTTCTGCTAGACCTCAGTCCTATGGTCATGCCATGAAAACAAAGGATAGGGAAAGTATCACTTATTTTAAAAGCCTCTTACACTTCCTGCTACAGCAGTTATTTTTAAAATGGCAACAGTAAACACACTTGCAAAGGTAACCTCATTTTGTTGGAAATTGAGATTTTTTTATTAAAATAATTAAGCTTTGGGAATGAGGTTTTAGAGTCACTTTTTAAGCCACAAAGTATTTTGTTTGACATTGAGAAGACTGATTGATATACTTAGTTTTTTAAAGAAAATTGAATAGCAGTAATCACTGAAATAATCTATTAAAAAAAAGACAAACCTTCCAGCAGTATCATCCACTCACACTCACTAATTGCAGTGATTCTTCCCGCTCAGTCACACCCTATACTTGTCTTTAAGTGAGTAAGATCTTATCTGGATCAACCAGTTGAGCCCAGTCCTGGCAGACACTGAACACCACTGGTGACCAGCATCTAAGCTGGAGACACACGGGGGAAGTTGTGCAACCACACACAAGGCTGCAGTTTCTGATGGCCATGAACACAGGTATTGCACCAGTCGTGCTGGGTCCAATTGTTATTCTGTCCTTGCTAAATACCTGAATTAAAGTAATGGGCGTTTCTCACCTTGCAATAAATTGCTTAGACAACTGCATTTCACAGTTTGATACCCAAACCTGAATAGAGAAGGAGCTCCTTGTGACTGTAGACAGGTAAGCACTCATGCCAGCTGGCTTCTACACGCTGGCAATCTAATCCAGACCAACTGTATTCTTTGATGTTGTAAACTAGTTTACTTCTACTTTGACAACAAGCTACTGCTGCAGAAAGAGACAAGACTGAAAACAGTGTTTATAGGGCGTGAAACAGTAAAATAATAGGTATTATACAGCAGGTAATATTTTTTAAAATACATAAAAGGTAATGAAACAAATATTTGTTACAGCTGGAAATCAAAAAGCCAAGACACTTTACTTAAAAGGTACTTTTCTGATACCCACTGAAAAATTCAGGTCTATGCAGCTATTTCTACATTTAGACACAGCTCAAAATGCTTTGTAAGTAGTACTGGAACATGGGAATACTTCATCTGTTTAAAGACATAATATTTTCCCTGGCTTCAGTGAGTACAACATTTTATTCCTTCATGGGGAAAGAAACCCCAAGCACCAGGACAGACTACTGACAAGCCTGAAGAAGCCAGAAAGTCAAGACCAAAACTCTTCCCAGCTTACCCTGAGGTGCTCAATGAAGCACTTCAAACGTTGGATACAATCACTCACTTCCTTAAGCCACTCAGGCCTCTTGAAGGCAAATGCCAAAAGCACGCCAAAGAAGAGCAAGAGAATTCATCATGATTTTAGCCCTACTTAGGGTGTCTTAATGAATTATCCTGAAGTTGGCAGAATTTCTACTGAATTTTTTTACCTGAAAATGGTTTAGTTTTGTTTCCTTAAATTGTTGCCTTTCTTGCATATTTAACATCAAAGATCAGGGCACATGATTATTAATTTATTTTAACAAAATTCTGAACTAGATAATTTTTGAATTTGTCTAATATATTATAACAGGCTTAGATATTTTATTTCTTCTGAGACCTTAAAAGCACTAAATGATAGTAAAAATCTGTGCTTGGAAAACTGATAAAAGGGAGACTTGTGTTTTGGGGGCTAGAGTGGAGGTGACAAGCAAAAGAATACCTGTCAAAGAGTACATAGGAGTTCAATGGATTGGACTGTGCTCCTTTGTATGCTCAGGTTCTAGCCTGGAGTTACTCATGTGCTTGATATTAAGCACACGCACCAGTCTGTGCAGGACTGGAATCTATTATTGCCATGTTGACATACATTTGTTAAGGGTTTGATTCTGCTAACATTTCTATTGGCAACACAGGGAGATGCAGTAAGGTCCTGCTGTTCAGAGGGAGATGGAAAAGATTTCAGGGAGCTGCTAATACACTCAACTTTAGAGGCTATTCACAGTAAACCACATTTTAAATACATTTCCATGGTCATGTTTATTTCTAAAATACCTAAAGACATCAATCAAGTTGTAGATTAAAGAGATATATAAGTATTCACCCTAAGAACAAAACCATTTGAAAATATTTATTAACGGTTATTTATATATTTAAGTCTAGCTCCTGTAAGATCTCAATAGTGTGAATATGTGGTTTAAAAACAGTTCCTTATTTATTGGCCTTTCAGCTATAAATACATATTTAGCCTCTGTATTTTTTTGGTAGCTTTAAATTTTTTTTGGTCTGGATTGAGGCCTAATAACTCAAATTTTTGTCCAAAGCATGAGTTTTGAGAAACAGGTTTTCTATCATATCTTCATTATGGCAGCTGCTGTTATTTAACTGATAACATTCCGGTAATTAAAAAAACTTCTACCAGGAGCATAAACCCATACTTGTCTACTTTGTCTTGGGACTTGAGCATTTTTTTCCTGGAGTGTTTGAACTATGTGCTCAGGCAATCTTAACCTCCTGGTTTAAATCCAAATCTATCAGCTATGGGAAGCACTACATTCTATTTACACATCCATTACCCCTGGAGAATTTAATGTGCCATTTCCATCAGAGTTCCATTTCTAGGAGCTGAACTAGGATTGCTTTCTTGGGGAGTGAATTTGCACAACTTGCATTTATGAACTGAAGACTACAGTGGCTTTATTCATCGATCTCCTCATTTCAATACAATGCTGTAGGGGAATGTAATGAAATATGATGGATGAAAGTGACAGAGTCAGTTTTCTTTCCCTGCACTGAAACCTGTTGCAGGGACAGGATGCTGCCTCTGTCTTCTTCATTTGCCCTCACATAATTTTTGCTGTGTTAGACTGCTGGCTGAAAGCAGTGTAGCATAAAGCAGAAAGAAAATAGCTTTTCTGGGTAAAATCATTACTGACTTAGGTACTAAAGTGGCTAATACTGCTAATGTGGCTAATGTTGCTAATGTGGTGAGGTAAAGCTTTCAAGCTACTGCTTCTGCAAGTCGTGGTACTACACTCACCCACTTGGTGAGCAGCACCACAGGCTGCCCTGCCAAATGCAGATGTGCAGAAAGGCAGATATTCTGCATTTTCCACAGGGTTGACCAAACTTTTTTAATAGCTGCCATCTTTCTACAACAAAAAATCCCTTAGCAAACAAATACTTTTTCTAGTGGAAAATCCTTGAAGAAAAATTGTGGGTTAGCCACCCTTTGCTTGAGAGCATATGGTCTGCTTATAAAGGTTACCTTCATCCACAAGGTAAATTGAAAAACAGGAAATCTCAGTGCCTCCAATACAGATTATACCTGTCTCTTCCTTTGAGCTTCAGCTGGATGTGGTAAGGAACTGGAGCCTTACCACTTCCCCATGTTTTACCACACAAATGAACCCTGCACCAGCATCTTCTCAAGACTGTGGTGAACCCATTATTCCCATCAAAATTTGTCATTGTTGAAAAGTCAGTCAACAAAGCTAAAAAAAAAACCTAACTCAATGTCAGTTTGCTTTTGATTCTCTTCCAGGTAAGTATTATAGGTTAGACTATTCCTGCCTCAGAAAAATTTTGTGCAAGGAAGGTTGTTCCTCTTTGCAACCCTCTCTGTTTCCTATGCACCAAATTGTGATTACTATGGTCATTACTACAGTAGAAAAGGCAATCAAGGCTCTTTCTACTCCTTTGCAGGAGCAGTTTCCTAATATTTTTTTGTTTGGGAGACAGGACAAATCTGAATAATTTTTTTACCTCCTCTTTCTTTGCTATATCTATCTGGCCATTGTGCTGAGAATCATAATGTAGACAGATTGCTTGTGGGAAAGGAATTTAATGCTTAGATGTCTACACAAGACAGAGCTAGAGAAAACCTTTATAATATCAAGTGTTATGGACAAATTATTTTCTGACATGATCTATTTGTAGAAATATCTCATATGGGCCAAGAAATTTTGTTTAGAGAAGGATAGTTGCTTGTCTTATCATGTGCTTCAGCTATCCTTGGCCGCACTTTTCTGCTGATTTTTTTCTTATCAATAATAGCAACATTGCATCATGTCTCAAGTGTCTAAGTTAAGGGCATGTGATTCTGGAATCCTAGAATCATGGAATGGTTTGATTTGTAAGGCACCTTGAAGATCAACCCCCCATGCCACCTTCCACTAGACCAGATTGTTTAAAGCCCTATCCAACCCAGTCTTCAACACTTCCATGGATGGGGCATCCACAATGTCCTTGGGCAACGTGTCCCAGTGCCTGACCACACTCACAGTGAAGAATTCCTTTCTAATATCTACTTTAAACCTAACCTGATAGTGTCCAGACAGCTTGTGAATGTCTTCAGTGAGGGAGAGGGAGACTCCACACAATCTCTGGATGATCTGTTCCAGTGTGCAGTCATCCACACAGAGTCACTGAATGGGTCAGGCTAGAAGAGACCACAGTGGATCATCTGGTCCAACTACCCTGCTCAGGCAGGGTCACCCTAGGAGCACATGGGACAGGATTGTGTCCAAGGGGTTCATTGGTAAGGTCCCCTCATGATGAAGTTGTCTTTTCTCAATGCTGAACAGACTCCCTCAGCCTTTCCTCTCAAGAGAAATGTCCTAATCATGTTTGTCACTCTACCTAGAGATCTTCTAACAATCTTTGCCCCTCTCCACTGGATCTGCTCCAGGAGTTCTGTCTTTTGTGCTGAGGAGCTCAGAACTGGACACAGCAGCCCCAGATGAGGCCTTACCAGGGCAGAGAAGAGGGGCAGGATCATCTCCCATGACCTGCTGGCAATGCTCTCCCAAACACCCCATAGTACTTGACCATCACCTGATGATCCTAAGCTACTATCCCAACTCTGCCTGTGCTCCTTTACTGAATCTGTGCAATTCAATACAGCAAAACAAAGCTATTAAAGGAAGAGTCATCTTTCAGCTTTTTATTTCTAGGGTCTATTAATTAGGTTCACCACAGCTTTCAGACCAGGGTTGCCTCAGTGTCAACCAGCTTAAACATATCTGGCCAAAAATATCAGACCTATCAGCCACAAGCCACAGGCATCTCTCAGGCATTAATGTTTTGCATTAGTTAGTGAGGAATTGTGATGATAAGTGTATTTCAAATGCTAAACTACCTGGCTCAGACAATTCCTGCTTAAAGTGAGTTGAGAATTTCATATATCAAATGTATTATTTTCTACTGGTATTAGCTGTAAGGTGCTATGAATCTACTTCTTTGGTATCTAACTTTATTTGTGAATATTTTCTTAACTATATCGAAGAATTAAAATCATGTTAAAAGTGTTAATTCCCATAGGTGATGGCCCCTAACTATCTGCCTGGCAGCACCTACCTTCATTTTAAATGAAGGCTTTGCAACAGATGTTCACAGAGCATCAGTAATTCAGAGACCTATTTTAAAACTCTTTCTCAATGTTCTTGTTGTTTAACTTGAAATCTTGGGACCTTAGCTTCTGAAATTCTGAAGACATGCATCTGAAAGGCAAAATTGTTGGGAACTGTGGTCTGAACATAAGCATGCAGACATGACCATGAGAATTAAAGTATAATTTTTTGTCTGTGTTGCTTTTTCCCACAAATTCTGTTTGCAAAGTGAAATAGAGACTTCAGTCTGTTTTACCAGTCCTTTGCTGTGGCATTCCAGAGATTTAATAGGAGCAGGTGTTAAATACTTTATTCTCTTTGTCTTGGTGCTACATCAATAATTTACTCACTCTGATATTATGACTAGATATTTGCTAAACTCTCTAACATAATTAGTGATGAAAAGGGGTTCCTAATAACCACAGTGCAGCTCAAGTACATGGCATGAATTTTTTTCTCATTTTTGTTCCAGATTTAGACCTTGTTACCTTCACTTGTAGAATGTCAAGTGGTGTTGCCTTCTGGCAGACCTTGTGCAGCACCGTGTAGCCCACTGCCACCTGGCAGCTCACCTTTCTCACTAGTATTTATTCAATGATTCTAAAGCAAATTTTACTGCACCAACTGATGCCAAACATATGATTTATGTTTTGCCTGGCACCATCTTTTAAGAAACCTGATTAGTTCAACAGAATTTCCAAGATCCAAGTCTTGGAAATCAGCTGAATTTCTCTTAAGGGTCTCATTTAAAATACAAGAAGAATAACAGTATTGGGTGTCTGCAGTTATCATTTGTTCAGTGGAAGTCTACTTGTGTGTTTACTTATTCATTATCAATAAACATATTAATCAGTTGTGAGAGGCATAGTTTTGTTGTTAAAAAATATTTAGCAAAATTAATGGTCACAAGTAAGGTTGGGACGGGGGGGTATGTAATAATATATTACCTCAGAATGCTAATCATTCCACTTTTATTGTCTTCTGAAACTATTGTTACAAAGTGCCTTTGAGTATTAAAAATATCATGAAGAAACTTAAATTTGAGGCTCTGCTGAGGTCCAGCCAAGACAGTGTCGAGTTCCAAACCATGCCTACTCTGTGGTTATATATAACAGTTATATATATAACTATTAAAAATTACTCTATTGCTTATTTGCAGGTGAAACAATTATGTTGACATATAGAGTTTTATGAGCAGCAACATATTCCATTTAGTGGTTAATCTAGGGCTTTTTTCTTCTTCCAAGCATAAAATCCTAGCTCTAGAGGAGCAATTTCTGTGGTGAGCATGAAGATTGCCTCTTACCTCAAGCAGATAGAATCTTGTTTATTTCTGCAGGCGCCTGTGATCTTGGTTAGCTGCAGAGTGATTCTCTGTAGAAATACAAACAATGCATCATTATCTTCTTTTCTGGGAGACACATACTCCAATCCAGTGATCATCAGTGATACCAGTAACAGACCACCCTAGCAAGTGGAAAATCCCTTCTACTCTTTACAGTTGACAAGTTTCCACAGCTGGGCTCAGCTCAGTTACATTGGCTCACAGATTAACAAAAATGTACATCTATGTGGGGAGAAAACCCAAGCAGTCATTTGCTGAAATCACAAGCGTCATTTAATTTCCTCATGTAGCATGATTTAAATGCTGTGGAAATTCACATTTACCAAAAAGATAAAAATCAGAAGGAAGGCTCCTTTCATGCTGTGAAACTTCTGGTGTAGAATACAGTGACCATTTTTTCTCTATTGTTTTTGTGTATCCATCTGCCACAAAGACATTATTTGTAATTCCTCTCCTGAATGAAGAATCAACACAGCGTCAGGTTAACATCAGTATTATTACTGTTTCTTGAGCAGAACAGTTAACCTAAGTACAGAGCTTCATGAACTCTTTTCATAAGGGGGAGAGATAATTGAGTTTAGCATATCTGATGCAATCCTGCTCGTTTACAATGTGCAAAGTCCTGTTTCCCTAAGCACAGAAGAAATCAAAGAGCAGACAAATTCTTCACAGATAGCTCCAAAAGGCTCTAATCCAGCCTCAGGCTAGAAAGTACTCTCATATTTTTACACTGCTTCTGTGGTTACATCTGGTATATTCCTCTTGCCTTTTCTTTCATCTTCATTGGCCAATGTGGGAGTCTCACACCTTCCAATGTATATACATATTATGTTATTTCTCCCACATACACACTTACAAACATCTTTGCATTGCTTTTTGATCTGTGTTTATGCTTAAGGTACAAATAACAGTAGTTTCACCTCATTGCTTTGAAAACACAGCTTAGTGAGCTGTCTTCAGCTGTGCTAAATGACTGAATTGGGCACTCTACATTTCATCAAGGTAACATTCAGTGTCTACCTAATTGCAAGACAAGTAAGAAATGCTTGTGTTTGGGTATTATGTAGCAATTTGGTAGCTTTGTACAAGAAAGTTGGTGATGTCTTTTGGCAAGGAGTGTACAGGAGGGCATCCAAAGCCCAGTCAATACATCTGAAGTGATCAGATCCGCAGATGCCTGATTAGTTTCAGGCCAATCTTTACTAAATTCTGAAGCCTGTGTTTACCCTAGCAGTTTAAAAGTTTTAGTCTTTACCATAACTTTTACAGACAGCTCCAAAAAAAGTTTAAATGGCATTTGAAATACTATTTCTTAAGGCAGTAACTGAGTCTAGGTAAGTTTAATCACCATTACTCAATATTCAAAATGTGAACTCTGATTCATAATCTATTTTTCTTTTTCCTTTCACTGACATTTTGTTTTACAGCAGGGAATCATATAAGGTTGGGAAAGCATATTTGGAAACATAAAGCCAACCTAGACCCAAAATATGTAAATCAATGTGTCCTACCCCCATTGTGAAGGGTCAGTTTTGGGAGTGTATTGAAACATTCCACATTATGGAACTGGTCAATAAAACCAAAACATTTAAACTTTCTCTCAGTTCCACAATTTATTTCTCAGAAATTATTTCTAGCTGTGATATTTTCTTTATATTTTATTTGACCACAGTTGTTCAGCTTGTCCTTGTATAAATAGTTTGTGGATCTGGATCTGTCTTTCATCATACAGACCTTGACATGCTTCCAAAGAAATATATATATTTGTATTTAATAGGGTTAGAAATGTCAACCCACTCATATAGCCATGTACACACTGTACTTGTGCATTTACAGTTGTGAGGACATGTTATAAACAAGCAGAACCCTTTTTAGAGATATTTTGTCATAATTGAAGAAGAACATTTTAGGAAAAAACATATTGATTCCTTTCAAATATCCTATGAAAAGACCTAGAAACTCCTCCTTGAAGGTCACCCCAGGGACTACTGTCCTTTTTATAATCACCACAGTGGGCTGTGGAGGGAATTGAATATTTGATAGACAGATGGACTGTTTTGCAGAGTATTGTGTGAGTTTTTAAGGTCATTGCTCCCTAATCTGAAAGTTTCCAAATAAAAGGAAAGGACAGTATCACATGACCCAGCCACAAGTATTCCCTTAGCCAAAGAAAATTTTCATCTTATAGACCATATAGGCTTGTCCTCAGGGTGACCTTAATGTTTACAGAGAGAAAAAAATCTAGTGATATGGAATATATAACCAGGGGACAAAGGATGCAGAACAAAGAAACCTAATAGACTAAAATCTATATATTTTAACTAACACTTGAAAAAAGTCTTGGCTACATGCTGGTTGTACAATGATACACAATGTCACTCTTTTTCTCCTCTCCAATTAGGCTGGCTGCTGTCTCATGTTGGGATCACCTCATTTTTCTGTAAGAGAAGTCTGCATAGGTTTTTAAAATGTGACTACATTGTCTCATTCTGAAACCTTCTTTCTGACTGTCTCTTCCTCTGCCCCTAACATCCAATAACAAGAGTGTTGTCTAATTCTAACTGGGAAGTCATTTCCCTTGAGGATTTTCCAGTCATGGTCTTCGTGATGACAAACTTTTTAACAAACAATTATTTGCAAAATTATTTGTTAAGAATTCAAAATTATTAGGGCAGAGATAACTATTGAACAGCCTGGGGGCAGATATTCTTTATTTTCTTCTTTCCTGAAGGCCTCATACTTAGCTAAGGAGTGATTAAATGTTAAAAATGTTTTTTCCTCAGGACAATTCTTCATGACTGTGCTCTATACTCAAGAAGGATGATAATCTCACAAACTGCAGCCACACCATTGTGTGCTGGGCCCAGGCAATCACACAGTAATCTTTGTATGAGCAGTGCTTCATGTGGCCTGAAAAGTGCCTGAATGATAGAGATGTGCTCAGTTTGCATTTGACCAGCTTAGGAAAGCATCCATGATCATATGAGAGGTGTTGGCCTGAAATGCAAAATTAAAACTTTGTAGTGGCTTGGTGATGGGGAAAAATATGAACACTTAATGGTATAAACGGTCCTGCAATAAAATCAGAGACAAGTGGGCTGCTGAGGGGGTGTATGTCCAAACCACTGGTGGAAGACACATGCTGCTTTCTTCTAGCTTGCTCTTGAGAGAAGACTTAAGTCCCTCAGGGTCAGAGCACTTATCTTGGATTTAGAGTCTTGGATACAGACTCCTTGTTATGATATGAGACACCCCACTTAGAATCCCTTCACTTCAGTTCCATGATTTTTAAATAGGGAAAATTGAGTGCTATTCTTTCAGATTGTAATAATGGGGATCATCCAGACAGTTTTAATATAAGTCACTGAAAACATGTATAAGAGAGTAAGGAATTAGATTCTGGGTTTACCTCTTTAGGGAGAGAATTTCATTCTCCACAGAGAATTGAAGTCTGAGAAATCCTTTAGACTGTGAGAAATAATTGAATGAAAAAGCAAAGATTATGTTTCTGCCCTTGATTGAGTGGCCGTAGCTGCCATTTCTAATTCACATTCAAAAATGCTTTGTAAGATATCCTGCCACTTTTGGATAGGAAATGTGCAGTTGTTCCCAGCTTGTGTGTTCTATAAAGTCATGACTACCTTTTCTTTTTGATACATACCTCTCCACAATGGATGTTGTATTTGATGCTTCAATATTGCACTTTCAAATTGCCCAGAAATTGCAGCTGTTACAGTGTCTGGTCATTAAGTGCAGCTTCACACAAAGTGTGCTGCCACTCCTTGCTGTGATGTTTATCAGCTCTCAAGTTTTAAAGTCTGTGTTTTTCTAGTAAAGCCTGGAGTAACTTTGACTTGGGCTGTTCTTACATACCAAGAACCTAATCTTCCAAAGTTTTTTGTGCTTAACTTCCTTTGAAATCACAAGAACTTAGAAATACATTTGAGAATCAGGACCAATTTTTCTTATCAAAGTTTCTGTGAATAGGATTTCTAAATGTACACAAGGGAAATAGGAATAGATGCCTAATTGGAAACCATGAGCCTTGGACTTTTAACTCTCTTAGATTACTCCTTAGGATAGAATTTCCAAAAGACTTGAGTTTTTGGCAGTTTGTAATAATTAAAATTATTGCATTTATTAAGAAGCTGCTGGATGTTCAACATATATGAAACTCAAGCCATGGCATAGATACATAAAAGAATTTCTCTCTGTAGTTGGTGTTCTTGCTGTCTCTTCTAACATGATACCATGATGATTTATGATTAATGACTCCTATAAAACAGTTCCTTGAATTACAGGCTTTAAAAACCTGGTTAATCCTCTCTCCAAGTGATTGATAAACTATTCAGAAGGATATGGTTCCATCGTAAGAAGGAAAAGAATTGTGCAACAGGAAGGGGAAAAATATAAATATATAATTTCATATAAATGGTGTGTATGTAACGGAACAACACTCTGGGCAGATGGTCCTGATTTTGCAACTGCATTTACTGCATTCAGAGGACATCAGGTGCATCCTTCCTTGGGGCTGTTCTTGTTACAGGATCGATTAGAAACGAGGTGAGGAAGGGGAAAAGAATGAGATCTCTTTGAGATTTCTGGGTAGTTTTAGTGCTTACCATCAAAGGCAGACATCAGGCAGTGCTGGCAACAGGAGTGAGAAGGTTTGGAGAAAGACGACTCCCTCTACTCTCATCACAGCTTTGGATCACTACTGGCACCCACAAGTTCTGGCAGAATTTGGAAATTCTTGAGCTCTAAATGTCACTGTTCCAGAAGCCTGTCTTCTTCATTTACCTACTGACTCTCATTAGCTTACTGCTCCTGCTGCCTGGCAATCCTTTCAGCAGCTATATTGCCTTATTTTAAAGCTTAGCTTGTTGTATTATTGAACACGGTCTCATTAATTTCCCTGCCAACTCACTGTTTGCCTGTCTCTCAACTTCTTACTGAGCCATTGACAATATCCTTCCATTTCTTTTCTGTCAGACTCACTACTTCCTTCAGTTATGACTCTTTTGTCTATCCCTTTTGACTCTTCTGTCTCCTGCAATGTTGTTCTTTTTCTTTAATTAGGTGATTTATTTTTGTACCACTTGACAGATTTTTGATTTTTGATTTTCTACTACCTTTACTGTGGCAAATACTCAAGTTTGGTTTTGTCCATTACTTTGACCAATGACCTCAATCACTTTTCATCTATACTGTGTGTCCATTTAAATATAATATATTAAAACCTGTCACTTGTCAAGTTGTTAATGCTTGTCAGAATGTTAAGAGATTTCCTTTTATTTTCTCTTTGTTTTTGTCACAGATAATGACCACTATGTTATAGTTGTCACTATAAAAATGGATGTCAACTGGAATTTCATTTCTGTTCTGGAAAGCCATTCTTATCATAATAGCAGGAAAACAGACATTTTGCTTCACTGTAGTAGGAAATGTTGACTCTCCAATAAATTCCCACAAAGAAGTATAATGTATTCAAGAAAATATTTCAGATATAAAAAGTGCCATCAGCGAATCTTTGGCCAATCTTACGGCATCATGTTTTTTGGCTATCTGCTCAAAGCTGTGTATTATACACAGCAATTCTCCAAACTGTACTTTTTAGTTCTTTTCTTTTTTACCCCGAGTTTTGCGTATGTAATTCTGATGTAATTCAGTGAAGTTATTTCCCATTAGATTAACCCACATACTCAAATTATATTTCTCAGCTTCCAATATAAACACCCAGCTTTGTAGCCCTTACATTTAGCAGAACAAGGACTCCCAGTGGTGCCAATACAAGTAAAACCCACTGAAAAGGTATATGGATGGAAGAATCAAGACCTCATAAAGTTGAAGACGACTACAGAGTTAACTAATTCCTATGCTTGCTCTCTACAGAGTTTAGAATCCTCCTGAGCAACCCCTCTGCATTGTAATATGCAATTCATTATAGAGACTCAAAGTAGGATTATTTTCCAGACTTTCTTTTTCTTCAGCCCTAACAGGATTTGAATCTGCATTTCATTTCTCACTCATATCTTTCCTGCTTGCTTTCAGATTTCCCATTTGTTCTCTTTCACAAATGGATCTTTGGGTAAACATATTGTATGTGGGATGGATCGCCATGTTAAAAAGATTATCTCACCATGGAGTCCATTGGCATTTAGCAACAACAGAACTTATATTTTTCTCAGGTTGCCTTTATCTCTTAATCATTATTAGCTGACTGAGCTTTATGACATCTTCTTCATCTAGAGATAAAATCAATTAGTTGAAAAATCTTTAGCTTGTTAGCTATAGTAAAAAAATTAACTGTGAATTTGGATGTGCATAATTGTATTTTCCAGTTCAGTGAGCATGTGCTCAGGAAAACAGCCACAACCGCCCCAGCAGGGAATGGTCAGCTGGTCCCAGCCTATTCAGGACTCTTGGTGCCAGCCAGCTTTCAAAGAGGGAGGGATGGGCCCTAAGGAGCAAAAAGGATTTTCCCGACCCTCTTGGGTAATTTACACCAATCTTAAACATGTATGTTTGTCTGAAGTCTCTTTTATCAGCATGGTAATCCCATTACTGACAAATGAAGATGTAATCACAGTTTATTCAAATAGTTTGAAAGCTTTATCCCCTTTAGAGAGAAAGGAGAAAGTACAATTGGCTGCAACTGACTTCTTAAACTCCTACTGGGACACTAGCAAAGCAAAAATGATTTTTAAGAAGCATCAGCACTTGAGTATAGGATGAAAAGTATTGCCTAAAGGGTCGCTGAAGGGATCTGTTCTTGCTTATGGAATTTACATCACACCCAGCACTGTTACTGCTAACTCAAATCAGTGAGAGAGCAGTGATATGTCCTAGGTTTGTCCTACAGTGCTGTTCCCTACTGATGCATCCCTGCTTATCTCCATCAGCAGTCATGAGGGCAGCGATGCTGGCTGAGCTGTGTCTCTGTCCCCAGGGTAACCACTGCTAATATGCAGAGATCCTCCCTTTCGTGGAGTGTACACCAATAACCAGAAAAGTATGGAGAAACATCTGGAGTAGACAACCTTGTGCATTTTCAAGGGGAATATTAACGGATATCACAATGTTTATCCATCAGCCCTGTTTGTAGCAAAGGGGAAAATCTTGGTGCAGAAGTGAAGCCTTGAGCACTAACAGCCCCACTGAAGCCTCTAAGGTGATGAAGTGCCAAAGAGGATCCTTGGGAGGTCCTAGGAACCCCTTGTTAAATCTTCTTTGAGTGTGGAACAACTTTATTGTCTCAGGTATAATCCATTCACACTGCTCTGAATCACTAATATATGGTTTATAAAAATAATCTGAAAATTATATCTCCCTCTTCCTCCCCCCAGATAACATCAAAAACAATTCTAGTAATTTATGATTAAATGCATATTCAGATACCCTAAACAATTAAAATGCAGAAAATAAAGTTTAGATAATTTTATGAACAAGAAAAATAGCCTGTAACATTTCAAGTGCCAAATATAATGTTATCTTTAAAGAGTTTGTATATAATGCAAATTCCTTTATTAGGTAGATATCTTTCCTGTGAGTTTCTTGATTTCATAATGAAATTTGATCTCACTGATAAACAGAATATCATGTCTGCAGTTTGCAGTATAGGACTGAAGTGTATGAGGTGATTACTGGTTTGCACTTCCATTAGCTAACAGGAATCCCTTAAAAGTAAACTGCTTCTTCCTTTAGAAATCATTATTTTTATTTCTTTTTATTATGACAGTTCCCCAACGTAGACTAGTAATGAATTACATGAATACCTAATAAGCAAAACATTTCTACTTTGTAGAACATACAGTCTAAATAGACTGAAATTGAGAAGAGAGAGACTTGGAGCAACTTGCCATGCACCATACAGCAATTTAGTTTTGTAGCTGGGTGTAGTCTTCTAGAGCTCCATAGGATCATTTTCACTTAATAAAATCCAGCACTTCCAGTATAGTGGAACTTGCTTCTTTTTGCTGAGCCTTTACTTTTGCTGGAACAAGCTTTCTTGTGGCCACACAGTGAACCAGAGTTGAGAGAGGGTAGGAATAACACTGCCAGAAAAAAAAAAAAAAAGGGAAAAAAAATTTTAAAATCAATTTTCAGTTGGATGTGTTCCCCAATCTGAGTCATTGTTCAGCTGTACAAACTCTCTTGCTGGCACAATGGAATGGCCTGCCAGGGCATGGGAAGAGGATGCTCCACAGTGAGAAGAGCAATGTTGGCACCAGTGCTTGTTTCCACAGCTTCATGCAGATGAAACGGTGGTTTGTGTTTCCTTATGAGCTTCACCTCGGTTTCATGCTGTTCTGGGGCTGCTTCAGTACTGGCAATGGCATCTCCTCTTGGTTCTGCACTGCACACACATGAATGAGCTGAGAAGTAGGTGTTCACTGTGTGAGCAATATCCTCCTCTGAAGGACCTGCATCCTGCAGCTTGAAACCCTCACTAAAACAGGAGTCACAGAATCTAGAAGTAAGAAACCTCCACAGAAAAGGTTCAGAAAAGCAACAGATTTTTTCTGTTTGTAGGTAATATTCAGAGCCCAGAGGTACCAGAAGTCATTGTCCAACTTCTATTTTGTTTTGTGGTTTTTTGGTTGGGTTCTCTGTTTCACTTGTTTGTGTATGAAGGGATAAATTTCAACAGGTATTCAAAATACCAAACAACATCTGGCTTTAGTTTGGTTTTCAGATGATGAAAAAGTCATTAAAACCAACCACTTGTGCTGAAGTTATGGCTTTAATTCTTATTGCAGTTGTCCTCTGAGAGAATTTTAGTTCATACCAGGAAAATTCTGCCTGTTACTGATCATTTAGCAATGTGTCCAAAAATACTTGTAAAAGTGATCTGGTAAGGAAATTTTTGTGAGTCATTAACTAAAATTTGTAATTTAATTATATTTCATGATATACCCTAAAGAGTAACTTTTTTTTTTTTTTTAACACTAGAATAACCTGTGCATGTTGGATGTTTCCAATTAAATATGAACATGAGCACTTCTTACCCATTTTCTGTTTGATGCATCATCATGTCAGACCATGTTTTGGCCCTGTGTGCATTTTCCTATTCTCCAGGCAAAAAAAAAAGGATATTTCCAAATTCTTCTTTTTCAACTGGGAGTTCCCTTCCAAAGCCATTGAAGTTTTGGATTGAGACATGAAGCAGATATCCAGCAGCAAGAGGTGCAGAATAGTGCTGAGACTGTGAAGGAGAAGCTGTGCTGTGTCGTGGGAGAGCCCATCACAAGTGAGTCAGACCTTTGAAGAAAGCTCTGACAGTTTTGCTGAGCTCCATCACACCCTTTGCAGCTGTCAAACATGAGCCTTGCTCAGTCTTAGCCAGCACAAGCAAAACACAGGGCACAACTTAGTGCAGTGACCTGTCAAACTGAATGTGAGGAGATGTGCAAGAAGTAACTTGGGCTCCATTTGAGTTTTCAAGTTGAATTCCAAAGCCCCCTGCAATTTTTCTATGGTCTTTGGATTAACTGTACTTGTACTTCAGCATCAAAGTAATTTTTTACACTTTCAGTAAGCAACTTCTTCATGTTTTTTTTTAGCTTGAGGAATGTCTGAGTGTCCTGATCCTGTGGTTAGTTAGTGGTCCAAGTTACTGATTCCATCTTGAACAGCAGACTCCAGATTTATAGTTCCCTTCTTTTTTTGTGGTGAGGCCTGTTTGACCTCATAGTGTGATGGTGCTTCCCTGTAAATGAACTATAGAGATCTAAACATCAGGAAAATCCAGTCTAGAGGCAGAGTATTGGCTTTGTAATATTTGTACATTACGCTGCCGGAAAACGACAGATCCATTTCTTCGCTCTGTGATTCTTATTGGCTCCCTGATGTGTAATAATCACCTGGTGACTTAATGCTCACACCAAAGTCCATGTTAGGAATTCCAGGTAGAAACTTCTGCTTTTATCATGTGCATGCAAAAATCAATATTATTCCTATTGTTTAATTTATTGATGATCCATAATTTGATAATCTTTTATAGGGCAATTTTAATTTTTGTTTTCAAATAGAAGATGCCTTTTCAGCCATAATTCTTTTCATTAAAATATATTATTTTGGCAAATATTCTAGGAGTTCTGGACTTGAGCATATATTTTGCAGAAAAAGTTCACTTTGGTGGAAAGATATTTAATTTAAAATGTATGCCCTTTTTATATTTGTGAAAGGCAAAAGATATGAAAAAAATTTATATACAATTTGAAAGCATTTCCTCTTTGAAAAAAAGGTACATTGGAAAAAAATGCAACTTTTTGGGGGGAGTACTTACTAAGTTTCAATTAAAATGCTAATTCATACTAATATATATTCACCAAAGTAAAATAAAATTATGAAAGTTTGAAAATACTGCAGTGTACCATTTCAAAAGTTCTTGAGCAAAGATACTTAATGATTTTATATTGAAATCACTTAATGATTTTATACTGAAATTACTCAATTTTTCTTTTAGTTAGTATATTTAGACTATATCTGACAAGTCATAATCAAAAAGAATAAAACTACTAATTTTTAATGTTGTGACCATAATAATTTTTTTAAGGACTTTATTTATGCAGTTTGTTTTAATTTGTAGGACTTTCTGGACAATCATGAAGTGAATTTACTGAAAACCTTATGAAAGAGAAATTTTATCTTCTCTTTGATTCTAATATTTATCTTTTCATGTTACCACAGGGCTCAGAGGTCTGTCACATCCTACACATGCAACCAGCCTAGTGTGACTGTGGCATTTCAGCTTTGATAAGGTACAGGCTACAATAACCATTGATATATCTGCATTCACTCTGCCTGTAATGACTGCATTTAGGGACTCAGATATGTAGAAATTAGTTCATGAGCAAGCTCATTAATATACAAAATTGTGTAAAAGTTGAATTATGGAATCACAGAATGGTTTGGGTTGGAAGGGAGCTACAAGGTCATCTAGTGCCAAACCCCTACCATGGGCAGGGACATCTTCCATTAGAACAAGTTGCTCAAAGTCCCATCCACTCTGGCCTTAAACTCTTCCAGAGATGTTCTTCTTTTTATTAGTAATCTGCTTATGAAGACTTAGAAAACCAATATTTTTTGGTGTTGGGCCACACTCTCTGCTGCTCTGTACAGTTAATTTTGTCAACGGGTTTAACTTTGCTTGAAAAGTTGATGATGGGTATTCAATTAGGTATAAAATAATAAAGCTTATTGTAGATGTTGAGAAACATGCTGACTCTTAGATGATAGGATATATACAGGATATATACATAGGATAATGTGCTCTAGCTGTATATTGTAGGACTTAAATTAATCCAATTTTACATGTTCCCCCTGTGAACTATGCCATCAAATAAGAAAAGCATTATAACAGTGCAATTCCAATTTCCTAAATAAATCTTTTCTCTTTTCTTTTTTTTATTTTTTCTTTTCTTTTTTTCTTTTCTTTTCTTTTTCTTTTCTTTTCTTTTCTTTTCTTTTCTTTTCTTTTCTTTTCTTTTCTTTTCTTTTCTTTTCTTTTCTTTTCTTTTCTTTTCTTTTCTTTTCTTTTCTTTTCTTTTCTTTTCTTTTCTTCTTTTCTTTTCTCCTCTTTTCCTCTCCTCTCTTTTCTTTTCTTTTTTCTCTCTCCTTTTCTCTCTCTCTCCTCTCCTCTCCTCTCCTCTCCCTCTCCTCTCCTCTCCTCTCCTCTCCTCTCCCTCTCCTCTCCTCTCCTCTCCCTCTCCTCTCCTCTCCCTCCCTCTCCTCTCCTCTCCTCCTCTCTCTCCTCTCCTCTCCTCTCCTCTCTCCCTCCTCTCTCTCTCTCCTCTCTCTCCTCTCTCTCTCTCTCTTCTCTCTTCTCTTCTCTTTCTCTCTTCTCTCTTCTCTCTTCTCTCTTCTCTCTTCTCTCTTCTCTCTTCTCTCTTCTCTCTTCTCTTCTGTTACATTTCGTTACTTTTAAAATATTTACTAGAAAAAATAGAGACTCTGTGATAATCTCCAAGGTTTATAGTAAATCTAAGTTATAGTGAGTGAACTCCAGCTTGCATCTAAATGATTCCTTGTTCAAAACTAGAATTCAAAGGAGCCACATGTTGCCAATTCCTAAGCCTGCAAAGTAAGGAAGAGCTCAATTACAACTTTCTGGTTGTTCCTCTATGTAAGGATCTTCTGTTTTAAGGCTCCATAAAAGTTGTCCCAGTCTTTTGCTAAGCCTTATGACCTTCCTTGAAAATGAAGAGTATGTTTTCTTCTCCAACCTAGGCAGCAGGGCTAAACTTACCTAATAGGTACAAAATCTAATATACAGCTGTTGTTTTGCAGTCTTCTGAAGGGACACAAAACAGACTACCTGATGTAGCTGGGGAACCTGTAATCTGCAAGAGTGTGGGATCCTTGCTGACAGTCTGACATTCCTGATTTGAGTGGGAAAAATCCAAGTCCTGTTTTTCCTTCCTGTTTCTTATGATAGGACACATATGGCTGCAGCTGTACTGCTTTGGGCCATGAGCTCCTCAAATATTTTGTAGTATTCACAACTGTGTTTGGTCATTAGAATAAGTACTGGGATAATAACTGGCAAAATCAAGTTAACATTGCTTTGGGGAACACACTGGGTAGTTCTCAGTCTTACAAGCAAAGAATTCTGCAGCAACATTCATTCCTAAAAACTTACAAACAAGATTGTGTAGCAGTGTTTGCAAGAATACAAGTCTGTTACAATATTTTAGCGATATTTCATTTCTTGTATTTTATGGATCAGTGAAGAAGGGTAGAGTAAAAGAATCCAGAATAAAACAATTAAAGTAACAGCTGGGAAAATGGTCTGTACTGAAACATTTTTTTTTTGTGTTTGGATATAAGATACACCTCTTCTAGGCAAGAGGGAAGAATATCACTATTGAATTGGAGATAAAAATATGCTATGGAATGGTGATATGAAAGATTTTCTGTGAGGGATAAAAGAGAGAAAAGTATATAAATTATACTTCATGAAGAAATCTGGAAGTTATCATGATTTAATAATGAAATAGGAAAGCTTGACACTGTGACCTAAAAGCCAAGAGTTTACATTGACCTAAGGAAAACAAATCACCTTTTCTTTCTCCCCTCCTGCAAGTGTAGAAATACTGATTCTCCTGGGACAAAGCCATTGCCTATAGTTTCACATCCTTCTCTTCCCCATCTAGATCTGTGTGTTGTGCATTCACAGGGCACCTCCACATCCTCTTCACTACTCCATGACTACTTGTACAAGATATGGTTGATTGGCCACATCTGCCAAACAGCTGTGCCTGGCAGGAGAGAAACCACAGACAGCATCATGTTCAAAGCAGAATGCCATCCTGGAGTTTTCCTTGTCACTGCACATTGCTGAAGCCTCTGCTGTGTCCTCACCTTGGCTATGACACTTTGGTCTCCTGGTACATCATCCAGTACATCACTGCCTCATGCACCAAGATAGAAGAAATTTCAGCACTGAGTAAAATTAACTTTGTGAGACTAAGGTGCTAAATTCAGGAATCAGTAAAAATTGCCCGTGGTGGATTAGAGCTTGCAGTGAAGATGCTGCAGCATCTGTCTTAAATGGGTTGAGGAGTGCTTGGAAAAGTATGGAAGATTTTACTGGTATCTAGCATTACCTAAATATAGTGAAGACTTTGTAGCCTTTAGATTTTAGGGGTTTGGTGCCCAAGATGGAGACTAGTCCTCATGAACTCAGCATGTAACCTGCCTGTGGAGTCTCTCTGGATAATTAGGCAGCTCCTACTTCAGTCACCAGGCTGTAGATGCATTCTCTGGCATTAGATGACTCTGACTGAAGTGTGTCACATCAGTCCAGGAGCCACACTCCAGCATGGCACAGGGCTTGAACTAATAAAGCTTCTAGACACAACAGGTAAACAAGGCCACATCTGCCTACAGCCAGTTGTGTGACTCAACCTCTGAATGGATGGAACACTGAAGGAAAATTATGAGGTGAGGAAAAAGAGAGAAGAGGGAGGCACTGCTTTCAACTTTCTCTGAAGCATAAGTATTCTGCTGAGTATATTAATTTAAGCATGAAATTCTGTGCTTGCACTTATAGGGAGGTGATTAAAGATCCACATTTCAAAAATCAGTCCTGAGATAAGGGCTTGTTTTGGATCAGAAGGCCCAGGCTTCTGTTTTGAATTGTGGCCAAATAAAGAAACACAAGTACCCCTCTGTTGATCTGTGCTGCAGTCAGCAAAGGATGCAAGATTAATGGGGCTGGAAATCAAGCACAAAAGGAATCCTCACCCTGTAATAATGGTTTGGGCACTCAGCAGGGATTACAGAAACATAGGTTCAGTGTTTGATGTTGTATAGTACTTGTATTCCTGGTTGAGTATTCATACTACTGAGTTACTGCACAGGGTGGAGGAGAGGAGAGGTGGGAGTAAAAGCCACCTATCTACCCCCATCTAATTTTGTTTTTAAATGGAATTATTCTATTGATGTCTGATCCATTTATTCTGAGAATGTCTAAGAGATCAAATCCCGTGTCTGCACAGAGTGAGAATTTATAGATCTGATAATCAGTGAACTTAGCAGGATGCAAAAATGAAGCAATTTTATTTTTGATTGCAACTTTATTGTCAGGCACCTCAATCCTGCTCCCATTCTGATTTAGCTACCTAAGTCCTTTACTGGAGTGTATTTTGTTTTGATTTGGGTTTTTTTGTTTGAGTTTTTTTCTTAATTATAATTTCAAATTAATTAAATATTAGAAATTAAGTTTTTGACCAATTCAATTGGAAGGTTGTGCTCACTGAAGCGCTGGTCAGATTTCAAACACCATATCACATAGAAAGCAAGAGAATTTCTTAGGAAATTAACATTAAAAAGAGAAATATAACTTTCTTTTTTAGCTGCTTTAGGAATCAGCTATTGAATAATTTCTTTCAGAAGCTTAGAACAAGAAGGTTTTGGGCTATGCATTTGTACCCACTGTGTGTTGAATTCAACTTTTATACTAACTGGTGTAAATCAGGAGCTATTCCAATGAAATCAGTAGTTACACAATTGTAAAATCAGTTAGTGATCATAGTCTGGCTACACAGACCTGTGGCATTAATCAGTTTTAAAGATCTGGTCCCTAAGTACTTAATTTCTAGGAAACAGCACAATGTGACATTACAAGGATCCTATTTAGAGACACACACTCTGTAGATCAAAGCAGGAACTACTGGAAATGCTTTCTGAAGGTATGTGTAACTATAAAATATTTTGAGTGGCTGCCAGTATTTTGTAATCAGTGTTGTAAAGTTTTGTGATACTCTTGATGTCTGCAGATGTTATGTGGCCCATGGCAGAGAGCTGATGTTCTGAATTACCAATTATATACCTAATGGAGCCCTGAGAACTAACTCCTGCCCTCCTCTGGGTACTGAGGCAGTCTTTAAACACTGGCAAAGGACTGATGCTATAAATAAAACTCTGTCTCCATAGCGACAGGCAGTTCAGTGCTCAGCTTTCAACACTTTAAAAAGGTAATTACTGTCTTTTTTTCTTTATATTTTTCTATTCTTGGTTTATAACAGCAGTAATAACCTCCTGAGTTGGGCATTTCCTGGCAATTAATGACTGACAATGTTAAGAACACTTGGCTTTACCTCAAGCCTTCAAATCCTCCAGCCAGTCATTAACTGCCAGGAAATGCCCTTCCCCATTATTGCTTAATTATGTAAACCTGGATTAGAAATTTAATTACATTACTTTAGCATTCTCTTATTCTCTCTCCACTTTCTTCATCCAGGTCCCAAGCACCAGTATTTGCCACAGTTATTAGCTGGCACTGCTGATGTTTACTCCAAAATAGTGTCAGTAGAGCAAATGCTGCACAGAGTCTCTATGAAACAAGACTAATTCCCTTCTTAGCCCTTGGTTGACAGAATTAACCTGCATACCTAATTGTGAATAGTGCATTAGATTAGGTTGGAAAGAACCTCCAAGTCCAATTTGGTACTGCTTTTTGGTAGTGGCCAAGAAGATTTCCTATTGGGAGCTCTCCAGTTTGATGAATGAAGGAGAGCTTGTGATGGAGGAGAAAGAATCTCTGCCTTAGCTTCCCAACTCCAGCTGTGCCTGCTTGAAGAGAGAATGTTCCAGGTATAGCTATGTGTTTCCCATTTCTCCTAAAAGCCTAAGCGTGGAGCTGCTGTAGGCAAGTGCCTAAAGACAGGATTAGTGGCTCCAGTTCATTTCTAACCAGACAACTTGTGAAGCTGCTTTCACAGATCTGTTTGATCTGTTTCCTTCATCTGAATATGGGGCCAAGGTTTAGCTAAATAATAGCTGATTCAGCATCCAAAGAAAGGTACCAAATAAATCTGTTTCTCTCTACTTAACATGCTCTTTGTTTATTAGTTGTTCTTAAAGATCTCCTGCACAGCACAGTTGCTGTAATGCTGACCCCATCATGCTGCAAACAAATTGCCTTTCAGGAGCATTACCTTTTAGCCTCAGGGCCACTGACCCATGTGGATACTTGCACCACATTAGTGTCACCATCATCAATGTCTCACCATTAGATTAATAAAATCACCTGTCTATATCATCTCATTTTAGTCCCAGAATATTTAAGTAGTTAGCAAACAGAAATAAACACTAATAATTGCCCTTCTCTTATCTTTGAATGAACTAGTAGCCAACCCCTAAAAACTGTACTTCTGATTCTGGGAGATCTTCTAAATTATTAATTTGCTTCTGACTTCCATACAGGTTATGTGGCAATATTTTAATTTTAGTACCCTGTCCCCTTTTTAAAGAGTCTAAAATATTATAGAAAGTCCATTGAAATGCATATCCATTAGAAAGGTTAACTATGAATGGTAGATCCAAAATATTTGCTTATTCTTTTAGTTGAGCTATTAAACTATAATATTTATTTTTTGTGAAACATACTATAGTCACAGAGATGTGGATATTTGCATCCTGTAAGTTTTTGGTGGTAACTAACTAAATAAATAAAGGTGAGACCTGGCTGTAGTGCAGGTAGAGAAACCTTTTACTCCTCAGTAAAAGAGGTAGACAAGATGACTGATTTCCCTTGACTTTTTAAAAGCACACTCAAAGTGACAAATGTGGCATAAAATGGGCTTCTAGTTCTTTACTTTTATACTAGTGAGGAAATGGGGCAGTACCCAAAGCTGAATACTTGCTGTTTGCAGTGGGGTTTTTTTTGTTGTGCTCCCTGCACAGCCTCACTTTCCTCCAATCCTGCCCTGCACGGATCTAAGGCTGTGCTTGAGAGGAGCCCCATTTATTTCCATGGAACTGCAGGTGCTCAAAGCCAGGGTGTCTCCATCCAGCTACTTCTGGGAAAGCAAGATAGAAAATCACAGTGGCTTTAAGGGAGCTCTAATGGAATTCACTTATGATCACAGTGAATTGGTTCAACCTATGTTAGTAAGTTAAAAGTACATGACAGAAATAAAGAAGTATTCCTTTCTTTCTTAAGGTAGGGAGAACCAGAGGTTGGAGATAAAACCTGGAACATGATAGATGCTTGTTCATACTTTGCCTCTTCTACTGACCTGATGCTTCAGTTCTGTGTCTCAGTTTCCCAAATATATGATTATACTTTCTTCCTGTCCAACAGCAATGTTGATGTGTCCTGACAAATAGCACTAAATGCACATGAATTGCAGAAATCTGACCAATTCAGAATAAGGAATGAGAAGGCAGAGAAAAACTTCACTTATTTTACACACCAAGAGGCAATGCTTCATAATCGACAACAGCTGAAGAGTTGGCACCTTAGAAATACAAGTTCATCTTCCTGTTATCTTCATTGCAATGGTATATATTTTACTACTTGGAAGTTTGCTAAAGCAGCAGCCACACAAAAATGTGTAGTAACTCTTCTTATTATGTATTTTGTATACTTTATCTTGGTTATTAAAGAAAACATAGATCCTTGCACTTTTTTTAGTGTATTTTGTGAAGTTTGAGTAGCTAAGAGTGTTCAGTAAACAGAAGGAAACTTAATAGTTAATACTAACAGGTCATTGCCAGGCATATCAGACTAGACAGACAAATTCAATTGCTAATGAGATTGCTAGTCTAACTTGCCACTTCAGAATTTAGAGTGAATAGCAAAGAATAGGGCTAAAAGAAAAAGCTATGAAATCTATTACAGAAAATTAAGGTTTCTTGATCAAAAACATTTATAGGGAAAAAAGTTATAAATATTTAGAAATAGTTTTGCTTTCTGTAGTGAAAAACTACTTTTCTTCCTGTTCTCCCAGGACAGGTTTTGAGTTCAATGGGAGCAAAACATTGTTGATTTAGCAAGGATTACAAGACTGATCCTCACATTACACAACAGAATTTATCCACCTCAGGAATCACTTCAGGCTCTTTGTTTCTATGAGATTCAAAGATTAATCAAAAAGGGCTATTAACTGCTGTAATTTCTATAATCTATGTCTCTTGTGTTGCAAAAAAATGCATTCAGATAAAACTATTTAAGCATTTCTGTGCACAGAGAAGTATTGTCAGCATAACTTACATTGCTTTAGCTGAGTTGGTATTGCACCAATTAAACACGTTCATGCTGTTGTGCCAAAGTCCACAGACCATTCTGCTGTGATCTTTTCATTGCAGACAAGGTGTCTGAGCCCTGCTGGCATTTCTTGGAGCTCATTGTGTTGTGTATAGTTTTTGTGATATACTGTGGGATACCTCTCTGTGTCTGAAGAAACGATGGTTGCAGTGGCCATTTGTTAATCTAAATCCATTTGGAATGTTATTCTGCTTCCAACTTGTCCTTCACTTGCATGGATGAAACAGAGAAGAACACAATACTTGTTCTTTATCTTAACAGAAAATTGAACTCCTTCATCAGAAGGCTGAAATGTTCCTAGGTAGTCTAATTTCTCAATCACTCCTGAGATTCTGATAGTTTTGGGGAGAAGATACACAGCTGAAATAACCCATGATCTGTGACTTGTAATCTAGTTGAAAAATCACAGGGGAAAAATTTTCCTACAAAGCCCCTAGTAGATTTTAAGGGTTGGTGCTTACAAATTTTTAATTTTTTGTTCTCCCTTAATTCCTTTGGTGTTTGATGTCCTCCACTGGCAAGCCCAGGTGCAGCCAGGATGAAGCCATGGAGCCTGGTTTCATACCCTCTCTACATGTGACATGGAGTATGTGCTCCCAATATGTGGAGCTAACCATGGAGCAGCAAGGGATCTGGGACAGCTTCTTTAACTCTGTTTATAAATCTCTGTCTTTTATACTTAAGAAAAAAATCAGGAAAATATTTTATGGGATCTTAATTTTTTTAAAAATTAAGTAATGCTGAGATGATTTTTTCTTTTATTTTCACTAGATAAGAGCAGGTAGATTTCTGCAGTAGTTTATGTGTGTTTTTTATTATATTTTCATGGAAAATTTATTTAGCTTGTAGTTTTAGGATTTATTTGTTTGTTTTTTTAAATACCTCTAATTCTTGGAAAACATGTAACTGACATGGAATTTACAGTTTAGGCATCATCTTGAATTTCCAGAAAAGATTCAAGAACAATACTGACCTCTGTGTCTCTGAAATAAAAGCAAGCTTCCTATCTGTTGCCCTCCCTTTCAGCATGAAGGAGGTTTTCTGCAGGATGGGAGTCATGTTGAGAATGAATGGTGACATTGCATGAGGCTGCAGGCAGGAGCCAGGAGCCAGGCTCGGAGCGAGGGAGCAGCGTGCGAGCAGGGCTGTGTGCTCTGAAAGGGATAGAATCATGTCATGAATGGTGAGGGAGCAGCAATGAGCCAGCTGATTAAACTGATAGGAGCCAAACAGTGCTGTGGAGCCTTTGATGAGTGTCAGAGGTCACCTCCATACAGCTCCCCAAGTCCCCAGGACACACAACCCTGCTGACCTAGTCACTAGATCAGACAAGAGCGTTGAGACTTCACCAGCAAGCAACAACCTAACAGATTCAGATAACTGATAGACTACCAAGAAAATGCTGTTAAAAGGAGCAAAGCAGATGCTGCTTGTTGGGACGGAAAAACTGGGGGACAGAGAGAAAGAAAGTGTTCCAAAAATGTCTTTTTCTTTGTCTCAACACCAGTATGTATGAAACACTAAGGGTAAACACCATTGACATAAAGATACCTAAGCTCCTGCAAATTGTTGAGGTCTGTACTACTGCTAATTCTTCATCTGCTAAAGAATTTATGGAATTTTAGGTATTTCTTTAGCTGTCTGGGGGGTTTTAGTATTTACATACCATTTTAAAATGAATGAGGTATCAACTTAAAAATATAGTCAGCTACACTGTAGGCACTCTCCCCCCCTTTTATCCTTATTTTGTAGGTCTGGTTTGCTTTGGTTTCGGCAGCGTGTTGCAAAAGAGACAACGATCTACATCCAAGTAAAAGTTTTTTTGACATTTAGATTAGGCATTTAGACATTGGCAGCTTAGATTGCTAAAGCAATATGTCTTTAATGGTATAGCAATGTGCCAAGCTACTAAACTCCATCAGTCAGAATGATTAGTTATTTTGAACCCAAAATTGATGTGGCTACACTGCTTTCTTGTATGACACCCACGCACAGCATAAACACTCCTTGAGATTTCAGTGAGTAACCTTGGTGTGTGAGCCTTCCCACGTGTGTGTGCAACATTCAATTAAACGTTCACCTGTTTGGGCTGGTTTTGACATGACCACAATAATAAATAAACTTGATATCAGAAGTTCAGTATGATAAAAATGATAGAAAAGCAATAGCAACTCACCTTGAATCCTGCATCCAGCTCTGAGGTTCCCAGCATAGGGAGGACATTGACCTGTTGGTGCAAATCCAGAAGATGATCAGAGGGATGGAACCCCTCTCCTGAGAGGAAAAGCTGAGAGGATTGGGACTTTTCAGGCTGGAGAAGAGAAGGTTTTGGGATATCCTAATTGCAGCCTTTCAGTACCTGAAGGAAGCCTACAAGAAAGATGGAGACTGACTTTTTAAAAGAGCTTGACAGATCAAGGGGGAGTGGCCTCAAACTGAATGAGAATATGTTTAGATTAGATATTGGCAAGAAATTCTTTACTGTGAGAGTGGTGAGACAGTGGAACAGGTTGTCCAGGGAGGTTGTGGATGCCCCATTCCTGGAAGTGTTCAAGGGCTGGTTGGATAAGGCTCTGGGAAACCTGGGCCAGTGAAAGGTGTTCCTGCCCCCAGCAGGGGGGTTGGAACTAAGTGATCTTTCAGGTCCCTTCCAATCAGGCCATTCTATGACTCTGTGATCCTTACCTTTTTTTTTAGAAGCAGCTGATATATTTCATTGAGGTGTACTGTATATAGATTAAAATGTCAGGGGCTATGTGAGATGTTCTAGGGTGCTCAGGACAGTCACGGGAAGCTGGCAGATTTAACACAGGACCTGTGTGAGACCCACATCCACTCAGGTGGCACGAGCTACCTCTCTCTCCCCTGTGAGCTGACATGCTGCAAAACAAATGTGAGGTGAAAGCCATTTGGACAGGTTTGGGTCTTGCTGAAAGGTAACACAATGTTGAGAAGCAGGACTTATTTGCTCAGACACAGGACAGAGCTGACACATCTAAATGGCTTCCAGAGTACAGCTGGCTCCCCCACCAGCCCAGCTGGCAGTTGTTGGCTTTGGCAATGTGGTTGGAGCCTAAGAGAAAAGATCAGCCCAGGCTCTGCTGCACCTTGTGTGCTGTCACCAGAATGATATTCATGTGGCAGATTGTGATCGTGAGCGAGCCAGGATGAACTGGGCTTGAAAAACCTCAGCTGGAGTTTGTAAGGGACTTTAGCAAGAAAGCAGAAAATCTGATGTATAAACTGAGAATGGCTAAAACAGGCATGGAAAGAAAATGAATGTGATCTTTTTTTGCATTTGCTCTTTATAATATAAGACACCATGTAAAAGGAAAATATGAAAAGTGTTACAAGTGAAATTAAATGTACAGATGAGACACAGGTCTTACCCTGCACAGTCCTTCCATTCACCATCATAGATAAAGTAATTTTTCAGGAGCTTATGTGGTGTGCTTAGTCAAACAAATTTCCTTAGAGATATAACTGACTATTTTTAAGCTGAACACTCACAGTAACAATTACCTGTGTTCTCAGTGTCCATGAGCCTCAATAAACAGCCTATGGATTTATGTCTTAGTGAGAACCAACCTATTAGTTTCAGCCATAAATCTCATGTGCCTTGTGTGCAAAGTGAATTTTAATAAAAATCATATAAGGAGCCAGACCTGCTAGGCAGGGTTTCACATGGCTGCCAACATTTGAAAACAATTAATAGAGACCTTTTGGGGGAGGGTAAATAGAACCATGTCTTTGGCTCCTGTTGAAATACAGTGGACTCAGTGAACTTGCCTGAAGGACAGAATAAAGAAGGAGGTTTTTTTCTATTAAAAAAAACTTTAAAAGAAATGGAGGCCATCACTTCTAAATAAGGGCAGATGCATGGAAAGGGTCATTCTTCTGAGTTTGCAGTCTCATCCTCTCTGACACCCTGCTGCCAGGGAAATGACAATAAGTATTTTAAAATTAAGCAGCAAAATAAAATAAATATCCATTTGCACTCCCTGGTCCGAAAATAGATTCCTGCCCCTGGTGAACAGAGGTGGTGTATGTGTTCAGTTTCTAAGCCCTGCCTTTGGTGCTCTTTGTCCATTCCCTGTCTGAGTGCACAGAACATGTCTTGTTGAGCAGAGTGCAGAAGACAAAGCTAAGAGTCACTGTTCGTTTTTATTCTGGTGGTCATGTTAGTTTTATAAGCAAATACTTCAGGCATAGAAAAATAAATTTGAAAAGTTCAAAGATAAAAGGTTAGGGCTCAAGCTTCAGATGCTTTCTACTGTCTCCACAGTGGTGAGGGTGGAAAGGTTGCTCTGAAGGGGAGGCCAGGGATTTCTGTAACACACAAGGAGCCTCCCAAGGTCTTGGTGTTGTGTCTGCCCAGTCTGTGCAGGATTAGGTCAGCTGGTGTAAATTAACCCTGCTCACAGGCTATAATATACTGCTATAATATACTGAGGAATGGATGCCTTATCACCAGGCTAGTGAAGGACCTCAGGATTGAAAAGTACTGTTTACACTGAGTTTAACCAAACACAGCTGAGGGCAGGACCACTTCATGTATGACAGCAATAAATATGTAGACTTGGTCCAGGTAGGGAACTCTGGCTACACTCTACCTGGCTGTTTTTAAGAAACATATGACATATGTTTTGAGTTACTGGCATGGCATGTACCAGTACTACATATATACTGTGTATACTGTGCTGCTATTCACATACTCATATTTAAATCCAGGTTAGGATGGTTATAATGAAATTAATATTATAATTGTAGATGGAGTCAATATATTTCCTTTGGAAGTTTTTGATGGAAGAAAGTGATTGGCACTGGTTTTATGGCAAATTTTCTGAAGCAGTCAAGGTGTGGGTCCCCTTATCCTTATGTATCATTCATAAATATATATATCAGTCATATATACTTCTTCATATATACATTTATTCTGTAAATACTGAAGCTTGGGTAAATGGTTCAGGGCTAAAAAGTTTAAACCCAAACAGATTGGGTTTCATCTAGCTATACAATGTCCAAACACAGAGAGCTAAATTCAGCTAACATGTCCCTGCGCCTGCAGGTATTGGTAGTCAAAAAGTGCCTTGAGTTTAGGTAGCCCTACCCAGAATATGGTAAGAAAGAACAAGCTGTTTTTCTCCCCAGCTAACTCTTCTGCCATACTTTCCTGTTCTTCAGGAATGGGGCAGGGTATTTTGATATTGATTTTGATATTTTTAAATATGAAGGTGTCTTCATATTTTAAAGCAGTTTGAAGATTAATTTGACATATACCAAGAAAATTTATGCCCCTGCTAGGAAGTATTAAACAATAGCTTCTGCCTTCAGATCTGGGTACACTTAGCTGATTTGAATTATTTCTTGCCAAGAAATATATATATACTGAAGCTCAGACTGGACTACAGTACTGTATTGGTGGACAAGGGGAAGACAGTTGGAACAAAATGGGCAAGAGCCATAAGAAAATTTGAGAGAGGAGCACTGAATCTAATTTGTGCCCCAGTACAGAGTTTGCTCAGTTCTGTAGCATATCCCTCAAGGCTATTAAAAAGTTGATTAAGATAAAAGAGAGGTCTTTCCATCTACTTCTGCCGTCATTTGGACTTCAGAGTCTTTTGCTATATTGCAGTAAATGCTCAGGTATGAACTGAGACAGCCTTCTTTGTTTTTGCCTCTGGACATCCTAGGGAGACTGCTCAAATTACCCAAGAGAGTTGTGGTAGTGTATTGTTTTCTTGGACTTAACTTTGTGTAATTACACACAGGTAATCCTGGTTTATTTCTGTTATCCCTTAATTGAGCTATAAGATTTTTTTAAGCTTAAAAAATGCCACAGGCATTTTAGGGGCTCTAAATTAAAATGCAACAAACTGAACAAACAGTTAATGCCATTGACCGATAATCTTCCAAATTTAATTGCAAAAGAAGCATGGGTTTTTTTAAATTACAAAATCCCAAAGAGATCCTTCAAAACACCTATGTGGATTTTATTATTTTTTGTTCCAACTGCCCTGGAGTACTGTGTCTTTATTTTCTCACTCTCAGCCTGTGGTATGCTTTTTATGACTAAAGTATCAAGACACTGCAAACAGAGGTTCAGAACAGAAATCCTGGTAGATCTGTAGCTGCATGGGTGGGCACAGTCCTAGCTTTTGTGTCTTTAGAAGTCTTACTTACCCTGCCACTGCTGTAAGAGTCACACCTGTTAGCAGTGCTGCTGCTGTCTCTCACTGGTTCCACTATAAACCTCTCTTTTCATGAGTTCATTTCTTGCTTAATGGAAGTTTTCTCACAGCTGAAACTTGGTTGAAAGAAAGTTGCCTGGCAACAATTATTAATATTTTAATATAAATTTCCTTAAAAAAAAAAATCTTTCTGTTATTTTTAAATTAAAAGAGAAAGATATTTGTTAGTTAGTCTGATGGTTCTATTTTTATTTAAAGCTAGATGCCAGCCAGAAATTAGGGGATCTGATTGTCCTGTGTGTGACATGGCACAAAACCACTGAACTGCTTTCAAGGGGTGATGACAAACTGCATGGAAGGTTTTTTGCTCTTGTCTATTTAGAAAATATCAGTTCCTAGAAAGAGGGCAGACCTTAGGCCAGGGTATTTGGAAATATTATATCCAGGAATGTAAAGGTTGAGGGAAGAAAAAGCACAACAGCTGTGGGTTCACCATCTCAGAAGTGAGTTGTGCACACTGGGTTGGTAGAGGAGAGTAACTTCAAGCAGCCCAGAGACTGAAATGTAACCTCTGGCTCTGGTGCCCACCAGGTGCATCTGTGCTTTCACTGGATGGGTTCCACCAGCAGAGCCAAGGACAAAGTGTGGCTGCCTTCCCATCACACCATACTCTAGCCTTGCTGGTCTGTGTTTCCCCTGCTGTTCCACATATCTTTATCAGGCACTGAGTTTCCAGGACCCCTCTTCTCCTGCCCATGCACTGATTTCCTTTCCTGCCCCTGCACTCAGCACTGGGGAAGGGCAGCCTGATTCCCTGATTCCCTGATTCCCTGATTCCCTGATTCCCTGATTCCCTGATTCCCCAGCTCCCTTGCTCCCTGGCTGCACATGCTGGTGACAAAACCCCTGCATCCAGAATTCCTCATGCTCTGACTGAAGGAAGGTATTCTCCCTTTCCCTTCCAAAAGGCAGGTGAAGATTGTCATATTCAGTTGGTCATTGATGAAGAGTGTTTTGGAGTGTTCAGGAGAACAGCATCTCCTCCTTCTTTCCAAATAATTTTGGACTAGAGAATGTACATGATGCTGAAATATTTAGCAATAGTGACCTTCTCTTCATTCCAGACAGGAAGCAATATGTAAATTAGAAGATTCCTGCAAATCCACAAGGGCAGGGTCCCCACCAAGGAATTTTGGACAAAGATACTTTGCGGAAATAAAAAATAACCTCTGTTTGAACTGAGGTACGCAAAGAAAATCTCTGACATTGTCTTTTTTTATATACAGTATTTGGTTAGTAAATAGATCTTGTGAGGATGTGGGTGAATTTCACCCTTTTTGAACACCACAAGTTTTTGCTTTTTTTTTTTTTTTTTTTTTTTTTGTAATTAGAAAGTCCAGCAGCCTTGCACTTTCGCAGCAGTGAATGTGACTATTTTCTCTACACTATTTCAGTTTATACATTTTCTGGTCTGTAGCTGCTTTTGTCTCTGACCCATCTTGATGCAGATGGAGCAGGGGTGGTAGTTTGGTTGCTTGGGCAGGGAATGTGGAGCAGCTCACACACACCTCTCCCAAACTCACACTGTGACCTGGGATCCCTGCCCTGGGTGCCCTGGGCACATACCCAGAACATGCTCTAGCACAGTGCATCATGCTGGGACCCTGCACACCTGGCCTAGGAGACAACTTAGAACACACAAGGAATCAAATTCTTCCATCCAAACTATGGATCTACAGCACCCTGACTTTCCCTCAGTAGTGACGAGAAACTCACCTTTCTTTCCTTTGCTTTTCTTGCTCACCCTTAAAATATATTGAGTGCAGCCTTTGAGAAAAGAAGGAAACTCAGTTTTCCTGATAAACTCAGTTTTCCTGATTTTCATCTTGGCAGGAAAGAAGAAGGGTATTAACTGAATTTTTTATCTCATATTCTTTCCCAACCTCCTTCACCCTCCCTGTTCACTCTTAACTGAAAAATAGAAAAAACACCAAAAAAGCCAAAAACAGAACAAAAAATTTTCAGCCTGGCCTCACCTCCCATGTGCCCTTTCAAATAAACTGCTTCTCTGCCTTTGTTTCCCCATTGCTAAAATAAAGATTATGCATGTCATGGGACAAGTTGTAGCGTACATCCAGAGGACTTTGCTGATTTTTGCCAGTTGATGTCCTGGTCCTTATGTAAATCATGTATTACCATTTTCTTGAAGGAAAGGGGCTGAATCCTACAGTGCTGCCTAGAAGAATGATCAGCATTCTATAAAATCTCTACCAAATGGGGTCCTCTTCCCCTTACCCAGACATCTCTCCTGTTTCAGACACCTCTCCTGTTCCAGTGCCATGGATATGGACTTCCTCAGATGTGCTGATTTACAGTTCAGTCTGCAGAAGAAGAGGAATCAGGCCCAGAGACTTCAGATTATGCTATTTTTAACCACCAACAATTAGATGTTATGCAGTTAACTAACAACAGGGTGGAAAAAACTAAGAGGAATTGTAAATATATCCTAATAATTGTATTGGAGCACAGGATTTATAATTACTAAATGTGTGATAACTGCTTCCTAAATGCCCATGCTCTTTAAACAACCTAATTTATAATTTAAAAAGCTGACAACTCTTAAAGTGTTTTATTTTATCTTGTCTGAAATAATTGAAGAGTAAGTTATTGAAAACCTTTATTTTTCATTAGCCTTAAATTCAACTACAATTAATGTGCCCAATTTGATTATAAACTGCACAAATTAAACAATAAAGAGCTGTCTAATGAGAAATTAATTATGAGGAACAGAAGAAGAGCTGGGCTGGATAAAAGCAATAAGTTATGGCCTATGGCAGGATGTGTCAGGTTTTAAAGGAGACAAAGGGCTTTTTCCTCAATGTGTGCCAGTGCTGATAGGGCTCATCACAGATCAGTAGATCCAGAAGCCATAACAGCACGGTAATTGAAACTGCCAAAATCAATAGTGCTGACAACCTTAATTAAATTAAATATGTCTCTGATGAGCTCAAACAGCATGGCAGCGGACCACTTGACCCTTTCTGGGAGCCCTGGTTGATGGAGTGCAGCGTGCAGGATGATGGATTCCACCCCCAGGACCACTGGAGCCCGGTGCTGCTGTAGGAAATTGCTCCAGGAGTGGTGGTGTCCCCAGAGCAACTGCAGCTCTGGCTCCAAAGGGCAGCCCCGAGTTTGTCTCCTGCTCGGGCTCTTGCTGTGCCCAGAAAGCACAGGGGCTGCTTTGCTGAGCACAGCCTGGGGAACTTTGTCACCATGTCAGCTTTCTGCCCTCCTCCCAGCAGAAATTAGTGTTTTGTTTGCTAAACAGGCAAACAACTTCCATCACAGCTGCCTGGCTGAGAAGCAGCTCTGACTTTTTATTACCAATAGCATAGTCAGGAGACTCACTTGGAATTGAATCTGATTCATGCAGATTTTTAAGTTTTATTTTTTAAAATAAAGAGATTGGGCTGATATATCCTGAAATTATCCAAAAGATCATCACGGGATGCTAAGAGAGAAAAAAAAATGAGCTATAAATGGGCAGGAGACAAAGAAAAATTCTTGTTGCTCAAACCACAGGGCAGGAATCTCAGTTCAGCTGTACAGTCAGCAGTTGTTTTTCTCACTAGGAAATTGCATGAGTAAATATTTTTGAAGAGTGCTGTTCTCTTGACCATGTAGAGCTCACTTCCTAAACAACATGAAATAATTGTACCTTTAAGTTTTCAAAATGTTTATGTCAGCATTAACAAACTGTTCCTTCATTATAAGCCTGTCAAAGATCAGAGGCTTAGATTATTGAAGTAGATTCCTTTCAAATGCTGAAGTTGTTGCTGTGACAACTGGGGGAGAGAAGAGATTGTTCGAGGTGGACAAACTGTGGGTTTTCCATACCAAAAGGTTTTAAATAATCCACCTCTCTGTTTAGAAAAAATACCTCAGTCACAGTAAACACCCCCCAGCTAAGGACAAAGGTCTCAGAAAGGTAAAACATTACATCTAAAAACCTGTGGGTTTAAATCATGCTGTTGATGTGCATATAGATAAATTATGCTAATCTTAAATACATGTGATCCACAAATTGTAGTTCTGTTCCCTGTATAACATTTTATGAAAGACACCTATTCGATATATGTTGGAGCATTGCTATTCTGCTTGGAGCTCTGGGCACAAATTTATGGTACTCGAAAAATTATACAAAAGACAATATCCTTGAATCACGAGCAGGCCCTCCCTCCCTCCAGTGCCGTTTATGGCATGGCTAATTTAAATGTGGTTCTGTGTCAGGCAAACAGTTTTATAGCAGTCTCTAATCCAGCCTTGAAAACTTCATAATCCACTGCATAAGAAAGCAGCTTGCAGGGAGTAGGAGGAGAGGTAGAGTTTGGATTTTGGAATTCTCAATCCTTTTTTCCTCCGTTTCCCTTTTCCTTTTTCTTCCTTTTTTAATTATTTTTTTAATTTCTTTATTTTTTTGTTCTCCTTTCCCTTTTTCTTTTCATTCTCTTTCCCCATTCCTCCTCCCTTAACCTTCCATTCCCCTTTCCTTTTTAAGTTAAATAAAAATAAAAATTGCCTTTTTATGTTCTAAGTACTGTATATTGTTTTCATTATTATTAGTGGAGAATTCTGACACTGTCGGGGTCAGACAGATGCCAAACTCCCCATAAAAATCAGTAGGGGCAGGTGCAAATTCTGCCTTTGAAAGCTATTTGCCTTTCAGTGACAGCATCAAATAATAACAAATTTTTAGTAAAAAAAAAAAAAGTATTGGTTGCATTCTCAGCAGTAACAAATGATTTTACACTCATTTCTCCTTAAAGCAGGATGAAGAACCTTTATGCCTGTGATGGAGCTGTTAATGTTGCTGGAAGTGAATGGAAAAAAGGGCTTCTAGAGCAAAAGGGACTTCCCAGAGAGTGAAAACTTCTCACATAAAGGGCTAGAGCTGTGATTGCTTCCCTAGAATGGCAGAATTTTTCCAATGGTCTGACATCTGAGAAAGCTGCTCACCCTCAGCAGAGAGCCAGTGTGAGGCCCAAAAGCCATTGAAGCACAGTTTCTGCAGGTGTCTGTCACCTTCCATGGCAGTGCTGTTTTTCTGGCCAGCTGATTGTCTGCCTGTTGCCTGAAATGTTCTGCCAGCTCCATCCAATCCCTTAGAGCTCTCACCATCTTCTGTCTTCTCCTTGCTTGCCTCTCTTTTTGCCTCTCTTGTCCTGTCGTACCTGAGCCCCAAATGATGCTTTGCCCTGCTGCCTGGGTGGTGAAGGCAGCTGAGCCCTTCGCTTTAGGGGAGCTGTTGGGATGCAGCTGGCAGTGGAATGTGGGGGAGCAAATGCAGCCAGCACAACTGGGGTTAGTTACTGAGGTGAGCTGCCAACAGCCTTTTACTGCCTGAGAAACAATTTCCTGAGCCTGGACACTTGGGATACTCTGTTTTTGTCACACTGATAGTGCCTGGGAGGAGGGCGAGGAGCTGAGCTTGACAGTGCCTTTTCACATGGGTCCCTCTGCAAGGGCACAGGACCTCTGGGGCTTGGTGGAAAGAGCAGAAGGATCGTGTCCCATGCTCCAGCATCATCCCTATTTCACCAGATCCCACCATGTCAGTGAGCTCCCTCAGCAACCCCTCCTTGTGAGAGGACTGTAAGTGGGAAGAAAGGGTTGTTGGATATTTCTGGAAGGACTCATGATGTTAATGAAAGTCTCAAAGCTTGGATCGGAGAGCAGTGTCAAATTTGCATTTTTCTGGAAAATCTGGGCTGACAGAACATGAACTTAAAACTTCAATCCTTGAGGTTTTGTTCTTTTAGTATCTGTTGACCAGTACTTCTGCAGCAAGCCAAACATTCAAGCTCACTCTTCTTGGGAAAACAGCTTAAAATAAGTGATTCTTAATCTGCTTATTCAAGATAGAGATACACTCTGGAGCCAAACTTTTCTGAATGTTCTGTTATTTTTGGCCAACCATAGTATATCTCTCTAATCTTAAAGAACCCAAAGCATTTACTTGTTGCCAAAGAAACACTTTATGTTTAGGAGAGATCTGTTTAGCTGCAGGCACCTTCGTCATTCAGTTTTCAACCCTCCATTCTGTCTGTGGCAGCTGACCTCCAAGTGACAATGGAGGCTGGCCCTTGCCACCAAGACTGGAGTATATAAACCCTCTGCTTGATAGCCAAAAAGAAGAGCAGCATAAGGGTTTTGAATTGTCTTTCAGTTTGCATATTCTACTAATAATTTGGTCTTTATCCCTTGCATTGTTCTCTGTACTCTGAAGCTTCAGATTAATCTTGAGTGATGTGTCTGAGCCAGTCTTGTGTCACCAGCCTTTGCAGTGGGGAAGAAAACTATGATAGCAAGACAGATAGCTCGGAGGGAGCAATTTGTATAAGGAGGAGAGTCACATTGATCATGTCATGGCATTACTACCAGTTACATGGACATTTCAGCTCTGAGTAGAAATTATTCATTTTCACAAAAGAGCCTTGGCCTCAATAGCCAAAGAGTGAAAGCCATGCAAAGTAATTTACAAGAAAGTACAGTTTCAAGGAAAAAAGAAAGGAAACAAGAAAATTTTAAGGAGTGTGTGGAATATCTTCTACAAAATATATGTAGGGGTGGTTTTTCTGGGTGGCTAAAAAAGAAGACATTGTAAGGACTGAAGACCCAAGTCATGGTACTGAAGCAAGTGCAGGTGTATTGCTGCACAATCCATTTCATAAAGACTCCAGTTGCAGCTGACCTTGCCAAAGTCACTTCATGGTCCCCAGAAATCATCTCAGCAAAATCAGAGCAGTGGCTGGCAGCTGCTCTTAGCCCTACTGATTTCAAGTGCCATATGTTGGCTGTTGTATTTACCTTACCCACAAGTCTGGTATCTAATTGTATATATCCTACTGTTCTACTTGCATGGGCCCAAATTCATGAGTTACTGAGTTTCAAATCAGAGCCTTTTATATGCAGGCAGTGTTTAAATGTATTCATGTTTTGGGTGCAGCTGCACGAAAACTGAAAACTTCTGTACTGGGCCTGATCATCAAATATGATGACCCATTAGCATTCCACTCTAAGCAAAATATGGTGTGAAATACAGCTTTAGGTGCTGAAGGCAAATTGTGTAGTTGGAAATCTTACACAGTAGAAAGACTGTTCCTGTATCACACACTGATGTCATCAGGCTGAACCCATTTTCAATATAGTCACAACTCCTTTGCACACTTCTAATAGTTTGCATTTCTTTTGTGTACCAATATTAACAAAGTTTTTTTTTCCTGAAAAGGATCACATTTACTATATTTTGTTGAAGAATACCATGATTTATTGTTTTGTTGCACAATGATGGAATGCACACTTTTTTCCCAAAGGTCAGAACTTAATTTTTTTTTAATACTTCTTCCTTTTCTGTTCTGAAATTGCTAAATAAATGTGGCAGAAGTATTAATGGTCTTCTGCTAGTGCTAAGATATGATTTTGTTTTACTGTCCCTAAATTAATCATGTTACTGTCTTTAGTTTTGTCTGGATATAGACACAGTGAAATAATGCCACTTTTGTCCTTTCATTCATTTTGATTTAAATTCTAGAAACTTTTGATGCCTTGATACCATCTTTTGACAACACAGAAATGTGATGAACTGTGAATGCCCTAAAGCACAGACCTTGAAAATTTAGAATAACAAGAGTTCACACTGAAGGACATTTTATTGCCTTATTGTTATACTATTACGGGAAATAGTCTTAGGAGAAATGGGAATATTAAGAAATTATTGTTCATTTGAGTCATAGGTCAAATCAGGGACCTTATTGCAAATGCATAGAAATTATCTTTACAGCTTCCAGAAGGTTAGATGGAGTTCAAGGCCAAGCATTCATACAAGTAAGAAAGGTCAAATTATACATATGATAATACTTGGTGACAACAAAGCCAAAGGTCAAGTCTGAGGCATTATTGTGGCACATACAGAGAAAATTACCATTCAGATATCATATGGCATTCCTGCTGGCTCCAGGGCCAGATTCTCATCTTGGTTCTGCTGCTGCAAAATGAAAGATTCCAGTCAAGCACCTGTGCATTTGAAAGACTGGGTTTACTCTTGAATATTTAGCTTTAGTTCAATGAAGTCTCCAGTAGAGAAAGTAAACAAGTTCCCCTTGATATTTTGCCATTTCCATATTTTAAGATGTGTAGACTTCTTTTCAATAGATAAATTGGCTCCAAGGATTTCCGCTTAGTTATTGCAATATTTATGCATCCTGAATTCTTAGACAAAGAAATAACCAAAGCACACACTTGCAAAATCTGTATAGTGAAAAATTGTGTATTGTGAGTTACAAGAAAGTAAAGAAATTATTATTTACTTTTTATTGCACATTTTAGTAAATTGATTTTTTAGATATACTGTTTAGATATACTGTCTGATATTAGGGTGAAACTTTTAAGTATACTCATTTTGAAAAGGTTTAATTTAGAGTTTGCTGTCTTGGATTAGTGGAAAAATGAATGAAAGAATGAATGAATGAAAGAATGAATGAATGAAAGAATGAATGGTTCTTCAAAGAATTTGTTTCTCTAAGTTGTTTACAATCCCTTGAAAATAGGCCACATAAGAAATTAGTTGTAGACTATAAGGAAAAAGAATTAGCTTTTAAGGCAAACTCTTTTTTGTTGTTATTGTAAAGCTGTTGTGTCAGCACAGATCAAATAAAATGGTCTTCCACAAATCAATAGGAGAAAAATGTTACTGATCCACAGTTATACATCAGAAAAATGACTGTTCGGGAGCATACTCAAGTGATGGGTTAACTTTCATATTTACTCTAATATACCTTTCTTGGTAATTGGAAACAATATAACATTATCTCTACTGACATAGCTAATAAAGACCCAGAACTGCACTACAAGGAAAAATTATCTCTGTGTATTGCTTCTTCTTCATCATGTTCTGTATATGGTAGCAGAATGTAAGTTTAATAATAGTAATAATACAATGCAAAGAAATGTTTCTGTTAAAAAAATTGATTTCACATTAATCAGCTCATTATTTATTTAAATGTATTTCTCATTAAACTAGGGAGAGCTTCAGTCAAAGCTAAAGACAGAAAAATTCCATTGCAAGACAAATGTGGCATTTTACTCCATGCCTGTTTGAATGCAAACTCTCACCATTTAAAATTGCTACACAGAGCTGAATATTTAGAATCATTATGCACATAATCACTATGCACATAATGTCAAAGTCTGTTTGAGTGGCTCGTTTTAGTTTTAGTCATTGTATTTACAGTAAAATATGGTTGACCAGAAATAGAAAGATGTTTTCTGAAAATAGAAACAATTTCAGCATTAATGAAGTTGAATCTGGCATTTGGTGTTGTGAGTGGCTCTAGCAGTACCCATCACAGAGCGTCAGAAGACCAGTCCACCTTGTTTGATATTTAGGTGCAGTATCAATTGAGTAGTATGAGGATGAACCTTCTGTTCCATTCTCTATTAATATTTTTCCAATCCACCAGCTGGAGCCTGTATTTTTGTGGTGCTGTATAATTATCCAAAGACAATGATGATACAGTACCATCCAGCAATTCTGGTACAGGGTGCCATCAGGAATCTTACCAACAACATTCAAATCACAGGGAATGTTCACTCTTGGAGTAGGAGTGTAGCTTTTACATGCAATGCTTAGTGCATCTTCAGGGAGGGAATTTGTACTACTCAAGTAAAACCAAGATAACTCTGTAGAGACTTTAATCCTGCCATGTGAAGGAAGATTCACAGAAGGAAAAGTTTATCAAGCATTCTGCACTTGAAAACTGAAAATGGAACTATTTTCTTTGCCTAATAGACTGGCCAGCTTTGCTTTTTGTGCCTTGAGTCTTTTTCAAACCTCACTATTGCTATTGATAGAAGGTATGAGAATATCACCCTCACAATAAATATTAGAGACTATGATGCAATTAAAGCTTTAAGCTTCTGAAGCAGTATTTCATGATCTTTTCATGAAGGAGCACTTGCTGACTTCCCTGTGCTCTAGACTGATAACACTACGTCAGTCTGCCTACAGTTATTGCAGTCTGAGTTACACCTCCAGCTTTGGTTTGCATTAGTCCAGTTTCAAATGTGAGCTAACCTAATGATGAGTTACTTGAGCAGCAGTTCTGTATTTGTAGTGTATTGGTACCAAGGGCTCAGCTCCTGACTATCTCTGGTTGTTGAAGAAAAACCCTGTTGTAATTTGATAAAATGAGATAAAGGGAATGAATCAACTTACCCCTGTGCATGTCTTCTGGTCCTCAGTCCCCTGTCTTCCTGCCGGTCCCCAGTCCCCCTGTTTTCCTGTCCTGTGACCTATCCCTGTGACCTTGTTGTCCACCTAGAGTTCCGGTGTTCTGGCCCTGGGTTAGGTGTCTCATCCCATTGGCTGCCAGCCAAATCCACTCCCACTCCCCTCTCCTGAATACCCTTTCCCCGAGGAGAATCCTTCTCTTTCCGGCACACCACCTCCATGGAATAAAGGGGACCTGAGACTGAAAGAGCCTCTTTTGTATCTCTTCCTATTCTTGCTAATACATTGTCTAATCTTAAGTAATTAGGAAAGAGACACAGTGTATTTTAGCAAAACCCCATCCACCATCCAGTGGTGCTGACATGCACAAAGGTCACAAGCACTTGGGATGTGAAAGTTATTAACGATCTCAACCATTTTTAACTTCCCTGAAGGAACACAATTTGGATATGACTATCTCTTCAAGTGTACCTCAGGTTTAAACCAGATTTTTCTGCAGGATTTTCCCTTTCCCTTAATTCCAGACCCAAAACAGGGTTCACTGCTCCTGGCTGTTGAGCAGTATGAGCATCCTTCTCTCTCCTAGGCTGTCTTCCAGAAGGAGATCAGAGGAGCAAACCATTGCTAATGACTCTGCTTGCCCCTTGTGTCAGAGCAGCCATCCCCTTCCATCTGGGCTCCCCTTCCACTGGGGCTCCCCTTCCACCAGAGCTCCCTTTCCATTGAGGCTCCCCTTCCATCAGCACTCCCCTCCCACTGGAGATCCCCTTCCATCAGGGCTACCCTTCCATTAGAGCTCCCATTCCATTGGATCTCCCCTTCCACGGAGCTCCCATTCCACCAGGGTTCCCCTTCCATCAGAGCTCCCCTTCCATCGTGGCTCCCCTTCCGTCAGGGTTCCCATTCCACTGGATCTCCCCTTCCATTGGGGCTCCCCTTCCATTGGATCTCCCCTTCCATCATGGCTCCCCTTCCATTGGGGCTCCGATTCCACTGGATCTCCCCTTCCATCGTGGCTCCCCTTCCGTTGGGGCTCCCATTCCACTGGATCTCCCCTTCCATCATGGCTCACCTTCCATCGGGGTTCCCATTCCAGTGGATCTCCCCTTCCATTGGGGCTCCCCTTCCATTGGATCTCCCCTTCCATCATGGCTCCCCTTCCCCCGGAGCTCCCCTTCCATCGTGGCTCCCCTTCCATCATGGCTCCCCTTCCCCGGAGCCCCCTTCCCCTGGAGCTCCCCTTCCATCATGGCTCCCCTTCCCCCGGAGCCCCCCTTCCCCCGGAGCTCCCCTTCCATCGTGGCTCCCCTTCCATCATGGCTCCCCTTCCCCCGGAGCTCCCCTTCCATCATGGCTCCCCTTCCATCATGGCTCCCCTTCCCCGGAGCCCCCTTCCCCCGGAGCTCCCCTTCCATCGTGGCTCCCCTTCCATCGCGGTGCCGCCTGCTCCGGCCCGCCCGCCCCGCTCCCAGCCGCGCCACTGCAGCTGTTTGTGCAGCTGTGCGCCTGGCCAGATGGGAAAAGTGATTCTGGCTGGAAAGAAAAACATGTTCCTTTTTTGAGGGTGTTTAAACACACTTTTTTCCAGCCGGATCGATTCCTGCTCTGGTTTTCTGTGCAGGCACAGAGCTGTGGCTGGGCAGCTGCAGGACAGAAAGATGGGAGAGTCAACAGCCTCTGCCCTGAGTGCTTTGTACCACTGCAGACACACTCATGGGACTGATGCTGCCTGTGATAAGCGTTTAAACTGACACTTAGGAAAGCAATTTGCCTCCTGACTTCTCTTTCTTTCCCATATAAGCATTTCCAACTTCTGCTGCCACCAATGCATGGAGTTGCTCCTCCTCCAGTCAAGCAGGAAAGGGGAAAATCAGGCTGGCTAACATGTAGGGGAGAAAACCCCTTATCCCATGGGAGAACTTCCTCTGCTAGGGCAGCTACCCTAATCCTCCTCCTTGACTCAGCAGCATAAGCACTTTGGCCAACAGATGAGTGGGCAGCCCAGGTAAGGTCAGAAAACATGAAGTCTCTGCCTGCTGTTCTCTACCAGATGTGTTTCTCACTAAAAATAATGGGGATTTTTTTTTTTTTACTAAAAACAATTAGTATACTCCTGCTATTATTCAGTATTTCCACAGATTCACCTTTTTTTTTTTTTTTTTTTTCCTTTTTTTTTTTTTTTTTTTTTGGCAAAACTTGGGACATTGATAAAAGGCACTCGTTAGGTCTCTTGTAGTGTTTGAGGTGCTTGGTCTGCCTTTAGAATCTGAGAAGAGCTGCTGGTATGTGAAGAACACTTTTGTGCCAACAAGGACCATCAGTCTCAGACACCACACAAGGTCACCTGCCACCAGAGTGTGGGACAGCCCTTCCCATGGAGAGTGGCAGTCCTTCCTGGGGGATGAGCTCTAACCTGCAGCAGGAGCACCGTGAGGGGCAGCCTGGCTTGTTCATGTTACTGGTACAGTCAAGGCCAGTGTCAGTCTGCCTTCTGCACACTGTTGCCTTACTAAATTGTCTGTTTTATCTAAAACTGGAGGCATCAGTTTCACAAATAATATTTTTGGGCATTTGTCATAAAGAATACCCTCTCCCAAATCTCACTGCTCTGAAAGCCCAGAGACAAAACTGGGCTTTGTTTGACCCTGCCCATGGCCAGGAAGCTGTGGGTGATGTTTCATATTACAGACTTGTTCAGTGGCAGTGAAATCAGCTAAAATTATTGTAGGGTTTAAAACAGGTTTAAATGAAATCCAAGTCAAACACAGAAGAGGCTTTGCTTCTCTTCTCATATCTGAGATAATTATAGTTATAAAATAATTACAAAGTCATCATGTGAATCCAAACCTCCTTATCCAATATTTAGCATTTTCAGCCTCCTTTGAAGCCAGTGACACAAAAATATCCCGGGTGGGGCTGGGATGTTGGACTGAGATCTGTAGTGATTTAGGCTTTCTGCACATTTTAAGGCTAGGTATGAAATACCTAACAGAGACCTCAATATTGAGGAGATATTAAACTCTTGCGTCCAGAAACTTTATGCTCTATAATATGGATCAATCAGGTTCCCAAAGTTAAAGTCTCCCCAAAATCACTCACGTGTTAGGGAAAAGGTTGGTTTTGAATAGCAAACAGCAGATCTTTCAGAAAAGTAAGAGACAGAAAAAAAAACCTCCACCATTTTTTTTTCCTAACTACTCTCATTTATTTCACATGAAGAATTAATATTTTACTCACACTTTAACTCAAATTTGCCTGTTTCTAATACTAATAAACATTCAGTAAATATATCTGAAAGTTCGCTCCCTCTTTTTTATATGAGTATTTTGACAGGGGCTTATTCTATATCTAGCAAATTCTAATCCCTATTAGCTAAACTTTGGAAGTGAGTGAGGAATGCAGGTAGAAAGCTTTTCTCTTTCAAAGTGGAAGGGTAATAGCACGTCCTTTCTATTCCAAAGTCAGAGTGAAGACAAGTTCCTCTTGATGAAAGCGCCACAGTTAATCCGTCTCAGGATTGGTGTCTCCATGTAGCACCCTGGGGAACTAGAATAAAAAGAAGTGGGTTTTGCCTGGTGAGCTGTAGAGTTACAGTGCAGGAAAATCCTTGTTGTACAGTATGCTATATTGTTTCGCTAATGTATTTTTTCTGTGCTCTGAATGAAGCGTTTATATGCAGGGAAATTGGCTTTGAGGCAGCGGATGAAATCGTAATGGTGTCAATGATCTGCCTCGCAGCAGAACAAGCCATCAGCTGATGGATCATGTTAAACCACAGAGGATGCCACCCCGCAACTCTTTCTCATGGCAGCAAAGCTGTAAACACTGTGAGCTGTTCTGTAACATCCTAGAGCCTGCCCCCAGAAGGGAGGATAATTCCAACACATTTATTAAAGAGTCAGCTTCCATTCTTGTTGATTAATTGTGATCATTTGTTGAAGAGTCTAAGGCTTTTTTTCTTCTGACCTATTTTTAATTACATTCCAAAATGCTCCAAGCCTGCATTTATTTCTGTTCATTCCATTTTTGAAAATGTCCAGGAAAAAAGGCAAGGTTGGTTTCTCTAGTGGAAGTTGTCTGATAGTGAATTTTCTTCCCTTTTTTCTGTTACAGTTTTCAAATAAGCTGCTTTTGAGGGTGTGATCTGACATATTTACATGGTTCTGAACATGAAAGCTCTGTATTAATGGTGGAGTTATAAAATGGTTTGGTTTGGAAGGGACCTTTAAAGACCATCCAGTTCCAGTCCCCTGCCATGGAAGTGATGGGAGCAGAGTGATGCAGAGCACTGAAAGGTCCTTACCCAACGCACACCCCCATGGTGCAAGCAACTTGTGCTGACACACACAGCAGGAGAATTGCCTTTCACTGATTTTATCACTTTATTACTCAATGTTATAATTCCTCTAAACTTCAAATGAAAGCTGACATTCTGTTGTGCTTTTTTGTTGTTTATTATTTGCAATTACAGAGCTAACATGTAAGGAACGAGGGAGAGCCACACTATTAAAAGACAAAATTGCCACAAGGTATTTGTGTGGTCAGAGAATAAACAATAGCCAGGCTGTTTCTTGCAACTTCAGAAAAACATTTTCTTTGAATACCCCCTTTTGCTTTGTGAAGTCACCATTATATCTAAACCCAGACCATACACAAAAAGCTGAGTGCCAGATGATGAAAGATATTCATGGTGCCGTTCTTGGCAACCAGTGGGAGAGTACTTCATCAGTGTTCACCCTTAATCAGCTTAATCTGGCCTTGCAACTGGTGTGATAGAGTTTCCAGTCAGCTGATGCCATGTATAATCACACTCCATGCAGGGCTCAAACTGTCAATACAAACTGAGCTCTTCCACGGCACATAGAGCACACAAAATCCCAAATTAATGGTCACATTTAACTAACCATCCTTAAATCAATTCACATTTTTAAAAGTGCTTGTGGGAGCATCAATACAGTATAAGCAAGCCCATGTCTGTGCATGCTGAAGGCTTATGGAAAGGCTGCTGTTTGCCTTATCACTTGGTGATTCAAAGAAGCATCAGTTGTTGACCAATATTTTCTATCTTTCCTTCCTCTTTAAGAATCCAACTTTTCCCTCAAATTGCGAGACTAGAATTCGTTCTGACAGCAGGGAAAGTTAAGTGGCTTAATTTCTTCTTAAAAATGGGAAATTTATTCGTGTTCTGAGCCTGTTTTAGTAAACCTGGCTCCATCTCAGAAATATTAATGTTCTCTACTTTGAAAACCTCCTCACACTCACCATTCAAAAGAGGAGTCTGTGTGATGGGTGGTGTAATCAGCTGCTCTTGAGTTTCATTATTATAATAGAGATGTTAAATCAATTCCTTTCCTTTCTCTTTAAAGCTTTTTCTATCCTCTTGAGCTAAAATTTTTCTGGGAAAAAAGTTACAACTCCATTTATAGATGCCAATGAGCTGCTGTAATATGCAATACATTTATTTTACTCACATACATTATTCTGAAGACATGTTTGTTCTGACTCTTACCTGACAATTACTTTTTATACATTTATTGTTTTAGTAATTGTGTCCTCTCTATCTTCTTAAGATTGTTATTCCAGACTAATTCTCAGCTGGTGTAAACACATTTAGGGTGAGCAGTTAATAATGTTTTAGGATCAAGTGTTCCAGGGATCTCAAAAAGATGGGAAAGTGTCTACTGATTTTGCTGAAGATATATTCTAAATTTTTCTAAGGTGCTCAGATTTGGGAGTATTTGATCACCCCCACACACAGCTTCCTAAGCTAGTCAAAAAATTCACAGTTATGTTAGGTGAATAATTTAATTAATTAAATGTTGTAAATTGCATGTTTGAAGGGATTAAACAAATTTTTTTGTATTATTTACCTAACATTTAAGACTTCCCAAAATCGGAAAACATTACTTTTGAGGTCAAGTCTCAATACTTTTAGCTCAAGTCTATTAATTTCCTTCCTTCTTTTCTGCAAATGGGAACTGCTATGAGAACAAAAAATTGGCTTGAACTGACTTCTATATTCTGGCATGTGTTATGAAAGCACTGTCTTATTCCATTTTTATCAACTATTTTTTGGTTAAAAAGCAACTATTTGACTGATAATTAGCACACCCATGTCTTTACAGAGTCTCAGTCTTGAAGCAATATATGAAATGTCAAGGAGCTTAAGGCAAAGGTTAAAGATTCTTGGTGTCTTTCAGTTAAAACAGTGCCAGAATAAGTTTTGTATCTTCTGAAGAGGAGGTTTCTAATTCTTTCAGTGCAGCTGTTTGATTTTCTTTTTTTTTTTTTTTTTTTATCATGACTCTGCATGCATTAGTCTCCTACAGGGCAAATTGCTTTATTTAACATGCCACAGAAAGCTACTGCTGTTGCATCAGGGAGATGGAATGCTTCTCTTAAACTGTAATGCCAATAATTGCCTTTGGACTTCCACACAAAGAAAGTTTTGGTCTTCAAACTGTCTGGAAGGGTTTGTCTGTAATTGCTGTAATGTACAATCACTCCTAGAATGAAAAGGAAAATGACATATATTTAGAAAGTTCAATAAGAACAGTGCAAACAAGCAACGCTATTATCCAAGACAGTGAATGAGCCCCATGTTCTGAGGCTGAGCCTCAGAAATTGTTTTATTGCACATGGTGAGCAGACACACTGTTAATATAAAAGTATAATGGAAGCAGTTGGAGTAACCACAAGAACATCCTCTGAAGCATCCACATTTGGTTAAACATATTTGTCTGAATTCATACCAGGCAGCTGGGCTGACAGATTATTTATGTCTGGATTCTCCCCTTTCACACTGATTCACAGAAAAATAACTATGTATCATCTACACATTGAGATGTTCAATGCCTTAGACCTTCTGGGCAATTAAAAAAAGAAAAATAATACATATTTTCTAAGTTTCAAAACTGTAAAACTCTAGATACACTTTCTGAGAGCTACTTTGGCCAAATCTCTTAATGTTTGTGAAGCTGCATTATGGGTTTTACCCACTTCCCAGCACAGTCAGCCATGGCACTGCCACTGACCTGCAAACCCGAAAACCTGCTGTTCTTCAGCTGTCTGAAATGTCAGGATAAGAAAGGCAGAGAAAGCAGTTTCCGACATGGATGTAGGACAACAGTGACCTAAAATGCTCACTAGGGCTTAACAGGATTTATTATCCCTTCCTCTGAGCAGTGGGAAGTTGGATTACTGGTCAGCTACAGTGTGGGGCAGACCTTAGCAGACTCAATCTGCTGCAGTTAAAACCTGGGGAGGATGGAGACTTTTCTCTTGATATCATGTAAATGCAAGAACAAATATAAACTCAAAAAGGCAGAAGGAACAATTCACCATTTTTTAATTAAAAACTTCACAGGCCATGAAAAGAATTGTTAAAATTGTCTGCAAAATAATCTTCTGGGCAGGGTACAAAATTCTAATTCCAACGTTTGCTGCAACTTCTGCTGTCTTCTGGTCTTCTACTCACACACTAATGATTATCTTGTCATTCTATTCATTGCTAAGAAAAATAGTAACTGTGTTGTCATAAATGACAAGCTATCTTCAAATACGGAATAACTGAATGAAGAATATGAACTCCAAGATAGAGATTGATCATGTCTTTTCATGAAAAGTATTCTTAGTACTAAAAATAAAGAGAGAAACTATAAAAATTAAAACAAAAAAATACACAACCTGTCAACAAATTTCTGTCAGTGTCAAGTTACTTCTGGGTTTTTCTGCCATGCTCCCTTCCAAAACTTATTTAAAATTAATTTCTTTTTTTTAATAGCTAATATTGCCTCAATATGTGTCTAACTCAGACTAGCTGATGTACAATTCTCCCCTAAGTAAATTTTTATTTATGTATATTTTCTGGGTTTGATAAATCAAAACATTAAAAGCAAAATATAATCATTATGGATATCTAGAAACAAATTCTTCTACACAGAACTTACATCTACAAATGAGTATTTTTTACTGGACCTTCTGCAGGTGTATGATAAGGATTCATGTTGCAAAAAAGATTCTCAAAACCACAGTATACAATATAGCTGCACCTTCATTTGGATTATTAAAGACATCACAATAATCTGTATGAAAGTATTTCGGTCCTCAGTTTGAGGAGGTGTTGCCCCAGTACTTTACATAAGAAAGTAAAAACTCAAAATACATTTGTGGAAATGCTGTAGTTCATATCTACATGCATTCTTGAAATCATTACTAATCTAGATCAGAAGCAAATGTTTTTTCTCCTTGCTTTGTGCTTTGCTTGGATTAAGCTTGTCCACAACAGTGGATAGAGGATATGGACTAGCAGGTGTAAGATAATTTTGGCAGTTCAGCTCTCCCTATTCCCGTTTTGCAATCCCTCTCCAGTCCCTGCCATTGTCTGGTCCTGCTCCCCAACCACATCTAAGCATCCTCAACCCCACAGCCAGAGGAGCCCTTTGACCTCTGCCAGGGTTTATTGATAACAAACCAAATGTTTTGGCAACTGGTAAAGCCCATTGTGGGTTTTGTGGTTCCTACAGCAGGCAACTCTTGCAGTTTTGTCTTGCTAAGAATCCATGAGGTCCAGGGTCAGATGGTGGCTTTGAAACATGTTTTTTGTTTCAGCACCTGAAAACATGAGTTTCTGTGTGATCTCTGATAGAGGGACCAGCCCAACAGCGTGTTTGTTCTTTCATTACAGTAAGGACACTGAAGTAGCAACATCTTGAGCTCCTTAATGATTTGAATGGTGAAAGATGTGCACAGAAATGACAGCTATGCTGCAGAAGGTAGAGTCTAAGTTGTTATGGATTTAATCAGAGGGGAAGCATGAATTTTAATTTTAAATTTCCCTTGGCATGCAGGAAAAAAAGATTAAAATCTCCAATTTGTTCAGACATAAAATTGAGTTTAGTTTTTTACTCATGTTTTAAAAAGTGGCAAGTGTTAAATAGTAGGTATCAAAAGAAAAAAAATCTGATATTTTTGAATTAGCGGGGAATTTGACTAAAAAAAAAACCAAATTTGATAGCATTTGATTTTGTCTTATCTAAGTGTACATTTTCCAGTGAAAAAATCTTTCAGACAGCAACTAGATCAGAGGGCTGAAAGGACTATTACCATATGTGATTCTTTCCAGCTCAGTTTCCTTACAAAAAAATAAATCAGCACCATCTAAATTTCCCTTTCCCTCCTTCTCCATGAAAGAAAACGTACAGCATATCCATATGAATCTTATAATGTTTTGTTTCCAGTGTTCTGCTGAGCCCATCCTAGCCCTGTCACAAACCCTCTTTGTACCTGTCTACTCCATTCCCTCAAACCATGCAACTCAATTTTCTCCAAATCCTTTATCCCTTTTTCTAGTCTGCTTCTCCATTCAAGAAGGGCATTTGGGAGAGTAGAAGAATGGAAGACAGAAAGGCAAGCTTGGAAAATTTGAAATAACATACACATGCAGCTGTTCCAAAAGGGCCAAATTTTCATTTGGTTTAAAGTGGGAAATGTCTGCTGACACAATAAAATTAACTCTAGTTTGGAAGCTTTTCTATCACAATTCTAACTGACTCCCACTTGGGAGGTGGACTGCATGTGTGTGTGCAAGAAAGAAGAAATCTGGCACAACAAAGATTGTTGGTGTTTGTCTCTGAAACATAGGAAAGTCTAACGTTGACAACATGGGGCACTGGGCTTAGGTTTTATCTGAAAAAGCCACCTATCACTTTACTGTACAAAAATCCTACCTTCAAATAATTGTATTTGCCACTGAAGGACAATATATCAAACCAGAATGGAAAGCTCAAGGCCTGATCTAATGTCTCAGTGCATCCTTACTTATGGTGTTGTGGCTGACACCTGCATGAAATCAACTGCTGGGCATGGGTACATTCACCTGCCAGTTTTGCTCAGTGTCTGTATCTCACACGAGTTGAGATTGCCTGTGTGGCTGGGTTTGCAGCACCCAGTGGAGAGAAGAGCAGGCTTGCTCTAGGTGTGAGTTGGAATGAGTCACAGTGTAAACCTAAAAACCCTTAACAGAGACCATAGACTGATGTGTGGAATGATTTCTTCAATTTGTTCCAAAACGTACATTTTCAGTCCTGCTTGCCTCTTTTGACTTGCTAAAAAATCTTAAGCCTCTTTACTTACTTCCTATTCTTTTGCTACAAAATATTCAACATTTTACAAGACTGCACCCATATTTGAAATTTTTCTTCCCATTAGGCCCCCCTCCCCCCATAAATTGACACAGATCAAAGCTGATGAAAGAGTAGCAGTGGTAGTTCCACTGCTTGGTTAGGCACTCTGATCTGTGAAAATCTAGATGTAGAGCAAAGGACTCTTCAAAAAAAAAAAAATATTCCAAAGAGTAGTTCTCAGGCAGCTCTTTTGTGTGGGGATCATATACTTGACACCATGCCTTATGTGGAATGCACATCAAATCACCTGGAGACTCCACATCAATGGTAGTTATGTGCATGCATGTACCACAAAGAGAATAGACCTTTAAATCGGTTGGGTGCATGAGACAAAAAAAAAAAAAAAAAAAAAAAAAAAGGTCTAAAGAGTATAAAACTCTGGAGGAGTGCATCAACTTTGATTTACCTCTCTGCTCTTCATTATGCCTTTTTTTGTTGTTGTTGTGTTTTAATAGACAGATTAAAAAAAAAAAAAAAAAAGAAAGAAAGAAAGAAAAAAAAAAGCTTTCCCAGTGCAGCCAGTGAGCCAGTGCTTTATTTTATAAGGTTCTCTCCTTAATCTAACACATCTGTGTTATCTGATCCGAGACTGCCCATAGGACAGAGGGACAGATCCTTAGCCCCCATGCATTCGTCTTGTAGACTTCAAGGGAGTTACAGGAACTACAACAAGTCCATGACTTGCTCTTGCTTGTTGTTGAACTCTTAAGTGTTACCATATTTTTCCTTTAACTGTTACTGAAGCCCATACCAAGTATCCCTCAGATAAAATGATTTCCTCTGTGCTGAGCTGATTTTCGCTCCAGGCTGGCATTTGCTAATTTCAGGGAGGTTTTGCTATCACACACAAGACCAAAACAAGCCTCTTATAGGAGTCAGTGGACTTTAATATTTAGAACAAGGAGTTTTTCACCTCAGAACTGAGCCCCAGGTAAAGGTGCATTTGTCCCTTTCAGTCTAGAAATGTCAGGGATGTTATAATAGAAACTGAAATAAAACAAAACAAATAGAAAACAGGAAACTACCTGGTTTTGTCCCAGAAGGAAGTGGTAAACTCTGAGTTTACCTTCCAGCTCATGCTCCAGAGAGAAGGGCACTGTCTTTCCCTGATCCTGCATATTCCTTCAGGGATGTGAAAAAGTGCAATGGACCTGCTCACTAAAACCTCAGTGAAGCCAAACTTGTGCCAGGCTGCTGTGGCAGTCCATCCTAAAAAGAGATTTCTGACCACATCAAGGAGAAAATTCTACAAGGGTTCCCTGTGACATTAGAAACCAGACCCTGCTATTGCTGAATACAGCCTCCCCTTTCTGGGACTCCCCATATTTCCTCCTGATCCTCCCACCACATATTTCTTTTTGAGATGGAAAGAAATTAGGACAATAAGTGAAGACAACCAACTCCACAAACCATGCACCAAGCCCCAGTTTCCATCCCTCATACTCTGCAGACTCCATGGGATCACAGCCTGTGTGTTTGCACCACACTATGGTGGTCTGGCTGGGACTAAATACCCAGCAAAGGACACTGTGGAGACAGAGTGAGGACAAGGTCCTCTGCCACCACAGGACACATGCCTTCAAACAAGCCACTGCTCTCAAATGCTGGCAGAAGTAAAGCAAAAGTTATGAGGCCTGCAGCAAATGTATGTTTCCACAGAAGTGCATAACGTGTACATTGCACGTTGAATAGTACAACCTAGCTAATGGTTACTGTTGACCCAGCTGGCAGGTACACCAAGCACAGAAACTGCACATAAGCATTAAAATGAAGAGGAAAAGTGATGGATAAGTCAGTGCAGGGTGTGAAGTCCAGTGTAATAGATTAGCTACTGCCATTAGCTCAGAGATCTACAAAGCCCTTTAATAGATCTGCAAGTTATGGTGCATCCCCTGAGTTTTTAGGACATGCTTGAGGAGCAGAAGTGACTCCATGTCCAAATACAGCTGACAATTGTTTCAGGGTTTTCCCTTCAAGGCTGCTATAAAGGGCAGAGAGAAGGTTCATCTGTGGAGAGCTGGCAATGCCCCTTCACCTCTCACACCTTATGGAGCACTGCAAGCCCAGCTTCTGGAGTAAATGCTGACAACACCTAAATAATTCATAGGCACTGACTGTATGGATGCTCCTGGCGGGTTGGTGTTGCTTTGGGCAGTAGGATGACTGCTCAGTGACAGAAGTTCACTGGCACTGAGACATGGGGAGCAGAAATATGGACAGGCTCAAAGAGCATCAGTGTACACCCTCCCAGTGAAGTGTACTCTGTAACAGCAAAACCATGTCTGCACTTTGAGAAAGACACAGTGTGGGAGTGAGTGTCAACCAGACTTACACAGATGGCTCTGGAGACTGGAAACAAGGGCAGGTAGATGGAGAAACAGCTCCGTCCAGGTGTTTCTTTACTTAAAGGAAACACAAGAGAGTGTTTCATCTCCTTACAGGAGGAAAAATCATTAATCACTTAATTTAGAAGTGATTGTTGCACAGAACAACACACAAAAGCTGAGAACAGAAAGTTATGCTGGAATTAAAACAGGCTTCTCATTGCTCATGTAATTAACTGCTAAAATCTCTGAATTTCAGTGATGACTTCTTCATATTTTAGTATTTCCAGCTTAAGAGCAGCTACCTTTTTGGAAGCTATATTTTATCCAAGTACACGCTTTTTTTTAACTCAATGCTATTATAACTGGATGAAAATAAAAGGCCTGCAATGTATATAGGAGATGATTTTAAGGAATGTGGTGTTCCCATCAGTCCTTATACATTGTAAATAAATCCAGAAACTTCTCAGGGTGATGGCAGATGTGAAAACTGCAAGTCCCAGAGTACAATTCTCCATTTCAAGCAGCACAACCAGAATTCTGTGATCAAGCCTACAGTTGCATGGTTTCACTTCCTTTTGCAAGATAGCATCATCTGCAAGATGGTCTCTCTTATATGTGAATTAAGAGCAGCCCCTGTGCCCTGGAGCTTTGCCAGCTCGACCCTCCTTTAACCAAAGCCTAGCTCTGGGTTGGGATAACACCTGCCTTTGTATAAAGTGCTCTCAGTTATTCAGTTCCCCCTGATCCAGGCAGGAACTCTGTACTCTGTGTTTAAGGATTGCACCCTGTAGGGGAGTTTTTTTATTTCATTTTCTGTTTTATTCTTCAGTAATTGAGCAGAGTATTTTCAACCTCTCTCACAAAGATACCTGAAAATTGTCATTGCTGTCCTTTAAATAGCACCCTGCCTTTACAGTGCTGAGCCAGGGAATGCCTTCCAACATCCTTGTGTCTGAAGAAGTCTCTGACTGGTTTGGCTATTAATATCTCTGACTCTACAGTTTGCTTCAACATCTTCACAGGTTGCTTCTTCTCCCTGTAAGAAATTTGTTTTTCTCAAGCCTGCAAACAGATTGCACTGCTAAATAAAAGACTGAGTGCTTCAGCTGCTTATATATCTACTCATTTCAGACATAACTTGATTTAAAGAATCACAGGGAAGCACAATGGAAGACCTAGTCAGCACTATATATCAGTCTTCTCAAGCACAACACAAACATAAACAAAACCAGATCAAATCAAAAGGAGGGAATTTTCTTCATCAAATACAATTACTAAAAATGGTTATACTTCTAGAAAAAGTAAATTTTACTGCATCTTTACAATTGAGGATAAAAAATGAGTAAAAAAAAAAGTAAAAAGAAAGAACTTAGAAGAAAATATGATTTTTCAAAAGAGGTGACTTATTGTACGCAATTTGGTTTCCTCAGTGTCTTACCAGTTCTGCATATGCCTTAACAGATAATCAATTTTGTCAAGTTATTAAAGATAGAATTGCTGCAGATGCTTAGAAAGGGGAAGCATAAGAATATTTAAAATCCCGAAGATTTTTTGTATGCTCAACTCTCTGTGTTATCATTGATTTCAATGAAACCTACTCCTATGAAATTATAAAAAAGATGCAAAAATTCTCTACTGGGTGGTGGGGAAAAGGGATGTAGAGAGACCCAGGCTGGGACAGGGACTTCTGTGGAGCAGGGTGGGTACCAGTTCAGGAGCAGGGTCAGTCTGGGAGGCAGAGCTGGAGGAGGTTGCAGGGCATTCAATGGGCAGAGGGCAGAGTGCTCAACTGCAGGGGACATCCCTGCCTTGCCTGACTGGAGCTGGCTGGGGGTGGCCACCATCACCCATCTCGGGGCTTTCAAGGAGAAAACACTTCTTGAACTCCTCCAAGATTACAGAAAATCTCACGGTGCCTGTTTAAACAAGTGTGTCTGAACAGGAAAATCAAACAGACAGGGAGCTACTTCAGTTTCTCCACTTATACGATATTTGAAATGATAAGCAAGGATATATTTTCACATAATTGGGCTGTGTCAGGGTACCAGCCATTTGATCAGATAGGGGCTCTCTATGTAGTCTCACATCAGAGGGCTAGTAAACTACAAATTAAGGCAGGCTTTAGATTTTGTCTGTGAAGTAGCCAAATAAATTGAATTTTATTTCCAAAGGTCATAAAGGGGGCTGGGGGAAATACAAAAATAAAAGCAGAATAACTGGACACCAGGAAAACTGAATCTGAAGGAATAAATGAATAAAATCTTTGGAAACTCCTCAGTCATGCGTGAAAACCCATAAGTATTGGAAAGATACCAATCAGGATCTTTGGATCTGACAGGGAGATTTGAGAGCCCAGTTTTCATCACCCTAAAAAAGGTCTGCAGAAAGGAAGGTCTAGTGGGGCAAGGGAAATATAACGCTCCATGGGTCCAATGGTTTTGATTCTGTTCTGTTTGTTGGTAATTTATCATTTTATTTGGCATTTACCTTTGCAACCGTATCTTGGGGAGGGTGAGACACCCTGGGACAACTTGCACAGGCCAGCTGGGTGAGGGCCAGAGGGCATTGCTCACTCCCCTGCATCCCTCCATCCCACCCCATTTGCATCTCAGGCCTGGGGACAGCCAGCCTGCATTTCCTCCTGCTCTCTAGTCCACGCACTTCCCTTGAGAGTGCCCCCAAAGTGAGGAAAAGCTCCCCTACCCACCCACCAGTCCTGGGGGAAAGTTTCCCAAAGGCCTGAGGAATGCAAACCCCCTTTCCTCTATGTGGCCACTGCCTGAGCCTATCCCTCCTGCAAATACAAGTCTGGTCCCCCCAGCCTTGTGCTCTAGACAGATTCCCAGGCTCCAGACAAAAAGGCCAGGGGGACTCCAGGGGACCCAGCTGGCTCTCAGCCAGCACTGCTGAAAGGGGATCACAAGAAGCCAGATTTATTCCTAAGAACAAAGCTTCCGGTGACTTTCCAAGATGCTCGTGGTACTCCTTTCTCCCTTTTTTTCTTCTCCTTTTCCCCCCACCCTTATTTTTCAAACTCCCTGCTGGAATAGAGGTGTTCCCTGTCACAATCAGTGAGTGTACTGCTTCCATTCCTTGCCAGGTCTGTGTACACTCCTGTGGTATTTCCTTTTCTGTCCCTGGATTAATACATCACTGACATTTAGCTACTTGTGTTAGCTAGAGAGAAGGACTTGAATTTACCTGTGAGACTGCTGCACGTGATTTTTTTCCTAAATAGCTACTGCTGGGTGAAGGGAGTTGTGATTTGTCCCCATGTCCAAGCCCCCATCACCACAGTGTGGGAGTCAGGATGTGCAGTGTCTGTGTGCTCCTATGTCACCTGCTGCCAGGGTTTGCAGCTGCACTTGGTAACTAGTAAAGGCTGGACTCTCATGGGAGACTTCTGCATAAAAGAGGTGAAATGACTTGCAAAATAACACCAGCAAACCTCAGGGTGATAACTAATTCTGTGTGCTGAACGTGCCCCTGCTCTGCTTGCTGTCAGAGCCTCCTCTTTGTGTCTCTGTGTTATCTTAAGATTGTTTCAGTAAAAATCAAACAGACCTAAATCCATTCAAAGGTAATAGGACCATTAATAACAGGGGACAGACTGTATGTGGTGCCACTCCAAACTGGCAGAGCTCAGACCCAATGCAGGACATCATCCTGCTCCACAGTGTGGTGTGCTGCTGGCAGGGGTGGGGTATGGGGGCAGCAGCCAGAGTGCCTGGTCTGGGCACCCCACAGCCACCCCTGGCCTGGGCTTGCCCCCACGGGGGCTGGAGGGTGCATGGAGGGAGGCTGCTGTACCTTGAAGCTGTGGATTGCAATAAGTCTGACACTGAGAGGCTGAAATGAGTGCTGCTTTGAGAGACAGAAAAACCCCAGCTGTTGAAAAGCAAAGTGACCCAACACCAAGAGAGAGCCCACATAAATTGCTACATAAATACTGTCAGAAGCACATACACTGAGAATAACATGAAGGCAGCATAAGGCAGACCAATGTCTAGAAATGTTATCTCTTCTGTTCCAAGAGCTAATCAGCCCAGCAGCAGGCAAGCCAGGAACATTTTAGATTATGACTATGCTTGTGGTTGATGGAAAGTCTAAGAGGAGCATAAGCTTTCTAAAAGACAGTTTCCATACAAAGTAGTTGGGATTTTTTTCCCTCCTCCTCTGGCAGTGAATTTGTTTGGATATATTGATTTATTAGAATGATGTAGCTCCCAGTATCATATCTAGCCATTGGTTGCCACTAAGCAAAAGGATGTGGTGAGATCACATCACCAAAATAATAAGGCACTGGAGTTCCTGAGCAGGGGGTTTCATATCATCAGGACAGTTTCAAATACTTGAGGATTACTTTGATATTTGCAGGAGTGTGATGATGTTCTGTTTTTCAATTGACAGAGTCTGGAAGATACCTGACACCAGTTACTCTGCTGTTTAGCTGTAGTTTCCTTTGCATAAGGATATTAAAATCTTTCTATATGTATTTGCATGAATATACGTTTTCCTAAGTGGAAGCTTTTGGCTTAAGGCAGTCTCTTTTGAACCATATTAGCAGAGGAAGAAAATAAACTTTTTCCCCTAACCTGCTCATGGTGACTTTAGAGGGATATTTTTGGGACTCAGATTTTACCATTTCAAATTAAAGGCAAGGGGAGCAGCACTCTGGCTTGAGATGCTGTGTGACACCAGCAGGAAGGTGGAAAAGGGGTGCTGGAAAGAAGAGCCCTGCAAGCTCCACTGCTGAGCTACAGGTTGAGCAGTGTCTGTCTGCCTGTGGGGCCATGGCTCACGGCCCTCCTCCAGCTCTGCAGCTGGAGGCAGCAGCTGGAGGAAAAATTCTTCTGCACAGGCACTCTGGACACACACAGACATTGCTTTCACTTCATTTTCCATTCTACCTCAGCAGCTGATTATTATAGAGCTGAAATGTATTTCCTTCTGAAAAATGGGTTTGGTTTGTGTTTGGTCTCCCCCTCCATTTGCACACACCTCTCTAGTGGGATCAGTCTTAGATCAGAATTGTGGAGTTTTTTCAAAATGTGCTGTATGTTTTCATATTGTACTTTGTGTCACATATTTTCCAGCAATTTAGGGAGATGTAAGAAATAGCTTTTACACAATAGGCAAAGAAGTAGGAGGATTATTTCAATAGTGTTGCAACTTTGGGGTATTTAATCTTCTTCAAAAGGCGAGGGGAAAAAAAAAAACCTGTCCTTGTGAGCAAATGATTAGAAGAAGACTGGGAATACAATAATTACCCCAAATGGAAACCCAGACCTCAGTCAAACAATACAGCTTTTGTAAACTGGCTCTGCCTGTAAAAAAATCTAGGAAATCTCATAACTACAACTGTCGAAATCCTTTTCTTATGCAACAATATGTAAAAGACTCCTGAGAAATGAGGAGTAAATATGGAAATGCTATAAAATAGCATGATAATGGACTTGGCTCTGAGCATCGGAGGCTGCCTTGGCAGTACTGGCATGGATTCCTTCAACCACAAACTATTTTCTCATCTTAAAGAATTTGGGACAAATTACATTTTGTGATATTCCACCAATAAACAAGAACATGAAGACAAATAAACTGGGACTCGTCATAATCTACCTTGATCGTTGTGGAATTCGAGGGGACCAAAGCAATTGGGAGAGAGACAGAGTGCGGTTTTGAATGAATGTCCTTTATGAGAGAGCAGAGAGAAGATCATTTATATCCTTCGTATTTTATACTTTTGCCTCTAGGAAAGAAAGGGCCAGCAGAGCTCCGACTATCATTCACTTATAATGATCGCATTCAATCTAGTGATTCACAGTGAATCATGTAATAAGGTTTCCATTTTGCGCATGGGGAGAAGAAGGAGGGGTGGTTAAACTTCTCTTAGTTCGCATTCAAGCCGGCCTCCTCTTTCACTTGAACTGCTTTACGGGTTTAGGGCATTCTTTTTTAATTTTATCTTTAATTTTTCTTCCTTTCGGTTATCCCCCAACAGTAAAAATCGCTGAAAGGAGCGCTGACAGGCTAATTGTACAGTTAATAATTTTCTTCGGCAGCCATTCGTTCGAGCACGGCTCTATTTTCGCGGCCTCTCGGGGCCGGGCCGTGCTGCTCCGGGCAGAGAGATCCGGGCAGCGCCTGACCCGGCGCGGCCCGTGGAGCGCCCGGGGCACGGAGCGGCTGCGGCGGGGCGGCCGCGGAGCGGGGAAACGGGGAAAACGGGGAGCGGGGAAACGGGGAGCGGGGAAACGGGGAAACCCGGGAGCGGGGAGACGGGGAGCGGGGAAACGGGGAAACCGGGGAAACGGGGAAACCGGGGAGCGGGGAAACGGGGAAAACGGGGAGCGGGGAAACGGGGAAACCGGGGAGCGGGGAGACGGGGAGGAAACAGGGAAAACGGGGAGCGGGGAAACCGGGGAGCGGGCGAGCTGGGGAGCGGGGGAACCGGGGAGCCGGGGAAACGGGAAAACCGGGGGAGCGGGGAAACGGGGAAACCGGAGAGCGGGGAAATGGGGGAGCGAGGGAGCTGGGGAGCCGGGGAGCTGGGGAGCCGGGGAAACGGGGGAACCGGGGAGCTGGGGGAACAGGGGAGCCGGGGAGCGGCGGAGAGGGGCAGCCGGGGAGCGGGGCAGCACGGCGGGGCAGCTGGGGAGCGGGGGAACCGGGGAGCCAGGGAACCGAAAAGCGGGGGAGAAGGGCAGCCGGGGAGCGGAGGAACTGGGGAGCCAGGGAGCGGGGGAGCACGGCCGGGCAGCCGGGAGCACGGCGGGGCAGGACGGAGCAGGGCAGCGAGGACGGGCAGCCGGGGACCGGGGAAGGAGCGGGGCAGCGAGGAGGATTGCAGCGGCTCCGGCAAACGGGCACAAGTTGTTGCTCTGCATTTCGGCCTAAACCCGCACCCACAGCCGCTATGGGGGTACAGCCCGCTCTGCGCACCCCACCTGTGGTTTTGGGTCACACAAGGGGTACCGGCCCTGGGGCCGTGCTCCCCTCGAGGTGTTACTGCAGAGCCCGCTCACGCACGGGCAGGCTCACACACAGAACCGCGGTTCGTGCTTAACGCAATACTCTCGGTGCTCTCGGGACCTTGCCATGTGCAAGCGCTTCAGGTAAAAGCCGAGGGGAGAGCAGGGTGAAGCTCTGGGGGCTGGGAAGAGGAGCTGGCTCGGCAGGGAGGTCTGCACTGGGGTTGGGAGCCGCGCATCCATCAGTGCGCCCCATCAGCGGCTGCTCCTGCAGAACTCCGTGAGACATAGCAGGAATCACCCCAAAAAGCGAGGCACCGGGTGGGGAAAGGCTTGGAGAGCACAGGCGTCCCGGAGCGAGCGGGCGAGGTGAGGCAGGTCGGTGCTGGCGGGCAGGGGCAGAGGTGATGCCACACAGGCACCGCCCCAAACGCGCCTGCAGGAGCGGTGCTCTTCTCCAACAGACCCGACACCTTTGCAAGAGCTTTGAAAATATGTATTAAATTAATTAGGGGTGTTGTCACTGAAGGGAAACCAATGCCTTAGCCATGGGGCTTTCGCCAAGCCAGCCAAGTTCCCTTTTGGGCAGAGCAGAGTCTCGAAATCTGCTTGACATCTTGAAGCTTAAATAACCGTAAGGCATTGTTACTCCCTGGCAGCAAAGTGCCTCGTTACGCCTGATTGAGCTAATTGCTTTGAAATAGGATATATTATCTATAATTATAGAGATCTTGGAGGAGACGGCCAGCCTTTTCTTTCATCTTTTCCAAGTGCATCATAATGTCGCGATCAAATTAATTTAGGCCACTTGAAATAGTGCCTTCCTTTCAGCCCGGCTCCTCCGACCCTCAAAGAGCCGGGGACGCCTCGGCGACTGAAGTTTGGCCATCCAAACAGCTCCTGGTGACCTCTCGAGGACCAGCCCAGGTGTCTGAAGCCTTAAAAGTATTTTGGGCATGTTTAATCTGGACAGAAAGGAGTAGGGAGAAAGAAAGAGAGAAAAAGAAAAGGGAAAGAAAGGAGGGGGGAGGAAAGATAGAAAGTAAAGAACTGATGTGCTTTCGCATTTTGCCGACACTCGGAAGTCAGCGACGAAATCAAGGAGGGCTTTGAGCACTTGAAGGGCTTTGAGGGCTTGTAAAGCCCGCGGGACATTTTTAGCACTTGCGACAGTTCTGGCTCTTTGCCCCCAGGGCTAAGTCTCTCAGAGATGAAGCAAAGCTGCTGAAGGGCGCGCAGGGAGCGCGCAGAGAGCGCGCAAGAGGCGCCCGGCGCAGCAGAAGTGCCCCGGAGCTGCCCGTCCCCAAAGCCGGCTCTTGTCCTGCGGGACTGTCTGGTCTCCTAAGAGCTGCTGTCTCGGGAGAAATAAAATAGAAACAAGGGAAACAACAACACCGCTCTCCTTTCTGAGTTCTGCCTTTAAGTCAAAGATAACGTTTACAAAAGGCAGACAATGCCCTGAATTGGCTTAGCGTTGCCTCCTGTCCTTTCTCCCCATCCCCCACGAACTCCTCCCAGCCCTTGTTGTATTCCCACCGAAATAAAATGCTATGGGTAATGGCTTTGCCTAGCACATTCATTATATTGAAACGGGACTGTTTAGGATGCTAATTGCCCAATATTGTTATCTAGCACAACCGCCTTCAGGGAAACGCCACGGCTCCCAATAAAAACACCGGACTGGAACAAGCACCAATAAAGTCACCTATTTCCCTCTGCCCTTTCACTTCGATTTTCTTTGCAGCCCAAGGCGGAACATAAGAGAGGCAACTAAAAGCAAACCAGATTATCAACAACACGAAATAGGTATTCAAAAAGTTCCTAGAATCCAGTGGTGTTTTGGTCATCCAAAGCGCAGTAAACAGGGGAGGAAGAGTTTGGAAACTAAAAAATTCCCACTGAACACAGAAATCAACCTTGGGGGAAATTTCGTTTTGCAAATTTATTCTCTCCATTCCTAACTTAAAGCTTGTAGATTTCATTAGGAAAGAAGAGAAAGAAAAAAATGAGCAAGAAACGAAAGAAACTTTACTGGCATCTCTTTTTCAGCCCAACAGATGAAAAGCCAGCATGTGAATTAGAATCAAGTCCTTGCTATGGTGACTGTTACAGTGATTGAAATACCAGCGAGTATGACAGAAATGTAAACACAAAGCGCTCATTGCTGGGAGATAAATAAAGAGCTAATTATCTCATTCTGTCAACTCTAAATGAGAGCGGGATCGCGCTCCCGGTATGGGACGCACTCGCATCTCTTCAAACCTCAGCGACATCCCAATGTTCAAACCATTGTGCAAAAGAAAAGTGAGGAGGGGAAAAAAAAGCCAGCAGCTCTAATTTTCACTTTCATATTTCCATCAAACAAGGAGATTGAACTCAGCCCAGGGGCTGCCTGGAGGTCTAATAAACACATCACTTCTTCTTTTGCATGGTTAAGTTTGGAATTAGGGAAAAATAATAATATTAATTTTAAAACCCAAACAATACAAGATCCTACCTGTAGGATCGGGTGGATTGGACACCGTGATACTGAGAAACACGATGCATCGATACGTGTGCGTGTTTTCGTAGTCGGGGGGAGGGGGGGGGTGTGTGCATCTTCGTGCCGAGTACCGGGCTTTGGGAAAATGTCGTGTGATTGGTAGAGCAAACTAATTTTGTCAGGCTGAATGTGCCGATGTCCCAGGGCTAAGGCGCCTTGCTCCCTTGATGCGGGTTAACGTCCTCAATAGTCCCCCTCCAGCTGAAGCCTTTGATCAGACCGCTGCTGGCGCCTAAAAACAACATCACTTGTCTGCCTATTAGAGGCACTGACTAATCGTGACAGATTGTTTATTCTCGCAATTAGCAATGCAGCCGCTTCTCCGAGCCCCCCCCACCCCCTCTCTTCGACACGGCCCGACCCGGCCCCCGGCCCGATGGGGCGCGGGGGAGGCTGCGGACACCGGCACCGGCACCGGCACCGGCACCGGCAGCGGCACCGGCGGGGTGCGGAGCCGGCCTGCGCCGGGCCGGGCTGGGCGGCGGCACCGCTGCTCCTGCTCGCAGGAGAGCTCAGGGGGCGGCACGGAGCGGGAGGGCAGCTGGATGGACCGATGTGAGCTGCATGTCGGTGCAAAATGCGTTCACCTTCATGTGCAGGAATCTGCGGGAATAGCCCGCAAACCGCGTCCAGATCACCTCCACGGATGAGAGGGCTCCTCCGTGAGCGCAGCAGGCGCGGGAGGTGGGTGTGATGTACGTTCAGGACACAGGAAACACCCCCCAAGGACATACTCTCATGAGTGTGTGAGATAAGTGTGTGTGGAGTTGCTCGCAGGACAATTCATTTCAATCAAATCCTGTTGCTTATCAGTTAATAAAATGTCTATTATATCAATTCATTTCATAATCTATATGCTCCTAATCTACCATCTTTATAGGGTCTAGTTAAAAGGAAAGGGAATTCGCTGTCCCTCCCCGTTTAGATAATTGCCCTTAAATGACTGCAAGAGGCTCTTGTGTTCCGAGGAGATTAGAGCCCTGCAGCTATCAATAAACTTTTCCCAGCGAGCGGCCAATCCCGTTATTAGAGAGCAGCTCCGTTTTACTGCACATCCGTCCTGGACGCGGGGATAAGGGATCGTAAAACGAATTTACAAAACAAAATAGCCGGGACTTTAAGGGCTCAGGGGCTTATGTGTTCCTTTTGACGTGCACGAACATTTTGTTATCTGCAGACACTCACACATCTATGCCATGAAAAGTAGCTCAATTTATGCGTTGTGTGTGCGGGTACGTATTATGAACTCGGATGTCCACAATCACATCGAACACACAGCAGGGCCAGCGTTCGCTCAAAAACCAAACCAACAAAAACAAAAAAAGCCAAAAATACAAACAAAACAAAAAAGTCCCAAAACCACAAAAGAACTACGGAACGGGCAGGGTCTCCTTCCCTTTGAGAGGTCACACAGCCCGATATTTGCTAATTTTGCAGAAGAGCGGGCTAGGGCTTGCTCTCTTGCGCTTTACTAACAGAAAGACTGGCACTTTTTCCGGCGTTAATACATTTTTCCCCGAGTTTTGAGCCTTCCCGTCTCCATAGCGAAGCGCGGCGCCGTCTCCCCGGCCTTCTTCTGCCCCGCTTGAGATGAGAGCTGAGGCGTGGAGCGGGGCCGGGGGATGCGGAGAGGGACCGGGCGATGCGGAGCGGGGCGGGGAATGCGAAGCGGGGGATGCGGAGACGGACAGGAGATGCGGAGAGGGACCGGGGGATTCGGAGCGGGGCGGGAGACGCGGAGCGGGGAATGCAGAGAGCGACAGGAGGTGTGGAGCGGGGCAGAAGTCGTGGAGCGGGGAATGCAGACAGCGACAGGAGATGCGGAGCGGGGCAGAAGTCGTGGAGCGGGGAATGCAGAGAGCGACAGGAGATGCGGAGCGGGGCAGAAGACGGGGAGCGGGGCCGGGAGATGCGGGGCGGGGCAGAGCGGGGCGGGGCGCGCGGGACGCCCGACGGCCATCCCGGCCCCGCCCCTCCCGCGCGCCGCCGCGGCCGCAGCCAATGGGACTGCGCGGCCCCGCCTCCCGCCCTCCGGTTGGGCGGAGCCGCCCGCGCGCCGCTTTATGAGGCGGCGCGGCCGGCGCGGGGCCGGAGCGCTCTGACGGCTGCCCGTGCCCCGGCCCGGCCCCATGAGCGGCGGCGCCGCCGCTCTCGCTCCGCCCGGCTCTGCGGTGGTGACGGCGGAACGCCCCTGCATGGCCCCAGCTGTGGATATGACCGCCGCGCCCACCGGGGTCCGCAGCGACGAGCTGCCCGCATCCGCCTTCAGCAGTCCCGGCGGTGGCGCGCTCCCCGTCGCGGCGGCGATGGGCGGGGAGGAGGAAAGCGACAAGCCCAAGGTCTCCCCATCCCTGCTGCCGTTCAGCGTGGAGGCGCTCATGGCCGACCACAGGAAGCCGGGAGGCAGGGACGGGCCCGAGGGCGCGGGCCCCCGCCGGGCGCTGGGGCGGCCGCCCGCGCCAGCCTCAGCCCTCGCCTGGGCGCGCTGTCGGCCGAGGCGCCGCCGTCCCCGCTGCCCCTCGGCGGGCACTTCGCCGTCGGGGGCTGGTCAAGCTGCCCGAAGACACGCTCGTCAAGGCGGAAAGCCCCGAGAAGCAGGAGCGGAGCCCCTGGATGCAAACCCCACGGTTCTCGCCGCCTCCCCCGAGTAAGTAATGGTCCGGGAGCAGGGAGTGGGAGCTCTCCGGGCCGGCCGGGCGGACCGAGGGCAAGGCTGAGCGGGTGCCCGGGGCTTTCCTGTCGCTTTCGCCCTGCCTACCTCTCCTGGTGTATTTTTCCGTGCGTTTCGCACTTTTCTGGGCCGGTTCGATCCGTCCAAAGTAGTGGACGGATTCGAGGGTGTGGGGACGATCGCCGCGAACGCACAGGAAGAGCGGCTGTGCCAGGGTGAGATCTTGTGCCAAATGTTGACCGGAGGGAGAAAGAAAAAGCGACACGGCCAGCCTGTTAATTTAACCTGGGGCTCGAACTAGCTACGGAAATTTTGATTCAACACCACTGAGGCTTTCTCAGAAAGTGGCTCAAGTAATTCCATAAGGATCCACACAGACAGGTTTCCTAGAAGCGGGAGCTTTGCGGGCTTCAGCCCCACCGGCTGCTGTCTTAAATGGTGCATCTCCAAAGTCGGAAGAGCCAAAATCAGTGACGTTTTCCTGCTTTAATGCAAAGTATTCTAAATTAATACAAATAACAGCGTGAGAGCCGAGATCAGAGAAGCCCGTTAATTTCCAGTGGCTGCGCTGAGCCCGTCTGGGCAGCATGGGCTGGCCGCACTCCCTTCTTACCAGGGATCCCCTGGAAAGGGACGACCTTGGCCTGAGGCTCTCCAAGCGTTTGGGGTGCCCTTAGCAAAGCTACAAAAAGCTGCTTTCTCTGTCCCTTGGAGAAAGGCAGACTTCCCGACAGGACTTGTGTAGAGTAAAGCAGCGGTTTAATTTATTTAAATTGTAAAGTAAAATTTGCTGTTGTTAAGTAAACCCGGGGCAGATGGATGCTGAAGATCCTTAGAAATGTTAAATAAGAGGAGAGGAGCAGACCGGTGAAGAGTGGTAGATAGAGCATGAGTGTCAATTCAGACCTCGTAATTAATTGCGCACTTAATCCGGTTCCCAGGGGCCTAATGATGAGGGTGTGAGACTCAGAAGCCAGCCCGTTTTGTTTATTTTTTTTTCCTGTAATCCAATAAAAAGGACAGGGTTTTTTTGTTTTTTTTTTTCTTCTTTTTGGAGGGTCATTCCTTTTTGTCTCCTCTGCATGAGCCGGGGTAGCCGTGAAGGCAGGAGATGCAGGGTTTGTGGGTGTCTGATTCCTGCCTGTTGCCGTGTTCTTCTCGATGGGGAGTCAGAGCTTCCTGCTCTGAGCACTACTCTTTTTGGAACGGGATATGGCAATTTTAGTGTGCCCCAGGCAACCCTGCTGGTTTTGGGGCAGCTTGTTTCAAGTGGGACCCTACTTCCCCTTTCTCCAGCTCAGCTGTGGCAGGGTGGGGCTCTGGGGCTGCGGGGTTTGGGCACTACTAACCACAGTGTCTCTCCTTCCCTCTTCCCCGGCTGCTCCCGGGCACAGGGCGGCTGAGCCCCCTGCCTGCACCCTGCGCAAGCACAAGACGAACAGGAAGCCCCGGACGCCCTTCACCACGCGCAGCTGCTGGCCCTCGAGAGGAAGTTTCGGCAGAAGCAGTACCTGTCCATCGCCGAGCGGGCCGAGTTCTCCAGCTCGCTCCAGCCTCACTGAGACCCAGGTGAAGATCTGGTTCCAGAACCGCCGCGCCAAGGCCAAGAGGCTCCAGGAGGCCGAGCTGGAGAAGCTGAAGATGGCAGCCAAGCCCATGCTCCCGCCTGCTGCTTTCGGCATCTCCTTCCCACTGGGTGGCCCGGCCGTGGCCGGCGCTTCCCTGTACGGTGCCTCCAGCCCTTTTCAGCGGGCAGGGCTGCCCGTGGCTCCTGTGGGACTGTACACAGCACATGTGGGATACAGCATGTACCACCTCACATAGAGCCTGAGCTGAGCCCGGCCCAGTACTGCTGGCTGCTCCCGCTGGCTCCACACACACTCCCTCCCTGCTCCTCCGGCTCTTCTCTGTGGACTTCCCCATGGACCCTATGGCAGAGACTCCTCCAGTCTGGCTCTGCTGGACTTGTCTGCTTCCCCCTCTGAAGCTGAGCCCCTATCCCAGCACTGTTCTGATCTCCTCAGGAGTCCTGGGGAGCTGGCAGAAACCTGAGGCATCGTCCCAGCTTTTTCCAGGTGCAGGGTGATGATAGGCCAACTGTGTCCTGTTCTCTGGGTCTAGCTGGCAGCCTGCAGAGAGCCCTCTGCCACGGGGGAAGGAACTGTGGAAGAGATGGAAAAAGGGGACTGAAAGACAGGACGTTTCTCTTACTTTCTGCAAGGCGAGGTCAAGAGGCAGAAGTGTAAAACAGCCTTTCCTATTCCCATGTAACAGCGCTGTCTGTTACCTTCTTTTTGCTCCTCTACCAGCTCCTTTGGAAGGGGCTCTGTGTACTATGTAATATACTGTATATTTGAAATTTTATTATCATTTATATTATAGCTATTTTTGTTAAATAAATTAATTTTTTAAGCTACTGTTTGATGTAATTTGTTTGCTTGCTCTTTGCTGTCTTGGGGATGATAGAAGAAGAGACTGAATTTGTATGTAGGGGGCAAGAGGAACTGGCTAGAGTAGCCGCCCTCTTCTCCCGGAGATTTCAGCCTTGGATGCTGAGACAGCAGCTGTGTTTCCAACTTTTTGCATCCCGGAGCTGCCCTGTCCTCACCGCTGTTTGAGGTTTTCTCCTTTCCCACCCCGCTCCTTGCCAGCGGTTCCCACCGCATCCCTTCCCTGAAGCTGCATGTGATCGCTGCTGCTTCCTCCAGCGGCGCCGGGATCGGCCGTGTTTCCTTAGCCCTAGGAAAGAGAAGAGTTGCTCCTCTCTCTTCCCGACCCCGGTGTCTGGGAGGGTCCCGGCCGCAGGCCCCGCTGGTTGTGAAGACTGGGGAGGGCTTGACATGCCCACTCCTCAGTGCCAGACCCAGCGGAGATAAAGGGCTTTCCCCAGAGCTCCATTTGCCGGCCGGTATTTCTCGGAGAACGGAGCACGGGGATTTGGGGCGGCGGGGAGGGAGAGGTGGCTGTCGCGGTTCGGCTGGTGCTGAAGAAGGGGGTGAAGGATGCTAATGGCAAGGCGGTGTCAGCACCGAGCCGGTGGGTCGGGCAGTGGGGTGTGGGGCCGGTGGTACCGGCTCACAGTCGGGGCCGCTCGGCGCCGTGTCTCCTGCCCACCCTCGGGCTTTCCAGCGCTCCGCCGTTCTTAGCGGCCGGCTCCGCTGAAAACCCGTCCTGGTCGGCCCCGAGGAAACCGCTGGCGACGGCCGAGAGCCCCCGCCGGGAAATCGGCGGACACGCAGCCCCGGCTCCGCGCCCGCCGATCCAGCCGGCGCCGCCGCCTATCCGCGTTCCCCACCGGCTGCGCCCTGAGCCCCCCCGTGCGCCGCTCCACCCGCTTTGGTTTGACGAATCCCCTCGTGTAAGGGAGAGCGTTGGTTTCCCCTTTTCTCTTTTTTTTTTTTTTTTTTTTTTTCATGCTTCATCTTTGTCCTGAGTAACTGGGACTCTATATTTTTCTTTCTGTCTTTTCCCCACCCCCCACCCCGCTGCTTTCATTTCCAGCAATTTAAAACGTTAAGGTTGAAGCAAAGTTAAGGAAAATAATTGCTGTAATGAGGCTCGGCAATCTTCTGCAGGCACTGTGGCTCCAGCGAGACTGTAGCTGGGGGCGAGGCAGGACTTTATCATCTCCTAAGTATCAATGATGCTTTTCAATAACTCAGCGGAAACAACATACCTGAACACAGTCACTTTCTCCAGAGCTCGCTGCTCTAATCCCCTTTCTCGTCTCTCGCTCCACTCTGGCCGCCCAGTCGTTTGGTGCTGGGGAGGGTTTGGGGGCTTTTGTGGTTGTTTGTTTTCTTTTTCTTGCTTTTTTTTTTTTTTTTTTTTTCCTGTACTTTTTCCTCAACCCTTTTCTTTCCGATCATTTCTTTCTCTGTGTAAATGACAGTGTCTGTGATCCTGACCCCAGCGCCCAACGCCGCGCCGGAGCGGGAAAGCTCTGTGCCGACTTTTTCCCACGTTGTGTCTCTGGCAGAAAAAAGGCTGGATATCTCCAGCTTATCTCTCTCTTTCTAACCTAGCTCTGCGCTATTAGACCCCGGGTTTGCGGAGATCTAATCGCGCAGGAGGCCGGGTTTATCCTGGAAAGATGTCCTTAAAATCCGAGAGAGATTTTAAACTTCAAACAGCGAGGGCTACCTCGAGCTGGCTCCCGCAAGCACTGCTCCCTTTGCCGGCACCTTTGGGGCGCTGCGCGCGGGTTCCCAGGCAAAGCGGGACTCATCTCTCCGCTTTGTCTATGGATTTTTTTTTTTTTTTTTTTTTTTTTAACATTATGTTAACTCGGAGTGGATATTCGAAGCTCAGGATTCCTATTGGAACATGTCTTTTTGCTTTAAGTTTTCCCCTGACCCTTGGGCTAAAGTCCTTGGTTGCTCAATTAAACCCAGAT